>CM035847.1:166576921-167178796 GCA_020510985.1 Pholidichthys leucotaenia | reverse complement strand
AACTCAGCCACCGCGCGCACTTTTGCCAGCAGAGGAACTGCTCCCTCTGGTGAAACACGGTGCCCCAGAAAATCAATTTGTGCTGCGCCAAACTGGCACTTGGCCGGGTTGATTATCAACCCGTGTGCTTCCAACTTTTGAAAAACTGTAGTGAGGTGCTTCTCGTGTTCCTCCTCTGAGGCGCTGGCTACTAAAATATCGTCCAAGTAGACAAAAACAAACGGAAGGTCGTGCAGCACTGCGTCCATCATCCGTTGAAAGGTTTGTGCGGCGCCTTTAAGGCCAAAAGGCATGCGTAAAAACTCAAAAAGTCCGAACGGGGTTATTACCGCTGTTTTGGGAATATCCTCTGGTCGAACCGGGACCTGATGATAACCGCGGACCAGGTCTATTTTAGAAAAAATGCGCGCTTTTGCCAGGTGCACTGAGAAATCCTGGATATGCGGAATCGGGTAGCGATCCTGAGCTGTGGCATTGTTCAACCTGCGATAATCACCCCAAGGTCTCCACGAGCCGTCAGCTTTAGGCACCATATGCAGGGGGGAAGCCCAAGCGGACTTCGAGCAGCGAATTATGCCCAACCTTTCCAGGTTGGCGAACTCCTCCTGTGCCACGGAGAGCTTAGCTGCATCCAAGCGCCGAGCTTTAGCAAAAACTGATGGGCCACTCGTGGTTATGAAGTGCTCCACCCCATGTTTCGCCACCTTAGCTGAAAAAGTGGGAACTGTGAGTGCTGGAAACTGGTGTAGAAGGGTGTGGAACTTACCACCTGCTGCGGCGACGTTGGTCTGTACTGGCGGTGGGCACACCTGAGCTGCACAAGGGATAGAACAGAAAGAGAGTGCATTTACTAGGCGTTTGTTGGCCAGATCAACTAACAAACCATGTGAACACAGAAAATCAGCACCTAACATATTGAAGCTCACTGCCGCTACGATGAAGGTCCACTCGTAAGCGCGGCCGTGGAAGGACAGAGACAAGGTTCTCTCTCCATAAGTCTTGATGCTGGAGCCGTTGGCCGCTGTTGCTCCATCTCCGTGGGGTCCAGCCACCCGATCTGCATAAGTTGCAGTGATGAAGCTCCTCTGGGCTCCGGTGTCCACGAGGAATTGCCGCCCGGAGCCCGCATCTGTCAAATAAAGCAGCTTGTTCCGTTCGCCGAGAGTGGAAGCTGCTAACGACTCCCGGCCCGGTCGTTTCCCCGCTTTTTGAAACTGCACGGCGGGATGCATCTGTGCGCCTTTTCGGCGAAGCAACGGTGGTAATAGCAGGGGTTGTCATGCCCCCTGGCTCGGGATCTCGTCGCCGCCGTCGTCGCTGAGGTGGGATCTGCTGCCTCTGGCTCCACACTGCCCCCGGCCGTCGTGCCGAGGTCTGCCGCTGCCACGGAGGTCTCTTGCTCGTCACAGGCATTGAGGAGCCACTCCGCCTCCTGGGCCAGCTCGCGGAAGTCCTGCTGGTTCACGCACCGTCTGCTGGACAGGGAACCTCTCGTGTGCGCTGGGAGGGTTCTCAGGAAAATATGCTTGAAAAGGAACGCGTCGTTGTCCGTCCCGATCATCTGTAGCATGTCCTCCATGAGGACAGTCTGCCTGCGTCCACCTCTGTCGCGCAGGTCCAGTAGCTGCCTGGCTCTTGCCTCCGCCGACGGCACGAAGCTCCTGATGAGGGTGGCTTTCAGCGCGTCATATTTGCCGGCAGCGGGTGGTTGCTGCACCAGGCTCCACACACACCGAGCCGTGCAGCTGTCGAGCGTCGCAATGACATTATGGAATTTAATGTCATCCGCTGAAACTCCCCCGAGCAGGAACCGCGACTCCACATGCTGGAACCACGAGTGCGGGTCGTTTTGCCAGAACTCGGGGAGCTTAATCAGTCTTGTGCCCCTGCTGGCATTCCCCGGTGAATCCGGGTCTGAGTGGCTGTCTCCCAGCTCTTCCATATCGATCACGAGGCTGTCCTCCAGCCTCGGCGTGCTCAGATTCATACGTAGGTCACCAATTGTAGGAGTCAAGAATTGAGGAGACTGGATAATTTTCCAGAATCTGCTTTAATTCTCATCCATCCTACGTCCTCTCTCGATCGGAGTGAAAAGAGACAGGACGCAGTCACACACATACATTTATACACTCATCTCTAACAATACATCACACAAAAGTCACAATACTCAGCTACATCCTTTCATCTGTAATAGAACACCCAGACTCCTTCTGTTCTCCTCTCTGACCCCCAAAAGGTCAGGCCAGGTAATCTTCTCCTCTCTCCTGAGTCCCCAGGGGGTGCAGACACATCTTCCTCTTGAGGTGTGAAGTCAATACACATGGCTAGCTCAAAGTCTCTCTTGGCTGAATTCAGCCAGCCACATGTGAGTCACATAGGTTATAATTATGGGCTCCACATCACTGCATTTAAACATAGATAATGCAGCATCTGTGTTTGAGTCTGTGTTGCAACTGCTGGACTTTATTTTAAGAGATTTTCATGGACACAGCGATGAAAAGAGAGACAAGAAGAGGAAACACAGAAAGCATGGAGGCGTAAGATTAAATCTGAGAAGGCGTCAGCTTAACCGCATTCCTCTTCCTTCCATTATTTTGAGGAACGTACAATCCCTGAGAAATAAAGTGGATGAAATTCAAGGAAATGTACGATATCAGAAGGATTTCAAGAACTGCTGTGTCATGGCTTACACAGAGATGTGGCTTAGGGCACATGACTGGGATGCGGATCTGTGTATTGACGGCTTTGGAGCCCCACTTTGCTTGGTTCGGCAGGAAGAGGTAACGGGGAAACGTCAGGGGGGCAGTGTATGTTTATATATTAATAAACAGTACTGTACATCTGTCACGGTCAGAGAGCGCATCTGTACACCAGATGTGGAGCTTCTGTCCGTATTGCTACACCCTTTTTATCTTTCCCGCGAGTTCCCCCAACTTTTCATAACAACTGTGTACATTCACGGTGGCGCAGTGGTTTAGCACTGTGGCAGCACAGTTTTACCCTCGGCCGGGGGATCGCGGGGATCATGAGATCGTGGGTTCGATCCCAGCCCCCGACCAACAGTGAGCTGTGTGGAGTTTGCATGTTCTCCCCGTGTTGCGCGGGTTTACTCCGGGATTTCTCCGGTTTCCTCCCGCATACCAAAAACATGTAGGTTTAGGGCGCTCGCGCACGCAGCGACCAGCAGCCGGTGGCTTGTCACCAGACTGCAAACCAAGTCTACCTACGGGTACAAACAAGTAACAAAAAAAAAAAAAAAAAAAAAAAAAATTCACCCGAGAGCGGATTCTGCCTCCGCCTCCAGCACCGTCTTCGATGTGGTACAGCGGTTGCAGTCGATTTCCCCAGAGGCTCCAAATTTTATACTTGGGGATTTTAACCATGTGTCCCTAAAGAAGACACACAAAAACTTTTATCAGTATGTCTCCTGCCCAACCAGGCGAAAAAAGACATTGGACCTGTGCTATGGATCCATAGAGAGGGCCTTTAAATCTCTTCCCCTTCCTCCTTTAGGATCCTCAGATCACAACTGTGTACATTTGCTGCCCACATATAAAACTGCTCTCAGAAGAGGCAAGGCGAAGACCAGAGACATAAACGTGTGGACAGAGGATTCAGTGCACTGCCTCCAGGAATGCTTTAACTGTACAGACTGATTTTGATTTTTTTGATTTTGTATACTTTATTGATCCCCAGAGGGGAAGTTGAGGGCATCCACCTAGATGGATGAAGCAGCCACGGTACGGTGCTATCCCTTAACCATTCACACAGATATTCACACCTAGGGCCACTTTAGAGTCTCCTATTAATCTAACCTGCATGTTTTTGGCCTGTGGGAGGAAACTGGAGAAATCCCGGAGTAAACCCACGCAGATACGGGGAGAACATGCAAACTCCACACAGATCACTGTTGGTCAGGGGCTGGGATCGAACCAGGGATCCCATGGTCAAGGATGAGTTGCTGTGCTGCCGCAGTGCTAACGAATGCGCCACCGCACCGCCCAATGGTGGGACTGGGAGGTGTTCATGCTAGACTGCGGAGAAGATTTGGACTCTTTAGTGGACGTGACATGCTCATACATGGCTTTCTGCAGAGACATGATCGTTCCACGTAAACGTGTCAAAATATATCCCAACAACAAGCCATGGGTTACAAAATCAGTTAAATCCTGCTTACAGAGGAAAGCACTTGCCTTTAAACAGGGGGTTGTTTCTAAGCTGCAGGTTGCCACAAAAGAGCTGAAGGCCGAAATTTTTAAGAGCAAAACAGAATTATAAATCAGAGTTGGAAACCAAGATGGCTACAAACAAGCTTCGTTCTGGACATGATTTCTGGCCCAGGAAACACGCACATAGGCTCGGGTGAGATTTAAGAGTTTATTCAACAGCAGGTGTATGGATGAATGAGTGGGAAATGTGAATGTAGTCTTGGGGACAGGAGAGCACCGAGGGCAGAACAGACACCGTACAGCCAGGCAACCCTGAGGACAGAACAGAGAGCAGGGGATAAGCAATTGTCACAGCAAGGCGGTGAAAGTTATAGTATGGCTTACTTGCAGATGTACTGGTGGCTGGCGTTGACAAGAGAAGCTCCCGCCTGGGAGACAGAGCGCCAGCTGCGCTCGATGCAGGGAGGATGAGAGGAAAGGCGATGAAGGGAATTTCCGCCGCCAGGAGGGTCCACCTGTGCACAGGGAAAGTAACTAAGGAGAACAGGTAAGAATACTTTACTTGAGGGCGATGAGTAGCGGCGTTGGCCGAGAAGAGTAGGCAAACGCAGAGCTTGAGCGTGGAGAAGAGCTGACGGCTCCAGACCGAGGCTGCGGGCAGAGCAGGTTAAATAGTGGCAGCCTGATGAAGCCCAGGTGTGCGCACGGCTGGAGCGGATGACAGGCGGGAGCGAGTTGTGACAGTACTCCCCCCCCGAGCAGCGCCTCCTGGCGCTGGCTTGTCGGGATGCGCCCAATGAAACACCTCAATGAGCTGCTTGTCCAGTATGAAGGATGGGCGCACCCAGCATCGGTGCTCAGGACCATAACCCTCCCAGTCCACCAAATACTGCAACCCCCGGCACCGGCGTCGGGAGTCCAAGATGGAAGTGACGCTCCATGCCGGGTGTCCATCGATCATCCTGGGGGGGGGGGGCACTCTGGGGGAGGGACAGAGAGGGTTAGAAACCACAGGTTTAACCTGAGAAACATGAAATGTGGGATGAACACGGAGGGGAGGGGGGAGCGCCAAACGCACAGCCACCGGGTTAACCACCTTCCTGACAGGGTAAGGTCCAACGAAGCGCTGAGCCAACTTCTTCTTCTCCCCCTTCAGATTAATATTCTGAGCAGACAACCAAACTTGTTGACCCACCTGGTAGCGTGGCGCAGGCCTCCTGTGGCGATTCACAGACTTAGCATTGCGCGATGCGGCACGAACCAGGTCCTGATGCGTCTTGGTCCACAGCCGTTGACACCATCTCATGTGGGCCTGAATGGAGGGGACTGCCACTTCACCTTCTTCCTCAGGGAACAACGGGGGGTCGTAACCTAAAGACGCCCGAAAGGGGGACATCCCAATGGCCGAAGACAAAGTGGAGTTATGGGCATACTCCACCCAGGGAAGATGAATGCTCCAGGAAGTGGGGTTAGAGGAGGTGATGCAGCGCAGAGCAGCCTCCAGCTCCTGGTTGGTGCGTTCGCACTTCCCATTGGATTGGGGATGGTGTCCAGAAGACAGGCTAACTGTGGCCCCCAGAGTGGTGCAGAAGCTCCTCCAGACTTTAGACACAAATTGTGGCCCCCTATCAGAGACAGTGTCAGCGGGGATGCCATGCAGCCTGACCACATGCTGCACCAACAGATCGGCCGTCTTGCACGCCGAAGGAAGCCCAGGGAGAGGCACGAAGTGGGCCACCTTGGAGAACCGGTCTACAATAGTCAAGATGGTGTTAAAAGAGTTGGAGACCGGCAGACCGGTGACGAAGTCCAAGGCAATGTGTGACCAGGGCCTCCCGGGGACCGGCAAGGGATGGAGAAGACCCACAGGAGGAGTATTGGACAACTTATTCATGGCACACTACGGGCAGGCGCAGATAGTTTGAGACATCCTCCCGCAGTCCGGGCCACCAAAAGGACCGCTGGAGAAGATCAACAGACAGGGAGACACCAGGGTGGCAGGCGAGCCTAGAAGTGTGAGCCCAGTGAATGACGTCACCACGGACTGACGAGGGCACAAACAATCTTCCCGCTGGGCCGCCGCCAGGATCAGGTTCGGACTCCAAAGCCTCCAGGACTTTATCTCTGATGGCCCAGGAAACAGCCCCCACGATGCACGAAGCGGGAACGACAGTATGGACCTCATCTTCTGGGGCTTCAGGGGCGTACAGCCTGGACAGCGCTTCAGACTTCTTATTTTTGGAAGCTGGGCAGTTAGTAATGGCGAATTTGAACCTGGCGAAGAACAGCGACCAACGCGCCTGGTGGGCATTCGGGCGCTTGGCCGTCCTGATGTATTCCAAGTTCTTATGATCGGTCCAAACCACGAAAGGCTGAGCCGCCCCTTCAACCAGTGGCGCCACTCCTGCAGCGCGAGCTTCACAGCCAAGAGCTCTCTGTTGCCGATGTCATAATTGCGCTCGGCCGAGGAGAGATGCTTGGGGAAGAAAGCGCAGGGGCGCAGCGCCCCGTCAGTCGGGGAGCGCTGAGACAAGACCGCCCCGACCCCAGTGTCAGACGCGTCCACCTTGACAAAACACTGGCGCTCAGGATCCACAAGAGACAGGACCCGGGAGGATGCGAATTCCTTCTTGAGGGTTTCAAAGGCTGTCTCCGCTTCCGTCGTCCACTGAAAGCGCACCTTTAGTGAGGTGAGGCGGGTCAAAGGGGGGGTGATGGCACTGTAACCAGGAACAAAACGGCGGTAAATATTAGCAAACCCCAAAAATTGCTCCACCTGCTTCTTAGAGGAGGGGGTAGGCCACTCGACCACAGCTTTAACCTTGGCAGGGTCGGGGAGGAGCTGATTGTGCGAAACAATAAAACCCAGGAAAGAAGTGGTTTTGGTAAAAATCTCGCACTTCTCGGCTTTGACGTAAAGTTTGTTCTCCAAAAGATGTTGCAGGACCCACCTCACATGGACCAGATGCTCCTCCCGAGACCGGGAGAAGATCAATATGTCATCCAGGTAGACAAAAATGAAGACCCCCAGGAAGTCACGAAGCACGTCATTTATCAGGCGTTGGAAGACAGCAGGAGCGTTGGTGAGCCCAAACGGCATAACAAGGTATTCAAAGTGGCCGCTGGGCGTTCGGAAGGCCGTCTTCCACTTGTCACCCTCCCGGATCCGGACAAGATGATAAGCACTGCGGAGGTCTAATTTGGAGAACCAGGACACCCCCTGGAGAGAATTGAAGGCTGAGTCCATAAGCGGCAGCATATAACGATCCTTAACCGTGATGCCATTAAGGGCCCTGAAGTCAATACAAGGCCTCAAAGAACCATCCTTCTTCGACACAAAAAAGAACCCAGCACCCAGGGGGGATGAAGAGGGGCGGATAATTCCGGCACTGAGGGATTCCCGAATATAGGTGTCCATGGCCTCCCGTTCTGGGGCAGAAAGGCTATACAGGCGACCAGAAGGGAGGGGCGCCCCCTGCAGGAGATCAATGGCACAGTCATATGGGCGATGGGGTGGGAGGGATAATGCCTTCGACTTGCTGAAAACCCAGCCCAGGTCGTGAAACTCCGATGGCACAGCAGAAAGGTCCGGCGGGGCGGAGTCAAGGGCGGGTGCAGACACAGATGGGGCACAGGCAGCAGACTGGAGACAGGTTCCCAAACAGAAGGTGCTCCACGATAAGATGCACCCGGTCTGCCAATCAAACACTGGGTTGTGGAGGCGTAGCCATGAGCAGCCAAGAATGATGGGTGCTGCCGAGGTGGGAAGGACATAGAAACTGAGGTCCTCACGATGGTTGCCAGAGATAATGACAGAGATGGGTTTGGTAATGTGAGTGACCTTTTCCAGGGGAGAACTGGTCAGGGCGACGAGATGAAGGGGAGTGGGCAAGGCTTGGCAATAGATGCCCAGGCGGGTTGCCAGGCTCTTAGAAATAAAACATTGTTCTGCCCCCAAGTCCACCAGTGCATGAAATGTATGACCAATGGAGTTGTGGCAGAGTCTAATTTGAACCTGACATTTGGAGAGGGGATTAGACTGGGAAGCGTCCACAAGGCCCCCTACATTGACTTGCGGACCTCCCCTTTTGGCTTCACCAGGCAGACCTCCACGGGATGTTGGTCATCTCCGCAATACATGCAGAGACCCAACTCCCGGCGGCGCTGTTTCTCCGCTAAGGAAAGTCTAGCCCGCCCGATGATCATAGCATCGGGGTCGGCGGCAGCCTCCGGAGGAGGTAACGCCAGGGGGCGATACTGGGGAGTGCGGGAAAGAGCTCCACGCGAGCGGCTGAATGGCTTCCGCTCGGCAGCCCGCTCCCTCAGCCTGTTATCCAAACTGATGGCTAAAGAAATTAATTCTGTCAGCCGATCCAGCTGGTCCCGGCTGGCCAACTCATCCCGCAAATCAGAATTTAGACTTCAGACAAATAGGCTGCAAAGGGCAGCATCACACCAACCAACCTCTTCCGCCGCCACCCGGAAGTCGACAGTGTAGTCGGCCGCTAAGCGGCTACCCTGGCGAAGGCTAAGAAGCCGCTCGGCCAACACGCTATCACGATCTGAATGATAAAAGACCTCGAGGAAGTCTTGCACAAACTGGGCATAGGCCAAGGTCGCGTAGCTGGCCTTCGCCATAACGGCGTAAGCCCAGGCTAACTCTCGCCCTTCCAGAAGATTGGAAACATACCCAATTCGGCTTTGGTCTGACGGAAAATCCCCGGGCACACGCTGAAACACCGTCTCACACTGTAGGATAAACCCACGCGCTTTGCCGAGTTTTCCGCTAAAGCGCGCGGGAGTGGGAATTGGGGTGAGACGGGTCGGCGGACCCGGGGCAGAGGGGCTGGGCTGAGGAGCGGGAGGAGCTGACCCACCGAGCTGAGATGAAGGAAGCGCCTGCGGAGGATCAAGGCGATCCAACCGGCTATTAATGGAGGGAAGCTGATTAAGAATTACCTGCTGTTGGTGAACAATTAAGTCCACCCGAGCCTCGAGGTTGGAGAGTCGGCGTACGTACCCGCTGTTCGCTGGGCCGCTGGGCTGGAGCCATACTGACATGATTTCTGGGCCAGGAAACACGCACACAGGCTCGGGTGAGATTTAAGAGTTTATTCAACAGCAGGTGTATGGATGAATGAGTGGGAAATGTGAATGTAGTCTTGGGGACAGGAGAGCACCGAGGGCAGAACAGACACCGTACAGCCAGGCAACCCTGAGGACAGAACAGAGAGCAGGGGATAAGCAATTGTCACAGCAAGGCGGTGAAAGTTATAGTATGGCTTACTTGCAGATGTACTGGTGGCTGGCGTTGACAAGAGAAGCTCCCGCCTGGGAGACAGCGCCCAGCTGCGCTCGATGCAGGGAGGATGAGTGGAAAGGCGATGAAGGGAATTTCCGCTGCCAGGAGGGACCACCTGTGCACAGGGGAAATAACTGAGGAGAACAGGTAAGAATACTTTACTTGAGGGCGATGAGTAGCAGCGTTGGCCAAGAGGAGTAGGCGAACGCAGAGCTTGAGCGTGGAGAAGAGCTGACGGCTCCAGATCGAGGCTGCGGGCAGAGCAGGTTAAATAGTGGCAGCCTGATGAAGCCCAGGTGTGCGCACGGCTGGAGCGGATGACAGGCGGGAGCGAGTTGTGACAGGTTCAGCCTGGGCCAGTATGAAAACTATTGCAGGCCTTCAGAGCACAGAGTGCAGTAATCATGTGTTTTTAGATGGTTTTAATTCAGACACAGAGCTGGCTAATGCTCTTAATTGTTTTTATGGTCGTTTTGATTCCTCTGATTTTAGCACAGAAACCCAAGATTTGAAACAGAAACTCAAAGACAATCAGCACTTTAATATTGAGGTGCAGGATGTTAAAAGGGCGTTCTGTGCTGTAAAAGTGAACAAAAGTCAGGGCCCTGTTAATATATGTGGGCACTTGGTAAAGTCCTGTGCACATGAACTGAGTCCTGTGTTTCACTACATTTTCAATAAGTCCTTACAGACACAACATGTGCCTAAGATCTGGAAAGATGCTGTGGTTGTCCCCGTTCCAAAATCCAGCTGTCCTAAAACGATAAATGATTTCAGACCAGTTGCTTTGACTTCAATCTTAATGAAAATTTTTGAAAAACTGGTCAGATTTGAGGTAATAAAGTAGACTGAGCATGCATTGGATCCTTTGCAGTTTGCCTATAGGTGTCATGCGGTGGCCCTCGCGATCCAGCATAAGATGCCTAAAGTCGCCAGTGAGGTTTGCATTGATGTTTATTAATGAACACAAAGTAACAGAAAGCAATGAGCCACGGTGGGCTAAAACACACAACACTAGACACAAGAGATCTTAAGGCTAACACCAAGCTTACTTACAATCCAGATCATGAACAAGGAATAATCGTAGACAAGGAATAGTTGATGTCTGAGGCGAGAACCGCTCGCTCAACATCTGGCAAGGAATTATTGATGATAATTGACGATTGTTGACGAGACTGCTGCATAATACTGCTCCTAGCGCCCGCTTAAATGCCGGGCTGCTGATGAGCCGTAAATGCAGCACAGCTGTTAAGCTTTGACAGCAGGAAGCCCCTCCAAGCGCTGTCACAATAAGAGCTCGGGGAGCCAGAAGGTAACCACTGCTGTCAAACCTGGCGGAGATGATGCATGGCCCGAGCGCAGACGAGATTGGCACACGGACCATGACAGTATCTCCCCCCCGAGGGCGGGCTCTGAACGCCCGTTGACACCCAAGCCCCCCCCCCCCCCCCCAGCACGGGTGGATGGGGGAGCAGGCCCGGAGGGAGAGGATCAACCACAGACCAAAACCCATGATGATAACAGAGGTACATAGAAAACCAGAAAAAAATACGATACAAATGAAACAATCACAGGGCACGATAACAGAAAATACAATACTCTCAAATGCACAAATCAAAATAACGACAGAGCGCAAATGAGACAATTACAGGGCACGATAACAGAAAATACAAGACTCCCAAAATACACAAATCACAATTAATACAGGACATAAATGAAGCAATTACAGAGCACGATACACGGAAAATACCATACCCCATAATGCACATTAACACACAGGGCCAGAGAGAAAAAACCCCCAAAACAACCAGAAATACACACGTCCTTCAAACAGAAGAGGGAAAAAAAGAGAAAAAAAAACACACACAGAGCCAGATTATCACCCCGAATGACCTTTAACCCACAGTTCAGGAAAATGACGACAAGCAGAGACCAAAAACCACGGGGACAGTTCTGGCGGTCTCCCTGCGTCCAATGGCCGACGGGTGGTCACGGGGAACAGTACATGATTGGGCGGCCAGCCCCAGTCCCAGGCCCGGAAAGTCCAACCCTCCGGCGGCCGAACCAGGTCGCCCAGCAGCAAACAAAGAGTGTTAGGTGGCTGACCCAGGGCGCCGAACCAGCAAAACAGTTCCTCGGGTGGCCGACCCACATCCCTCAGCCACCAGAACCGTGGGAAGACAGCCTGCGGCGGCCTCCCTGGTGGGGAAAAGACATGGGAGAGCTGGGCCGAGTGTAGAGGCCCCCCAATGGCCCCCGGCGATGATGAGCGGGGTTGGTGACTCAGACGAGGGGAATGATGGTGATGACGAGCCCGCACCATGTCAGGCGGTGAAGGGTCTGCAGCTCCTCCACCAACCTTGACCCATACCGATGCTGCAGTCGTGGCTGCACCCGCGTTGGACCCCCACTGGGTCTCAGCTGCACCCATGTCGGACCCTCACTGGGTCTCATCGGACCCCGACTGGGTTTCGGCTGTACCCGCGTCGGACCCCGATTGGGTCTTGGCTGCACCCGCGTGGGACTCCCACTGGGTCTCGTCGTGCCCTGACTGGGTCTCGGCTGCAGCCGCGACGGACCCCCACTGGGTCTCGGCTGCACCCACATCGGACCCCTATTGGGTCTCTGCTACACCCGCGTCGGACCCCCATTGGGTCTCGTTGGATCCCGACTGGGTCTCGGCTGCAGCCGCGACGGACCCCCACTGGGTCTCGGCTGCACCCGCATCGGATCCCAATTGGGTCTCGGCTGCACCCGCGTCAGACCCGATTGAGTCGGCGCAGCACCGGTGATGATCTCCGACCCCGAACCTGGAACCTCCAGCACAGCGACCTCGACTGGCTCCGCACCAGTGACTCTGCAAGAAGGCCTGGAAGACAAGAAAGAATCAGGATCAGAATCACCGGTAGCGACAGAGCCCAGCGAGACGAGCTCGGGTGCAGTAGGCGGGTGCCCCTGACTCGCCTCCCCGAGAGGCAGGCAGAAATGCTCCAAGACAGAGAGGAGAAACACAAGATAGAGCACTTGCCTGCACTCGGGTTCTGTCTCCGTCCAGGACTTCATCGATCCAGGCTCAGGGTGGAGAAGTTCATCCTTAGGCTCCCACTTGGCTACGGCGGGTTCCACAGCCGGCATGATGGTCACTGCAGTCTGTGAGCTGACGTCCACGCTGATAACCCGCACGGCGTGGTGGCAGGGGACCCTCGACCCGCTGGCTCGAACTGTTCCAGCGTGGAGACCCGGGGACGCTTTATCGTCGGCGCAGGCTCCAGGCTGCAGTCCGCTCCCCTCCTCTGCCCATGACGTGGCTGCGGGGCTGGCACCAGGCTCTCCAGAACTGCAGGCCTCCTCCTCATCCAGCGACGTAGGCCTGGTGTCGTGGACCACTCAGCGGAGGGAGACACAGAGGCAGCAGGTTTAGTAATTAGAGCTACAGCAGGTGGTGGGAGCTCGGGGGACTGCGAACCCCGAACTCCGCCCCCAGGAGTCAGACAAGGCCGATCACAATTATGATGAGAAGAAGGAACTTGCACTTGCCTGTTTCTTGGGGGGAGGATGGTGCCTGTTGTAGGGGACGTTGTTCCTCCCTTTCCCTGCTGGATGGCGACAGAGGGCCCCCTGGAAGGACGAGGAGGAGCCGCTCGTGAAGGTTCACTGATGGGCTTCACCGGAAGCGAGTTCAGACGGGGATCCTGCTGAGGTTTACCTTGGCCGTGGTGCCGATGTCTTCGATGGCCCCCGGATGGCGTGAACTCCTGGACTGGATCGAGGACAGGAACGGGATCCCAAAGCGGGGAGCGAGGATGCCTCCTCCTCTGCTTCCTGCCGTAGTCTTCCTCCACCATACGGAGTATCTCGCGCTGTGCGGTGATGTCATCCCTCCTCGTGCCGACTTCAGGGTGGTCGGCGTAGCGGGGGAGATGATTTAGGACATCCTCAACGCAGTCCAGGTACCAGCGTACGTCGCTGTGATAGTCGAGGAGGGAGGCAGCGATGAGCGTTTCGTCCACATAGTCCAAAGCCTCCGCCAGCTCGTAGTCCCGACTCCGAGCATGGCCCCTCCGCGACAGCATTCTCCCAGCACGCAGTTACCCATACAGGAAAGAACAATTGTCCAATTAAAGCAAACTCACCGGGAACGGCGTCTCGGTTTGGCGTCTCCGTTTAGGCGCCTTGGCAGCAGTCTACTGTCATGCGGTGGCCCTCGCGAGCCACCATAAGACGCCTAAAGTCGCCGGTGAGGTTTGCATTGATGTTTATTAATGAACACAAAGTAACAGAAAGCAATGAGCCACGGTGGGCTAAAACACACAACACTAGACACAAGAGATCGTAAGGCTAACACCAAGCTTACTTACAATCCAGATCATGAACAAGGAATAATCGTAGACAAGGAATAGTTGATGTCTGAGGCGAGAACCGCTCGCTCAACATCTGGCAAGGAATTATTGACGATAATTGACGATTGTTGACGAGACTGCTGCATAATACTGCTCCCAGCGCCCGCTTAAATGCCGGGCTGCTGATGAGCCGTAAATGCAGCACAGCTATTAGGCTTTGACAGCAGGAAGCCCCTCCGAGCGCTGTCACAATAAGAGCTCGGGGAGCCAGAAGGTAACCACTGCTGTCAAACCTGGCGGAGATGATGCATGGCCCGAGCGCGGACGAGATTGGCGCATGGACCATGACAATAGGCCTCACAGAGGAGTGGAGGATGCCACTGCCACTCTGTTTAACATGCTTTTTAAACATCTGGATTTTAATGGGACACACGCCAGACTTTTATTTGTAGACTTTTCTTCCGTCTTTAACACAATCCAGCCTCATATTTTAGTTGAAAGGCTCCAGCAACAATTTGAGTTGAGTTATAATCTGGTGGGTTGGATTCTGGATTTTCTAACCAACAGGACACAGAGAGTAAGGGTCAATGGTACTTTGTCTGACCAAAAGTGTTGTTCTACTGGCTCTCCTCAGGGGTGTGTGTTGTCACCACTACTCTTCATCCTGTACACAAACATGCGTCGGAGTAGACATGACAACAGACACATTATAAAGTATGCTGATGATTCAGTTGTTGTCAGTCTCCTCCAGGATGGTGAGAGTGGCCACGCCCAGTAGTTGATGATTTTGTTCACTGGTGTGAGGATTCCTACCTGCAGCTGAATATGACAAAAACTAAAGATATTATTATTGACTTTAGGAGGAAAACTCCCAGGCACAAAGTCACTGTACTAAAAGGCCAGACCACTGAATGTGTACAATCCTACAAATATCTTGGGACGATTATTGATAGTAATTTAAACTTTGAAGAGAACTGTGAAAGGGTGTGCAAAAAGGGTTGGCAACATTTGCATTGTTTAAGGAAACTTGCACGCTTCCAAATTGACCGAACCATAATGACAATGTTTTATCGGGCTTTTATTGAATCTGTTTTATCCTTCTCTTTAGTGTCATGGTTTGGTCAGACAAAACTGAAACAGAGGAAATCCTTGGATCAGGTTGTTAGATGGTCCAGTCGCTTGCTTGGTGAGTCACAGCTGAGCCTGACATCCCTGTACACCAGACAGGTACAGAGGATTGCTACCTCCATTTAAAATGATGACTCCCACCCTTTGCACTGCCACTTTCAGCTTCTTCCCCCAGATGGAGGTTTGCTGTCCCAAAAAGTAAAACCCAGTGCTACAAAAACAGCTTTGTTCGTGCTGCTGTTAAAGAGTTGAACAAGATGTAGCAATATATTGCACATAATTTAGTTACCTATTTATTGATTTGATTTTATATTTACTTATTTTTGTAGTGTTTTTTTTTATTGGGGTTCTAAATCTTTTATTGGGTTTTAGACTTTTGAGTTTTTAACCTCTTTGACTAGTCTTTAACTTTTTAATATGATCCTTCTCTCTTATCTCCTTGTTTTTTCTCTTATCTCTTTGTCCTATGTCCTGATTGGTGGAGACTTGAGTACTTTTATCATGTTTATAGTCAGCTTCATGTGTACCTGTGTTTGTGTTCATGTTGAATGTAATTGTGGTTTGTAAATATAGATGTCACCTGACTGCAAAACAAATCTACCTATGGGTACAAATAAAGTAACCTGAACCTGTGTATATACAGACGTGGACAAAATTGTTGATACCCCTCTGTTAATGAAAGAAAAACCCACAATAGTCACAGAAATAACTTGAATCTGACAAAAGTGGTAATAAATAAAAATTCTATGAAAATTAACCAACGAAAATCAGACAATGCTTTTGAATTGTGGTTCAACAGAATTATTTTAAAAAACAAACTCATGAAACAGGCCTGGACAAAAATGATGGTACCCCTAACTTAATATTTTGTTGCACAACCTTTTGAGGCAATCACTGCAATCAAACGATTTCTGTAACTGTCAATGAGACTTGCACACCTCTCAGCAGGTATTCTGGCCCACTCCTCATGAGCAAACTGCTCCAGTTGTCTCAGGTTTGAAGGGTGCCTTCTCCAGACGGCATGTTTCAGCTTTCCATTCTTGGCTAGCCATTCTTGGGTGTTTTTAGCTGTGTGTTTTGGGTCATTATCCTGTCGCAAGACCCATGACCTGCGACTGAGACCAAGCTGTCTGACACTGGGCAGAACATTTCTCTCTAGAATACCTTGATAGTCTTGAGATTTCATTGTACCCTGCACAGATTCAAGACACCCTGTGCCAGATGCAGTAAAGCAGCCCCAGAACATAACAGAACCTCCTCCATGTTTCACAGTAGGGACAGTGTTCTTTTCTTGGTATGCTTCATTTTTGCATCTGTGAACATAGAGCTGATGTGCCTTGCCAAAAAGTTCCAGTTTTGTCTCGTCTGTCCATAGGACATTCTCCCAGAAGCTTTGTGGCTTGTCAACATGCAGTTTGGCAAATTCCAGTCTGGCTTTTTTATGATTTGTTTTCAACAGTGGTGTCCTCCTTGGTCGTCTCCCATGAAGTCCACTTTGGCTCAAATAACGACGGATGGTGCGATCTGACACTGATGTACCTTGACCTTGGAGTTCACCATGAATGTATTTAGAGGTTGTTCTGGGCTCTTTTGTTACCATTTGTATTATCCATCTCCTCCTGCGGCCACGTCTAGGGAGGTTGGCTACAGTCCCTTGGATCATAAATTTCTGAATAATATGTGCAACTTTAGTCACAGGAACATCAAGCTGCTTGGAGATGGTCTTATAGCCTTTACCTTTAACATGCTTGTCTATAATTTTCTTTCTAATGTCCTGAGACAACTCTCTCCTTTGCTTCCTCTAGTCCATGTTTAGTGTGGTACACACCATGTCAATGAACAGCACAGTGACAACTTGTCACCCCTTAAATAGGCCGACTGACTGATTACAAGTTTGTAGACAACTGTGATGTTAATTAGTGGACACATCTTGGTTGAACATGTCCCTATGGTCACATTATTTTCAATCTTTTCTAGAGGTACCATCATTTTTGTCCAGGCCTGTTTCATGAGTTTGTTTTATAAAGTAATTCTGTTGAACCACAATTCAAAAGCATTGTCCGATTTTCATTGGTTAATTTCCATAGAATTTTTATTTATTACCACTTTTGTCAGATTCAAGTTATTTCTGTGACTGTTGTGGGTTTTTCTTTCATTAACAGAGGGGTACCAACAATTTTGTCCACGGCTGTATGAAATGACCTTGATCCTGCTTTTGACTCTGAACATTCATAACGTCTGATTCTAGTTAATCTGGACATTCCCATTGCAATAGGGAGTGAGGTACTTAGAATTTACCATTGACTTCCACCCCAATTAGGATAGAGCTCCAGGGCATGGATCTACATCTCCATTGAGTGCAATTCTAGTTATACTGAGTGATCAATAATGTTGCAGCCATATATGTGACTAGCATTAAAACCGTAAGATTATAATAGATTATTTTGATATTTATGCAACAAATGTGTATAAAATAAAATAAGATATGCTTGATAGATGGGTAAAAGGGAATAGCACCAATCAGGACCCTTGACAAAACTGTAAGAAACCACCTCCCACCACAATGAAATCCCAACTTATCCCCTGTTTTGTGCATGCAACTCTCCAGTGAGCATTTGCTGCCTAGCATCCACTCTACTCAGCAGGGATTAAGTACACTAAGACATACAAGTGCACCATACAAACACACAAACCAAATACCCTCTATCCTGAGCCGCAGCAAGATGTTGCAGTAAGAGACACAGCGGGAGAGAAGAGACTGCTTTTGAAAAGTATCATTTACAAATAAGAGAGAGAGCAGCCTCCCCCCCAAAAGGCAGTGTGATCGACCTTCATGAGTGTGGTGAGTGCTTTTGGCTGTCTTTTATAGTACCTGTTGCTCTTTTATGTATTTTGTCTAAAGACAACAACAAAAGTGTGGATGGGGTGCGGGTGCATTTGCTTTTTATATTACTTTCAATATGGTGTGTGTGTGTGTGTGGGGGGGGGGGTTGTGTGTTCAAAAGCTATTTGTGAACAATGCTGCAATCATTTGATTTTCTTTGCCTTTCTCCCTCCCAACATTCAATTTGAAGCATTCAAACCAGCACAGTCATACAGTATTTAGCTTGGTTTTGTTCACGTCTATAATTCATGGTGGGAGTATTGTGTGGGCAGACTTTTCCACGAAACCACATGATTGTATGTAGCACATGGTTCAAAACACTACAGGTTTACCACTCCGCGATTCACCTGCTACAGTGTGCTTCATTGAGCCTTGCTTATGATGTGAAACCAGTTTATGGATATTTGCAGGTGTTTCTGAAACACAAGGTGATCTATATTAACAATGATATTAAAGCCAGTGGCTGCAGTTATTGTTTTGTCTGTATGTGCCTGCATGTGACAGTGCCAGACTTTGTGTGATTACAAACGTGACAGTAATCAGACAGTAAACAGTCCAATTCAAACATTAGAATGAAGGAACCACATTGTATTTTTCCCTATAACTAATTCTTCACATCACAGTCTGACATAAATATGCATTTAGTCTGCTAATCCCTATTGTATTAAATGCGGCACCTACTTATGGCCAGTGTTGGGCAAGTTACTGAAAATTTGGAACAAATTACAGTTCTTTTCAAAAGTAACTGAGTTACTTTACAAATTACTGCATAACTAAAGTAATTAGTTACTTGGAAAAGTAACTTTAATGTTACTTTCAAGTACATACTTAAATTATCTTGCACACATTCTGTATCTGGTGTTGCTAAGTATGTGTCAGTGTGTGGGACATGACAACTGTCCATGTTGATCTTTCCTCTATGATATGGATTAATTTAAATCAGTGTGTTGTGGTCCAAAGGAAAACTTTTATGCATAGTCCATCTGCTGTGGTAGAGACAAAATCCTGTCTCTGAGCTCAAAATACATTATTGAATATTCTTTATTCAGGTAGCAGTAAAATGTTTTTGTGCAAGGTGATCACAATTCCTTAGTTGTCTCCAGTATTTTGCTAATAACTGTCTGAAGGCAACTGACTGAACTGCTGACAACGATAGCATGTTTTAATGACA
This sequence comes from Pholidichthys leucotaenia, assembly GCA_020510985.1. NCBI lineage: Eukaryota > Metazoa > Chordata > Actinopteri > Cichliformes > Pholidichthyidae > Pholidichthys > Pholidichthys leucotaenia. The sequence goes on along the minus strand of CM035847.1, from coordinate 167,159,802 downwards.
TATTTTGCAATCAGCTGGTTTAATTCTGGCATGGTCACACACTGTCCACGTGCATACCTGGGTGTGACCTCCATCCATGGCTGTTTAGGTGAAGTGGCTCCATGATCAGCGATGCTAGTAGCAGGCCTTTCCTTGGTGGCTTTGTCGAAGTATATTGTTTAATCAGGCACTTCTGAAGATTTGAACTAATATTTTTTTGGTGTGGAGTATGTCCTCACTAGGGGTGGGGGAAATAGTGGTGTTGCAATGCATTGTGATGCAGACGTGAACAATTCTGAATCGATAATACAAATGTCACAATTCTGATTCTTAAATATTAGTTAATGACATTAATTTTGACAGAACGAAAAAAGCGGAACTCTTAAATGTGGAAGTTAGCACCTGCCTGAATGGTCTTTGGTGCAGTACACAACAATGGAGATGTGGGGCCTGGAACACACGCCTCATTTTATTTAGGTTTAGGTGTTTGGGTCAGTTTGCTGGACCATCGCTGCCATATTCTGTAGTCAAATGGACCATAGAAATGTGGCTGTTTGGCAGACAGCTTCGGGACCCAACCTGCACAGCCACAGCTAGACAAAAACATGGAACTACTGAAGACAGTGAGTAGGAATGCTTCCATTTTTCTATAAGTCTAATATGTGTATCTTTGAAAAAAAAAAAAGATGCATCAAGAGTCAATTCAGCATCAAATCAGAGCCCCCTGAACGGATTCTGGCTCAGATCGATGCCTTAAGATTCCCACCCCAAGTCTTCACTCTGACACATAGTTTTCAACTCATCGATATATTATTTCTTCACCTCTACAAAGAAAAAATGATCTGCATATTCCCATGAGAAGAAACTTGCTGCACCTTGTCCATTGGTCACTGCCAAATTGATTGAGTTGCATTCTTTGTGACAGGTCACATCAAGTGATGGCTGTGTGTCTGTGTATGGTGAGGTGCATTTGTCTGTGTTATAAGTAAAGATAATGAGTAATGAGTCTGTTCAATTTTTAGCAACTGATACGACATAACTAAATTTGAAAAAGTAATTTTCAATTAACAATTACTGGAAAAGTGTCATGAACCTGGGTTTGGTGGTCCCAAACCCAGTTCTGACCCGTGGCTATTTTGGCCCGTGTCCCTATTTAATTTCCATCAGGCACTTCAGGGAGCACTTTGGGTCCTTTGCTCTCTGACAGCTCGGGCATGCCCCCTCCTCCTGTCAGTGCCATCAGCTACATCTCATTATTGGGTGTTCACACACATACACGCACACTCTTCATTCATTCTCGTTCACACGCCCATACACTCACTCATGCACACATGGTGTTAATTATGTTTAGCCCACGATTCCTCACACCAGCGGTCTCTTCCCTCGTTAGCAGTATTATTACTTAAATGTGGTGTTAGTAGGAAGAGACCGTCGGAGCATTGAGCTTCAAGCACAGCACCGCGTTCCTCTGTGTTTGTTTGTTTCCATTACCTTCGTTAATCTTCAGCCCAACATCATTGTCTTCTCTCACGCCACAAGATTGTGTCCTTCTTTGGTGTTAGCGGCTGTTCCTGCTTTCACCCTCATCCACCGGACTACACAGACAGCCCCGGATCGTTCCAGCCGTAAGTTCATGTTTGCCTTTCTCTTCGTGCCAACAGCTTACGGCGGCACTAGGCATTCCCTCCCTCAGGCTGTGGAACATCCAGGTGGCGTCCCTGTATGTCTGGTGGCCTCATTATCTTCATCATAGCAACTCTCTGTTAGTTATCGTGACTGTAAGCTGGACTGGTTATTTTGGTGTTTTTGTTGATAAAGTGCACATTCTACTCCTGCAATTGGGTTTTTCATTCCTCCCTCAGTGCGCTGCATAATGGCGCACCGGGGGTTATAACAGAAAAGTAGTTTCTTTACAGTAATGCGTTACTTTTTAATGTCTTACCCCCAACACTGCTCATGACCTACAGTGTGCATTGAGAAGAGAGCAACTCCAGGCGGCAGATATGTTTTCAGTCATTGAAAGGTGCACTAGACGGTATTTTCATGAAAACAATTACATTCTTCAAAAATATATTGATGAAAAAATACTTTTAAAAAATTACAGGTCAGAAGTAATCATATTTGTATCTAAACACTTGGATGATCAGATTACAATGGTTAGTAGCATACAGTATATACTGTATATATACTGTATATATATATATATATATAAAACACTAGAAGCAGATATACTAATGTGCTGCACCATCGCAAAACCCTGTTTTGGCGTTGAAAACCTACTGTTGAGATTTACTAAAAGGCGCAGGGCAAAATTAGCAGTGTAAAGGCGTGGACTATGTTAATTTTGCGCCTGGCCTCATTACATATGTATTTGTGGGAGTTGTCATGTCAACTCGCAAATTTGAGGGAGAAGAGTATTTAAATGACTGGCGCAAGGTGATTTACTAAGGTTTTGCGGTTGTCAATCTCCAGCTAAATGCTCCAGGATTTAACATCCAAAAAAAGCTTGTCTTAATTCATCTGCGCCTGATGACAGCGATCATGACAGCGAGAACCGAGGGCACGTGGCCAGAGAGCGAGAAGCTTCTCCCTGTGCTTGGCTTGATTTGGCACGACAGAACAGATTAATATGAACAGAAACAATCTCACAGAGATCGGTGTTGTGCTGAACTGGCCATCAGCTGGCAGAGGATTTTTAAAAAAAATTCATTTGATTATATATAGCCTCATATTAATTATAATAATTCATTCATCTTCTTCCGCTTAATCCTTTTTCGGGTCGCGGGGGGGCTGGAGCCTATCCCAGCATCTTTGGGCGAGAGGCAGGGTACACCCTGGACAGATCGCCAGTCCATTACAGGGCCAACACAGAGAGACAGACAACCATTCACTCTCACAGTCATACCTAAGGACAATTTAGAATCCCCAGTTTGATGCCACTTAACCTAACTTGTATGTTTTTGGCATGTGGGAGGAAACCGGAGAAATCCCGGATAAACCCACGCAGACACGGGGAGAACATGCAAACTCCACACAGATCACTGTTGGTCGGGGGCTGGGATCGAACCCAGGATCCCCCGGCCAAGGGTGAGTTACTGTGCTGCCGCAGTGCTAACCACTCCGCCACCGCGCCGCCCTTAATTATAATAATAATAATTTATTTCATTTATAACCCACTTTACATCTTGGGGCAAAATCTCTCCACTAACAGGATTAAGTACAAGAATAAAGGCAAACATTAAGTCCATGCGATGACACACCAGGAATGTCCTGGTGAGAATTGCTCTCAAATATTTTATCTGATAAAATAAAGGTCAAATAAATAAAATTAAAAAGCTTTCCTAATCAATGAATTTGTATCCATAAAATAGTACAGCCCTTCCTACCTGGAGTGGACAAAATAAAAAGCACAGATCCATATACGTACATCCCTCGACATTGCAACATCATAGTAAGTCAATGAGGGCAGTCTCTGCTGTGGCTGTCCGAGGAATAAGTGAAATCATGTGTGTTTAATTTTATTATCTTCCAGACTTCAGTAAAGATAAAACGCACACCCAGTATTTATGAAAAGTCATGGACTGGGAGACTAGTAGATTTTGTTAAAACAAAGTTATTCACATAATAAAACCCCAAAGTCTCCATCAGACCAACTTGATGGTTCTTGTGTTAATAAAATAAACACGTTGGTCAAATAATCAATTTATTCATGAGTAGTCCTTAATTTATAAATATTAAACAAAGGAATCTGCCATGTGAAATGAAAATCAAAACTGATATATGACAAACAAATATAAACTATTTTACTGAAGTTTGCGCTTAAACAAAAGCTTTAAAAAACTATATTATGCTCCTCAAAACTGGATGTGCCTTTGTTGATGACCCAGTTCCTCGGGTGTGCCTGTGCACAATTGTGCGGCACTCTGGGTGGATGAGTGGGCATTATCATTATTATTAAGTGACTGCGTCTGTGTTCATAATTTTGTGTTGATAGTAGATCACTGGCAAAAATTGGCCACTCCCTTAGGCGTGCTGTTTAATTTGCACACTTGCTAATTTGCGCTGCCTTAGTAAATCTACCTCTAGATAGGACATAGCTAACATTTTCATGGCAAATGCAGGGACCATATTCTGTAATTAGTTATAATGGTTGACAGCACCTGAAGCTTTGTGACGGCAGGATGCACAAACAATTGTTCACTGTATTTATTGTAATCATCTAAGTAAGCTACTGTATGTATATGGAATATGATTATCCTGGCAGCTGGCCATGTTCTATCTAATATTTATATATATCTATGGCCGGTAAGGATGCCACAGCTGGTCACAGTCAATGGCATAATTGGGTTGATGTTATGCTCTCTACCAAGCAGTTGGGGCCAGAGTACGTGTGACACCTACTGGTCAAGAGGTCAGAATGTTGTCTCTATCACCTTTAATATATCTTTATATGACTATGATGGCTTTCTTTGTCAGATTACTTCAAAACCTTAAAATACTTCAATCTGAACTGTAAATTCCATTTTGTTTAAACTTTTAAGTTATTCATATTCATTGTTTGTTATTATGTTAAGTACCCATTTGGTGTTACATCAACAGAATAGTAGTGTAATTATTACTGTTTTAAGGAATAATGTACTGCAATATATGTGTCTACACATATTTTACATGATTAGAAAGGTATTTTGTTTCCAGATTGGAATTATTCAGGCCACTTCAAGTTGAAATGTCTCCACCAAAAATTATTACATTTACCTCGCAAAAGTCCACATGATTAATATAACACATTTAGTCCACAGGTGGGATTAAGTTTTCTGTACAAGTTCCCATCAGCTAAACTGTTAAAAAATGTAGTTGTGTTGACTTTTAAAAAAAGTTGAAACTTAGGCAGAAAATTGGTGTTTTGTTGTAATTTGTCTTAAGTTCAGTCAACTAAAAATCTAAGTAACTGTTTTTAAAACTTGAATTTGTAAAGGGATTTGTGTCTAGTTCATACCTGGATGATAAGGTCGTCTACAGGTCTACATTTAAAAAGAATTGAACATAAAATTCAACTTATTTTCTATGTACAAACTTGTATTACTCAATATCACTTTCAATGATTCTGACTGAATGTTATTCAAAAGAGACCAAAAGCATACTTTTTACTTCTAATTAATAAGTACAACTTTCAATTTACTTTGGGTATGTGTCATATTTGGGCATTTTTCATTAAATTAACTGGAATACTAAAAAACTGAACAGTGATCTTTGGGTACTGTGTTCCTCGTAGTTTATGTTAGTGCTTTATATTATTTGTCAATGAAACTGACTCACCCTACTTCTGTAGGTACTCACTCTCAGCAGTTTTGTAGATAGAATGGATTTCTGAAACATGCATTTTAAGAAAGCACTGTTTCTTCTCAAGCTGTTCCTGTCTTGACAGTGGTTTCTATGCATCACAGAGTGCTAATTTCAGTATGCTGACTTGGAGCCTGTCAGACTAGGAAGCAGCAGTCAGTCATGCAGAAGACTCACTGTTTCTCTCACCTTCTGTCTATATGATTAATGTGGAAATATTGCAGCTTATGAGGCAGACCTAAAAAGATAGATTGGTGCTTCTGCTTGCTGCAGAGACAGACACTTTTTTTCCATATCAAGAAGACTTTTAATTTGATTTGTAACAGAGCAAAAGGTCAATCAATCTCTGTGACATAATTTCCAACAAATTATTGCTGAGATAGATTGAGGCTGGAGATGGCAACAAGAGATACTCTGCATTAAGAACTGTTTTATTAAGGTTTATACCACAGTTCCGAGTGAGTAATTTGATTGGACAATAGGGATTCCAGAAGTTACTAGAATCTGCGATAATTGCACTCCAATTTCACTGGATATGTATCACTCCACTTCAAAGGTGTTCTAGTAATGTTAATTACTAAGTATTTTTTTAATCAACTCTGACAATTGCATTACTGTTTTGGATACCTGAATTTCCATAGTGAAGAGTCAAGATTCAAAGATTTTATTTGTCAATACTACTATACGTACAGGACATACAGGAGAAGTGAAATGGCGTTTCTATCTGTCTTCAGTGGTCTGCACAATGCAAAAAAGAAAAAGGAATAAGGCTGGAAAAACAACAAGAGCAGTCTATGTACAGTAATGCTACCTATAGTGCAAGTGGCGACAAAAGATAAACCCAGACCTCCCATAGTGCAAATAAAGATAAGCGATGAATGGTGAGATCCATCAATCTTATATACAGAAAATAGAGCAGTAATACTCGGAGTACCAAGTTCAATGCCGTAGTGTAGGTGCAGACAGTGACGGATAGGACTGCACATGGTGAATATTGCAATGGCAGCAGCAGATATGACATTTGTGCAAATGGTTGCAGTAAAGTGCAGAGACATACAGCAGCAAATGTATTACTGTTGGTGCACCAGTCTTTCTGTGCCAACAGCTGAGGGAGTTATTGTGCGGGTGAGTGCGTTAAGGTCCGGTGGTGGTGGGGGTTCAGAGTCCCAATGGCCTGATGAACAAAGCTGTTTAGCTGTCTTGTGGAGCAGGCTCGGAGGCACCGGTACCTTTTCCCCGAGGGCAGGGGGCTGAAGAGGGAGTGTGAGGGGTGGGAGGTGTTGCCTGCAATGTTGATGGCTCTGCAGGTGAGGTAGATGTCTGAGAGGGGGGGCAGGGGGGCACCGATGATCTTGCTTGCTGCTTTCACTGTGTGGTGTAGTGTCTTCCGGCAGGAGGTGGTGCAGCTTCCATACCACAGTGATACAGCTGGCGAGGATGCTCTCAATGGTGCCTCGGTAGAATGAGCACATGGTGGGGGGTGGGACTCATGCTCTCCTCAGTTTGCGGAGGAAATGGAGGTGAGTTTGAGCCTTCTTGGCCAGTGATGTTGTGCTGTTGGACCAGGAGAGGTCCTCAGAAATGTGCACCCCCAGGAACTTGGTGCTGCTCACCCTCTCCACAGCTGCTCCATCGATGATCAGAGGATGCTGCTGTGTGTGTCCCCTCCTGAAGTCAACCACAATCTACTTGGCTTTTCCCATGTTCAGGAAAAGGTTATTGTCTTTACACCACTGGACCAGTTGGCTCACCTCATTTCTGTAGTTGGCCTCCTCATTGTTGGTGGTGAGGCCCACCACTGTGTTGTCATCTGCAAACTTGATGACGTGGTTGGTGTTGTAGGCTGGTACACAGTCATGGGTCAGCAGGCTGAAGAGTGGCGGGCTGAGCACGCACCCTTGTGGGGCCTCTGTACTCAGTGTGATGGTCTTGGATGTGTTGCTGCCAACCTACACATTCCGTGGCCTCCCTGTGAGAAAGTCCAGCACCCAGTTACAGAGAGAGATTTTGAGGCGCTGTTTGACAAGAATCTATACATCTGTGACCCTGGAAGTTCCACCCTTTTGCAAAGATTTACTTCTGTCTACCCAGTCATTTGAAGATCATTAAACAATTACAAATCTGTTTAAAAAAATAGGCAGTGCTAGAGTTTTATTGTCTCGATTAACAAACCACAATATCTTTGTGGTGATGGACTCTTTGTTTCATCTGAAAATGCAAAGAAAAGTGAACAAAATGTGCTAAATCGTTAGCATGTGCTAAATTGCTAGCATGTTAACTACTAGCTTCTGGCAACCGGTATTAGATACATTTTGATCTGGGATTTTTTTTTTTTATTAATCTTTTTAAAGAGCATATAATGAATGTAAAGACAGTGTCACAAATACAACTTTTCTCTCTCTCTCTTTTTTTTTTTTCTTCCCAGAACACCCATACCATCACCAAGGCCCACCCCGGGCCAACAACAGAACAAAGTCTCTGTCCAGTACAATAACAAAATATCAAACATGGAATACACATAGGAAAAAAATTAAATTAAAAAAAATTAAATTAAAATAAACTAGAAAAGCACTCGGAGAGCGCAGACCTCCGCCAAGCGCCACAGTTCCCCCCCATACAGTGTTTTACATCATAAATATTAATCCTACATTTATTGTGTGTACGTTTTCAGATTCCTTGACCATGAAAACATATGAGTAGCAATTGGATTCACATGGATAGGATTAATGGTTCAGTAGTTATTCAGGAAAATGGCATTTTGCATAATGGCGGTTTTCTTCTGGATGTAGCTCCATAGCTTTTAAAGATACAACAAATCCATTGACACACTACAGATTCCACAGTGTCTTGGCTACATAAATTGCAAAGGTCCCCTATTTTTATTTTTTTTTTTGATATTGGGGATCATAGTATCCGGAATTATTGCATTATCCGGATCAGTCTTCGATATCTTCTAGAACCTGTGAGCATGTTGCCCTGTATTTTTTTTTGTTTTGCAAGTGTGCTGACGATTTTTGGCAGACTTCCATGCACAAATATTGAAAATGGCCCTATCTCGCAATGTTAAAGAATCCTTTAAAAAATTCCTGGATCCAGACGGTGATCCGGATGACCACCAAAATGTAATCATCTGTAGGATACCCCATTTCTGACAATCTGTGAAAATTTCATGAAAATCCGTCCATAACTTTTTGAGTTATCTTGCTATCAAACAAACAGACAGACAGACAAACCAACGCCGATGAAAACATAACCTCCTTGGCGGAAGTAATTAAAAAAAAAAAATAAAAGGGGGGGGGTCAGTCTGGAGGCAAGGTTTGCAATGATTCAAAATAATCTATGAAAGACTACTATTTATAAAAAAAAATTAGCTGAAGAACCTTTTACTGCAAATGTAATGTTTTTCCAATTTAAGAAAAAAACATGACATCCTGAAGCCAGGGGGAAATAGAGGGGTGGTTAGGGGATTTCCATGCAAACAAAATGCGGCGTCTTGCTAAGAGAGATGTAAAGGTTAATATATCTGACTGGGTAGAGTCAATGTGATGGGAGTTAACAGACAGCCCAAATATAGCCATGAGGGGGGCTGGAGAAACGTTTTTCCCCTGAACCTTAGACATGATTTCAAAGTAGTGACCCCCAAATTTCTGTAGCCTAGGACAGGAAAAAAACATATTACTAAGATTACAGGGAAATCCGTGGCATTTGTCACATTGGTCTGCAATATCAGGGTAAATTTCAGATAAACGAGATTTAGACCAGTGGGCCCTATATAGCACTTTAAACTGTAAAAGCTGTAGCCTGGCACAAGGTGTGCTAGAGCGTATACTGGAGACAGCCTTGTCCCATAACTCATCTCTTATGTTCAAACCTAGCTCCTGTTCCCAAGAAATTTGCGCTTTTGCAACTGATTGACCATCAAATGTGAATAGCTGTACATATATTTTAGATGTAAGAGATTTCTGAGTTGGTTTCAGATTTAGGAGATCGTCCCATGGTTGGCGAGGGAAGGGAAGCTTGGAAACAGGGAAGAGGCACAATGCCTAAGCTGGAAGTAATGAAACAGATGAGATGCAGGCAAGTTATACGTTGACATCACATCTGAAAATGTGGAAAAAATATCGTCTTTGTAGAGATCCCTGAAATGCTTAAGGCCACGACTCTGCCAAATCATGAAAGTGGTATCAATGAGGGATGGAGAAAATGGATGATTTTGTGTTTCAGGTGTAAGAGTTGATGGTGACAAAAATTTAAAATGGCATCTAAATTGAGCCCAAATCTTATGGGTGGAGAGCACCACAGGATTACTTGTAAAGTTGGATGAATTCAAAGGTAGGGAGGAGTAGAGTAGAACCAATAAGGAAGAAGAAGAAAGTGACCGAGCCTCCAGCCTTCACCATAATAACCCCGGACAGTGAAACCAATGGATCAATTTGTGAATATGCGCTGACCAATAATAAAACAGAAAATTAGGTAATGCAAGACCACCATTGAGTTTAAGCTTTTGCAAAAGTGAATACTTAACTCTAGGAGTTTCACCGCCCCACAAAAAGTTTGTAACAATTTGATCAAGAGATTTGAAAAACTTTTTAGGTAAAAACAAAGGAACACACTGAAACAATATATTCCTTGTATGTGTTGTGCATACTTGGCCAATAAAGCTGATTCTGATTCTGATTCTGATTCTGATTCTGATAAATGCTAGCCTGGAGGAAAGTGTAAAGAAGTCTAATCCATGATATGAATCTGTCACCAAATCCAAATTTATGGAGTGTAGTCAAAAGATAATTCCACTCAACTCGATCAAATGCTTTTTCAGCATCGATTGAGATAACAACCTCAGACCGAAGATGGATTTTTGGAAAAAATCACATTCAAAAGTGTGCAAACATTATAAAAGAGCTGGCAGCCTTTGATAAACCCATTTTGTTCTTTTGGTATGATATTAGGAAGAATCTTTTCAAGACGAATTGCGAATACTTTAGCTAAAAATACTTTAGCTTGCACAGTGAAGTTATGGTCTGAGGAGGCAATGGACGCTCTAAAGGGCTGTTTTGAAACCACCGCCTGGGAGCAGCTCTGCGATCCACATGGTGAGGACATCGATGGCCTCACTCACACCATCACGGACTATATCAGCTTCTGTGTGGACAACACTGTTCCCACCAAGACCATGCGGTGTTGCTCAAACAACAAACCCTGGATCAACCCTGAGATAAAAACACTTCTGAGAGAGAAGAAGAGGATCTTCAGGTCGGGGAACAGGGAGATGCTGAAGTCCGTACAGAGGGAGCTGAGGAGAAAGATCAGAGAAGGCAAGGACAGCTTCAGGAAGAAGATGGAGGACAAGCTGCAACAGAGCGACATCAGCGGGGTCTGGAGAAACCTTAAAACCATTTCTGGGCTCCAGAATACCTCCCCCCAGGCCACGGGGGGGCAGGGAGTGGGCGAACAATCTGAATCTGTTTTTCAATAGGTTTGACCAACCGCCCTCCTCCCTGACTGCACAACAACCACTGCTGCCTCTGAAGACATCAAATCCTGCTGCCCACTCCCCACTCCACCAACACCCCCCACTCCCAACACACAGCCCCCCAACCTGACCCTCACTAAGACCCAGGTGAGGACGGAGCTGAGGAAGATCAAGGCGAGGAAGGCGTCGGGACCGGACGGCATCAGCGCAAAGTTCCTCAAGTCCTGTGCAGACCAGCTGTGTGGGATTGTGGAGTACATCTTCAATCTGAGCCTGAAGCTGGGGAGGGTACCACAGCTGTGGAAAACATCTTGTGTGGTACCTGTACCAAAGACTTCCCACCCCAAAGATCTGAACAGCTATAGACCAGTGGCCCTGACGTCCCACATGATGAAGACCCTGGAGAGACTGCTCCTTGCTCACCTCCGCCCCCTGGTGGGACCAGCGATGGATCCACTCCAGTTCGCCTACCAGCATGGCATTGGGGTGGAGGATGCGGTGATCTTCCTCCTTCACCGTTCTCTGTCCCACCTGGAGAAGCCCGGGAATGCGGTGAGGATCATGTTCTTTGACTTCTCCAGTGCTTTCAACACCATCCAACCGATGATCCTGAAGGACAAGCTGCTGTGCGCAGGGGTGGACCAGCACCTGTCATCATGGATCCTGGACTACCTCACAAACCGGCCTCAGTTTGTGAGAACCGGGGACTGTGTGTCCGACACGATCATCGGTAGCACGGGGGCCCCCCAGGGAACGGTTTTGGCTCCCTTCCTGTTCACCCTTTATACTGCAGATTTCTCACACAACACAACACACTGCCATCTACAGAAGTTCTCTGACGACTCTGTGATCGTTGGCCTCATCTCCAACGGAGATGAAGCTGAGTACAGAGGGCTTATCCAGGACTTTGTGGACTGGTGCCATCGGAACTGCCTCCAGATCAACGCGAGGAAAACTAAGGAGCTGGTGGTGGACTGCCACAGGCAAGGACAACCCCTCACAGCACCAGTAAATATACAGGGAACAGACATTGAAATGGTGACATCTTACAAGTACCTGGGTGTTCATCTGAACAATAAACTAGACTGGTCACACAATACCGACACACTCTACAAGAAGGGACAGCGCAGGCTGTTCCTCCTGAGGAGACTCAGGTCTTTTGGTGTACAAGGGGCGCTGCTGAAGTCATTCTATGACACGGTGGTGGCATCAGCCATCAATTTTGGATTGGTCTGCTGGGGCAGTGGCATTACAGCAGCCGATAGGAAGAGACTGAACAAACTGATCAAGAAAGCTAGCTCTGTCCTGGGGCAGCGCCTTGACCCAGTGGAGGAGATGGGAGAGAGAAGGATGGTGGCTAAACTGTCATCTCTGCTGGAGTCCGAGTTCCACCCTATGCAGGACATACTGAATGCACTGAAGAGCTCATTTAGCAGCAGACTACATAATCCTAGGTGCACAACCGAGAGGTTTCGCAGGTCCTTCCTACCTACGGCTGTCAGATTGTACAACCTAAGCAGGGCTGCTCGCAGAGATAGCAAAAAAGATGTGACAACCTAATAGTATTGAATGCAAAAGACGCAATAGACTTACACAATGGTCCCCTCCGGTATACAACTAGGAAAATACTGGTCGCTATGGAGGGTGAGAATATGTATGGGTACATAATCATACCATGTAGGATAACTAAGTAGACGGTTGTGCTGTTTCATTCCATCTAGCTACAATGCTCCACACTGTGTGTGTTTATATATTTCCATATTTATTCCATCTAGCTACAATGCTCCACACTGTGTGTGTTTATATATTTATATATTTATTCCATCTAGCTACAATACTCCGCACTGTGTGTTTATATACTCGTATATTTATTCCATCTGGCTACAATGCTCCGCACTGTGTGTCTATATGTATATATATATATATATATATATATATATATATATATATATATATATATATATATATATATATATATATATATTTATATTTATATGTACATATGTATACTCACTGCTCTTGTTTTTCTCTTGCCTTCTGATTGTTGCTCTGAGTGTTGCTATCCCTGTGCTGTTGCAATCCTGGAATTTCCTCATTGTGGGACTAATAAAGGCTTATCTTATCTTATCTCTTAAAATTTTGGCATCAACGTTCAATAGAGACAAAGGTCTGTAAGAGGTGGATAATTCAGGGTCCTTGTCCCACTTCAAAAGAAGGGTTATGGAGGCCTGAGTCAAGGTTGAAGGCAGTGAACCTCGTTCAAGGGACTCGTTGTACACTGAAATGAGTAGAGGGGCAAGTTTATCTGTGTATTTTTAAAAAAAACTCAACACCAAATCCATTGGGGCCAGGGGCCTTATTGCTTTGCATTGCTTTAATGGCTGCTGTAATTTCTTGCAAATTAAAGGGAGCATCAAGCTCACTAGCCACATCTGGGTCAACAGTAGGTACACTGAAATTTTTGAAAAAGGAAAACATTTCTTCTGTGTCAGATGGAGATTCAGATTCATAAAGAGAGGAGTAAAAAGACTTTAAAACTGTATTGATAGTATTTGGATCAGAAGTGACTGAACAGGTAGTCTCTAATTCTGGGGATCAGTCGAGATGTGGCTTGTCTTTTTAATGGATGAGCCAACAACCTGCTCAATTTATCACCATATTCATAATAACTGGCACGGGAGCATAGTAAAAGATGTTCAGCATCTGCTGTTGTTATCAGATCAAGCTCCGACTGTAAATTGAGCCGACACTTCAATAAGGTCGGGCTTGGGTTAACTGAATTCAATTTGTCTATATCTGAAGATCTGGGATTTTCTGAAGTATCAGGTTTAACAGGTATGTTTTATAGACACTTGTTACTTTTGCACTTGACAATATTAATTTGTTTACGTGTGTGTGAAATGACAATACGTAGATGTCTTCATGCTAATAGAGATTTTAGCAGCGGTTAGTGGCTAGTGGCTACATTCAGAAGGGACTTCTTTTTCTCAGCTGTGCAAAATAACTGGTTAAACAAATAAATCACAATATTTTGTCCAGTATTGCTGTCATTTAATAAATTTTGCTTGCTGGAACTGTTGTATAAAAGCAATATTATGACGATTAACGAGTTTGTTACAGTATCATGAATATACGAACTCCAGTAGGGTGTGAATCATGCCCTGCTGGAATTCATGTATTTGTGATACTGAACTCACTCTCGGGTAATGTTGCTTAAGTAAAGAGAGCCTAAGTCACACCCCCTCTACCTACTTCAGCACATGGGACCTCAAATTGGAAAAAATCTCCATTGAAATGAAAAGTGAGAGTAAAATTATCTTTTGATCCTGATTGAATTTTACCATGAGTTACACATATGATGTTTGTGTCATGGTCAAGGGCACAGCTGGGATCATGCCCACGCTTTATTAGTTTTGCATTTCACTGTGTTGTTATTATTATTCTAATTCTAATTATGATTAGTTCTTAGTGCTCCCATGTTCCCTGATCCTCTGTGCTTCTCTGTCTGTGTGTGCAGCCCCGCCCACCTGTATGTTCACCTGCTGCCCTGATTACCCTCCCAGCTGTTCTGTGTCTCCCAATTATGAGTTCCCTTTTTTATGTGACTCTCTGTTCAGTAATCTTTGTGAGGTCATTGCGTCAACATGCCCTGTGTTTCCATGCCACAATTCCCTGTAAGTAATCTCTGCCTTTGCTCTGCCAAATTTTGCTTTGTGTTTTCTAGTTAGTTTAGTATCAGTCCTGCTCAGTTCAGTTTAGTTTAGCCCTCAGCCTACGCGCTGCTTTGTTTTGTTTTTTCCCAGTACTTTGTTAATAAATTATTGGTGCACTTGATCCTGCCTGCACATGACAGAATGACCTTACCAGTTAAGGACTCAGCAGGCAGGCGATCGTACCCCATGAGCCTGGGGTGGGAGCATTTCAAGGCACTAATTGAAAAAGATGGGCTTATTTCTTTTGCTCGTTCATCTCTCACCCCAAAATGAGCTTTGTGGTACGTGGGGCTCGCGGAGGTGACTGTTCACCGCCATCCACAGCTCGCGGAGCATGCTGAGGGGATGGAAAGGATCACCCTGGTGGCTGACCTGCAGCATGAGAACCGCGGGATGGTGAGGAATGCACCGAACAAGCCAAAGTCCGTGCCGACAAAGAAGCGTCCCCTGGCTTTGGTACCTCCTGCTCTTCCCCAATCACAAGCTCTAGCCCCATCTCCACCTCCCAAGCAGCAGCCTCCTGCACCATGGGTGCCTTGGGAGATTTCCACCACAGAGAGGGAGCAGTTTCGGGGATTGGGATGGGCGTTCGGCGGTCCCGGATGGAAGGGAAGCTCTGGGAGACACCGCCTCTCTCAACGCCGTGCGCCATCACCAGCACCGGCCCGCTCCCTGGTGCACACATCAGTTTCTCCTGTGAATAAATCTACTGATCAGCCAGTGAGGAAACTAACTGTTCTGCCTGGAAATAAATCTGCAGGCCAGCTAGTGAAGAAGCCTGAAAATCTGCTTGTGTATAAGCATGCAGCTTTGCCTGAGGTTTTACCGGTTATGACGCCTGCAGTCTCACCTGTCATCCCTCCTGCAATGCCGGCCCCACAAAACTCTGTTCCGCCAATGCCAACTCCATGCCACGTCACACTGCCAAAGCCAGCTCTATGGGGCTGGCTGTGGGGTGGCAGTGGCTCAGGAGGTAGAGCAGGTTGTCCAATAACCGGATGGTTGGCGGTTCGAATCCCGCTCTCCCAAGATATCCTGCCATTGTGTCCCTGAGCAAGACACTTTACCCCCAATTGCTCCTGGTGGGTCTGAACAGCGCCATGTTGGGCAGCTATGCCACCATCAGTGTGTGACTGTGTGTATGAATGGGTAGATAGCAGGATCTGTAAAGCGCTTTGGTCATCTAGAGATGAGAATAAAAGCGCTATATAAGTGAATGCCATTTACCATTTACGGCGTCTCCTAGCTCCAGCTGGTTCCGAGGTGTGCGCTACAGCTCCTGCCATCCCCAAGGTGGCACAACAGTTTCCGCTGTCTCCGAGGTGCACACAATGTCTCCCGCTGTCCCTGAGGTACACATCACAGCTCCAGCTGTCCCTGAGACGCATGTTCCTGCTCCATTTCAGCCCGAGGTACCTGTACCTGCTCCAGCTCAGCCCAAAATGCACACTCCTGCTCCAGCTCAGCCCGAAGTGGACCAGAAGCTCAGGCAAGTACTGTTCTTTACTTTTTTAACATCAATATTAGTAAGGACTTGCCTAGCTGCTGGTAATTGTGGTGACGCTTCTCTCACTCCCTGCTCTTCTCCCCTGTCTTAGGTGGCTGTGTCTGGGAAAGAGTTGCAGGAGGACCAAGCTCCACCTGCCACGCTGGAGCTCATGGGACCTCTACCCGCCACGTCGGGGTTCCAAGAGGTCAGCAGACCTTCATCCTATGTCCAAGAGGTCATGGGACCTCCACCAGCCATGCTGGCGGTCATGGGACCTTCACCAGCCACATTGGAGGTCATGGGACCTTCATCAGCCACGCCGGAGTTCCAAGAGGTCAGGAGACCTTCATCCAACATCCAAGAGATCAAGAGACCTCCACCATCCATGCCGGAGGTCATGGGACCTCCAACAGCCACGCCGGAGGTCATGGGACCTCCACTGGCCACGCTGGAGGTCATGGGATCTCCACCCATCTCGCCGGAGTTCTGAGAGGTCGGGAGACCTCCACCTGCCACGCCGGAGTTCTGAGAGGTTGGGAGACCTCCACCAGTTGATCCACCCTGCTTCCTGGTTTGGTGGCCAAGAGATGGTGTAGGCCACCGGATCGTGGTTTCACTGTGTTGTTATTATTATTCTAATTAAAATTATTATTATTTCTTAGTGCTCCCATGTTCCCTGATCCTCTGTGCTTCTCTGTCTGTGTGTGTGCAGCCCCGCCCACCTGTGTGTTCACCTGCTGCCCTGATTACCCTCCCAGCTGTTCTGTGTCTCCCAATTATGAGTTCCTTTTTTTATGTGAATCTCTGTTCAGTGTTCTTTGTGAGGTCATTGCGTCAACATGCCCTGTGTTTCCATGCCACAATTCCCTGTAAGTAATCTCTGCCTTTGCTCTGCCAAATTTTGCTTTGTGTTTTCGAGTTAGTTTAGTATCAGTCCTGCTCAGTTCAGTTTAGTTTAGCCCTCAGCCCACGCGCTGCTTTGTTTTGTTTTTCCCAGTTCTTTGTTAATAAATTATTGGTGCACTTGATCCTGCCTGCACATAAGTCCTAATTTAAACCTCATCTGCTGTGAAAGTAGATACATGACAGGATGACCTTACCAGTTAAGGACTCAGCAGGCAGGCGTTCGTACCCCATGAGCCTGGGGTGGGAGCATTTCAAGGCACTAATTGAAAAAGATGGGCTTATTTCTTTTGCTCTTTCATCTTTCACCCAAAAATGAGCTTTGTGGTACCTGGGGCTCGCGGAGGTGACTGTTCACCGCCATCCACAGCTCGCGGAACATGCTGAAGGGATGGAAAGGATCACCCTGGTGGCTGACCTGCAGCATGAGAACCGCGGGATGGTGAGGAATGCACCGAACAAGCCAAAGTCCGTGCCGACAAAGAAGCGTCCCCTGGCTTTGGTACCTCCTGCTCTTCCCCAATCACAAGCTCTAGCCCCATCTCCACCTCCCAAGCAGCAGCCTCCTGCACCACGGGTGCCTTGGGAGATTTCCACCACAGAGAGGGAGCAGTTTCGGGGATTGGGATGGGTGTTCGGCGGTCCCAGATGGAAGGGAAGCTCTGGGAGACACCGCCTCTCTCAACGTCGTGCGCCATCACCAGCACCGGCCCGCTCCCTGGTGCACACATCAGTTTCTCCTGTGAATAAATCTACTGATCAGCCGGTGAGGAAACTAACTGTTCTGCCTGGAAATAAATCTGCAGGCCAGCTAGTGAAGAAGCCTGAAAATCTGCTTGTGTATAAGCATGCAGCTTTGCCTGAGGTTTTACCGGTTATGACGCCTGCAGTCTCACCTGTCATCCCTCCTGCAATGCCGGCCCCACAAAACTCTGTTCCGCCAATACCAACTCCATGCCACGTCACACTACCAAAGCCAGCTCTATGGGGCTGGCTGTGGGGTGGCAGTGGCTCAGGAGGTAGAGCAGGTTGTCCAATAACCGGATGGTTGGCGGTTCGAATCCCGCTCTCCCAAGATATCCTGCCATTGTGTCCCTGAGCAAGACACTTTACCCCCAATTGCTCCTGGTGGGTCTGAACAGCGCCATGTTGGGCAGCTATGCCACCATCAGTGTGTGACTGTGTGTATGAATGGGTAGATAGCAGGATCTGTAAAGTGCTTTGGTCATCTAGAGATGAGAATAAAAGCGCTATATAAGTGAATGCCATTTACCATTTACGGCGTCTCCTAGCTCCAGCTGGTTCCGAGGTGTGCGCTACAGCTCCTGCCATCCCCAAGGTGGCACAACAGTTTCCGCTGTCTCCGAGGTGCACACAATGTCTCCCGCTGTCCCTGAGGTACACACCACAGCTCCAGCTGTCCCTGAGATGCACATTCCTGCTCCATTTCAGCCCGAGGTGCCTGTACCTGCTCCAGCTCAGCCCAAAATGCACACTCCTGCTCCAGCTCAGCCCGAAGTGGACCAGAAGCTCAGGCAAGTACTGTTCTTTACTTTTTTAACATCAATATTAGTAAGGACTTGCCTAGCTGCTGGTAATTGTGGTGACGCTTCTCTCACTTCCTGCTCTTCTCTCCTGTCTGAGGTGGCTGTGTCAGGGAAGGAGTTGCAGGAGGACCAAGCTCTACCTGCCACGCTGGAGCTCATGGGACCTCTACCCGCCACGTCGGGGTTCCAAGAGGTCAGCAGACCTTCATCCTATGTCCAAGAGGTCATGGGACCTTCACCAGCCATGCTGGCGGTCATGGGACCTTCACCAGCCACGCCGGAGGTCATGGGACCTCCACTGGCCACGCCGGAGGTCATGGGACCTCCACTGGCCACGCCGGAGGTCATGGAACCTCCACTGGCCACGCCGGAGGTCATGGGACCTCCACTGGCCACGCCGGGGGTCATGGGACCTCCACCCATCTCACCGGAGTTCTGAGAGGTCGGGAGACCCCCACCTGCCACGCCGGAGTTCCGAGAGGTTGGGAGACCTCCACCAGTTGATCCACCCTGCTTCCTGGTTTGGTGGCCAAGAGATGGTGTAGGCCACCGGATCGTGGTTTCACTGTGTTATTATTATTCTGATTATAGTTATGATTATTTCTTAGTGCTCCCATGTTCCCTGATCCTCTGTGCTTCTCTGTCTTTGAGTGTGTGTGCAGCCCCACCCTGCTGTGTGTTCACCTGCAGCCCTGATTACCCTCCCAGCTGTTCTGTGTCTCCCAATTATGAGATCCCCTATTTATGAGTCTCTGGTCAGTATTCTTTATGAGGTTATTGTGTCAACATACCCTGTGTTTCCATGCCATGATTCCTTGTAAGTAATCTCTGCCTTTGCTCTGCCAAGTTTTGCATTGTGTTTTGTAATTAGTTTAGTATCAGTCCTGCCCAGTTCAGTTTAGTTTAGCCCTCAGCCCACGCGCTGCTTTGTTTTGTTTTTTCCTGGTGCTTTGTTAATACGTTATTGGTGCACTTGATCCTGCCTGCACATGAGTCCTAATTTAAACCTCATCTGCTGTGAAAGTAGATACACGACAGTTTGTCAATTTAAAAGATAATTTTCCATGTAATTAAAGTTGTCAGTAGTCGTAAAATAACAAATATTTAGTTTTTGTGAATACGCTTAGTGGACTACCTCTCCCATCATCCCACATTGCCAAACACGATCATGGCAGTTTCTCTCTCAAAGCATCAAAAGAGGAGAAAACAACGCAAATGTTTTGTTTTGTATTTTGAGAGCTGCAGCTGATCCAGAGGACTGTTACTTACTTCCTCCTGAGTACGCTTTGAAGGAGATGATGTAATTTAAGGTAAGTTTGTGTTTGTAGTCTTTTAATTTACGTATTTTCACAACCGTATACCTTAACAGACAACAACCTACGCTGTTATTTACATGGAAAATTTTCTTTTAAATTGACAAACATCATATGTGTAACTCGTGACAAAATTTGATCGGGATCAAAAGATAATTTCGCTCTTGCCATTCATTTCAATGGAGACTTTTTCCGATTTAAGGTCCTATGTGCCGAAGTAGAGGGGTGTTACTTAGGCTAATGGAACACATATTACAGTATAAATATGCTTAAACTGTGTTTTAAGTTGTTCTTAAACGGGTGATTGACTGAAAAATGGTGTGTTTCTAGGTTTTAACTGTTTGAAATATGTCTATTGCTCACATAATTATCCAAAAAATACAAAAACAGTCAGTTCTGTCAACCCCCCCCCCCCCAAAAAAAAAAAAAACAAACAAAAAACAACAAAAAAAAACAAACTCAGCCTTCATCTTGTTTTCCTCTCCCAGAAATCCAGAAATGTTTTTGACTCTTTCGGGTAAATCGTATACGTCATGATTTGACAAAGCCAACCCACTGCCATCCTTGAGACTCGCCCATTACTCTATTATTGGCTTGCCAAGCTGTCTGTCCTACATGTAAACTTTCCATGGGGAGGGGGAGTGGTATTATTTCCTGCAAAGTTAAGTTTCACAATTGAAACTGAAAATGCAAATGAAAATAAAAGCTATAGTGTTTTATCATATCCATCCATCCATCTTCTACTGCTTTTCCGGAGGTCCGGGTCGCGGAGGCAGCAGTTCAAGCAGAGAAGCCCAGACTTCCCTGTCTCCAGCCACCTGCTCCAGCTCTTCAGAGAGGATACCAAGGCGTTCCCAGACCAGCTGGGAGACATAGTCTCTCCACCGAATCCTGGGTCTGCCCCGGGGTCTCCTCCCAGTGGGACATGCCCAAAACACCTCAAGTGGGAGGCGTCCAGGAGGCATCCTAATCAGATGCCCATACCACCTCAACTGACTCCTTTCAATGTGGAGGAGCAGTAGTTCTACTCTGAGCCTCTCCTGGATGACTGAGCTCCTCACCCTATCTCTGAGGGTGAGTCCAACAATCCTACGGAGAAAGCTCATTTCAGCCGCTTGTATCCGTGATCTTGTTCTTTCGGTCATTACCCAAAGCTCGTGACCATAGGTGAGAGTAGGAACGTAGATTGACGTAAATCGACAGCTTTGCCTTAGAACTAAGCTCCCTCTTCACCACAACAGACCGGTACAACGTCCGCATCACTGCAGATGCTGCTCCAATCCGTCTGTCAATCTCTCGCTCCATTTTCCCCTCACTCGTGAACAAGACCCCAAGATACTTAAACTTCTCCACTTGGGGCAGGAGCCTGTTCCCAACCCAAAGAGGACAATCCACTTTTTTCCGGCTGAGGACCATGGACTCGGACTTGGAGGTACTGATTCTCATCCCAGCCGCTTCACACTCAGCGGCAAACCGTCCCAGCAAGAGTTGTAGGTCATTGCTGGATGAAGCCAACAGGACAACATCATCTGCAAACAACAGAGATGAGATCCTGTGGTCACCATGCATGACACCCTCCATTCCCTGGCTGCCCCTAGAAATCCTGTCCATAAAAATTATGAACAGGATCAGTGACAAAGGGCAGCCCTGGTGGAGTCCAACTCTCACTGGGAAAGAGTCTGACCGAGTGTTGGCAATACGAACCAAACTCTCACAACGGTCGTACAGAGACCGAATAGCTCGTAACAACAAGCCTGATACCCCATACTCCCGAAGCAGCCCCCACAAAAAACCACGAGGGACACAGTCAAATGCCTTCTCGAAGTCCACAAAACACATGTAAACTGGTTGGGCAAACTCCCACGAGCCCTCGAGAATTCTCGAGAGGGTAAAGAGCTGGTCCAATATGCCACAGCCAGGACGAAAACCACATTGCTCCTCCTGAATCCGAGGTTCGACCAACGGCCAGACTCTCCTCTCCAGTACCTTGGCATAGACCTTCCCAGGGAGGCTGAGGAGTGTGATCCCTCTAAAGTTGGAGCACACCCTCCGGTCCCCCTTTTTGAAGAGAGGAACCACCACCCCGTTTGCCATGCCAAAGGCACTGCCCCCGACCTCCACGCAATGTTGCAGAGGCGTGTCAACTATGACAGCCCTACAACATCCAGGGCCTTGAGGTACTCAGGGTGAATCTCGTCCACCCCTGGGGCCCGGCCACCAAGGAGATTTTTAACCACCTTGGCGACCTCAGCCCCTGTGATAGGCGAGTCATCCCCCTCGTCCACAAACCCTGCTTCCTCTGTGGAAGGCGTATCAGTGGGATTGAGGAGCTCCTCGAAGTATTCCTTCCACCGCCCGACGACATCCCCAGTCGAAGTCAACAGTGCCCCATCCGCACCATACACAGTGTGGACAGGGAGCTGCTTTCCCCTCCTGAGCCGCCAGACAGTTTGCCAGAATCTCTTCAAGGCCGACCGAAAGTCTTGTTCCATGGCCTCACCGAACTCCTCCCATACCCGGGTTTTTGCTTCAGCAACCACCCGAGCTGCACTCTGCTTGGCCTGCCGGTACACCTTAGCTGCTTCGGGAGTCCCACAAGCCAACCAAGCTTGATAGAACTCCTTCTTCAGCTCAATGGCCCCCCTCTCCACTGGTGTCCACCACTTGGTTCGCGGGTTGCCATCACGAGATGCACCGACCACCTTGCGGCCGCAGCTCTGGGCCGCCACTTCAACAACAGAGGTGGAGAACATGGCCCATTCAGACGCCATGTCTCCAGACTCCCTCGGAATGTGGTTGAAGTTCTTCCGGAGGTGGGAGTTGAAGACATCCCGGACAGGGGCCTCAGCCAGACATTCCCAGCACACCCTCACAATACGTTTGGGTCTACCAGGTCTGAATGGCTTCCTCCCCTGCCATCGGATCCAATTCACCACCAGATGGTGATCAGTTGACAGCTCTGCACCTCTCTTTACCCGGGTGTCCTAGACATATGGTCGCAGGTCTGATGACACGATAACAAAATCGATCATCGACCTGTGACCTAGGGTGTCCTGGTGCCAGGTGCACATATGGACATCCTTATGCTTGAACATGGTGTTCGTTATGGACAAACTGTGGTTAGCACAGAAGTCCAATAACTGAACACCACTCGGGTTCAGATCGGGCAGGCCGTTCCTCCAAATCATCCCCCTCCAGGTTTCACTGTTGTTGCCCACGTGCGCATTGAAGTCTCCAAAAGGAAGTTTCCAAGAGGAGCACCCTCCAGCACCCTCCAGCACCCCAGTTACAGACTCCAAAAAGGGTGGGTACTCTGAAACATCATTTGGTGCATAGGCACAAATGATGGTCAGGACCGTTTCCCAACCCGAAGGCGCAGGGAAGCAACCCTTTCGTCCACCGGGGAAAACTCCAATATAGAGGCAGCAAGGTGGGGGGGATACAAGAATACCCACCCCTGCTCAATGCCTCTCGCCCGGGGCAACTCCAGAAAAGGCCATGCTCCAGCCCCTCTCGAGGAGACTGGTTCCGGAACCGGAGCTGTGTGTTGAGGTGAGGCCGACTATATCTAGCCGGTATCTCTCAACCTCGTACACCAGCTCAGGCTCCTTCCCCACCAGAGAGGTGACATTCCACGTACCAAAAGCCAGTTTAGAAAGCTTGGGATCAGTTCGCTAAGGTCTCCGCCTTTGACCGCCACCTAATCCACATAGCACCGGACCCCCATGATCCCTCCTGCAGGTGGTGAACCCACTGGAGGGCGGACCCATGTAACTCCTTCGGGCTGAGCCCGGCTGGGTCCCATGGGTGGAAATCCAGCCACCAGACGCTAGCCTTCGAGCCCCTCTCCCAGGCCTGGCTCCAGGGTGGGGCTCCGGTAACCCCATACCGGGCGCGGTACACTGAATCCTTGATATAGAATTTATCATTCTATATCAAGATATAGAATTTAAATTACTATTACATTTTATCTGCCCTGCGATGGACTGGCAATCTGTCCAGGGTGTATCCTACCTCTCGTCCAAAGATGCTGGGATAGGCTCCCGCCCCCTCCCCCCTCCCTACCCAAAAAGAATTAAGCAGTAGAAGATGGATGGCTGGATGGATTAAAATTATATCATGACCTAATTTTTAAAACTCTCTCCATCAAAATGATGAGCAAAGACAAATTACGGATGACAGTTAACAAAAAAAGCCAAGAAGAAAAGGAAATATGACAAGGCTTAGCTGGCTCTTGGATTAATTGTAGATAGAGTGGCAGAGAAATAGCTGTGTGTAGGTGGGCTTGGTAATTGTTGGGCTCCCCAAAATAGGGAATAAAAAAAAGTTTAAAGGTACGTTCAGACCAAACGCGAATGGGCGGCACGAATCCATACAAAGTGAATGGGAAGACGCGAGTATGAGCAAATTTGCGCGTTTGCTTCCCAGTGTAGCTAGCTAGCTAGCTGCTAGTTTTGAGATTCTGCTGTCACCAGAGTAAAGATATCACCATTGCAGAGTAAACTAGTTTGAAAATTTGACTCACTCACCTAGAGGCACAGGAGGGCTGGGAGCCCTTCAGCTGAATCGGGATGTCGTTATTTACCCATGGTTTCCTGTCATGGACAAGCTAGCAAGCTAGCAACGTAAACACCCCTCATCTTGTGAACTTTTGGAGGCTTGAGAAAATATTTTCAGGTGAGCCCCTGGTTGGATAATGTAAACATAAGCATGACGTTATTTTGAGAATTTCCAGAGTAGGTTGAACACAGCTGCATAAGTTTTAAAGGAAACTTTGCCTGTCTGCATCTCACTTAACAGGGGTTTCATGTTTGTTCGCGTGTTTGCATAGATTTATAATGTAATCGTGCCGCGTGAAAAATTTGCCTGTTCGTGTTTGGTGTGAACGCACCTTAAGAGCCACTGGTATAAATGAACAAAAAAATTAGATTACGACCATCATCTCTGAAATTTTATTGCTTACATGGGATTGAAACAGTGTTGGTGCTTCAGTCATGCTCTTAGAAAGAAACCGTAAAGCTCTGAATATTTTTCTGCACAATTAGAAGGAAAGCCTCTGAGCTCCATGAGGCTTCACCTGCCAAACAAGAATAAATGCTACAGCTCCTCTGGTGAAGCATTTATTCTTGTTTAAAAGCAGTCTACTTTGTACATTTACTGCTGTTTACAGCCTAGTAATGCAGTCTTAGCAGGCAACACATACCTTACAAACACGTCCTCCGGTGCACACTGCTCCTTCTATATTTCTGTGGCTCCCTGACTCTTCTCTTTCATTCCACCACTCACACAGAGTGGCACAGAGTTTTTGATTAGAGCTCCCTCTGCTGGCAGACTCTATAATTGCATTCAAGAATACAATTCCAAATGTGACATAAATAAATAATTGATTTTTGGAAATGGACTGGAAGGCTGCAGTGGATAAGGGTGTGGGCCGCATGTGGCCCACGCACCGCCAGTTGCCCATCCCTGATGTAGATGGAAGGGGCGATAAAGGTAGCCTATTAGCCCCCCAGCTAACACTGATACGAGGAGGCTTGCACCAAGCGTGGCTTATATTATTTTCCTCAGATCTTAGTCACCCTAATAGCCATCCCTGTTACCACCTGGTTCACCAGTCCACAATCAACAATATACCTTGCATCACTTTGGCCCATTTCCCAATAATTTTGCTGTGATTCCACAGCAATTTGCCAGCACCGGCGCGCTGGTCACAACAACCGCCCTGTACACCGGGTCCCGAGGCTGCTGGCTGGAGGCTGCTGGCTGTCACAACCAGCTCCCCCACCATCCTCTGGGACTTCGCGTTACCCTGCTCCACTCTCGCAAGCAGTGTAGAGGAGCCACCTTGTGACTGGGCATCCCCCAGCTGGCCAGGGGAGTGAAGCGGTGTCCCGCAGAATGAGACACTGCCCTTTGAGATCCCGTGGCTCGGCAGCTCAGCAAGCTTCTCTTCGGCTAGGCCAGCAGCCTCGTGTAACCAATTTAGCAATGCGTGAATGGATTACAGTGTAATAACAGTCTATACTCACTAAGGCCAAATGGACTAACATCAAAAGAAACCAGATTCTTATGGAGCCAATACTTTGAGAAGCAATAATGAGTCAAACACAAGCGTAACAGCTAAGTAGCCACACGTATATCTATGTATAAATGCATGGGATCTCTGTCTGTGTGTGTATGTGTGTGTGTGTATCTGTGTCTGTTCCACGCATATCTCTTGAACCGTTCGTCAGACTGACCTAAGATTTTATACATGTTTTGCTGAGGGTACGAGGGTGTGAATCCAGGAGTATGGAGTTGCTCTGTCAAAATATGTAATTTTAATCAATAAAAGTTTAGCCACCACTCTGTGCCTTCATGCCCTGGCTTCAGGAAATGTGGGCAGGATTTCGGACTGACTCCATGCTGATTGGATAATACACGGCATCACAGCAATGCTGACTGGATAATATGCAGCATCATAACCATGCTAATTGGATAATACACAGAATCACGACCATACTGTTTAGATAATATGCAGCATCATGACCAATCAATCACCACAGTGCTTCGCAAACAAAAAAAGGAAGTGAAAAGTGAGAAATTTGACAAGAAAGAGAACAGTGACGATGTAATGCTTAAAAAATTATACTATAATGTTGCTGTGATTGCGTACATCTAAAGGATAATTCGGGGAATGCCAGCAGGGGCCTGGGGTCTGCCTAAAGAACACCGGTGTTGGAGAAGCAGCGGGCGGAACGCAGTCCTTCGCAGGGAAGCAAGCCCAGCCCACCCAGTCAGCAGTAGACAGGAGTCCCTTTGCAGGACCATGACTCGCCATCACCGATGGTGCTCCTTTCAGTGTGCTCACACAGCTGTCTAAAAATTAAAGTTGATAATAATACCACCATGACTGTGGAGCAGAATGCCTAGATCAAGTGCATATCATGTGCGGCCACGTGCATGGTTTGACTAAACGATGACCGTCACCAAACTGGACACAAAAATGCCAAAATAACAAAATAAATAATGTTTATTTAAATATTTTCTGACAAATTGGCAACACTGATACAATAGTTGCAGCCAAACGGGTCATTCTGCTGTGTATAATAATGCTCGCTGTTTCATACTTATAATATCCATTCATTTATATATAAAATATAAAAGGATGCACTAGAATGGGTCTCAAATATTTGTAAGCATGTCCTGTTATAGTACTGCATGAGTTTATTGATGATAGACTATAAACTACACATATGAACTAAAACAATTATGAGGATGACTGAACAACTCCCATTCCCCAAAGTGCAAGATACAACACCTATGAATATGTCATAAAAGATCACACAAATAAGTGATCTGACAAAAAATAAACAAGGTGTGGAGAGAGTAATAATCAGGCCAGGCATTCATAGCAGATGAACTTTATTCACTTTCTCTCATTTCTCAGTCTCAGAAAAAGCATTGGCCTCATGCTGCAGGGTCTCTCCTTTATATTACAACACTCACTCCCCCTGCTGCCTGAGGTCTTGCATCACAATACATTTTGGCATCACAATTCCTATTGTCCCCCCAGCTGCTTAATCCTGCTGCCTGGGGTCTTGCATCACAATACATTCTCCCATCACAATTCCTATTGTCCCCAGTTGCTTAATCCCCCATGCTCTTCCGGCAGAGGAAATTACTGCCTCTCCTTTCCTTCCAGTCTGAGATGAATATCACAGCATGGGTTCCCCATACCGCCCCCCCCCCCACAGAGTCTCAGACTGAGCGTTAACTCACGTCCTTTCGGCTTCAGCCTCCTCCCATATCTGCTGTAATGAGGGGTCTTCGGCGCCATGGCGCTGCTGTGCCAGTGGGGGGTTCCTGGGGGTGTGTCCGTCTGTGGGTGGACAGTGGCGGGGGGGGGGGGGACATTCAGCCTGCTCTTGTGACTGCTCTGATGAATTGTTTACCTGGGGAGTTCTCAGTGGGGGTCTTCCACGCCGAGGAGCTCGAGCCAACATCACCTGCTTGTCTGCCACCTTCAAAGGCGGGTTTAAGCCTGTCTATACAGATTTTCTCCCGGCGACCCCCCAAGTCTAACACAAAATGTTTGTCGCCTGGTTCCAGCACTCTAAACGGGCCATCGTAGGGTGGGCACAATGTGGGGCGGTGGGCATCATGCCTGACAAACATGAACGCCGCGCTCTTCAAAGTTTTCGGCACAAAAGCGTGTGGAAAACAGTGGTGGGCCAGGCCAGGTAGCGTGCCTGCGTCTGCGCTATGCAGTGAACGCGGGGACGGATGGTTGTTCGGCGCGGGGTTATCTGGTAAAAATTCCCCAGGGAGCTGCAGCAGCTGAGAAAAAACCAGCTCTGCTGGGAAGCCTCCAAATCCTCTTTAGGTGTGGAACGCAACCCTAATAGAACCCACGGCAACCGGTCCACCCAATTTGCATCCGTAAGCGAAGCCCTGAGCACTGCTTTCAGTGACCTATGGAAACGCTCGCATAACCCATTGGCCTGTGGGTTGTACGCAGTTGTGCGATGAATTGCGACACCCAGGCTACGTACGGGCCATCACAGACCAGAGGTTGGAAACAAACTGAGGGCCCCGATCGGACGTGATGTCCGAAGGGATGCCAAAACATGCCACCCATGTTGTCAAAAAGGTGCGCGCCACGTCCGCGGATGCGGTTGCAGCTAGCGGGACTGCTTCTGGCCATCGTGTGGTGTGGTCCACCACTGTCAGAATTTGCGTGAACCCCTGTGATGGCGGGAGGGGGCCCACAAGGTCCACGTGAACGTGGTCGAACCTCTTAGCCGGGATATGGAACGGCTCCAAAGGGGCCTTTGTGTGTCTGTGCACTTTGGCTCATTGGCACGCTACGCAGGCTGCAGCCCACTCTTTCACCTGTTTGCGCAGGCCTGGCCATACGAACTTCGCTCCCACCATTTTGACTGTCATGCGCACTCCTGGGTGCGCCAGGGCGTGAACGGACTCAAAAACGCGGCGGCGCCAAGCGCCTGGCACCACCGGACGTAGGCGTCCTGTGAAGACGTCACAGATTGGGGGGGGGCCTTCTTGCAGTACTCTGCTCTCCAGCCTTAACCCTGTTGGTCCAGACTGGAGTGCGCACACGTCCGCATTGCCAATCTGCTCTGCGGCCATGGCCGTGTAATCTATCCCTACGTAGACTGGGGCCGCTACTGCGCATGAGAGGCAGTCCGCAACCACATTCAGTTTACTGGCCACATGCTGAATATTGGTCGTAAACTCCGAGATCACGGCCAGCTGTCTCTGCTGCCGGCCCAACCATGGTTCCGAAACCTTGGCCATACGTACGTTAGCGGCTTGTGGTCCACAAACGCAGTGAAGCTGCGCCCTTCCAGCCAGAACTGGAAGTGGCGTATGGCCAGGTGGAGAGCCAGTAACTCTCTGTCAAATGCGCTGTATTTATGCTCACTGTCACGCAAAGGCCTGCTAAAAAAAGCCAGCGGCTGCCAAGAACCGGCGATGCATTGCTCCACTATGGCCCCTATGGCCACGTCCGAGGCGTCGTAGTGAGCGCTATCCGAGCCGCTTGTCCGGGTGCGCCAACAGTGCGACATTTGCCAGGGCTGTTTTAACCTCAGAGAATGCCTGCTCCCGCTCAGGAGTCCAGTCGACTCTGTCCACCGGTTTTCGTTTCTTGAGTGCGGCGTACAATGGCTGCATGAGCTGGGCTGCGCGGGGGAGGAAACTGTTATAAAAGTTAACCATCCCCAAAAACTCTTGCAGCACCCTGACCGTCTGAGGCCTGGGAAAATTCGCCACCACGCGCACCTTGTCCGACAAGGGTATCGCTCCCTCCGGTGAGATGCAGTGCCCCAAAAAATCGATCCCTGTCACGCCGAGCTGGCATTTCGCCAGGTTGATTAACCCGTGCTCCTCTAACCTCCGGAAAACCATCCTGAGGTGGGCTATGTGTTCGTCCTCGGACACGCTGGCCACCAGGATGTCATTCAGGTAGACGAACACAAACGGCAGATCGCGCAACACCGCATCCACCATGCGTTGGAATGTCTGTGCTGCACCTTTTAATCCAAAGAGCATACACAAAAACTCAGACAGACCAAACGGGGTTATTACCGCCATTTTAGGTATGTCCCCCGCGCGCACTGGGACCTGGTGGTAACCACAGACCAGGTCTATCTTAGAAAAAATACGTGCCCCGGCGAGGTGAACAGAAAACTCCTGAATATGGGGGATTGGGTAGCGGTCGTGTGCTGTGGTGTTGTTTAATCTGCGGAAATCTCCGCAAGGTCGCCGCGATCCCTCGGCCTTAGGGACCATATGTAGTGGGGATGCCCATGGGCTGTTTGAGCGCCTGATGATGCCCAGCCTTTCCAAGTTGGCAAACTCCTCGCGCGCTATGGCCAGGTTAGCTGTGTCCAGGCGCCGAGGTCATGTGAAAACGGGCGGCCCGGTGGTGGTAATAAAGTGCTCCACCCCGTGTTTAGTGATGGCCGCCAAAAACGTCGGGACCATGAGTGCTGGGAACTGGGTGAGCAGTGTGTGGAACTTACCACCTGGAGCTGTGACACTGGCTAGCGTTGTTGGCCCGGCTCCTCAAGCTGTACAGGGGAGGGAAACAAAAGACATTGCATTAATCAGGCGTCTGTTAGCAACATCGACTAGTAGTCCATATGCACACAAAAAATCAGCGCCCAAGATTGGGAAACTGCATGCAGCTATGACAAATGTCCACTTGTACGTACGGCCGTGTAGGGATACAGTCAGTGTCTTTTCACCAAAAGTCTTAATGTCCGAGCCGTTTGCGGCCGTCAGCTCGGGGCCGCTAGCACCCGCTAGCCGGTCAGTGTAAGACGGTAGGATGAGGTTCTTTTGGGAGCCGGAGTCCACAAGGAGCCGTCTCCCCGAGCGCGAGTCTGTCATTTAGAGCAGCTTGCTTTCTTCACCTGTGGTCGCAGCTGCTACCGACTGCCGGTCTTGGCGTTTTCCCGAATGCTTGAATTGGCACGGTGGCACGCATCGGCGTGCGTCCTCTCCAAAACGGCAGTGGTAGGAACAGAGCGTGTCTCTCTGGCACTTCCTGGCCCCCGCTGCCGCTACCATCACTGGCTCCTCGCTTCCTCTGACCATCTTGCTGGGTTCCGACTCCGCTGCGTTCACTGTGAGGGCTCTGGTGGTGAGGGTGATCCAATCTGCCTCCTGGGCTAGCGCACGGTAGTCACGTGCGGCCAGCAACGGCGAGTTGGCAAGGACCGCTCTGGCCACCATTGGGAGGTTCTGGAGAAAAAGGTGGGCAAACAGAAAATGCCCATCGTCCGTGCCCATCAACGCCAACATCTTCTCCATCAGTTCGACCGCCGACCCATCTCCTAACTCGGAGCGCGTCAGGAGCCTCTCTGCTCTCTCGCAGTCCGAGATCGTGTAGCGCCGAGTCAGCGCGGCTTTGAGAGCCCCGTATTTGTCGCGGGCTG
Source organism: Pholidichthys leucotaenia (assembly GCA_020510985.1). Lineage (NCBI taxonomy): Eukaryota > Metazoa > Chordata > Actinopteri > Cichliformes > Pholidichthyidae > Pholidichthys > Pholidichthys leucotaenia. The sequence continues at coordinate 167,128,598 of CM035847.1, read as the reverse complement.
GGGGCTGTTGGAGCATGCTCACTACTTGCTGAGTCGTGCGAGCGTCCAACACTGTGACCACATAGTAATATCTGGTGTCATCTGCCGTTATTCCCCGGAGCGTGAACTGGACCTCGGTGTGGAGGAACTAAGACTTCGGGTCGTGCAGCCAAAAGTCTAGTAGTTTGACCAAAACGGCACACGTGTTGCTGGGGCTTCCCGTCCGGGCCGTCTCTGGGGTGTTTGCCTCGTGTTCCATTATTCGTCAAGGGTCACCAGTGTGGAGAGAGTAATAATCAGGCCAGGCATTCATAGCAGACAAACTTTATTCACTCTCTCTCATTTCTCAGTCTCAGAAAATGCATTGACCTCATGCTGCAGGGTCTCTCCTTTATATTACAACACTCACTCCCCCTGCTGCCTGAGGTCTTGCATCACAATGCATTTTCGCATCACAATTGCCTCTCGCCCAAAGATGCTGGGATAGGCTCCAGCCCCCCCGCGACCCGAAAAGGATTAAGCGGAAGAAGATGAATGAATGAATGAATTCCTATTGTCCCCCCAGCTGCTTAATCCTGCTGCCTGGGGTCTTGCATCACAATACATTCCTCCCATCACAATTCCTATTGTCCCCAGTTGCTTAATCCCCCATGCTCTTCCGGCAGAGGAATTTACTGCCTCTCCTTTCCTTCCAGTCTGAGATGAATATCACAGCATGGGTTCCCCATAAAGGGTTCTTAAATAAGATAAGATAAGATAAGATAAGCCTTTATTAGTCCCACAACGGGGAAATTCCAGGATTGCAACAGCACAGGGATAGCAACACTCAGAGCAACAATCAGAAGGCAAGAAAAAAAACAAGCAAGCAAGAGCAGCTAATATACATATGTACATATTACTATAAAATATATATATACACACACACACACACACACAGACACACAGTGCAGAGCATTGTAGCTGGATGGAATAAATATATGAATATATGAACACACAGTGCAGAGCATTGTAGCTAGATGGAATAAATATGTAAATATATAAACACCCACAGTACGGAGCATTGCAGCTCGGTGGAATAAATATGCAAGTATATAAACACACACAGTGCGGAGCAATGTAGCTAGATGGAATAATATGTAGATATATAAAAACACAGTGCGGAGCATTGTAGCTAGATGGAATAAATATATAGATATATAAATATAAACACACCCAGTGCTGAGCATTGTAGCTAGATGGAATAAATATATAGATATATAAATATAAACACACCCAGTGCAGAGCATTGTAGCTAGATGGAATAAATATGTAAATATATAAACACACACAGTGCAGAGCATTGTTGCTAGGTGGGATGAAACAGCATAACCGTCTATTTAGTTATCCTACATGGTATGATTATGTGCCCATACATATTCTCACCCTCCATAGCGACCGGTATGTTCCTAGTTGTATGCCGGAGAGGACCATTGTGTAAGTCTATTGCATCTTTTGCATTCAAAAAAAAACTATTAGTTTGTTACGTCTTTTTGCTATCTCTGCGAGCAGCCCTGCTTAGGTTGTACAGTCTGACAGCCGTTGGTAGGAAGGACCTACGAAACCTCTCGGTTGTGCACCTGGGATGATGTAGTCTGCTGCTAAATGAGCTCCTCAGTGCATCCAGTATGTCCTGCATAGGGTGGAACTCGGACTCCAGCAGAGATGACAGTTTAGCCACCGTCCTTCTCTCTCCTATCTCCTCCATCGGATCAAGGCGTTGCCCCAGGACAGAGCTAGCTTTCTTAATCAGTTTGTTCAGTCTCTTCCTATCGGCTGCAGTAATGCCACTGCCCCAGCAGACCACTCCAAAAGTGATGGCTGATGCCACCACCGTGTCATAGAATGACTTCAGCAGCGCTCTTTGTACACCAAAAGACCTGAGTCTCCTCAGCAGGAACAGCCTGCGCTGTCCCTTCTTGTAGAGTGCGTCAGTATTGTGTGACCAGTCTAGTTTATTGTTCAGATGAATACCCAGGTACTTGTAGGATGTCACCATCTCGATGTCTGTTCCCTGTATATTTACTGGTGCTGTGAGGGGCTGCCCATGCCTGCGGCAGTCCACCACCAGCTCCTTAGTTTTCCTCGCGTTGATCTGGAGGCAGTTCCGATGGCACCAGTCCACAAAGTCCTGGATAAGCCCTCTGTACTCAGCTTCATCTCCGCTGGAGATGAGACCAACGATCGCAGAGTCATCAGAGAACTTCTGTAGATGGCAATGTGTTGTGTTGTGTGAGAAGTCCGCAGTATAAAGAGTGAACAGGAAGGGAGCCAGCACCGTTCCCTGGGGGGCCCCCGTGCTACTGATGATCGTGTCGGAAACACAGTCCCGGGTTCTCACAAACTGAGGCCGGTTCGTGAGGTAGTCCAGGATCCATGATGACAGGTGCTGGTCCACCCCTGCGCGCAGCAGCTTGTCCTTCAGGATCATCGGTTGGATGGTGTTGAAAGCACTGGAGAAGTCAAAGAACATGATCCTCACCATATTCCCGGGCTTCTCCAGGTGGGACAGAGAACGGTGAAGGAGGAAGATCACCGCATCCTCCACCCCAATGCCATGCTGGTAGGCGAACTGGAGTGGATCCATCGCTGGTTCCACCAGGGGGCGGAGATGAGCAAGGAGCAGTCTCTCCAGTCGCTAATATTGTCGCACTCAGCCCCCCCCCCCTCCCCGAAAAGTCTCACCAGGCCAGGTAAACAAGCACTGAGGAATATCAACCCCCGCAAAGCAGCAGGACCAGACAACATTCCTGGGCAGGCCCTCAGAGCATGTGCTGCCGAGCTGACTGACGTTCTCACATCCGTCTTCAACCTCTCCCTCAACCAGTTTTGAGAAACTGAATTTTGGGTTTTCATGGGCTGTAACCCATAATCATCAAAATTAAAATAAATAAAGACTTGAAATATTTCGGGTGGCGTGGTGGCGGAGTGGTTAGCACTGCAGCAGCACAGCAACTCACCCTTGGCTGGGGGATCCTGGGTTCGATCCCAGCCCCCGACCAACAGTGATCTGTGTGGAGTTTGCATGTTCTCCCCGTGTCTGCGTGGGTTTACTCCGGGATTTCTCCAGTTTCCTCCCACATAGCAAAAACATGCAAGTTAGGTTAATTGGCATAAAACTGGGGATTCTAAATTGTCCTTAGGTACGACTGTGAGAGTGAATGGTTGTCTGTCTCTCTGTGTTGGCCCTGCGATGGACTGGCGATCTGTCCAGGGTGTACCCTGCCTCTCGCCCAAAGATGCTGGGATAGGCTCCAGCCCCACCGCGACCCGAAAAGGATTAAGCACCCTCTGTGTAATGAATCTATATAATATATGGGTTTCACTTTCTGAAATGAGTGACAAATAATTTTGAATTTTTTCATGATATTCTAATTTTTTGAGATGTACCTGTACACTCTACTGGTATTATCATTATAGAGAAATTCTCACACTGGGTGCTAATTTGTAATTTGTATACTGCTCATTTGCACACTGCACATAGGCTTATGCCATCTCAGGTTCATATCATCTCTGATATCAATATACCACTGTCCACTATAATCATCCAGTGAACTTTCAATTTCACTCTTCTTGTTTCCTCTAGTTTGACTACTTTAACTGCTTTAGCTGTCCAAATTGCGTAATTTGTGTTATTAATATTAATTAGTATTAGTACTTAGTATCAAGGTGTGCTAAGGTGTCCTAGTTGTCTGTGTGTATTGTGTGTGTTATTAGTATCCATTAGTATTAGGTGTATTGTTACCTTATTAGTATGTTGTGTACCTATTACCTTGACACTCGTTCGAAGAGCAGAGTAAGAATTTCATTGCTCAGGAAATGTTGCATTTCTTAACTGTGCACATGATAATAAAGTCTTTGAATCTCAAATATTGGATGTCCTATTCATTTTCAATAATTCTGTAATTAATGCTCACACAATCAAATAAATCTTAATGCCGTTCGGTCTCTTTTATATTTGTCAAAGTCTAACATGTGAGCGCCTACATATAGGCTACACCTCTTTCTATTCCACTTTCAAACACAGCCTACATTTGGGCCTGTAAAGCCTAATTGGGCTTCCTGTTTTCAGACAAGAATACTTGCTTTCTACGGGCATGCACTAGTTGTTGCAAAAGATAAGTAAAAGATAAACAATTTGTATATAAAAAAAATAATAAACTAAAATAAGAACAGTGCACACAAAATAAATAATTTCTTTGTCCCAAAAACTTTTCGTTGGGGCCCTTTAAAGTTAAAGTCATGTGACCTCAAAAGTTTATTTTAAAAAAAAAGGGGGGGATGTGCAGTTTTGTGGGTGGGTGTGTCTTCATCTTCTCCAAGGTCCTGGGTTTAGTTTGCCATCTGGGATCTGGAATCTTGGGCTGGCCCTGGAACTCGTCCCACTCAAACAAGAAACATGAAGATCCTGGGTTTGGCTGGCCATCTAGGACAATCTGGGATCTTGGACTGATCCTTGAGCTCGTCAGACTCAGAAAAAAACCCCAAAAAACCTGACCATTGAGCAATGCTCAGAGGCTGAACACCACTACGAGGCTTGCAACGTTGGCAAGGTGAAAAGGAGAGGGGTTGCCAATGTACTAAAGTTCAGTTCCGATGGGCATCCAGACTCCTGCTGACCTACACTGCTCTGTGCTGATAGCAAACTAATGTTAAATGACTTTTATTATCAAAATACTGTAGTTCAAAGTTTTGTCTTTTTGCTCTCTGTAACAGTTGCTGCTTCTCTTCTTTGTGACGAAGATTGAACTGGAAGTAGTGCAGTAAAGCCCGACCACATTAACCCCTCCAGCAATAGGCTGAATGTGGCTTATACGGCTTCTGATTGGCTGATAAGATTAGAGCATCTCTTCCATGTAATCTAAGGATGCCTTCAATTGTAATGGGAACATACAGGTTTAATATTTCAAACAATTGAAGATAAGCTTTTGCTTTCGCTCTTTTCTTACAGATTTAATGTTTTTAATTTACATAACCTAGTTTTTTCACCTGGGTTACACTCAGGTCCCGCACCAGGTCAGTTGCAGTGATGGGAGCGGGGTTAGGGTTAGGGTTATTATTATCCGAATTATTCAACTAAATACCTGAGTCTGAAGGCAGATGTCAGTTTCCCAATTGTGGCATGACAAACAAAGGAACAGGATAAATATCGGTTCTGCTTTTGATGGCTGATGTCTGCTGAAGAGTCTCAAAGGGCTGAAAAGTCACGCAGAGGTCACCACTTTTCTTCTGACAAGTAAGGTAACTAGTGCTAGCTATGATGCTAACTAGCTCATTCATCTTCTGCTGTTAATCTAGTGGTTAGGGTCACGGGGGGGCAGCACTCTAAACTCTATGTAACCAAGTACATTTATTTTATTTCTGACATCATCATATTATAATTATGAGTGTATGATAATATCAGCCAATATATGGTGTGGAATAGATCCCACTAACTGCTCCTTACCAAGCTGCCACGTAAGACAGGCTCATGATATGGTCAACTTTTGCATCTATGAATGTAACAGCACACACTAATTGTGCAGCAGTCATGTTTTACATAAAGTTTTTTAAAAAAATATATCGGCTTTGATGTGCAGCTGCTCAGTCTTATAATTTGGTGTATAGTGGAAAAAAGTTAGTTGTTTATTGTTATTACACTTTAAGATGATAATGTAAAACTGAAAACCCCTTAAAATAGTTTAAGTTCAAGACTTCCTCCATCATTAGGTGAATAAACACAGATGGGTGTTTGGACAATGTCATCATGATACAGCAGAGGAGAGCGCCACCAAACAGTGACTGGAGAGAGGGTCAGCAGCTTCTGAAGGCCTCACTGATGTGATGGACCAGTGGGAGTTAAGGACAGAACATCAATATCTGACCTTTAGGTGAGTATAATGCAAAGTTTTACATTTGAAAAGGCACAAAAAGGACTATTAATATGACTGTGTTCTCATAGATCAACATTTAAAAACCACATTCTGATGTCAGCAGAAGCTTCTCCTCCACCCCATCTGTGTATGAGGCCTGGACTTTATTAGAGCTCAGGACTACAATCATCAAAGGAACTGTTCAGTGGGGGAAGACAGTTGGCAGCACACCAATGTAAGTTTTGTCTTTCTTTTTTTTTTCTTGAGTCTCCTTGGGAATTTCTTCCTTTCTTTCAGCTTGTACAGGGCAGGAATCGCCATGCCTCTCTGCTTGCCAACAGTATGTTGTATTTGGGGTTTTTTCCCTCCTTCGTTACTTTATATCTGAGTACCAAGCAGGTCAGCAGGAAGTTCCACTTTTACATGGTCTTTGGCATGACCCGGCTGGGATTTGAACCCCGGCCTCCCGGTTGTGGGGCGGAGGCTCTACCCCTAGGCCACCACTTCGGTCTTATCAAAGTTCTTATCAAAGCATTTTACACACTAATGTATAAAGCTAAATTCTTTATTTTGAATTTTTAAGTGTGTTTGTTTAGGAGATTTTTTTTTTTTATTGTTTTTGAAGTGTTCAGGAGTGGGTTTTTTTTTTTATATATTTAGTGAGTAACCTGGTCAAACTAAGCATATTTATGGATTATTTTGCCAAAAGTAAATGCAACAGATATTTGTTTCTTTCTTTTTTGAATAACTTCTCAAGACAACAATCAAAATTTGGCAGCTAAAATATCTTGGACTTTTCATTTTTATTAAAACCACAACCTAACTGTGCACTTGGTGTTCCAAGAATGTGGAATTAGAAAAAAATGTTGTTCCTCTTCTTTAATCAGGTCCAGTACCGCACCAGGAATGAATATACAACCCAGCCATCCATCCATCTTCTACAGCTTTTCTGGGGGTCCAGGTTGTGGAGGCAGCAGTCTAATCAGAGTAGCCCAGACTTCCCTTTCCCCAGCCACCTCCTCCAGATCTTCAGAGAGGACACTAAGACGTACAGTATATTGTCATTCACATTATGTAGACCAAGCAAACTCTTTGCAGCACTGCTGTAGTCCTAAAACTGTCTAGTAGTTCACATACTGCCATGTTTTAATGCTGTTAGTCTGTGATGACACTTTCTTAGAGACTCTCCTTTTTACATTAACAATTTGTACCTGACTGTAGTAAAAAGGGTCAACACTGACTATGGGGACAACAAAAGCTTTCCAGAGTGTGTCCTAATCCTGATTTAATTTCTCTATTGCCCTTCCAGATCTACCCCATGGACCCTGCATCTAAATTTTTCCCCCAAATAAATTCCTATTTTATACTGTATAGTGACTCATTTGAATTGAGGTAGATTTTTTTTACATTCTGTTCATGCACCTCCAAAAGTTGAATATTGTGGTGAATTTATTTTTAGAAATAGCTGAAATCTAAAAAGTAAAACTTTCATATTTTACAATAATCCCATATAAATGTAGCTATTTTAAGATTTTTTTTTTGGGGGGGGGGGTTGAAATTTGGATGAATATGTCTGAGCTATTTGATGTACTTACAGTAGATCTGAATGGTAATGTGCTCATTTTTGGAGATGCAGTACTGTTTTTACGAAATATTATTTGAAAAAAGATTACTATTCCACCATAAATTCCAACTTCACTTAGGATTATTGATTACATTGCTATGTATATATCTAATACATGCAGTATATTTTAGGTTCTTGTTTATCACTACATTATAAAAAGGATGAAAATACTTTAGTTTTGCAGAGGTGAGGTAAACCATTACTTTGTGAATCTGTTACCTGTAGAAGATGAAATCTATTGTTTATTCAGTGTAACTGAAAGGGCACAAATAAATTCAGGCATCCAACGTTTCACAACATTTATTTATATATTTTAAAATGATTAAAACAAAACACATTTACAACCTAAAATAAACTGGAACAAACATAAATAACTGCTGGAGCTTAATAGCAACAACCATTTTTTTTTTAAGTATGCATAGCTAAAACGGGTGAACATAAACAGACCATAAAAGTGTTATTCAGCATATTTACAAAAGCCACACAACAACAGCAGTCAAAGTCCTTAACAGTCTGAACTAAAGTGTTGTCATAATTACGTTGTCAAAACTAGAGAGCTATCTGGCGGGTTCGATCACTGCTGTGCTACATTAGTATTACTGCCGATAGCACTATACGATATAGTTATTTAAAAAATGTTTAACGAAGATGTGCATCAGAGAGGATTATGTTAAATTCACGATTCTATACCACAAGAGTCCTCGCTTGACATGCTGTCTGGCTCATAATCACCAAAGGTCTGAGATTTTAGCAGTATTCAGTATCCAGGAAATGCTGTTTACCTCTCTACCTGGCAACCGGTATGAGATTATAGTGAGTCAACAGTGAATGCAATATCTATTGGCCAGGAGGTCAGAATGCTGTCTCTTGCACCTTTAAGAACATGATATGAGATCAAATGTATTATTCCTGAAATGTAATTTAGCTGAAATCCTTTCAAATGCACCACTGTTATAGCAATTTTTAAGTTAGAAGATAAGTTGAATTGAGTTGAATGACCATGAATTCCATGCTCAAACAAGGGTTATTTGGCTCCAACTTCAGAGTTAAAGTGTGGGACTAAGAAAGAATGTTGATTATCTCCAGACAACTGTGTGTGGCTTGGCGAGAGATGGAGTTAACATAAACGAGCCAGTTTGCATATTTGTGAGCAAAAATAAGTTTACCATTCTGCCGAAAGCCTGTATGTAGTTTTCCACTGTATTGAGGAGAAAAAAAAGCATCATCTGATACTTTAAAAGTCTGCTAGATCGTCTTTTTTTAGAAATGGTTTGTGAAAGACGGAGTTTACCTCTGAGATATTATTTTACTTGTTGTGATATTGTTTTACTTGTTGACTGTATATATGGTGTAAGCATATTTGTTTTACTTTCTGTGCTTAAGTAGACATTACAGGCAAGATCTTGTGTTTGGATCTTACTTGGCTTATTTGGTGATGTGTTTTCCAACTTTCTCTTTCACATTTGATTTTTGTCAGTTGCTATGTTGCCGTGTTGCCCTTCACAGATCATTGCGGGCTATGGGAGTTGAAATGTTGATTACATACTGTAATAAATGTGCCCCAAATCCAGAGAATATACAAAATTAGAAGCTGCTTTTGATTATGCAGGTTCCTCGTGCTGGAAAAATGTCACAATTAAACCTACTCAAAAGTGATTGCATATTTTGAAATAGCTTGATTGGACATCATTATGCCACATTGATTTGCACAACAGTTAAGAGAGGATTTGGTGAAGAGGCAGTGTAGGGAAAACATTAAAAAAAATAAAAAAGCCATGAAGCCATGATAACAGAGGGTTAAGCGTTCAGGCACAATGTTGATTTAGAGATTAATACCTGTGAATTCAAGTCTAACTCGGTCTTCTAACAGAAAATGCCCTATATAGTTGTATTTCTTTTTTTGTAAGCAGATATTACAACTTATATGCACCTTTAACATTAAGCCACCTCTAGTAGTTGTGGAACTAATGACATGAAGGTATGGTGGTTACAGATGCAATGTATGTAGACACTCACCTTTTCCTAACCCTTCTTGATTTTCGGATGCATCTTAATGCAGAATTGAAAATTAATAATCGAGTTTCATGCATACTAACAGTGTGTTGATTTTCTGGCTCCACTACCATGGGAGTGTGACTGACATAGAAGTAGCGCATTCACTGTTCAATTTGATTGGTCATACATTATGGCCAGTTAGTGTGTTAAAATCCCGATTCTTTGAAAGATCCAAGAATAAGCCGGAGAATTCTTCAATTCAAAGATGCAACATTTATTTAGAGGTCACATGTAAAGCAAGCAGTGCTTTACATGTGACGTTCAGCGTGACGCAGCCCCCTCAGGAGCATCGCCAGACTCACCACGACTTCCAGGTGCAACTTACATTCATCTTCTCGGGTTGGTTAGACCAACCCCGTACAATAGGATGGGCTTGTACGGAACCGTCTGATTGGCCAGTTTAACTCTGACGTGTACAAGCCATCCGCTATTCACGTAACTGTCCCCTAAAATGTACTATCAAAAGTGTTTGTGTTGGTTTGGGTGTGTAACTAATGTAATAGAACTGACTAAAAGAAGTGAGAGAGAGAAGAAAGAGGGCTGTATAGCTCTGTCTAATTCCTGTTTATCAGAGTTTAACACAACATATTTGTTCATAAGAATGTAAACAGAATATGTGTAGAATATGTGTAGGACGTAATGGGAGATTACCTACAGAATTATTATTTCGGCACTCTAACTTTTCATTACCCTTTCATTCCCCCCTTTGACATGATTTTATCATGTCAGCCATACATGGTGTGAGAGACGCTAGCGGTTAGCAGATGGTGAATAAGGTAGGTCCCTACATTGTGTGTCAACCCAGTCAGTCAACCCAAGATAGGCTTGCATCACTGGTTCTGATACCCTTGCCTCCTCCCTTGTGGACACCCCAGTGTGCTGCAGCGATGTCTTAAGAGGGCGTACCGAGGCAACTCATCCTTGTCCAGAAGAACTGCAGTCACATAATTGTCCTTGTTCACCAAGTCCTGCACCCCCACCGAGGTCTCCTCCTGATCATCATGTGAACAGTTCTTTGTCCGGTGGAGTGGATCATGTGGGGGTCATAAGGTTGAACAGGGTCAATCCACAAAGCCCACGAAACATTTTGTCCACCGGTTGACCTTTGCCAGGGCTTGCATCGTTCAGCTGCAGTCATCACACAGTTGCGACAGGAGTTTGACCTTCCTCTGTGTCTGCTTCCATGTAGACGCACACCGGTACCTTTAGAAGCAAAACAACGGTGTGCCCACGCTCTCAGAGGCACATCTCGTCCGATGAGGTTTATAGGACAGTCTGGTGGATGCAGCAGAGAGTAGACAACATCCAGTCCAGCCAGTGAACAGTTCAGTGATGCTGTCCCAGGGATGCCACCCACCGGTAGTTGGACAGAGGTAGAGATGCTGGTGCTGATGAAGCTTGAGCCCCTGTGCCCACCGTAGCTTCCACTGTGAGGGGTAGCGTTGGAAAATGCTGTCTCCTCCATGTGGCTGATCTGGCTTCACCCCAGATGCTGGAGGTGCGGTGGGTGCGCATGGGTACCAGTTCATCCTTTTTCTAGGGACTGAAGTCATATAGTCACTAGCCCTACGACCTCCTTTTCTACATCGCAGGCACATGTCGTGATGGTCTGGTGCCCCCCTGCATGCACCTTCCCTGCACCTTACACCTTTGCTTGGGTGCTAATACATAGGGCTCAGCCGGGACAGGATCAATAATGGCCTGAGGGATTGTCACCACAATGGCTGGAGCCTGTACCGTTTTATCCTTATTCACGAAATCTGTAGTTGACAATGTGCTGTTGTATGTTATCTCCCATTAGCCTTGAGTGTGTGATTGTCAGCTACAGTATATGAAAGCTACAAGCAGTGGTTGTGCTGTGATAAGTGAGCTAGGTAATGGGACCTATGTGTTCAGCAGTGGGTTTGTTATGATGAGTGAGCTGGGTGATGAGACCTATGTGTTGCAGTGTAAGTAGGTAGTAAACAAAATCGTTCAAAGTTAGGAGACATCCTTATCCATACTTGTATTCGGGCCTCTAGAGCTTCTAACCTTCACAATTATCCTGACTACCTTACTGTAATTAGCATGATGTAAATAATAACGCAGTAATACTATAAGTCTCACACCCCTACATGTGTGTGGTGAGCTATGTATGATTCATGTATTATCAGTAGCACCTTGTGTTTACAAATAATCCGTGATAGTGCAATGGTCTTCTTCGTCATAATCCTCTGTCTTGGGGTCTTCAGCTCCTCCTGTGGACTCAGCAATTGGTTTCTATGAGGAGGTATGAGATGTGCAAGATTTGCTGATGACGACCACTGTGGAAAATTGCATTTAGAGGTCTAGCTCATTTATCAATATACATGATCCTGGCATACAACAAGCACAAAGAGTTAGAGCTTTGTTAATTCCTGCAGGCCCTGCGTCATCAGGGTGTTTCCTACAGGACTGATAACGCTATGACATCTGCTGCTTTTGGCTTTATGACCTGGTTAACACCTTTCTGGGCTTCTGAATATATGGTCTATAGTGTTGTACTCTGCTCCTTTTATTAGATCTACATCTGTTTAACCTTTTACCATAAAAAATTTAGAATTTGCTTCAAATTTTTCTCATCCCCTCATTTGTTAATGTTAAGATTGGTCATGTAGGAGATTTCTGGGCATCAGCGTGCACAGCCTTTTGTGCTGTGGTTACCCAGTTAAGAAACAATGCGTATGTTTCTAATTTAGGAGAATATTCTATGTTAAGGTCAGGTGTTGGTTTTCCATGGATGGCTATATTCCTCGGTAGAGGTGACAAAATGTCCAACATTTTCCAATCCATGTGTTTGGGTCTAACCAGCGGGATGTGTGGAACCCCCCCATAGGTTGAATTGTCTCTTATCCTCTTCAACTAGGACAATGGATGCTTCCACACATTTCCTTGTTTACCAGTCCAAGTTTTATGACCAATCTGGAGGATGGATTTGCAAATAATGGTTGTTCATAATTTGGATCAGATCCATTCAATTGTCTATAGTACATGGGGTACAATGCTACTTTTACAGATGTTGATAGGTATTCTACTGGTAGCTTGCCATTTGCAGAATTTGGCTGTTACTTTTTCTGACTTTGAAAAGTCCTGTATGTCATTACCCGGAGTTCCTGCTTTACATGCACCTGCACCATACGAATTTAATCGAAGTACCTTGAACCTCAGAGTCAGGTAAATGGAAGATGTGTGCTATTTTCTAATATTTTGATTTTTGCTAATTTTCTGTATATGTGTAGAAGTGAGTCCACTTATCTGTTTTAGTCTTAATCATACAGTCCATTTTTCCGTGGTGGGTGTAGATCATGGGCGCCTTCCTTTCAGCCAGCAGCCGGTTTTGTCATCACTCAGCTTCTATTGTGGGGCACGCTGCCTCCTCCTCCTCCTCTGCTGTCCTCCCCCTCCTCCTTTTGACTTCCTTTTATAAAAGAAACGGATTCATGGGGAGCCTCAGGATCCCCGTGTGTCAGCCATTCCATAAATAAGTGCAGGTTTTTCCTTCAAATTTTATTTTCCTTTCTTATCTAGATTTCCAACTTTGGGTCAAGAAAGGAACTGATTCAAAGCCTGTATTTAATTTTTGCTAATTAATACAAGATGGAATGATACGATTAACTCCCCACAATGCAAACAGATATTCTTTGTACTGCTGTAATTGAATGCTGTGGATTTTTTTTTTTGTGTGTGTGTGTGTGTGTGTGTGTGTGTGTGTGTGTGTGTGTGTGTGTGTGTGTGTGTGTGTGTGTGTTGTACTGCATACACCTTCATGCTGCTACTCATTTTTGCCACTCAGTGTTTATCTGCCAAGAGTTCTGTTCAGTGACATCCTATGCATATCCTCTATTGGGGAGGAATATAAGAATGTGTGTTAGATTGACTTTAAATAACTGAGTATACAGTAAAGCTATAATCTTTGCTGTGATTGTTTGCTCATTACTTAATGTTAATATTCACAATTAAAAGAAATGCACTGAAAGAATGGATGCCTAATGCGTTATTTCCGCTTTAAGTACTTGGAAACATTTAAGATGGTTGCCTGTGTTTGTGCCTTCTTCCTGACACTCTTCAGGATTCAGCAAAATTTAATTAATTTATTTTTTTAAAGCAACAGTTGTTTTAAGCATGGAATTTTAAAAGTAGTTGATCAAGCTACACTGGTTGTGTTGTGTGTAATTGTATAATCAGAGGAGTTATTGTTTAATTTGACCGTGTTGGACTTTTTCCTCGATATATTGTTCTGTTCCTTTCCTTTAATCTCTTGATCTAATCTATCCAAAAAATAAAGATTCATTCATATTTATACGCTCTTTATGTAGCTACTCAGTAATTTTCATACATGGTATCATTTTAGATGAGAAAGCACACCGACCTCTCAGCTGTAAGGCTGAGAACATTGTGATCGATTATCTTAATTTTACTGTTAGATTCACTCCCTGCTTGTTGAAAAAGATGCCAATACCTACTTTACAATTTTACTTACTACTTTATTACTTTACAATACCTAATTTAAGACTTCAAGACAGCAAACCTTAAATGACCTAGTACTTTTCTATCTGTTCCTGTCCCACTCTCCCCCTTTTGAAACAGAACGGCATTAACAAAGCCGTTTTTTTTTTAACATCCAAATGGGGACCATGTAGGGGAGGATACCCATTGCGTTGCTAATTGGGGGACCCCCCCCCCGGGTGCCTTTGTGAGTGTTGTTGTGGGCAGTATTGAGCCCAGTCCCAGTGGCCAAATTGCTGACATAGGAAGCATTGGTCCCGTGGGGGCCTCTGTTTCTATTATTAAACCTCTGACCATCTCCTGTGGCCCTGTGGCTGTTACTGATAGGGCAGATTAGGTGGGGGGGGGGGTCTGGGTAGGGTCCATATTGTTGTTATGTGAGGTCCTGGGGTGCATAGATAGAGTTTGGTGGGGCATGGATACGGCTTTTTCTAAAAATACTTCAGTTTGCTCAGTATGTGATTTTGGCACCTCTCTGATAGGGCTTTTAGTAAATGGTCAATTGTATCGAGATGTGATTTTAGCGGCAGTTTTAGGCGCCAGTTATGCAGTCCTCAATTCTCGTGAACACATGCTGACTACAGCTGATTCACGAATACTGTTTATGCACACTTAGAGAACATATGAGTAGTTTGCTGAATCTGGAATGGCTTGTTAGCACCAACACAGCTTCCTGGCAAAATATGTATGGCTTACACAGGCTTGCACTTAAATGTTCATGAATGAGTTTCAATATTTGAGATGCTGTCCGAAGGTAAATGGAAAGCAACAATATAATTTATTGTACTTACATGTGCTCAGTTGATCCTGTTTGACCCATCTTTCGATGTCCCTTTGTATTGCATTCTTTTACTGTTGTTGCAGAGGAGGAGGGGGTCACTAGGCGATGGCGTGGAGGGGGAGGGTGGACGCAGCCAATTCCAGGGGGCCTGAAGAGGGTCTCACATGGTCGCTGGGCGAGGGATGGTCCACAGCCACCACCATCGTCTCAGATTAACAGAGTAACAGACAAGCTGTTAAACAGCGTGTTTTTGTCCTTTTCCATTTTATCATGTTTATTGATTATTTTGCTTTTGTTCTCACCGTTGCAGCATAAGTCTCTTATTCTTATGTTTTTCTTTCCTTCTTCCAATCTTTTCTCCATATTTTCTCTTGTGTCCTGCACAAAACTTTAACAATTCATGAGCTTTCAATTTTTCTCTAAAACCAAATTTCCCTTTCCATTTTCTGTCCACTCTCACTTCCACAATGTTCATCTCCACAACAAAAAACTCCTATCTATTTATTTTTATTCATTCATTTCTAGTTTATTTTATTTATTAATTTATTTATGTATTCATTTACTTATTTACTCCAATTTGCAATTTTCCTTATTTCTTCATTTAAATTACACCACTTTTATATATTGTCCACCTAGGATTTTTCTACACTTTTACTGAGGAATAAATCTCCTTCTTCTCCCCTCTGCCCAATTTAAAGTTGAGCCTTTTCTCTCCAGCTGAATGGGCATGGTTTTGCCTCACTATATCAAACGTGCATAGGCGGGTGTGGGAGGACTTTATTTTGCTGTGCACAGACTTAAAGCTTTCCTTTCAGCCAGAGACATAAGGTTCCAAATTTATTAAGAAGATTTGAAGCTCTATTTGGCAGTAGATTTATGAAAGAGTGCACTTCCTACATTTGGCCACACGATGGAGGCACTGTGCCGCAGCTTGAAGGCGGTTCAAGATGGCATTTACCCGCACATGTGCACTGAATGCCACGTGGCTGCCTCTGCCATGTGCAATTGTGAACGCGCAACATGGCCCCGGAGCCTATTGTCCACAAACCACGAGTTGTTCTTCAAGGAAACTGGAGTGCTGCCTCCTTAACTTCAGCTGTAAACATGCCAGAATAACTTTACAACTTTAATTTAGCGCTCCATTTTTCTACTGTTACCTCCAATAATTTCCTCTCAGTAACCTGTTTAAACGATCCCTGATCTCCACCCAGGAGTGGGGGCGAATTACCTCCCTCCTTTGTTGAAAAACACACACCCGCCTTTGTTCTATCCACGCGGCCCGAAGAGCGCCATTAGTTAAATCATACTATGGGAAAAGTTTAGTAGATATTTCCAACCCCCGGTATTTCTCAAACCACACATTTATCCTCTAAAGACACAGAATTAACACAGACATTAGCATGCTGAATATGGACAATACAAGACAACAACTATTTTTATTATCATGGACAGTCGCTCACTAAAGGATGGTTAGAAGATTCTTGCGCTGTACTGTAAATTATTACTTTTTTCAGTACCGGCACCAGGCTAGCCCTGGTTCCCTTGAAGCTGAGTACAGAGGACTTATCCAGGACTTCGTGGACTGGTGCCATCGGAACTGCCTCCAGATCAACGCGAGGAAAACTAAGGAGCTGGTGGTGGATTGCCGCAGGCAAGGACAACCTCTCACAGCACCAGTAAACATCCAGGGAACAGACATTGAGATGGTGACATCCTACAATTACCTGGGTGTTTATCTGAACAATAAACTAGACTGGTCACACAATACCGACGCACTCTACAAGAAGGGACAGCGCAGGCTGTTCCTACTGAGGAGGCTCAGGTCTTTTGGTGTACAAGAGGTGCTCCTGAAGACATTCTATGACACGGTGGTGGCATCAGCCATCACTTTTGGAGTGGTCTGCTGCGGCAGTGGCATTACAGCAGCCGATAGGAAGAGACTGAACAAACTGATCAAGAAAGCTAGCTCTGTTCTGGGGCAACGACTTGACCCAGTGGAGGAGTTAGGGGAGAGAAGGATGGTGGCTAAACTGTCATCTCTGCTGGAGTCCGAGTCCCACCCCATGCAGGACATACTGAACGCACTGAGGAGCTCATTTAGCAGTAGACTACATCATCCTAGGTGCGCGACTGAGAGGTTTCGCAGGTCCTTCCTACCTACGACTGTCAGACTGTATAACCTAAGCAGGGCTGCTCGCAGAGATAGCAAAAAAAAACGTGATGACCTAATAGTATTGAATGCAAAAGACGCAACAGACTTACACAAATGGTCCCCTCCAGTATACAACTAGGACAATATCAGTCGCTATGGAGAGTGACAATATGTATGGGTACATATTCATACTATGTAGGGTAACTAAATAGACGGCTATGCTGTTTATTCCATCTAGCTACAATGCTCCGCACTGTGTATATATATATATACAGTATATATATATATATATTTATATATTTATGTGTACATACAGTATGTATATTCACTGCTCTTATTTTCTTATCTTCTAAATTATTGCTCTGAGTGTTGCTATCCCTGTACTGTTGCAATCCTAGAATTTCCCCATTGTGGGACTAATAAAGGCTTATCTTATCTTATCTTATCTTATCTTATCTTATCTTATCTCATCTTCTTTAGTTCTCGTAATTATTTCGGAACAGACTACATCCGAAATACTTCACCCACGTGGCATCATTCCTTAATGGCATCGGGTCGGACAGTTAAATCCCCCCCAGCATCAGGCTAATCCTGGCTATTTTTAATTTGGAAGACGGGCATGGCCGTTGCCCCTAAGTCTTATTAAGTTCTGGGTACAGACTGCATCCCAGAATCTCACTGATCCGTCCAACTTTAAACAGAGGGCACTTTCACTGAGGCCTCGGCAGGTCCCCCAGTACAAACGGTACCGTGTCTTAAAGCTCAGTGCTATACTGATTTAGACGATCGTGGCTTCGCTCCCCAGCGGCATTGGGTCGAACACTTTAAATGGCTCCCCCCAGCATCAGGTCACTAACCCTGGCTATTTTCATTTGAGGAGACGACCTGGGTGATTATTGGTCACCCTGGCTCCCGAAGTCTTGTTATTTTGATTCAGACTGACTCCAAAATGTTTTATCATTTGATGGACCATACATCCGTGAATTGTACGTCCATGATCATGACTGTCCTACCTCAGACTGAAAATAGGACACGTGCACTTTCCTTTGAAACTATTTGACTATTTGGTTAGACTTTACATGTGACTCCCAACTAAATTATAAAATTTAGAGATCGGATATACCCCTTAATCAGACAACTGTAAATTTAGTATGGCCAAAGTGCAGAAATTTGTGCAAAAAAGGTTTTCTGCTTACCTTTTTGTTCAGGTGCCAAAGTCGTCTACAAAGGGTTCTTCCGATCTGTTCCGGCCTCATCTCAGAATAGTTCAATCCGGGTCATGGCACCAAATTGTTAAAATCCTGATTCTTTGATTGAAAGATCCAAGAATATGCCGGAGAATTCTTCAATTCAAAGATGCAACATTTATTTAGAGGTCACATGTAAAGCAAGCAGCGCTGGGTTCAGCGTGACGCAGCCCCCTCAGGAGCGTCACCAGACTGACCGCGACTTCCAGGTGCAACTTACATTCATCTTCTTGGGTTGGTTAGACCAACTAGCGTACAATAGGATGGGCTTGTACGCAACTGTCTGATTGGCCAGTTTAACTCTGAGATGAACAGGCCATCCTCTATTCACATTAACTGTCCCCTAAAATGTACTATCAAAAGTGTGTGTGTGTGTGTTGGTTTGGGTGTGTAACTAATGTAATAGACCTGACTAAAAGAAGTGAGAGAGAGAGAAGAAAGAGGGCCTTATAGCTCTTCCTAGTTCCTGTTTATCAGAGTTTAACACAACATATTTGTTCATAAGAATATAAACAGAATATGTGTAGGACATAATGGGAGATTACCTACAGAATTATTATTTTGGCACTCTAACTTTTCATAACCCTTTCAAGTGCAACCAAAACACAGAGTGCTGCTATAGATGAGTGTTAGAACATAAGATAAAATAGATAAGATAAGCCTTTATTAGTCCCACAATGGGGAAATCACAGGATTGCACCAGCAAAGGGACAGCAGCACTCAGAGCAATAGTAAATAAGATGATAAGATAAGAATTGGTTAGCCAAAGCAGTAAATAAATATACATACAGTATGTACACAGTTATATACACAGTGCAGGAGCATTGCAGTTAGATGGTACAACAGCATTACAGTTAGTTACATTACCGGCAATATATAAATATAGACCCAGACAGTATTTCACATTTGAATGAACAGTGTTGTTGCCTCCCTCAATAATAATTGTAATTGTATAAGTTGTGTATTGGAGGGGACGAGCTCTATTGTGCAAAATTGTGACATTTGCTGATATATTTTATTACAAACCCCAATCCCAATGAAGGGCGTGTAAAACGTAAATAAAAATAGAATCCAATGGGCCTCGTGCAAGAACCATTAGTGCTAACAGATTCGTTTGTAAATGTGACGTATGATCAATTTATGTGTACTATTAGGATTCACCAATCTGTTAGGATCTTGAAATTTCACACATTTACTGACAAAATTTATGTGATCCAGATCATTTGTTAGTTATGTGTAGTTTGCTGTTATTCTAATCTTAGTTTTCACTAAATGGCTCTATTTTTTTTTTGTCTTACTCAAGAAAGAGAATGTAAACCCTATAAACTTAATAATTAGGCTAGTTGACAAGCTTTTTGTTAAAATTAAAATAATTAAAAGTAATTAAAAGCAGTATCATTCAATCAATGGCCAAGTCATAGCAGATGCAAACTATAAGATTTTAAACTTCAATACCAGACTGCAGTATTGTAGTGTTGCTGGGGCCGTACACAGCTTTGTTACACCAGAGAACAGCGGAGTGGGCTGGCTCAGGCAAGGTGATGGTGAATATGCACAAAGTCAGTGGAAAGGGGTGAACACACGCAAATTTGCAAGTTTGCATCCAAGGGACTGTACTAGCTAGTAATGGCCTTGAGATTCTGCTGTCACTGGAGTAAAAGTATCACCATTGGAGAGTGAACTAGTTTGAAAATGAGACAACCACTCACTTGCAGACAGATGGACCAGGGGCTTTGCAGCTGAATCGGAGTGTCAGAGTTATATAGTTACCCATGGACTCTGGCTATGGACATGCTAACAAGAGTTAGCAGGCTAGTAATGTAAACAACCATCATCCAGGTGAAATTTTGGGTGCAGGGACAATTTTTTTTTCAGGTGAGACCCCCATCAGATAACGTAAACCTAAGCATGACAGTGTTTTGGGGACTTCACATAAGGTAGATCACAGCTGCAGAACACAGCTGCAGACGTTATAATGGCAACTCCACCCATCTGCAACTCAGATGGTGAATTCACGTCTATTTGCGTGTTTACGTTGAGTTAAAATGTAATCGCTCCACGTGAAAAATTTGCACGTTCACGTTTGGTCTGAACGTACCTTCAGGCTGATTGGTACGTGAATTACCAGTTATCACCATGCAGATCACACAGATATCATTGTGATTTTTACTGCTTTCATATGGTATGGGTTTGGTCTATGGGTTAGGGTCCATTTTGATAAGTGATTTTGAGAAAAGATGACGGTGTATTTTCATAAACTAACATTTTACTGTAAAAACGAACAAAAGTATTTTTTTTTTTTTTTACCATTTTTGCACACACATTTTAAGCCCAAATTGTTGAAATGATTCTTCCAGCTCAACACAGGTTGATATTTTCAGTATAGTGTACACGGATGGAACAGCTGACCAAAGTGCACTGCGCTCAACTTCATGCCAGTCACTTTTAACAGAACAGCTGCAGCAAACACACACACACACACATAACGACTAAAGTCTCATGGATTCTTTCATTTTTGCCAGTCCTTTGATTCCGCTGATGATGCTACTTAATTTTTTTTTTTTTAAACTCAGACAAGAGAAGTTCACTTTTGCTGGAGAAGGAAAGCCTGACCTTTCAAGGCATCAACTATGCAAATGTTATGAACATGCACACTTCAGCATGGGTAGAATTCACCGTTTTTACACATGCTGCTTACGCACGTTTGGAGAACATACAAACATTTGTTGAATCAGGAGTGGCTCGTTAGTGTAGTGTTGTGATTCGGCACCTTTATTGTGAAGTGCAGTGTAGTGGCGGACACTTCCTGTTCAGCCACTGCACCGCCCTATAAATACCAGAGGGCATCCATATTACGGCCTCTTTGACCGGTGCCCTCTGCCTGGTGCCTACCGTGTGTCTGCTGTTCCACATCATTCAATAAAACTGTGTTCATCCAGCCATCTTGCCTCATTTTTTTACCCAAGGTATTTCCATACATAACATTTGGCGATTGAGGATTAACTCATGGAGGCGTGTATCACACCACTTCGCCCCTTCCTCAAGCTCCCAGGCGAGCCGCCGATGCCTTGGGTAAGCTCGACAAGTTAAGAGCACGTACGCTACTTGTTCACAACCTGGGTATTGAGGGCCAGTGTGTCCTGCACACGCTTGGAGCTTCGGACTCTTTTGAAGACGTTGTCTAGCTGCTAGCAAACCACTTTCACACCTCGGATAGCGTGACTGTCCAGAGGATTCGCTTTCAGCAGCGACATCGAGTGGGTGAGCCTATTCATCCGTTTGTCACCGACTTAAGGCAGTTAGCTAGTGAGTGTTGCTTTGGGCCACTGGAAGATGAATTGGTACATGACCAGCTTGCAGAGCACAAGTGTAGTGCTGTATTGCGGGCTAGGCTACTTATGGCACCAAATGACTTAATTTGAGTCAGGGCTGTCAAGCTAGCTGTCCAGCTGGAGGCCACAGACAAGCTAGCTTTGGAGCTAAACTGGCGCCAGTCACAACGGCTGCTGGAGCCTTCTGCTGTGGCAAATGTTGCAGACTCGGATAGCGAGGATAGCGTGGACAATGACATGATGGAAGCCAATGCTGCCAGCCGAAGGTCTGCCCCAGGGAAACCCCTTTGCAAGGGCTGTGGGTCCGCAACGCACCACAACAAGGCTAAGGACTGCCCAGCTAGATGGAAACATTGTAGCAGATGTGGACATTTGAACCATTATGCTAAAGTGTGCTGTGTATCTGAGCCGGAGAGCCCACGGAAGAAGTCACTCCATCCGCCCCTGACAACCATCCATACGGTGTCCCCTTGTACCAACGGGTACACGTTCTGTGCAGTGGAACTGGATGGTGTGAAGGTGCTTCTGTTGCTTGACACTGGGGTGGAGGGGTCGTTGCTGAATTGGGCCACGGTGAGGAAGTTTTTCCCCCACTACAGGGTAAGAGTTAACCCAGTGCCGCTTTATGGTTATGGAAGTGGCAGGCTGTGCATGGTTGGGACTTTGGAGTTAACAGTTCAGTACAAGTCTGTGACGATGGTTGACTTCACATTCCACGTGACGGCCCGAGGCAACAACATCATGAGCTGTGACTTGTTCTATGGACTGGGTTTTGCCATTGAAGACGACACTGGGGAAGAATGGTCGGGGTGTAGCCAGTGGAACTCTCCGGGTCTGGTGGTCGATGAGGACATTGTGTGGGACGAAGAGCTAATGGACACTACGGCGGTCAAGCAGGACCAGTCTCACTCAGATTTGGCACAGGAGGGTCTTAGTGCCAGCGCTTGGGAAATGGTAGAGGTGGGTATCGAGCATGGCTGCGAGGTGCCTACGCTGGCAAGTGACACTGATGTGCTAGCCCCAGATTCCTCCGGAGCTTGGCCGCAGAGGGATGGAGGGTCTGCAGCTATGATGGTGACTGCTACGATAGCTTCAGAAGAGGTCGGGGCCAGACCGACGAGCATGGGAAAACCACATGCTCAGCAACACCATGTCAGGCCGAGCCAAGCCCCTCTAAGGGTTATGGACTCAAACTTGCTTCTGTTTCCTCACCCAAATGGAAGAGAGCACAAGTCCCACCCCTCATCATGTGCTCATTCTATCGGGGAACCATTGAGAGTATCCTCACTAGCTGCATCACTGTGTGGTACGGAAGCTGCACCGCCTCCTGCCGGAAGACTCTACAACACACATTGAAAGCAGCCAGCAAGATCATCTGTGCCCCTCTGCCCACCTTCTCGAACATCTACCACACCCACCTCACCCACAGAGCCATCAACATTGCAGGCAACACCTCCCACTCCTCAAACTCTCACTACAGCCCCTGTCCTCGAGGAGAAGGTACCGGAGCCTCTGGGCCCACTCCACAAGACTGCTAAACAGCTTTGTCCACCAGGCCATCAGGACCCTGAACTCTGCTCACTTCCCCACCATCATCACCCCTGGACCATAACACACTCACCCACACAATAACTGCCTCAGCTGTTTGCACAGAAAGACTTGGCAGATCAACAGTAATACTTTGCTGCTGTATGTCTCTGCACCTTACTGCAACCAATTGCACAAATGCCATACCCGCTGCTGTCTGTTATTGCAATACTGATCATGTGCAGTCCAATCCGTCACTGTCTGCACCTACACTACTGCATTGAACTTGAAATTACGGGTATTACAGCTCTACTTTTTTCTGTACATAGGATTGCTGGGTTTTATCTTTTATCTTATTTGCACTATGGGTAGCATTACTGTACATAGACTGCTCTTGTTGTTTTTCATCCTTTTTCCTTCTTTTATTATATATTGCACACACCACTAAGAGAGAGAAACAGCATTTCAATTCTCCTGTATGTGCTGTACGTATAGAAGTATTGCCATAAACAGATATAAATATTTCAGAGTCTCGCCAAGGAAGAAACTCTCAATCTTGTCTTTGAATCTTTGACAGTGAAACCTGGATGGGTGTAATTGGGAGGAAAGGCCTGCGCGATCTAAACTCGAGTGGTGTTCAGTTATTGGGCTTCTGTGCTAACCACAGTTTGTCCATAATGAACACCATGTTCAAGCGTAAGAGTGTTCATATGTGCACCTGGCAATAGGACACCCTAGGTCGCAGATCGATGATCGATTTTGTGTCATCAGACCTGCGATCATATGTCTTGGACACTCTGGTAAAGAGAGGTGCAGAGCTATCAACTGATCACCACCTGGTGGTGAGTTGGATTTGATGGCAGGGGTGGACGCCACTCAAACCCGGTAGACCTAAACGTATAATGAGGGTGTGTTGGAAATGTCTGGCTGAGGTCCATGTCCGGGAGGTCTTCAACTCCCACTTCTGGAAGAACTTCAACCACATTCCGAGGGAGTCTGGAGACATGGGGTCGGATTGGGCCCTGTTCTCCACCTCCATTGTTGAAACAGCTGCCCAGAGCTGTAGCCGCAAAGTCATTGGTGCATCTCGTGGTGGCAACCCTCAAACCAAGTGGTGGACACCAGTGGTGAGGGCAGCCATCAAGCTGAAGACGGAGTCCTATCAAGCTTGGTTGTCTTGTGAGACTCCCGAAGCAGCTAAGGTGTATTGACAGGCCAAGCGGAGTGCAGCTCGGGTAGTTGCTGAAGCAGAAACTTGGGTGGCGCTAGTTTGGTGAGTCCATCAAACAAGATTTTCGGTCGGTCTCAGAGTGATTCTAGCAAACTATTCGTTGACTCAGGAGGGGGAAGCATCTCCCTCTCCACTCGGGACATCGTCAGGCGGTGGAAGGAATACTTTGAGGATCTCCTTAATCTCACTGACACGGCTTCCACAGAGGAAGCAGAGCTTGAGGATGAGGCGGATGACTCGCCCGTCACAGGGGCTGAGGTCGCTGAAGTGGTTTAAAAAAACCCTTATCAGTGGCCGTACCTCGGGCGTGCACAAGATTCACCCTGAATACCTTAAGGCTCTGGATGTTGTAGGGCTGTCATGGTTGACATGCTTCTGCAACATTGGGTGGAGGTCTGGGACAGTGCCTTTGACATGGCAAACTGGGGTGGTGGTTCCTCTCTTTAAGAAGGGGGATTGGAAGGTGTGTTCCAACTTTAGGGGGATCACACTTCTCAGCCTCTCTGGGAAGGTCTATGCCAGAGTACTGGAGAGAGAGTCCGGCCGTTGGTCGAACCTTGGATTCAGGAGGAACAATGTGGTTTTCATCCTAGTCGTGGCACGTCATACCAGCTCTTTACCCTCTCGAGAATCCTCGAGATTTCATGGGAGTTTGCCCAATCAATCAACATGTGTTTTGTGGACTTGGAGAAAGCATTTGACTGTGTCCCTCATGGTTTCTTGTGGGGGGTGCTACAGGAGTATGGTGTATCAGGCTTGTTGCTACAAGCTATCCGGTCTCTATATGACCATTGCACGAGTTTGGTTTGTATTGTCAACACTCAGTCAAACTCATTTCCAGTGAAAGTTGGACTCTACCAAGGCTTCCCATTGGTACCGATCCTGTTCATATTTTTTGGGGACAGGATTTCTAGGTGCAGCCATGGAACAGAGGGTGTCATGTTTGGTGACCACAGGACCTCGACTCTGCTGTTTGAAGATTATGTTGTCCTGTTGGCTTTATCGAGCAATGACCTACAGGTCTTATTGGGACAGTTTGCTACTGAGTGTGAAGCAGCTGGGATGAGAACCAGCAGCTCCAAGTCCATGGTCCTCAGCCGGAAAAGGGTGGCTTGTCCTCTCCAGTTCGGGGACGAGCTCCGGAAAAGCAGTAGAAGATGGATGAATGGTGGATATCACTAAAGTTGATGCTGCATGCTTGAAAGAAACTATAGCCTATAGTCCTAAGAATTATGTAAATTATTCCTCAAACATATTGAAAAATTGTCTAATGAATGCAAGATGTAATATAACAAAAGTTGGTGACATCTATTTATTGAATTGAATAAAGTTAAAATAATATTTTGTCCATAAAGGAAGTGCTGTGCAACACCGGAACTGGAAGTAAACACAGATGCCAGGGACAGAAAATCAGAAGGTGACACCAAAGCAAGATTGCACCAAGGAAGCAATATTTTAGTCATGTTTACCGCCTCCAAACCACCTCCATATGATGACATAAGTGGTCTTGAAATGTTTGAATGCATTTTACAATGTTCAAAGGTTGGAAATACACCATATAATTTTATGAATTACTTAGGGGTCTTACTGAAGAGAGCACATGAAATTCAATGATTACAGAAAACAGGAAGTGCCTGTCTAACTGTGCTTTCACACCTAATCCATTTGTTTCAGACTTTCTGACTTTTCAGTTTGACCCAGACCAAAGCTTAGCTTTGAAAGCTCCCCTGAACCACAGTCCGGGAAGAGGTGGTCTCGGTCCTGATTAAACTAAACCTAGGTCCGGTTCATTTCGAGTGTGAAAGCAATTTTCAGAAAGGTTCAAACTTTCGGACCAAACACAGGAAGTTAAAGCAGCTGAAAAGAGGGAAAATGTGCCGTGGTATGATTTGGAGAGAGGAAGAGACCCAGTTTTTTTAATGAAATATGGTCTGTTAGCAGCATAAATAGTCAATTAAAATAAAATCATAAAAATTCAGAACGTCACCAGATATTTTTAGAGGGGATGTGACAGAAAGTATATGAAAGCTTGGAGGAGAAATGCCAGCTGAAAATCATCACGGCTGATGAGGACAAATATCCTTGTAAATGAAGACCTGGATAATAAACTAGTTCACCAACTAATACAGTATATTGGACGCTTCCCTCTTCCAGCTTAAAGTACAGGTACTGATGTGCTTAGAGCTGCAGAAAACACTTCCAAGGGTAAGTAGCATGCTTGCTAACTATAGCGTCTATGCTAACTACAGAAACATTGTCATGAATGAATGAATGAATGAATTTATTTATTTCGGATAGTACATTACAGGTTAAAAGAAACTGTATAATATAACAACAAGGTCAAATTAGTCAAAGACTCCTTCTACTATACAATTCCACGTGAGTTATCCGAAATGGGTGATGGCTGAAGCCGCAGCTTATATTGCCCACCCATATTCCATCCAAGAATTCAAAGGAGAAAAAAGAGAAAACAAGTCATGACAATAAGGCGTCAGTGTGTTATGTAAAGTTGCTTGGTCTGCTTGGATAAAGAGCAGCATGAAACCAAACATACTGTAACCAGACCAAATGTAGACACTGCAACAAAATTAAAACTTTGGTCCAAACTCTGGTGCAGAAATAATGTGAAATTGCTGATAAGATGGAAGGACCCCAGCTAAGGTAGTTACTATTGAACTTTATTAAGCTAATAACTTCTAATAGAATAGCCATTAGTCATTTACAGTGCATCCAGAAAGTATTCACAGCGCTTCACTTTTTCCACATTTTGTGTTACAGCCTTATTCCAAAATGGATTAAATACATTTTTTCCTCAAAATTCTACACACAGCGTGGTGGCGGAGTGGTTAGCACTGCGGCAACACAGCAACTCACCCTTGGCCGGGGATCATGAGTTCGATCCCAGCCCCCGACCAACAGTGATCTGTGTGGAGTTTGCATGTTCTCCCCGTGTCTTTGTGGGTTTACTCCGGGATTTCTCTGGTTTCCTCCCACATGCCAAAAACATGCAAACTAGGTTAATTGTCATCAAACTGGGGATTCTAAATTGTTCTTAGGTGTGAGCACGGTGGCGCAGTGGTTTAGCACTGTGGCAGCACAGTTTTACCCTCGGCCGGGGGATCGCGGGGATCATGAGATCGTGGGTTCGATCCCAGCCCCCGACCAACAGTGAGCTGTGTGGAGTTTGCATGTTCTCCCCGTGTTGCGTGGGTTTACTCCGGGATTTCTCCGGTTTCCTCCCGCATACCAAAAACATGTAGGTTTAGGGCGCTAGCGCACGCAGCGACCAGCAGCCGGTGGCTTGTCACCAGACTGCAAACCAAATCTACCTACGGGTACAAATAAGTAACAAAAAAAAAAAAAAAATGAGTGAATGGTTGTCTGTCTCTCTGTGTTGGCCCTGCGATGGACTGGCGATCTGTCCAGGGTGTACCCTGCCTCTCGCCCAAAGATGCTGGGATAGGCTCCAGCCCCCCCGTGGTCCGAAAAGGATGAAGCGGAAGAAAATGGATGGATGGAATTCTACACACAATACCCCATAATGACAATGTGAAAAAAGTATTTCTTTGAGATTTTTGCAAATTTATTAAAAATAAAAAAACGAAGAAATCACATGTACATAAGTATTCACAGCCTTTTCTCCATACTTTGTTGATGCACATTTGGCAGCAATTACAGCCTCAAGTCTTTTTGAATATGATGTCAAGCTTGGCACACCTATCTTTGGGCAGTTTCGCCCATCCATGCAGCACCTCTCAAGCTCCATCAGGTTGGATGGGAAGCGTTGGTGCATAGCCATTTTCAGATCTCTCCAGAGATGTTCATTTGGATTCAAGTCTGGGCTCTGGCTGGGCCACTCAAGGACATTCAGAGAGTTGTCCTGAAGCCACTCCTTTGATATCTTGGTTGTGTGCTTAGTGTTGTTGTCCTGCTGAAAGATGAGCCGTTGCCCCAGTCTGTGGTCAAGAGTGCTCTGGAGCAGGTTTTCATCCAGGATGTCGCTGTACATTGCGCCATTCATCTTTCCCTCTATCCTACTAGTCTCCCAGTTCCTGCCACTGAAAAACATCCCCACAGCATGATGCTGCCACCACCATGCTTCACTGTAGAGATGGTATTGGCCTGGTGATGAGCGGTGCCTGGTTTCCTCCAAACATTACGCCTGGCATTCACGCCAAAGAGTTCAATCTTTGTCTCATCAGACAAGAGAATTTTGTTTCTCATGGTTTGAGAGTTCTTCAGGTGCCTTTTGGCAAACTCCAGGTGGGCTGCCATGTGTCTTTTACTGAGGAGTGGCTTCCGTCTGGCCACTGTGACGTCTACAGACTGTACCAAACAGGCCTGATTGGTGGATTGCTGCAGAGATGGTTGTCCTTCTGGAAGGTTCTCCTCTCTCTACAGAGGAATGCTGATAGAGTGGCCATCGGGTTCTCGGTCACCTCCCTGACTAAGGCCCCTCTCCCCCGATCGCTCAGTTTAGACATCCAGCCAGCTCTAGGAAGAGTCCTGGTGGTTCAGATCTTCTTCCATTTACAGATGATGACCACTGTGCTCATTGGGACCTTCAAAGCAGCAGAAATTTTTCTTTACCCTTCCCCAAATTTGTGCCTCGAGACAATCCTGTCTTGGACGTCTACAGACAATTTCTTTGATTTCATGTTTGGTTTGTGCTCTGCCATGTACTGTCAACTGTGGGACCTTATATAGACAGGTGTGTGCCTTTCCAAATCATGTCCAATCAACTGAATTCACCACAGGTGGACACCAATTAAGCTGTAGAAACATCTCAAGGATAATCAGTGGGAACAGAATGCACCTGAGCTCAATTTTGAGCTTCATGGCAAAGGCTGTGAATACTTATGTACATGTGATTTCTTAGTTTTTTTTTTTAATAAATTTGCAAAAATCTCAAAAATATTTTTTTTTCACATTTATTGTGTACAAGTTTGGCCCTTGGGACTGGCCGTACCCGCCTTGTGGGATGATGTCAAGCGGGCTGCAGCCGTGGTGTATATAGTTCTGTATCTTCAATAAAGTGCTGTTTTTTGCTTGGTATAAGACGACTCCAGTCTCTGATTTCATACATAATATTTTGGCGATGAGGAGACACTATGGAGGCGTATGGGCCACCTCCACCACCGTTTCTACAGTATCTGGGAGAGCCAGCGATCCTGTGGCCTAACTGATTTGCCATGTTTGATGAATATATCGTGGCGTTGGGCCTCAGTGGACTCGACGGAATGCGAAGACGAGCATTTCTGGTCCACTATCTTGGCATAGAAGGTCGGAAAATTTTCCACACATTGTGGGAGACGGAGTCTTTTGCGGATGCTGTTGGGCGGCTGGCTGAATACTTTGTCAAACACACAGGGAGCATGAAGCTGTGGGTGGAAAGGCTGTTGGTGACAGAAGTAGCTAAGCTAGCTAGCTCTGAGAAGCTAACAGCTCAGCCAGTGGCAACGGTGAAGTTAGCCACAGAGCTAGGTGGGTGCCAAACACTAGCTAAAAGCTATAAGCTAGTTTTCACAGAGTAGTCGGAGCCACAGGGGAGGGACCCTGCACCCGCCGAAGGCAACAAGCCAGCCGAAAAGCTCAGCACAGTGAGTGACCACAGCGCTGGAGGTGAAAACGGCGCAGTGAGCAAAGATGACACGGGGAGAGAGCAGCGAAAAGACTCAGCTCAGTTTGCCCCGCAGCTAAGGTTGGAGCAATGGGAGGGAGAGTGCGAGCATGCTGAGAGCCCTGAAGAGCAGCAGCGGTGACTGGGCACAAACATGGCACGTGACGCGGAGCAGTGGAGCACCTCGGACCACAAAGAGGAAGTACCGGACTGTTCTTGTGCCCGAGATGAGCCGCAGTTGAAGATGGACACCGGGAGCGAGCAATGCGAGGAGCTGCCGGGCACCATGGAGGTTGAGTGGGACTGGCCTCACTCAGGGTTGGCACGGGAGAATCCCGGTGCCAGAGCTCAGGACGCCTTGGATCAGGGTGCTGGGCGTAACGTCAAGGCGCCTGGGTCGATGAGTGACACTGATGAGCAAGCTCCGATTTTCCCCAGAGCTCGGCCACAGGAGGCCAGTGAATCTGCAGCTACAACGGCGACAACTGCAGCGGATTTGAAAGCGGTTGAGGCCAGACCGTCAGGCACGGAGAAATCGCGTGCCAAGCAACAACACTGCAAGCCGAGCAAAACTCCCCTCAGAGTTGCGGACTGGGTTCGGGTTTGTGAGGAGGAACAACCACGGCGAATACGGACTAAATGACAGCCTGACAATCACCAGGGGTGGCTGCGCCTCGTACCTCGTTTAGCCACAGGGGCTAAACGAGGTACAGCCTATTTTCAACTGTTGGATGGTTTGTGGAGACACGCCAGCGAGCTGCGGTGTGTCTGGGAGAAGGCTTCGGATGGCGGGTCCAGACAAGTGGGGCGCTCGATGGTGAGGAGGAGAGACACTCTTGTCTGTGAGTTCGGTTACGACCCTGGGGGCAGGCTGCTTCCAGGGCTGCGCCTGCCGAGGAGCTGCCCTGGACCCCCAAGCCGGTTCTACCATTTTCTGCATGAGAACAGTGGTGTAACTTGAAAATAGTTCTAATGTTCATATGTTTATGTTGTGATATGGAATTGTTTTATGTATTTTATTCAGTTTAGGAAACATGGCATTATTTTGTTTATAAGTGGATTTTCTTTTATTTAGTATTTGCGGCAGAATAATCTGCCTGGCCGTGTGGGGGTAGGATGGCAGTCCACCCGTCCTACCTAGTTTGTTTGTTGTGTGAATTTGATTGGCCCTTTAGTGATTTCAGTTCAGTTTCTTCGTGCGTGATTTGGGTCCTAAATTGGGGAGGGTTTTAATTGTGTGTGTGTTTTGGACTTTTCTAAGGGGGGGGGGTGTATAAGTTTGGCCCTTGGGGCTGGCCATACCCGCCTTGCAGGATGACGTCAGGTGGGCTGCAGCCGTGGTGTATATAGTTCTTTGTGTCCTCAATAAAGTGCTGTTCATTGCTTGGCATAAGATGACTCCAGTCTCTGATTTCATACATAACAATGTTGTCATTATGGGGTATTGTGTGTAGAATTTTGAGGGAAAAAATGAATTTATTCATATTTTGGAATAAGGCTGTAACATAACAAAATGTAGAAAAAGTGAAGCGCTGTGAATTCTTTCCAGATGCACTGTAGGTGCATTTACAAACCCCAAGTACTGGATGATAAACATTTTGACCTGATGACACAAAATTAAAAAGTCTGAGGTAAAATTTTACAGTCAAGGACATAGGTGTGTCTTCCTAATTATAATTACTGCCAGTGTGCTTCTCCATTGTAATGAAATTAAGGACATCCAAATGCACCCATAAGCAGAGACTGTGTTCTTTTGTGGAACTTCAGCAGCACAGATATTTAACCTGTTGTGGGTGGGTGGGGGGGGTTGAATTTTTCTATGGCTGACTCCTGTGGCTGTTTAGTACAAAGAGGATTTACTGTATGAAGAAGCTAAGTAGATTACAGTCAGAAGGGTTAACTCAAGCTTCCTTCAGTTCAGTATCAGTAATTCCCTGAGAATTACTGATACTGTTTCCTCTTATATCTCAAAATAATTTTAGTTGGGGGTATCAGTTTTCCTATAATAGGAGCTGCAGAATGCTATACAGAAACAGCAACACTTCAAAGACTATAATATTTGCTACATTTTTGTGCCAGACATTTGGAGTCTTTAATAAGGACAAAATGTCAAAATTATAATGGAAATATGAAGAAAAACAAGAAACATATTTATGGCTGGGCTTTCATCTGCAAACTCTTTCTCAGATCACATCAGGATCATTGGACAATAAAGGCAGTTCTTTAACTGAAGTTTTAAAAGGTCAGAGGTTTTGCTTGTTCTCTTTAAATTGCCAATATTGTTCCTGTGATCTTTACCAAAGTGGGAGTTGCTTAATTTGCTGCTTCACTGCCGCTTTAGTAAAACTTCAGTACACACAAACACACCTGAAATCTGACAACATAATTATATTGTAGCTCAGATATACTCTGAAATGTGCACACACAGTCAAAGAAATATGACTGTATCTAACCCCTTTGGCTTCAGTTGCAACTTTCAGTGAAATTTCTTTTAATACAGAATATTGGAGTTAGTAGGTTTTTCCAAATTCAATGTATGCAGTGCAATACAGTATCATCATATCTATTTAACTGTACCAGTTGCTGACACACTGAAGGATTTTCCACTCTGACATTGGTGGTTCAGTTTTGCTGGTGGTGTGTTGGATGTGTCTCATGACAATGATTGTTTTTTTTCTTAGATAAAACAGGAAGCGTCCCCTCGGAGGTGGAGCGAGTTAATGTGCCTGTCAGTAAAACTGTCACTGTCACTGCACAGCTTCAGCTTGACTATTTGTGCTGTCACCATGTATGCTTCTCCACATTTCTTCATCTGTAGCTGTCAAAAAGTGGTATATATGATGAATTAGTCTCATTTTTTTAAACACTGTTTTTGTGGTTTAAAGAAAAAATAAACCCTAATGTATTAAACCCCTTGAGGTCTTATTTTTCATTAAAAAACAAATATTTTCAAGGTTCTTCATCATAAAAATAGCTCCCACCCCATTAAAATTGCTAGCTCATGCCTTCCTGCAGTATACTATTCAGCATTACTCAGTAATGAAGTGTAAACTTCAATATTATAATTTTAATCCCATTCAGACATACGTAGGTTTGAAAAAAACAATTTAAAAGGTGAGAAAATGCACAAGATTATAAAAAGGTCTTATTAGCTATGTGTGAATATAGACACAGTCACTGTTTTTGGTTTTCTGCACATGCGCAGTAGACTGGCTGGCAAAAGAGTAACGAAAGATGACCGACCCAATAGATATTCCAGTATTGTCCTCAGAACATCTCATGACTATGGATGACTATGGATTAATTTGCAATTTTGAGAAGCTTATTGTGAGATTATTCGTTTGTTCGTTCATTTGTTCATTCATTCATTCATCCTTTTATCGGGCTGGAACCTATCTCAGCATCTTTGGCCAGGGGAAGGGGTACATCCGGGAGAGATTTCCAATGAGTGCATGAATGATCAGGTAAGGGGCTATGACAGATTTTTCCTAACTCAGTTAGTCAAAATAATGGACACTAAGGAATTCTAGTGCTGGTATTGGAACAGGAACACGTGCGAGCTCATGACTTCTAAACATGCTGCTGAAATATTGGCTGATAATTCACTGCTGACTATAGACTAGCTTTTGGCAGTTCAATACCACATTGTCACAGAAACTTACAAAACCACTGAGCATTATAGGAGGCATGGTGCAAATACACATAAATTGCATAAACATGTACTAATGACAAGATTTATATGTGAAAAATATGTGAAATTCACTACACTATTCACGACTCTTAGCACCAATTAAGAACATCTACAACCCACAGATTGTAATGATAGCTTTGGCCTGTCTTATACCTTAAGCACTGAATCACAGAGGAGCTCATTTAGCGGCAGGCTGCGCCATCGTAAGTGCTTAAGTGAGAGGTTCTGCAGGTCCTTTCTACCTGCTGCTGTCAGACTTTATAATCTGCGCTGCTCCTAGAGACTGTACATAACATTACTACTTTACACAGTAGGGCTTGTTCCCTTCCAATACACTCCTAACACAATTACAATTATTATTGTAGGTGGCAACAACACTGTTCATTCAACTGTGAAAGATATTGTCTATATTTATATATTGGGTAATTTAACTGTAAATGCTGTTTAACTGCAGGGCTCTGGCACTGTGTATATACTGTTTTCTATCCATTTAAAAAAAACAAAAACTTTATTATTGCTCTAAGTGCTGCTATCCCTTTGCTGCTGCAATACTATAATTTCCCCATTGTGGGACTAAAGGATTATCTTAACACAGGAAGTCATGAAAGCCAAAAAGCGTGAAAATGAGCACTTGAGGAGAAGAAGAGTTTGTAATTGACATATGATCCAATTGTATGATGAACAATCAACCGGTAACAAAAAAAAAAAAAAATATCGTAAGACTTGTTTTGAGTTAAATTTTCAAACTAAGACCATATCTGAAAGGATTACTCACAATTCTAGCAGTATAAAGGGTGGGGAAATTGCTGCATAATATCTCTATTTTGGCTGGTTGCCCATTACAATGTCTGTTGTTGACCAGTGAAATGCATGGCTTTGCATATGACCTACATATTTCCAAATCACACATTTTATCAGCACATCTTTAAAAAAAAAAAAAAAAGCCATTCTATGGGAGGGAGGTAATGTCTGTGCTAGCCTTGGTTGGCTGGTTGGTTTGTCTGTCTGTCTGTTAGCAACATTACTCCAAACATTATAAATGGATTTTAATGAAATTTTCAGGAAAGGTGTATAATGGCACGGGGAACAGATGATTAGATTTTGGTTGTGATTTGGATCACGATCTGGATCCAGGAATTTTATGAATATTATTTTATATACAGTATAATATGGCACTTTACATGCACTGCCCCTTTAAGACGTGTCCACTGAGTTACTTGCATGGCCACGCACTTCCGCAACCCGGAAGCCAAACACTGCAGAAAAAGTAAAATGGCTTGGAACAAAAACAAATGCGGTCTTCATCCACATAGTATGTGATGATTGATATTATTTCATCTGAAGATGCCAAGAAAAAGCAAGCAAAGTGTGCAGTTTAAGATGGGGTTTGGAGTGTGTGCAGACGTAACTCTGGTCAGCAGACAAGGATGTCATTGTGGTCACATGACCCACACGGAATGTAAATACAGTAAACTTCAGCACTGGACAATGTTTAATTTTTGGTTTGTAAAATCACAATAGGCCTGTTCTATTATGCTTGTTTATTACGCACCACAGTGATATGATACCGCACTTTTGTGTGATAATTATTAACCTTGTCAGTAAACTGTAAGGGAGAAGAAAGGAGAAAAAAAATGAAAACCAACCTGAAAGATCCAATAAACCATGATGTTGATTTAAGGTGGAATTGCCCAGCCCCAGTGTATGGCCAATACAGTTATGGCAGTCTTGTTATTATTATTTTAATGTAGTCATTGTTTTTGCTGCTATTTCTCTGTCTGTTAGCAGGACCACGCAAAAACTCAGACGGATTTGGATGACATTTTCACCAGAGGTGGCTCTTGGCCCAAAGATGAACTCATTTGATGTTGGAGGTGATCCATGAGTGCATACCTCCGCCAAGGCCCTATCTCACAATATACAGATGGATGGCGATATGGACAGATAAAGGGACGGGGTGGGGGGGGGGCAATGAGAGGGAGGGACAGAGCCTTGGCAGAGGTATGCACTCTCTGAGTGCCCTCTAGTTCTCACTGTTTCACAAATCCAGGATTCTCTCGAGTCTCTCAATTCCTCTTTTTTTTCCTCTCTTTTTCTTTCTCTCTTAATGACTGGTTTTGCTTCTGATCTTATAGGAACCCTTATGAGCATCTACTTTAAAAATTCATTTAAAGGTCAAATTAGTGAATAAGCCAAAATCACGGTGCAGTGCAGGGTAATATAATGTCTCTTGCAGACCTCAGAAACTATAACTTAATAATAGCTGAGGACTGTGGCATTAAACGTCACCAGTCCATCCTCTCTGGCTAATTTCTGTTTCCCCCTGCAGCTCACTCATATTGTTCCTCTAAACAATGGAGGATAATGAAACCAGAGCTGAACAGGGCATTCTTTTCATCAGTGTCCCACTTTGTCCAATTGTTTTGTTTTCACTATCACTTGCTGATGTTTTTGTCTGATATCTCTTTCTGGTTACTTCTGTCTACCCCCTTCTTATCCCTCCAAACATGCTCTCACACATGCCAGGGCAGAAGGGGGAATGCAAGCTGTTAAATAATTCAAACTCTTGGCAGAAAGTACCATCATCAGTACGCATAAATGAGCCTCCATTCACGGGGGTATATTTATAGACTATACAGAACCAGTAAAAAGCCTGTGAGTTGGATCATTTCCTGTCCATTCTCACAATGAAAATGGACCAGATTTATTGATGAGGAAAAGGCACTGAGAACTGCTGAGTGTTTGGTAATTAAAACCAAATGTGTGTTGAAGGTCTAATAGAATGAATAGCTGCAAGTTATATCTATTGTCCTTAAAAATCAACCCTGTTTGATTTTATGAGACAGAAAGTTTAAAAAAGAAAAGATATCCTCCCCTCTCATGCTGCTCTTCTCCTTCCTTACTGCGGGTAGCCACTAATTACAGTATTTATGGCAGATTATTTAAGTGTGTTGGTGAGAAGCTTGATTGATGTAACACAACCAATTACACCAGTAATTGTAATCTGTTGAAACTATACTGAGAGGAATTAAAATGTAACATCCTGACCAAAGAAAATAAAATGTATTTTTATTATGAGTATATGCTTTAAAACCGTTAAAGACACACTCCGGTGGATATAAATCCTTTAAAAACAAATCTACATTGTCTAAAATGGTATCTTATGCCCTTTTTCCTCACAAAAAAACCCTGCATTGTCTTACAGTTGCTTGTAAAAAAAAAAAATGCCCTTCTTTCTCCTCCTTCAAATGCCACAATCTACCCACCGACATCTCACCCACCAGGACACAGAAGTCTGCAAGCTGGCAAATTTGAACCATCCAATTCTTGGTCCTGATTGGCTCAATGCTACAGACCTGTGATGGTGACACCACCAGAAATGCTCTGTCTAAACTTGCCTTTTTCCAAGGGGAGGAGCTTAACTGAACTTCCACAGCAAAAACAGAAACATGACTCATGAGTGTTTTAGCTCTTGATATGTCCTGTAAGTCATCAAAAAACATGTTTTAGACATACGTCAAATAGGTTCATTTTGTCTTCTTTTAATTATTTATCTTTTGTTCATATGAAAGACAAAAAATAAAACAGAAAGATGTCTTTACCTTCTTTACATGTTTCAACTGCACTGCAGCCTTCGACGGCTGCAGTGCAGTTGAAGGCAGCTGAAGGCTGCAGGATGCACTGCAGCCTTCGTCTGACGAAGGCTGCAGTGCATCCTGATCCTGGATGCATCCTGATTGATCCTGGGTTCAATCCCAGCCCCCGACCCACAGTGATCTGTGTGGAGTTTGCATGTTCTCCCCGTGTCTAACATGCAAGTTAGGTTAATTGGCATCAAAATGGGGATTCTAAATTGTCCTTAGGTATGACTGTGAGAGTGAATGGTTGTCTGCCTGTCTGTGTTGGCCCTGCAATGGACTGATGATCTGTCCAGGGTGTACCCAGCCTCTCACCCAAAGATGCTGGGATAGGCTCCAGCCCCCCTGCGACCTGAAAAGAAGATGAATGAATGAATGAATTATTATTAGGCTATACGTATATAAACTGTAGCAACATTTAATTATAAGGTACAAAGATAATTTAATTTAGACTTAGAGGTGTATGTGGAAATGGAGGTTTACCTCGAGTCCACGCATACACCGGGAGAAAAACTCATTTTGGGGCATCAGTCCACAAGCTTGGACAATTTATTAATAACTAATCTTTATACCTTCAATCAGTCTCAAATATCCGTGAATTCTACTGGGTGACTTTAGAAGCAAACACAGGGAAAAAAAAACATCTGAAACTTCCATATACCGTTTACAATTTTTAATGATCAGATTCAGATTAAATGGCATTACATTCAACGCATTTGTTGGTAAAGTGAAATGACCAACTATTAAGCATCACATTCAACTTGTAACTGATTATTGAGCAACAGAGTGTAATCACATTTGTGAAACCAAGGAAACAGTATGAATTTGTAACTGTGATGAAAAATGGAGACTGAAATAACTGTAACAAAAACATGAAAATTGGATGCAAATTTTATGAAAAAGATTATAAAAGCTAATTATATGGAAAAGAAGTTCTGAATTGCTCTAAAAATAAAAATGGAATTTAATGAAAAGAGGAATATTATTTCTCTTTCTCTAGTTTTAAACCTGAGAGAAATTATGGCATACTTAAGGCGATAGACATTGCATTATTCAGCAGATGAAACAAAGGAATCTTGCTCACGTGAACTTTGCGTTGGTGTTTAATTTGCGTTGGTGTTTTCTTCAGCTGGATCCAGGAGGTAAGATTTTCTTTGATACTGGAAAATATCTGCCAGCAGATATTTCTTCCCAAGACAAGCAGTCAGGAAGTGAGATCAGGCAACGATGATGAGACTGCTGGCCGCATAATATGCCATGTGGAACAACACGAGAATCTTTCAGCGCAGTTTTTGGGTCCAAATAGTTGGATATAGTTCAAAATCTGATCGAAGTCACAGGATTGGAGAGACAAGATTAATAAAAAAAAAATTCAAGCCACGAAATCTGAGTCTTTCAGATGTTGTGGGGGTTGGTGAAAACAGCTTCCAGTGTGAGGAAAAACATCAGTCCCCTTTAACACATGGTAAGTTAATAGAAAAAGTTTAACAGAATAAGATAGAAAAACGTCTAAACACAGAGTCTCACTCCATATAAAAGAAGTTTGAGCTCAAAAAAAGAAAAAAAAATTTCACAGACGTTTAAAGGAAAGAGCCTTTAAGAGCAGGACACAGACAAAACTTTCACACAGACAACTCTCTGCCTCTCTCTCTCTGTCTCTGTCTCTGGGTGTTTCTCCCTTTAAAAACTGAGTAAGTTTCTAAGGGAAAAACTTGACTGACATGAAAGGGAGCCAATTGTCTCCCATTGTGGGAGGTTTGAATGAACTCTTGTCCAATAAGAAAACAGTCCATTGTCTGTAACTGACCAATAAAATGAAAGGGGCCATTGCCCAACAGAGACTGGCTTGTGATTGACTGAGCCAGTCAGATGACTTAAGTAAGCTTTCCAAACAGGATGAAACACATCTTAATAACAATGAAAATTCACTTAATATACTTATGTATAAAGTCAAAGCTAACTTCAGTGATTCATGACTAACTTTCAATGAGCATGCACTTTTATAAACTTGTCCTTCTATAATTAACATGCATTAGAATAAGGTTCATTTAAGCATTTTCAAACATGAACCATATTTAAAATCAATGGTTAATGAAACATTTCAAACCCATCATTGTCCAACACAGAGGTGGTCATCTTCAACAGTGTTTTGAGCAGTATTTCCTGGAAAAATAAAGTCTTGAGGAGAAAGGATTATTTTAGCAGATAAAAGTCAAAATTCCAATGTTGATTAAATCCAACATGTCCCTGAGTTCACAGAAGAGGACAGTGTTGAGCTGTGGATAATTCCTAGCTACTTGTGGAATGCAGTCAAAGGATATCTGGAATGTCTCCAACGGCTGTTAACGCATAAAACTGTCTGATTGGGAGGAAGTTCCAGTTATTTATGATGGCAAACTAATGCATTCCTTGCACAAAATGGGATCCTTATTGCACCTTTTA
This sequence comes from Pholidichthys leucotaenia, assembly GCA_020510985.1. Lineage (NCBI taxonomy): Eukaryota > Metazoa > Chordata > Actinopteri > Cichliformes > Pholidichthyidae > Pholidichthys > Pholidichthys leucotaenia. The sequence goes on along the minus strand of CM035847.1, from coordinate 167,088,867 downwards.
CCATGGAATGTGTTTTCCTTAGGTGAAGGAAACAATTCTTGACCAGACTTTTTGGGTGAAACAATTTCTTTAAGGTGAAGAGTAATTTTATAGAGCCCAAGGGAGTTGATGCTACAAAACAAATGACATTTTTAAAAAAAATCCTCTGCCGGCTGATGTCCAGTTCAGCACAACACTGATCTCTGTTCGATGTTTCTGTTCATGTTAATCTGTTCTGTCATGCCAAATCAAGTCACGCGCAGGGAAAAGCTTCTCTCTCTCTGGCCACGCGCCCTCGGTTCTCGCACCGGCAATTGCTGTCATCAGGTGCAGATGAATTAAGACATGCTTGTTTTTGATGTTAAATCCTGGCGTATTTAGCAGGAGATTGACAACCACAAACCTTAGTAAATCACTTTGCGCTAGTCATTTAAATACTTCCCTCTCTCAAATTTGTGAGTTGACTTGACAACTCCCACAAATACATATGTAATGAGACCAGGTGCAAAATTAACATAGTCCACACATTTCCACTGCTAATTTTGTCCTGTGCCATTTAGTAAATCTCAGCAGTAGTTTTTTTTAACACCAAAACAGGGTTTTGCAATGGCACAGCACTTTAGTAAATCTGCCCCAAGGTCAGTTCAATTCAATTCAATTCAACTTTATTTATATAGCGCCATTTCACAACAACAGTCATCTCATAGCACTATCAACTGTAGGGGAAACCCCCACAGTTGCAGAGAGACCCCAGCAATCAGGCGATCCCCTGTGAGCAAGCACTTGGCGACGGTGGAGAGGAAAAACTCCCTTTTAACAGGAAGAAACCTCCAGCAGAACCAGGTTCAGGGAGGGGCAGTCATCTGCTACGACTGGCTGGGGGGTGAGGGGACAGAGAAGATGAAAAGAACAGACATGTAGAGAGCAAACAGCACGATGGGGACTCAATCTATGGGAGAGAACAAACAGATGTTAATGACCAGCAAAAAAAAAAAATATATATATTTCACTGAGAGTGAAGAAAGGAGTGAGGCCCAGTGCATTACTGGAGGTCCCCCGGCTGACTAAACCTATTAGCAGCATAACTAAGGGAGGGTTCAGAAACACATGATCCCACCCTAATTGTAGGCTATATCAAAAAGGTAGGTTTTAGCCCTATTCTTAAAAACAGAGATCGAGTCTGACTCCCGAATCCAGATTGGCAGCTGGTTCCACAGGAGAGGAGCTTGATAACTGAAGGCTCTGCCTCCCATTGTACTTTTGGAGATTCTAGGTATTACAAGTAATCCTGCATTTTTGGAGCGTAGTGCTCTGTTAGGATAATACGGTAGTATCAGATCTTTTAAATAAAAAGGAGCCTGATTGTTTAGAGCTTTGTAAGTAAGAAGAAGGATTTTAAACTTAATTCTAAACTCTATGGGAAGCCAATGAAGGGAGGCCAGAACCGGAGAGATATGATCTCTCTTTCTAGTACCTGTTAAAACTCTTGCTGCAGCATTTTGGATCAGCTGAAGACTTTTTAAAGATCTTTTAGGACAGCCTGATAATAAAGAATTACAGTAATCTAATCTCGAGCTAACAAAAGCGTGGATCAGTTTCTCAGCATCACTCTGAGACAAGATGCTCCTAATCTTGGCAATATTACGCAAATGATAGAAGGCAGTCTTAGAAACAAATTTAATATGTGAATTGAAGGACAGATCTTGATCAAAAATAATTCCAAGGTTCCTCACAGACCTATTAAGAGAAAGAGTAACCACATCCAAACTGAAAGTTTGATTTGGAAAGGTATTTCTAAGGTTTTTTAGACCAACAAGAATGACTTCAGTCTTATCTGAATTTAATAGCAGGAAATTACAAGTCATTCAAGCTTTGATTTCCTTAAGACAGGCTTCTAACTTGGCTAATTGATTACTATCATCCGGCTTCATTGACAGGTATAATTGTGTGTCATCTGCATAACAATTAAAATGTATACAGTGCTTTCTAATAATGTTGCCTAACGGAAGCATATATAAACTAAAAAGAGTAGGGCCTAGCACAGATCCCTGTGGAACTCCATGACTAAGCTTTGAGTTGAAAGAAAACTCATTATTTACATGAACAAACTGTAGCCTATCAGATAAATAAGATCTAAACCACTGCAACAAAGTTCCATTAAGTCCAACGTAGTGTTCTAATCTATCAAGTAGAATATTATGATCGATAGTATCAAAAGCTGCACTAAGGTCTAAAAGGACAAGTACAGAAACCAGTCCATTATCAGATGCGATGAGGAGGTTGTTAGTGACCTTCGCTAAGGCTGTTTCAGTACTATGATGGATTCTAAACCCAGATTGAAACTCTTCAAGTAAACAATTTCCCTGCAGGTGGTCAAATAATTGCGTAGCAACAACTCTTTCTAAGATTTTTGAAATGAAAGGGAGATTAGAGATTGGTCTATAGTTAGCTAAAGCTCCTGGATCTAGCGTTGGCTTTTTGAGTAAGGGTTTAATTACAGCCGGTCAGCAAAGTGTGTTGCCCAGGGATGGCCAGGGGGTTATTGGGATTCTAACCACCAATTATTATTAGGTTATTGGATGGCCTGCTCTATCTCCTGAGCCACTGCCACTCCACAGGTTGAGGCTCTTACTGTATGTGTGAGCTGTGGAGTTCAGCTGGTAGGGATTAGCAGCATGAGGCGGGTGAGGGTCTTCAACCCCTAGGTTGCAAACTAAGGAGGGTCTTGGGGTCAGAGTTAAAATTGGAATGTGCAGTAGTGCAGAGTCCTTACTTGGGGCTTTCCAGAGGTCAGTGACAAGGGTCCAACAGAACGCAGCATGAGGGAGGTCCAGAGATGCTGAGGCAAGTGATTGATTTTTTCCCCACAGTGCTTACTAGGAGGGGTTTCCAGGAGAATGTGTTCACAGGAGGAGTCCAGGGTGGAGAAGGCAGCAGACAGGGGCAGGGGAATCAGCTGGGTGAGCACCACGGAGCCGGGAGAGCTGATCACCTGACAGGCAGACAGGTAGGTTTACCTGGAGAACAAGGAGCAAAGTTTGGCGAGTGGAAGTCAAGGAGCTAAGGCAATGACTGTTCACAGTCCAGATAGTCAAGGGAAAGTTTTACCATGTGATGGTCCTATAACAAGCTGCTCCTGACTGGAAATTAAAAAGCCCTGTGGCCAGTGGTCACCTGCAGGTGAGAGTAATCACCCAGCTGCAGCTATTCAGCCTACTGGGATCCTGATGAGCTATGTTATGCAACTACCAAAGAGTAGCATGCAACAAGATGATGCAGTGCTCACCCAGATCCACGACAGGTTGTGCTGTTGCTAAATGGATCAAATTCCACAGCATCAGAAGGACAACCCAGTCCCATGAAGAAATGAACCTTTGCTGGCAGCAAATGGAGGTCACACACATGATATTAACCCCTTGCACTCCGGGCAATTTTCCTAAAAATGCCAAAAAATAACGTGCCCAAAGTAAATCGAAAGCTGTTATTCAACCCTTTGCAGCATCTTCATGGGGTTGGTCTCATTTAAAAGAAAACACTTTGAATTCTTTGGCAAAAAAAACATGATCTCTCTACGTGCTCCGGCCACTGAGTTACAGTCATCTAAACATACTGAACTTGAAGAAAATAAATTTGGACATGGTGTTTTTTTGGATACAAATGCTTGCAAATAACACACAGCTGTCCAATCCGGCTGGAAAATGCAACAGAAATGTAGAACCAAGTGTTATCAAGCTGAGATCCAAATTTGGTAACAATACCACAAAAAATGAAAATTTTACACAGCTTTGTTCTCAGGTAGTTCCCAGGCGTTTTGGAACTGTGCCAAATTGTGCCAAATGGCACAGTTTGGAAAAACGTCTGTAACTTTTGAATAATTCAATGTAGAATCTTCATTTTAGGCTCTAGTGAAAGGTCACACTCAGGGCTGTGTCTGTGTGTGTGTGTGGGGGGGGTGTCGTCCCCCCCCCCCGCTACCAAGGACGGAGTTTGGCCCTCGCTACATGACGGATTACACTCTTTGCATGTTTCCACAGCAACGCTGTCACAGCGGCTTCCCCCCCCCTCGCTACTGTGTGTGTGTGGGGGGGGGGTTGTCCCCCCCCGCTACAGAGGACGGCCATCGCTACATGAAGGAATAGACTCATATGTCTATGTGATGACCGCTGCGCAGTCAGTGTGGCTTCCCCCCGCGGACCGGGGGCGTTCGGACCGTGAACGGCGCACGAAGTACGAAGTGCGTGCGCCGTACAGTTGTAATTTACCGATCGGTCAAAAGTCATTTTTGGATTACAGTTTTCAGGGAGAAATAATAATTTAGCTTATAACACCTTACCTCTTCACAGCAGCAGAGTCCTGGCAAACTTCTCTTCCCCATTGTCAGACGAACGCGACGCTGCTCCGCTCGTGGATCCCGATCAAAACATAATTCCATTATTGCGGTTTTGGTGAATGATTTACGACCTTCGTCGTCGGTCAATGATGACGGAAGAGAATCCTAAACACTCTGCTGGAATTAAATTAAATAAATAAATAAACCACTGCCTGTGGCTGCTGAAAGTCTCTCTTCACCCAGCTTTAGACAACAGCTCAGCAAACTTCTGTGCTTCAGTTGGCTCGCAGCCGTTGGGAGGCGGGTCCTTCTGGCTAGATTTTCATTCATTGACTCTTCATGGTTTCAGAAACCCAATTCAAGGCTCTTATTAGTCGAATGACAGGTCAATCAGATGAACTAATCTGTTCTGTGTCTGCAGCTTTTTTTTCCCAGTGGCGCTTGGAGGCCAGCACCATCTCCATCTGCACCATCATCAGTATATCATGCGTCATGCGTCCGAGCGCGCACGAGTGCGCTCTTGTGCGCCCTCGTGTGTCCTAGGACGCAGAAACTTGCCCGCCCGCGGAACAACGGAGCGCAAGAGGTTAATGAATGATAAAATCAAGAGAAATTAAGATAAAGTTTTGTTGCATATATGTATGTCTAGATCATCTGAATTTGTGCACTAATAACATTAATAATAATAAATTATATAAATAATAATAATAAATAAATTATGTAAATAATAATAGTAACAAATAAATAATAAAAAAATTGTAAAGAGTATCTTTGTGTATTATGCAATGACAACTTACACCACTTTCTGAAACTCATGTAAGGTTGCATTTTAATGGATCTCAGTAACAGAGGCTGCACTGGACTTTTTCATTATGTCGTTTTGACAGAGAGGGTTGTAAAATAAAATTTCATAATCTATTATTATCTGTCATTTTAATTGATTTTAATTAGATCACCCTCAGTGTAATCTGTCAAAATGACAAACAAGTTTCAGATTTTTCTGTCACTGCTGAAAAGAATTTATCAATGAAGGACAATTTTCAGTGAATGCAATCTCTGCTCAGTACATACACTGGCAAAAAAAAAGTCTGGAAACCCTTTTTACTTCTTGGCTATCCTTGACCTTCTTGTCTCTGTACAATAATAGATTGATGAGGTTCTACTGAAAGCTGTTTATGTTTGGCCATTTCTAATTCAGTTTAACACTGGAAACTTCAGATGACTCTTTCTTTAAAGTGAATGAAAAGAAAATTAAAAAACCCAAGTTTTAGAAGCTGAACTAACTCTGGGAGTTACAGTGGTGTGAGAAAGTGTTTGCCCCCTTCCTGATTTCTCATTTTTTTGTATTTTTCACACTTAAATGTTTCAGATCATCAAACAAATTTAAATATTAGACAAACACAGGTAAACACAAAATGCAGTTTTTAAATGAAGGTATTTGTTATTAAGGGAAAAAAAATCCAAACCTACATGGCCCTGTGTGAAAAAGTGATTTCCCCCTAAACCACCCTTAGCAGCAACAACTGCAATCAAGCGTTTGTGATAACTGGCAATGAGTCTTTTACAGCGCTGAGGAGGAATTATGTTACACTCGCCTTTGCAGAATTGTTGTAATTCAGCCACACTGGAGGGTTTTCAAGCAGCATGAATCACCTTTTTAAGGTCATGCCACAACATCTCAATCGGATTCAGGTCAGGACTTTGACTAGGCCACTCCAAAGTCTTCATTTTGTTTTTCTTAAGCCATTCAGAGGTGGACTTGCTGGTGTGTTTTGGATCATTGTCCAGCTGCAGAACCCAAGTGCGCTTCAGCTTGAGGTCACGAAAAGATGGCCAGAAATTCTCCTTCACGATTTTTTGGTAGACGGTAGAATTCATGGCTCCGTTTACCACAGCAAGTCTTCCAGGTCCCAAAGCAGCAAAACAGCCCCAGACCATCACACTACCACCACCATATTTTATTGTTGGTATGATGTTCCTTTTCTGAAATGCTGTGTTACTTGTACGCCAGTTGTAATGGGACACTCCTTCCAAAAAGTTCAACTTTTGTCTCGTCAGTTCACAGAGTATTTTCCCAAAAGTCTTGGGGATCATCAAGATGTTTTCTGGCAAAACTGAGACAAGCCTTTATGTTCTTTTTATTCAGCAGTGGTTTTCGTCTTGGAACTCTGCCATGCAGGCCATTTTTGCCCAGTCTCGTTCTTATGGTGGAGTCGTGAACAGTGACCTTAACTGAGGCAAGTGAGGCCTGCAGTTCTTTGGATGCTGTTGTGGGGTCTTTTGTGACCTCTTGGATGAGTCATCGCTGCACTCTTGAGGTAATTTTGGTGGGCCGGCCACTCCTGGGAAGGTTCACCAGTGTTCCATGTTTTCTCCATTTGTGGATAATGGCTCTCACTGTGGTCCCACTGTGGTCACTGGAGTCCCAAAGTTTGGTGGCTTTATAACCTTTTCCAGGTTGATAGATCTCAATTACTTTGTTTCCCATTTGTTCCTTAATTTGTTTGGATCACAGCATGTTTAGCTTTTGAGGCAGTAATCAGGCCTGGGTGTGGTTAGAGAAACTAAATTCAGCTTTCCAAAGATGTGATCTTCTTAGGCCTCCATCGGTCAGGGTTGACCATGGGTGAAGCATCTTAGTTCTGGTTGTCTGCTCGCCTGGAGCAGCGTCTTCTGTGGCTAAATAGACCGATGCGGGAGTGGCAGTGTCTACCGCAAAGGTCACACCTGTGTGTGGTCTCTTGTCTGTTGGAGCTGCTGCTTTCCTTCCTGCGTGCTCGTTTTTCTGCAGCAGAGGTCATCATTTTCTCCTCCCCTGATTTCAGATGTTGCTTCAGGGTCCCTTTCCACTTTGCACGGTCACCTGCTAGGGTCTTCCAGGTCTGTGTTGATGTCGGTGGCCTTCATGTCTCTCTTAATGACATCTTTGTACTGATGCAGATGCTGAACTGCACAATCCCCTTCATGTCTGAGTGAAAAGACTTGATTGTGCTCTGCAGCTTTGGTGGGCAGACTATCTTTGGGAGAATGTTGAACAGGCCGTCTCTGCTGCCGAGGTCGAACACCTTGGTGAGATCTATGAAGGCAGAATACAGGGGCATCTGCTGTTCTCTGCGCTTCTCCTGGAGTTGGCGGAGGGAGGAGACCATGTCTACCATTGATCTCGTGGCACGAAAGCCACACTGCAACTCTGGGTAGACGTGTTCTGTCAGCTTCTGCAAGCAGATCAAAATGACCAGATCAAAGACTTTGCTGACGATGCTGAGTAGAGAGATGCCTCTGTAGTTGTTGCAGTCACTTCTTCCGCTCTTGTTGTTATAGAGGGTAAATAAACCACAGTTAATTTATGTTTTAACGGGGGGTGAATCACTTTCACCCTGGGGCATGTAGGTTTGGATTTGTTTTCCCTTAATAATAAAAAAAACTGCATTTTGTGTTTACTTGCATTATTTTTGTCTAATATTTAAATTTGTTTGATGATCTGAAACATTTACTGTAAGTTTGACAAACGTACAAAAAAATGAGAAATCAGGAAGGGGGCAAATACTTTTTCACACCACTGTATTTATTAGTAGTTTAAACACCACCTGTCACAATCATGATCACTTCACTGCGTTATGTTTGCACACATATATTATTTTACGTTACCTAAATATAAAAATGGGTTTGGATTTACAAACTTTTTCTTGCCAGTGTTACAAACTGTCATTACAAAGGAGTTACAGCCAAATATAAATGAAAGAAAAGTTGTCTAAAAAATCTAGTCGTATATTAAGTAATTTTGTTTTGTTGAGATTTAAGAAATATTTTTTTTTTTAAATTTGGTCTGTATAATCAGTTGGAATATTCCAGTTATCAGTGTATCGTTATTTAAAAAAATATGTAAGTAAAGGTATATTATTAAGTGATTAGATCTATCTTAAAATTAGTTATTTTTCTCTAACATGAGCCCATACTGTAATAAGTATGCCAGTATGTTTCTCCTTAAACACTATTTCTCATCTACAGTGGATGCAAAAAGTCTACACACCCCTGTTCAAATGCCAGGTTTTGTGATATAAAAAATGAGACCAAGATAAATCATTTCAAAACTTTTCCCGCCATTAATGTGACCTATAACCTGTACAGTCCAATTGAAAAACAAACTGAAACATTTTAAATGGAAACATAAAAAATAAAAAGCTTAACCTGGTTGCATAAATATGCACACCCTTAAACTAAGACTTTGTTGCAGCACGTTTGGCTTTTATTACAGCACTCAGCATTTTTGGGTAGGAGTCTATCAGCATGGCACATCTTGATGTGGCAATATTTGCCCAATCTTCTTTGCAAAAACACTCCAAATCTGTTAGATTGCGAGGGCGTCTCCTGTGCAAGGCCCTCTGTAGATCACCCCACAGATCTGAATTCCTTTTGTAACCAGCAGGTCATTTGAAAAGCAGAATGCATTTTATCTTCTCCTGATCATGTCCTCTAATGAATTCTCTCTTTTGCCATCAGGGCGCCGTCATGTTTTACCGGCTAGCAAAACTAATTGGTAGTCCAAGTCCTTAATTCCCTTAGCAATAAAGCTACTAAATGCTTCTTAAGGTTGTTAAATGTCACACATAGGTGTTTTTTTTTAAATATATATATATATGCAGTGGGGCAAAAAAGTATTTAGTCAGCCACCAATTGTGCAAGTTCTCCCACTTAAAAGATGAGAGAGGTCTCCAATTTTCATCCTAGGTATACCTCAACTATGAGAGACAAAATGAGAAAAAAAAAATCCAGAAAATCACATTGAAGGATTTTTAATGAATTAATTGGTAAATTCCTCGGTAAAGTAAGTATTTGGTCACCTACAAACAAGCAAGATTTCTGGCTCTCACAGACCTGTAACTTCTTCTTTAAGAGGCTCCTCTGTCCTCCACTCGTTAGCTGTATTAATGGAACCTGTTTGAACTCATTATCAGTATAAAAGACACCTGTCCACAACCTGATCATTATGTTTATTTTCACCTTCAAGTCCCTACTTAAGTTTTTTTTAATTTGCCACTTATGTCTGTTGGCCATGATTATCTTCTGATTTCTGTCTTATCATTCATCTTACCTTAGTCTTAGTTTAAGATAAGATAAGATAAGATAAGCCTTTATTAGTCCCACAATGGGGAAATTCCAGGATTGCAACAGCACAGGGATAGCAACACTCAGAGCAACAATCAGAAGGCAAGAGAAAAAACAAGAGCAGCGAGTATATATATATATATATATATATATATATATATATATATATATATATGTGTGTGTGTGTGTGTGTGTGTGGTGCATATGTTGGGTTCATATTTTCCACAAATGTATGGCTGTATGTTTATTGGGTGCTTCACGTCTCGAGGGACAAAGAAGTCTGGATCGGCTGAAACCTGGAGGAGATAACGAGGAGGTGTGAGATTCAGCCTTTGTCTCAGAGAAGATGCCCAGAGGGATTTCCGGATCATCGAAGAATAAGAGACAATGGTGAATGATCAAAGAGTTGCATTGTGACTGGGATTAAGTACCATGTGACTGTATGTTTGCTAAAGCGCCATGTGACTTAAGTTTCGATGCTCCTGAAGTATAAGAGCGTGATGTGATAGTGTTCTGTCTCTTTTCCTGCTTTGAGAATGCTAGAGATGTGTTCTGTTAATAAAGCTGAACCTGAGAAATAAAACTCAGCCTCATCCTTTAAACACATCTTCTACACTGGTGACCCTACGACAAAGAACAAGCAGAGAGAATTCTCCCGAGCGGAGCTCGGCGGAAGCCAGCCTGATGACTGCCTCCACACTCCGGCTGCCCGATTTCTAGCAGCATAGCCCACGCTCCTGGTTCAGCGCAGTCGAGGCACAGTTCAACCTCCGGAGAATCTCGAAGGACGACACAAAATTCTACCATGTGGTGGCGAAGCTGGACAGCCACACGGTCCAGAGGGTGGAAGATCTGGTCAACCACCCACCGGACAGCGACAAGTACAGCGCATTGAAGGACACGCTGATCAGCCATTTCACCCCTTCTGTGCAACAGCGAGCAGAGGGGCTCCTAATGTTGACGGAGTTGGAGAACGATAGACCTGCGGACCTAATGGTGAAGATGCTGAGGCTGAAAGACTCCGAGGAGGGCGAATTTATTTTCGCCCACCTTTTCCTCCGGACCCTGCTGCCAGCGGTGAGAGTGACCCTGGCAGATTCACCCCAATTGGCCAAGCGAGACTACCATGGGTTGAGCAAGGAGGCGCAGCGACTCGTCGTTGCCCACAAGCGGCGCGCGGTTTCATCCGCAGCAGCTGAGCTAGGAACGACGCCCAGAGACGGCTTGGGGCCAGTGGTTGCGGCGCCAGACGCACCGACGACGGCGGCGACAGGTACCAGGCGACGCGGAGCTGATGACGGCCTGTGCTTCTACCATCGCCGTTTTGTAGAGAGGGCACACAGGTGCCTCCCACCGTGCCACTTCAAGCGTCCGGGAAACGCCAAGACCGGGGGTCGGTAGCGGCTGCGACCCTCAGGGAGGAGAACAAGCTGCTTTACCTGACAGATGCACACTCGGGGAAACAGTTCCTTGTGGACACGGGCTCGCAGCTGAGTTTCGTCACGCCTACCTACGCGGAGCGGCTGATGCCGTCTGAAGTCCCCTGGGTGTCAGTGTCAGCAGCGAACGGCTCAGCAATTAAGACCTTCGGTGAGAGGACTATGCTTCTGTCCTTACAGGGCCGTTCATTTGAGTGGACCTTTATTGTAGCGGCAGTCAGTTTCAACATGTTAGGGGCTGATTTTTTGTGCTCACATGGTTTATTGGTTGATCTTGCTAATAGACGTCTGGTTAATGCACTGTCTTTCCATTCTCTTCCCTGCACAGCTCGGGTGGCCCCGCCTGCTGCACTGGCCAACGTCACAGCTGCGGGTGGTAAGTTTCATGCACTGCTCACTCAGTTTCCAGCGCTCACAGTCCCAACGTTTTCGGCGACGGTGGCTAAGCATGGGGTGGAGCATTTTATCACTACTACTGGGCCGCCTGTTTTTGCAAAAGCTCGCCGCTTGGACTCAGCTAAACTGGCTATAGCGCGAGAGGAGTTCGCCAACCTGGAAAAACTGGGCATCATTAGATGCTCTAAAAGCTCCGGGGCTTCACCGCTACTCATGGTCCCAAAGGCTGACGGCTCGTGGCGACCTTGAGGTGATTTCCGCAGGTTGAACAACATTTCAGCACACGACCGCTACCCGATTCCGCACATCCAAGATTTTTCAGTTCATTTGGCGGGGGCGCGCATTTTTTCTAAAATTGATTTGGTGCGCGGTTACCATCAAGTCCCAGTGCGCACTCAGGATATACCCAAAACAGCAGTAATAACTCCTTTCGGGCTTTTTGAGTTTTTGTGCATGCTGTTTGGTCTCAAGGGTGCTGCACAGACCCTCCAACGCATGATGGATGCAGTTTTACGAGACCTCCCTTTCGTGTTCGTCTACTTGGACGACATTTTGGAAGCCAGCACGTCCGAAGACGAACACGAAAACCACCTTACAGCAGTTTTTCGGAGGCTGGCAGAGCATGGGTTAATAATTAACCCAGCGAAGTGTCAGTTTGGGGTGGCGCAAATCAATTTTTTGGGGCATCGCGTTTCGCCAGAAGGGGCGGTCCCTCTGCCTGATAAAGTATGCGCAATAACAAATTTTCCCCAACCTCAGACGGTCAAAGCGCTGCAGGAGTTTTTGGGAATGGTTCATTTTTATAACCGGTTCCTCCCAAGCGCAGCGCGGCTCATGCAACCATTGTACACTGTACTAAAAAAACAAAAGCCCACAAATAAGGTCGAATGGTCTCCGGAGCGAGAGCGCGCTTTCGCCCAGGTCAAATCAGCCCTGGCCCGCATGGCGCTCACTACGGACGCTTCCGATTTAGCGGTGGGGGCGGTCGTTGAACAGTTCGTGGCAGGGACCTGGCAGCCGCTCGCGTTTTTCAGCAAAACCTTGCACGATAGCGAGCGTAAATACAGCGCATTCGACAGGGAGTTTTTGGCCCTACACTTGGCCATCCGCCATTTCCAGTTCTGGCTGGAAGGGCGCTGTTTCACTGCATTTGTGGACCACAAGCCGCTAACTTTTGCGATGGCCAAGATTTCAGAACCTTGGTCAGGCCGGCAGCAAAGGCAGCTAGCCGCGATATCGGAGTTCACCACCGATATCCAGCATGTTGCAGGTAAACATAATGTAGTGGCAGACTGTCTCTCGCGTGCCGTAGCAATGCCAGGCCCGGTGGGGGCAGACTCTGTAGCCGTGGCCACGGGCCAGGGCAGCGACGCGGAAGCGCACGCAGCCCCGGTCCGCGTAGGTTTAGATTATGCAGCCATAGCCGCAGAACAGGTTAGCGATGCGGACGTGCGCGCGCTCCAGTCTGGACCAACAGGGTTAAGGAGCACAGGGTGCAGCAAATTGGTATGCCCCCCCCTAATCTGTGATGTCTCCACGGGACGGCCTCGCCCCGTGGTTCCAGCTGCGTGGTGTCGCCGCGTTTTCAACTCAATCCATTCTCTTGCACACCCAGGGGTGCGCGCATCGATTAAGATGGTGGGGGAGAAATTCGTTTGGCCCGGGTTGCGCAAACAGGTCAAGGAATGGGCTGCAGCCTGCGTAGCGTGTCAGCGAGCCAAAATACACAAGCACACTAGAGCTCCTTTGGAGCCTTTTCACATTCCGGCTAAACATTTTGATCATGTGCATGTTGACTTGGTGGGCCCCCTTCCGTCGTCACAGGGGCACACACACCTTTTGACGATGGTGGATCGCACCACGCGTTGGCCAGAAGTGGTTCCTCTGGCGTCAACCACAGCGGAAGAAGTTGCACGAGTGTTTTTAACAGCTTGGGTTGCGCGTTTTGGAGTTCCGTCGGACATAACGTCCAACAGAGGTTCTCAATTTGTTTCCAAATTATGGTCATCGATGGCCCGCAGCTTAGGGGTGAAGATACACCGCACTACCGCGTATAACCCCCAGGCTAACGGTTTGTGCGAACGCTTTCATAGGTCGTTGAAAGCAGCCCTCAGAGCGTCACTTATGGATACAAATTGGGTGGATAAACTTCCATGGGTTTTATTGGGATTGCATTCTGCACCTAAGGAGGATTTGCAGGCCTCTCCAGCTGAGTTAGTTTTTGCACAACCTCTCCGTTTGCCAGGGGAATTTCTTCCCGACAACCCTGCACCAAATTGCCCCCCCGCTCAGCTGTTGCAGAGCGGCACAGGATCAAACACGCTCCCTGGTCCGGTTCATCACAGTATCCCACGAGTTCTTGTGCTGAAGGCTTTAAAAAATGCGGAGTTTGTCTTTGTTAGACATGATGCGCAACGCCCAGGTTTGCGCCCGCCTTATGATGGACCTTTCAGAGTGCTGGAAACAGGTGAGAAGCATTTTTTGCTAGATTTAGGAGGCAGAAAGGAGTTGATTTGCATAAACAGACTCAAACCCGCTTTTGTTCTGGCTGATGAACACGTGCAGTTGGCGAGGACCCCCCGCCGTGGCAGGCCTCCGAGAAGGCATTCTCCAGAACCCCCACAGAGATGTGCTAACAGTTCTAATCCACAGGTGCAAGAAGACGCTGCAGAAGTATGGCTGTATGTTTATTGGGTGCTTCACGTCTCGAGGGACAAAGAAGTCTGGATCGGCTGAAACCTGGAGGAGATAACGAGGAGGTGTGAGATTCAGCCTTTGTCTCAGAGTAGATGCCCCAGAGGGATTTCCGGATCATCGAAGAATAAGAGACAATGGTGAATGATCAAAGAGTTGCATTGTGACTGGGATTAAGTACCATGTGACTGTATGTTTGCTAAAGCACCATGTGACTTAAGTTTCGATGCTCCAGAAGTATAAGAGCGTGATGTGATAGTGTTCTGTCTCTTTTCCTGCTTTGAGAATGCTAGAAATGTGTTCTGTTAATAAAGCTGAACCTGAGAAATAAAACTCAGCCTCATCCTTTAAACACATCTTCTACATATATATATATATACTGTATATATACACACAGTGCGGAGCATTGTAGCTAGATGGGATAGGTATATAAATATATAAACACAGTGCGGAGCATTGTAGCTAGATGGGATAGGTATATAAATATATAAACAGTGCGGAGCATTGTAGCTAGATGGAATAAATATGTAGATATATAAACGCACAGTGCGGAGCATTGTAGCTAGATGGAAAAAATATGTAAATATATAAACACACAGTGTGGAGCATTGTTGCTAGAGGGAATAAATATATAAATATATAAACACACACAGTGCGGAGCATTGTAGCTAGATGGAATAAATATGTAAATATATAAACACACACAGCGTGGAGCATTGTTGCTAGATGGAATAAATATATAAATATATAAACACACACAGTGCGGAGCATTGTAGCTAGATGGAATGAAACAGCACAACCGTCTACTTAGTTATCCTACATGGTATGATTATGTACCCATACATATTCTCACCCTCCATAGCGACTGGTATTTTCCTAGTTGTATACCGGAGGGGACCATTGTGTAAGTCTATTGCGTCTTTTGCATTCAATACTATTAGGTTGTCACGTCTTTTTGCTATCTCTGCGAGCAGCCCTGCTTAGGTTGTACAGTCTGACAGCCGTAGGTAGGAAGGACCTGCGAAACCTCTCGGTTGTGCACCTAGGATGATGTAGTCTGCTGCTAAATGAGCTCCTCAGTGCATTCAGTATGTCCTGCATAGGCTGGAACTCGGACTCCAGCAGAGATGACAGTTTAGCCACCATCCTTCTTGCTCCCATCTCCTCCACTGGGTCAAGGCACTGCCCCAGGACAGAGCTAGCTTTCTTGATCAGTTTGTTCAGTCTCTTCCTATCAGCTGCTGTAATGCCACTGCCCCAACAGACCACTCCAAAAGTGATGGCTGATGCCACCACCGTGTCATAGAATGTCTTCAGCAGCGCCCCTTGTACACCAAAAGACCTGAGTCTCCTCAGTTTAGTTCATCATAGTCCTGTTTATTAGTATTATGTTTATCATGATCACAGTTATGCTTGGGTTATACAGACGCCACACACTGCCCTTGATGTGGCAATCTACTGTGATGTTATGTCAAGTCTGGTTAAGTTATGTCATGTTTATGTCACGTCTGGTTTATTGTTTGCCTACAATAAATCACTGCAAACTACAGCTCGAACGCTTGGGTCTTGGGTCTTTGTGCGGCATGAAGGGGTGCATTTCACTACAGAAAATCGCTGCCAGTTTGGACCCAGCGGACTGTGTTTGCACGGGCATGGGGGTCTGGTGCCTGAGCGAGGAGCAGCTGTGGGCCACGAGGGAAGCGTGGGACCTGGCTGCTGCAGCTCACAGCTACACAAACAGCAAGGAGAGGTTTGACCTCTGAGGATCGGCGACGCGAGTGCTGAAGCACACTTCGGGTCTGCAGGTGCTTCCATGGGTACAGGAGCTGCCCATTTTTCTCTCCTTCTCATCACTTTCTCCCAGGAACCAGCTGCCTCTCCACCTCAGACTGGTGAGGAGAGGTGGAGAGAGCGATGGAGGGGCCAATGCCAACTCCCCTCCTCTTGTCATGCGCCACCAGCACCAGTAACCACAGCCCCGCGCCAGACGATCTCCGCAGCCCCACAGGAGGAGTCATCTAGTGCTTCAGCGGCAGCAGAGCAAGGGAAAAGGCAAGTGCCTTTTCATTTTTTAACACTCATTAATGAAAGGGCTTGCCTTTTTCCCAGTGGGGAGACTCGGCAGTAGCCATCTACAGCTGCTGTGCCCTCAACATCTTTCTCCACTGCAAAATCTGCTGCCATTTCCTAACCTGCCTCTCCTTCTCCCTTTCTCCCGGGCACCATGTCCGGGGTTTTTCCAGCCCCTGCCTCCACCCCTGAGGACCTGGCCTGTCACAAGGAGCTGCTGGCCGTCATCGAGGAGCTGGGGGACTGCTTCAAGATCTGCCAGAAGAGGGATGGATAACAGAACTGGGTATGGTGAGAGGTTCGTCAGATCGCAGCATCTACACCCCAACTCTGGAAGGACATTCTGGCCCTCTTCAGGAAATTTGTGCGCTGACAAGTTCTCCTCCATGCCAGAGGTGGACGGACCATCAGCCCCTGGCTCTTTGGAAATAGGGGCCTCCTTTGCAGCCAGGGCTCTTCACCTCCCCTTTACCCCATCAGCATCAACTACACCGGTCATCCTAGAAGCTGGTGTGCCTCAGTCATCGCACCCCGAGACTGGTGCACCTCCATTGCCTGCTACTCCGCTAGAGGCTTTGCCAGTCATCATGCCAGAGATTTCGTCTGTCATCATGCCAGAGGTTTCGCCTGTTGCACGCCAGAGACTTCGCCTGTCGCCACGCCAGAGGCTTCACCTGTCATCACGCCAGAGGCTTTGCCTGTTATCACACCAGAGGCTTTGCCTGTCATCATGTCTGCTGCTAGGACTGCAGCAGCAGAGTCACTGGAGTCCTCGTCAGCGGCAGCACAAGAGTTGAGGCAAGTTCTCTTTTTTGTATTTATGATATCACTTTTAGAGAGATCTTGCCTTACTCTTGGCGAGGAGACCCAGTTGCAGCTGCCACCTGCTCCTAAGCTCTCCCCATCAGGCTCCACTGCCATCAGTTACAGTGACTCGGTGTTTGTCTCTTCCTCCCCATCTGAGGTGGCCGTGTTGGGGATGGATCCCCAGGTGGCTGGGCTTGAGATGCCCCAGCCTGAGTCGCCTGGGCTCTTCACTGATCAGCAGTCATCATCTGGTGTCATCTCTGATCAGCCCTCATCATCGGTGGTCGACGCTCCACAGCTGCTGTCTCACAAGCTCCACGCTCCAGCCCCTGTTGACCAAGATGAGCACATTTCTCAGCTGCTGTCTCCTGGGGAGGATGCATCCATCTGGTGGCCAGAGACTCTGGAAGACCACCCAACACATCACGCTCCATGGACTCGTGGTCCAGGGACACTAGGAGACCAGCTGACACATAACGCTCCATGGTCTGGTGACCCAGGGATGCTGGGAGGCCACCTGACACATCTCAGTCCATGGTCTGGTGGTCCAGGGATGCTGGGAGACCACCCGACCCATCATGTTCCTTGGTCTGGTGGTTCAGGGACTCTGGGAGACAATCCGGCACATTACGTTCTACAGTCTGTTGGCCCAGGGATGCTGGGAGGTCACCCGATACATCATGCTCCAAGGTCTAGTGGTCCAGAGACTCTGGGAGACCACCTGACACATCACGCTCTCTGGTTTGGTGGTCCAGGAATGCTGGGAGACCACCCGACACATCACGCTCCACGCTCTGGTGGCCCAGGGACGCTGGGAGGCCACCCAACACATCTCACTTCATGGTCAGGTGGTCCAGGGATGATGGGAGACCACCCGAGACATCATGCTCCTTGGTCTGGTGATCCAGGGACACTGGGAGGCCACCTGACAAGTTTTGCTCCATGGTCTGGTGGTCCAGGGATGCTGGGAGACCACCTGACACATTATACCCTATGGGCTGATGGTCCAAAGACTCTGGGAGGCCACCCAATGCATTACACCCTATGGTTTGGTGGCTCAGGGACTCTGGGAGGCCACCCGGCATATCATGCTCTCTGGTCTGGTGGTCTCGGGATGCTGGGAGGCCTTCCGACGCATTGCGCCTTATGGTTTGGTGGCTCAAGGATGCTGGGAGGCCACCCAATGCATTACACCATATGGTTTGGTGGCTCAGGATATGCTGGGAGGTCACCCGATGTGTCACGCTCTTTGGTCTGGTGGCCCAGGGACTCGGTTCGCCCACCAAACTCTCCATGCTCTCTGGTTTGGGGGTTCATGGACTCTGTGCCTCACACTCTTACGTCTGGGTCCAGGGACTCTGGTTGGCCCCAACTGACTGTTTTGTTCTTGTTTTGGACTCTCTGTGGCGTGTTTTGGTTTGTTTTTGTTGGTATTGTTTTGGAGTATCTGGAATCCACCCCTTAAAGGCAGGGCTCTGTCAGGATCTGAGCATGGTTGGGGGACCATGCTCAAGCTTTAAGTTTATTTTCGTTTTTCACTATGTTTTCTTCACCTCAGTCCAGTTTGATTATTTTGTTTATTTTCACATTCATGTCCCTACTTACGTTCTTTTGAATTTGTCATTTATTTCTGTTGGCCATGTTTATCTTCTTGAGTTCTATTTTATTCTTCTTCTTACCTTAGTCTTAGTTTAGTTCATCATATTCCTGTTTATTAGTATTATGTTTATCATGATCACAGTTATGCTTGGGTTTGATGATTATTGTTCTCATAGTTATGTTATATTTATTCCTGTCGTGATTGCGGTTTTGGCTTTTGTTTTGACAGCACATTTTGTTTACTTCCAGTTTTGCGTTGTGAGTTTTTTGCTTTGCTAATTATTCACTGCTGCTTTTGATTTTTTGATTACTGATTGTTCACGGGTGTTCCTGATTTACTGCACTATATACAGTATATACACGCTGCACACTGCCCTCGGTGCGTAGATCTACTGTGATATTATGACAAGTCTGGTTAAGTTATGTCACATTTATGTCATGTCTGGTTTATTGTTTGCCTACAATAATTCACTGCAAATTACAGCTCCAGCTCTTGTGTCCAATTCTCCTGTTTGTGTGCCACGAAGGGGCACATTTCACGACATACACAAACAAATGTAAAAAAATGACATTGTTTCCGATTATGAGCATCTAGATATCCAGCAACACAAAACAGTTCTGATGCATGTTTATATCAGACTAAAGATTGTATGGCCATGGTTGGTACAATGTGTAATAGAAGCAGCTGGGAAATCACACTCCTAATGTTCTACAATCTACACCAAGTAAACAGAAAGAAAGAGTGAGTCCAGGGATAAAATTGCCTTCAGATAATCTAAAATAAAATATACTGAAAGATTATTGTTAGCTTTGTAAATTTATTACCTTAAACAACTGCAGCCTTCGCCTTCCATGTAACATATTTAATTAAAGTCAGATGTTGTTATTCAAAAAATAAGTAAATTTATACAAAATTTAACTGTATATTGTCTAAGCATAATTTAATGTGAGACTCTATTGCAGAGGCACAGTACATCTGGTGCACTGGGCAGCTTGTTTCATTGTGGTTTTAGGTGATTTATTACAGCTTCTTTGAATAGCTGCCATGTACTTCAAATTGTCATATTTTCTGACATTTAATGAGTGTTCCTGCTGACTATAATATTCTGTCAAAGTACCATATGGCTTTAGGCAACCCAAAGACAGTATTAAGAGGAAGGGGGGAGGGGCGGGGTGCAGCACCCGCTGGAGTAAACACATTTTGCGTTGTACGATGCAGTCTATTAAATGATGACAGACTTTCATGTAGGAAAATGACAAAAGAAAGACTCGACAATTTGAAGACTTTATGGGGTCACACTTGAGAACATTTCAAGATTCAAGATTCAAAGACTTTATTTATCAATACATACAGTGGACAGAGTTCAGGGTCCTGATGATCTGGTGAACAAAGTTGTTTAGCAGTGTTGTAAAGTGGGCCCAGAGGCTCCAGTACCTTTTCCTCGAGGGCAGGGGGCTGAAGAGGGAGTGTGAGGGGTGGGAGGTGTCGTCTGCAATGTTGATGGCTCTGCGGGTGAGACGGGTGAGGTAGATGTCTGAGAAGGGGGGCAGAGGGGCACCGATGATCTTGCTGGCAGTTTTCACTGTGTGTTGTAGTGTTTTCTGGCAGGAGGCGGTGCAGCTTCCATACCACACCGTGATGCAGCTGGTAAGGATGCTCTCAATGGTGCCCCGGTAGAATGAGCGCATGATGGGGGGGTGGGACTCGCATTTTATTTAGTGCTATGATGTGAGATATTTAACTTTTCTTCACAGACCCCAAACTACAACAAGACCTGCTGTTTTAGACTAATACAGACATACAGTAGCTATAAATAACTATTTTCCCCATCACTTTTCTTTTCTTTTCTTTTTTAAGTTATAATTTATGAAAGCCAACTGGCCTAGCACAAATAAGGCTATATCAATTAATTTAGAGCTGAAATGATCCCTCATATGTTCATCAAACCAAGCAACATGTCAAACTTTTACATGCTTGTTGGTGTGGATGTGTCATTCTGTGAATATTTGTGCCTCTGGGCAGTGAGTGCAAAGAGGGGACTGAGATTGTGCAGAATGCTGTCAGGGCAGGATGAGGCTACATTAATATCAGCACAAATCTGACAGCTAACAGTCTCTGAAGTAAAAAGGGAAAGGACAGGCTCAAGCATGCTAATGAGGTATGACTGTGTTTACATGTACACAATCATGTTTGTGTAATTTAAAAGGTGCAATGAGGGAACTGGATGTGATGGGTGTGAAGCCATACCCCAAAATCTTAAAGTTTATAGCACAGATGTTGAATAGGCTAACCATATAGCCAATTCAAATCACTTCATTGTTATATTAAATGGTAAATGGCGTTCACTTATATAGCACTTTTTACTTGTCTCTTGATGACCAAAGCGCTTTACAGATTCTGCTATCCACCCATTCACACACACATTCACACACTGATGGTGATGGAGCTGCCATACACAGATGCTGGCCTGACTCACCAGGGGCAACTGGGGGTTCAGTGTCTTGCTCAAGGACACTTCGACATGCAGACAGAGTGGAAATCGAACCCCTGAACCTCCAGTCAGTAGTCAGCCACACTACACCTGCACCACAGCCGCCCCATTAGATTAGATTTTATTTATTAGATTTATTTATTAGATTATTTGATGTCAGAATATGAAGTATCTCATATAGACTGATGTGAGAAGACCTTGTACCAAGAGAGGTATTGCTTTGGAAGTCAACATTTTTCCAATATACGTTCACAAAAACAACACATGGTACAATAGTATGTAGGACCAGGGAATTTATACAAGTGGGTAGAATAACTAGAAATTGTAGTTAAGTAAAAGTAGCATTACTCTCTGAAATGAATTACTCTATAGTAAAGTGAGAGTAGTCACCAGACGTTAGTTGAGTAAGAATATGAAAGTATCTGCAAAGAAGTTAGTTGAGTAGTGAAGTACTAAGTTTTTCAATTAACTTAGTAAGTTTTTTTTATTAAATTAAAAGGGTTTTGTACATAAATTTGCATCTTTTTTCTCATAAATGTGAGTTTTTATCTTAAATTTGAGATTATTGCCTTGTACATTTGAAACTTAATTACCATACATTTAACTTTTTAAATCGTTTTTTCCTCATAAATTTGTGACCCCCTTTTTTTTTTTTTTTTTTTTTTAATTTTTCTTATGAAGTTACACATTTTTGTTCCTATATCCTCCAATTAGGGCTGTTATGACAATATATATCGGATGACAAGATAAAACTGTCTATCATTCATTCATTCATCTTCTTCCGCTTAATCCTTTTTTTTGGGTCGCGGTGGGGCTGGAGCCTATCCCAGCATCTTTGGGCGAGAGGCAGGGTACACCCTGGACAGATCATCAGTCCATCACAGGGCCAACACAGAGAGACAGACAACCATTCACTCTCACAGTCATACCTAGGGACAATTTAGAATCCCCAGTTTTTAATGCCAATTAACCTAACTTGCATGTTTTTTGGCATGTGGGAGGAAACCAGAGAAATCCCGGAGTAAACAGACGCAGACACGGGGAGAACATGCAAACTCCACACAGATCACTGTTGGTCGGGGGCTCGAACTCAGGATCCCCCGGCCAAGGGTGAGTTGCTGTGCTGCCGCAGTGCTAACCACTCCGCCACTGCACTGCCTAAAACTGTCTATCATTTCATTTAAAAATCTATCATTTCTATCAGGATTTCAAATACACACCCCTATTTCTTTAGCAAAGTTCTTCACACTACTTGTCAGTGGCCCGCCTCACTCCAGCAGTGCATGCAGCAGAACAGGTGTAGATGGATTGCTAGGTTTCATTTCGATGGTTAGCACAGCAGCTAACTCCAAACTAATGGTTTGGTCAAATAGCTGCTACTTCTGTTTGCTCGGGATGTGGGACTGTTTTCAATTGTGCTGCATCAGAGAATAGTCCACTAACCCCACTGCTAAGTTGTTATTATCAGGCCATCATTTCTTTGCTTTAAATTACTGTTGAATTTCTTAGTGTTGTCTAAAAAATTTATATTAAAGCTGCAAAAATGCATGATAGTGGCACATACATTAAATTTACAGTATAATAAATCAATTAAAATGTGTTGGAGGAGCAAACTGGATCTTGCAACTTACTTGATTTCAAATAATTTTATGTAGTCAAGTAGCGATAATGAATAAAGTTGAAGTCATCACTTGTATTTTATTACAGTGTGGAAGATGTGAAAATGACGAGGCAGCGTTCTTTCCCAGAGTCAGCTTTATTCACATCTCCATCAATTCAAAGCAGAAAAAAGAGAGAGTATGAAACAGTAACTCTCGTCCTTAAATATCAGGGACTTCACACCTCATAGATCACATGTCCCACAGACCACCTTGCATAATAAAAGCAGTCACAATGCATTTCCCTCCATGATATCACTTCCACTGTTTCCCACGCATCCTTTAATCGACACCCCCACAGTCTCCAGCTTTGCATAACAAGGCTAAGCTTCCTGCCTTTGTTCTGACCTGAAATGCGAGTCACAGAACCGGTCCAACAGGTCCATTGAGTGTTCACCACACAAGCCCCCCCAGCATTTTAGAAAAACAGAACAACAAGAAAATAACCACATGCATGCCGTGATAGCATCAATACACATCAGTCCACATGCTGGATAGGCTTCAGCCTCCTGCCGAATCTGCTGTAGCTGGGGTTCACAGTCTCTGTGGCGCTGTCCTGCCGGGGATTTGCCGTCTGGGGGCGGAAAACCTTTGTCAGTCTCTGCGGGTGTTCTGGGGAAACATTACTTTGGGAAACATTACTGTGTGAAACTCTCCGTGGTGGTCTACCTCGCCGCGGGGCCTTTGCCAACAGCACTTCCTCCTCTGCCACCACAAAAGCGGGTTTAAGTCTGTCTATGCCAATTTTCTCTTCCACCATTTTGACCGACGTGTGCACTCCAGGGTGCGCCAAAGAATGAACCGAGTCAAAAACGCGGCGGCGCCACGCGGCCGGTACCGCTGGAAGCGGCCGTCCAGTGGAGACATCGCAGATTAGGGGGGGGCATACCGTCTTGCAGCACCCTGCTCTCCAGCCTTAACCCTGTTGGTCCAGACTGGAGCGCGCGTACATCCGCGTCATTAACCTGCTCTGCAGCCATGGCTGCATAATCTAACCCTACGCTGACTGGGGCCGCCACAGCGCGCGAGAGGCAATCTGCCACTACATTGAGTTTGCCCGCCACATGCTGAATATCAGTGATAAACTCTGATATCGCGGCCAGCTGTCTCTGCTGCCGGCCTGACCACGGTTCCGAGACCTTGGCCATCGCGAATGTTAGCGGTTTGTGATCAACGAACGCGGTGAAAGCGCGTCCTTCCAGCCAGAACTGAAAGTGGCGGATGGCCAAATGGAGAGCGAGCAGCTCCCTGTCGAACGCGCTGTATTTACGTTCGCTATCGCGCAAGGTCCTGCTGAAAAATGCGAGGGGCTGCCAAACCCCGGCTACATGTTGCTCCACGACCGCCCCTATGGCCACATCTGACGCGTCAGTGGTGAGCGCTATGCGGGCCGTTGGGTCTGGGTGCGCCAACAACGCAGCCTTTGCCAAGGCTGCTTTAACTTCCGAGAATGCTTGGTCCTGCTCCGGAGACCACTCAATCTTATCCGCAGGTTTCTTTTTTTTGAGCGCGGCATACAGTGGCTGCATGAGTTGCGCCGCGCGGGGGAGAAAACGGTTATAAAAATTCACCATTCCCAAAAACTCCTGCAACGCCCTGACTGTCTGCAGCCGGGGAAAATCTGCCACAGCGCGCACTTTGTCAGGCAGCGGAACTGCTCCTTCGGGGGAGACGCGGTGTCCTAAAAAATTGATCTGCGCCACCCTGAACTGACACTTCACTGGGTTGATTATTAACCCGTGATCTCCCAACCTTCGGAAAACTGTGGCCAGGTGTTTTTCGTGTTCGTCTTCGGACGCGCTGGCTACTAAAATATCGTCCAGGTAGACGAACACGAAAGGGAGATTGGGAAGCACCGCGTCCATCATGCGTTGGAACATCTGAGCAGCCCCTTTAAGTCCGAATGGCGTGCGTAAAAACTCGAATAAACCAAACAGAGTTATTACCACTGTTTTGGGTATGTCCTCAGCGCGCACTGGGACTTGGTGGTAACCGTGGACCAAGTCTATTTTAGAAAAATGCGCGCCCCTGCCAAATGAACCGAGAAATCTTAGATATGTGGGATTGGGTAGCGGTCGTGGGCTGTAGCGTTGTTTAACCTGCGAAAATCCCCGCAAGGGCGCCATGATCCGTCAGCTTTCGGGACCATATGTAGGGGGGAAGCCCACGGACTGTTTGAACGTCTGATAATGCCCAACCTCTCCAGGTTGGCGAACTCCACGCGCGCTATGGCCAGCTTAACTGCGTCCAAGCGCCGAGCTTTTGCAAAAACGGGTGGTCCGGTAGTGGTAATAAAATGCTCCACCCCGTGCTTAGCAACTGTTGCCGAAAATGTGGGAACCGTGAGTGCTGGGAACTGAATGAGCAGTGTGTGGAACTTACCACCTGCTGTTGTGACGTTGGCTTGTGCTGTAGGCGGGGCCACTCGCGCTGCACAGGGGACAGAATCAAAAGAAAACGCATTAAACAGGCGCCTGTTAGCGAGATCAACCAACAACCCATGTGAGCACAAAAAAATCAGCCCCCAGCATATTGAAATTTACTGTTGCTACAACAAAAGTCCACTCATATGCACGGCCGTGTAGAGACAGAAGCAGAGTCTTCTCACCAAAGGTCTTAATCTCCGAGCCGTTCGCCGCTGTCACCAGGGGACCTCCGGAACCCGCCAGTCTGTCCGCGTAGGAAGGAGTGATGAAACTCAACCGGGAGCCTGTGTCGACGAGGAACTGCCTCCCGGAGCGTGCGTCCGACAAGTAGAGCAGCTTGTTCTCTTCCCCGAGGGCCACGGCTGCTACCGACCCCCGGTCTTGGTGTTTCCCGAACGCCCGAACTGGCACGGCGGTACACACTTGCGTGCCCTCTCTGCGAAGCGGCGATGGTAGAAACAAAAGACGTCCGGTCCACGCTCCCTGGCCCTTGCCGCCGCCGTCGTCAGTGAGTCTGGCACTGCTGTCTCTGGCCTCCTGTCGTCTGCGGTCATCGCGCCGAGTTCCGCTGCAGCGGCCGTGGCTGCGCGCCGCTTGGTGGCGTTGACAATCCACTGCGCCTCTCGGCCCAACGCGCGGTAGTCCCGTAGGGCCAACAATGGCGAACTGGCCAGAGCTGCTCTCGCTGCTGACGGTAGGGTCCTGAGGAAGAGGTGGGTGAAAATGAAGTGATCATCGTCGGAGTCTTTCAACCTCAACAACTTCTCAATCAGGCTCGCGGGCATGTCGTTTTCCCCCTCCGTCAGCGCCAGGAGCTTCTCTGCTCGCTCCTCCGCCGAGGGGGTGAATTGCTGGATGAGTGCAGCCTTCAACGCGCCGTATTTGTCGCTCTCCGGCGGCTGGTCGATCAGGCTCTCCACATGCTGGGCCGTGTTGTTGTCCAGCTTTGCGACTACGTGGTAGAATTTCGTGACATCTACCGATATCCCCCGGAGGTTGAACTGCGCCTCAACTGCGTTGAACCAGGAGCGCGGATTGTTCTGCCAGAAGTCCGGTAGCTGGACTGTAGCGGCGTTCGCTTGGCTGGGGGCTCCTGACGCAGCTGGCCCGGGGGAATTTCTTTCTTCCATGATACGTCTCAGGGTCACCAGTGTGGAAGATGTGAAAATGACGAGGCAGCGTTCTTTCTCAGAGTCAGCTTTATTCACATCTCCATCAATTCAAAGCAGAAAAAAGAGAGAGTATGAAACAGTAACTCTCGTCCTTAAATATCAGGGACTTCACACCTCATAGATCACATGTCCCACAGGCCACCTTGCATAATAAAAGCAGTCACAATGCATTTCCCTCCATGATATCACTTCCACTGTTTCCCAAGCATCCTTTAATCGACCCCCCACAGTCTCCAGCTTTGCATAACAAGGCTAAGCTTCCTGCCTTTGTTCTGACCTGAAATGCGAGTCACAGAACAGGTCCAACAGGTCCATTGAGTGTTCACCACAACACTACCTTTTGTCCCTTTAATTTTCAGATCATGGCCAATCTGTCTCATATGCACATTAGAATTACTTTGCCAAAAGGAGCTTTATACAGCACATATTTATGTACTGTACATTGTTTATAGACTCCTCTTGTAATAACTTTTAATACTTTAAATTGTTTTACCTATGATAGACTCGATGGGGGGGAGGAGGAGACAAGAGAGAGGAACAAACAGGGAAAAAAAAGCCAAACTGACACAACTAAAACAAGCAGAAGACAAACTGTTTCTTCTTCTGAAAAGGTCTCATCACGAGTCTGGTATCTGCACCTGTAAAAGAACATACAGTGGTGTGAAAAAGTGTTTGCCCCCTTCCTGATTTCTCATTTTTTTGTATGTTTGTCACACTTAAATGTTTCAGATCATTAAACAAATTTAAATATTAGACAAAGATAACACAAGTGAACACAAAATGCAGTTTTTAAATGAAGGTGTTTATGATTAAGGGGAAAAAAAATCCAAACCCACATGGCCTTGTGTGAAAAAGTGATTGCCCCCTAAACCTAATAACTGGTTGGGCCACCCTTAGCAGCAACAACTGCAATCAAGTGTTTGCGATAACTGGCAATGAGTCTTTTACAACGCTGTGGAGGAATTTTGGCCCACTCATCTTTGCAGAATTGTTGTAATTCAGCCACATTGGAGGGTTTTCAAGCATGAACCGCCTTTTTAAGGTCATGCCACAGCATCTCAATCGGATTCAGGTCAGGACTTTGATTAGGCCACTCCAAAGTCTTCATTTTGTTTTTCTTAAGCCTTTCAGAGGTGGACTTGCTGGTGTGTTTCGGATCATTGTCCTGCTGCAGAACCCAAGTGTGCTTCAGCTTGAGGTAACGAACAGATGGCCAGACTTTCTCCTTCAGGATTTTTTGGTAGACAGCAGAATTTGTGGTTCCATTTACCACAACAAGTCTTTTAAGGTCCTGAAGCAGCAAAACAGCCCCAGACCATCACACTACCGCCATCATGTTTTACTGTTGGTATGATGATCCTTTTCTGAAGTGTTGTGTTACTTTTACACCGGATGTAATGGAACACACACCCTCCAAAAAGTTTAACTTTTGTCTCATCAGTCCACAGAATATTTTCCTAAAAGTCTTGGAGATCATCAAGATGTTTTCTGGCAAAACTAAGACGAGCCTCTATGTTCTTTCTGCTCAGCAGTGTTTTCATCTTGGAACTCTGCCTTGCAGACCATTTTTGCACAGTCTCTTTCTTATGGTGGAGTCATGAATACTGTCCTTAACTGAGGCAAGTGAGGCCTGCAGTTCTTTGGATGTTGTGGGGTCTTTTGTGACCTCTTGGATGAGTCGTCGCTGCGCTCTTGGGGTAGTTTTGGTTGGCCAGCCACTCCAGGGAAGGTTCACTGCTGTTTCATGTTTTTGCCATTTGTGGATAATGGCTTTCACTGTGGTTCGCTGAAGTCCCAAAGCTTTAGAAATGGCTAGAAAATTGAACTCAGCTTTCCAAAGGCATGATAAACCACAGTTAATTTGTTTTAACAGGGGGCAATGACTTTTTCACCCAGGGTCATGTAGGTTTGGATTTTTTTTTACCCTTAATAATAAACATCTTCAATTTAAAACCGCATGTTGTGTTTACTTGTGTTATCTTTGTCTAATATTTAAATTTGCTTGATGATCTGAAACATTTAAGTGTGACAAACATACAAAAAATTGAGAAATCAGGAAGGGGCAAACACTTTTTCACACCACTCTGTGTGTGTGTGTGTGTGTGTGTGTGTGTGTGTGTGTACAGGCACATGTGTGACAGCGCGCTCAAAGTGAGTGTGTGCGTGTGAGTGGTTTGCTAGGATACATGGAGTCCTGTATGTCAGCTGAGGTTATTTGAGGGTTTTACTTTGCATCCCAAACAATTTTCCTGACAGTTGTGACTGAAACTTTTGTTGGTCTACCTGACCATGGCTTGGTTTCAACAGAATCCTTCATTTTCCACTTCTTAATTAGAGTTTGAGCACTGCTGATTGGCATTCTCAAGTCCTTGGATATCTTTTTATATCCTTTTCCTGTTTTATAAAGTTTAACTATCTTCTCCCACAGGTCCTTTGATAGTTCTTTTGCTTTACCCATGGCTCGGAAACCAGCAACGTCAGTGCAGCACTGGATGAAACATTCAGGGGTCTCTCAGGAGCCCAGAAACTCAGACTTTTTATACACACACACTAATTACAAGTAAACAGGTCACAGGTGAGGATGGTTACCTTTAGTAGCCATTTACACCCGTGTGTGTCAACTTGTGTGTAAGTTATCAGGCCAAAACTTCCAGGGTATGTAAACTTTTGATGAGGATTATTTGGGTAGTTTCTGTTATTATTGATTTAAAAAGAGCAAATACAATTGTTTGATCATAAATGGCTTCACCCAACCACTAACTATGAGTGAAAGAAAAGTTTTTGCATTATCATTCATATTCTCTGAAAAATGGCCAAAAAAATCACAAATTCTGCCAGGGTATGTAAAGTTATGAGCACAAGTGTATAAACTATAGAATTTACAGAAAATGTATATGCAAGTTAGGTTAATTGGCATCAACTGGGGATTCTAAATTGTCCTTAGGTATGACTGTGAGAGTGAATGGTTGTCTGTCTCTCTGTGTTGGCCCTGCGATGGACTGGCGATCTGTCCAGGGTGTACCCTGCTTCTTGCCCAAAGATGCTGGGATAGACTCCAGCTGCCCCCCCCCCCCGCGACCCGAAAAGGATTAAGCGGAAGAAGATGAATGAATGAATGTATATTGTAATATACTTATTGGGATGTAAAATGAGTTATATTGTGATATGAAATTTTGGTCATATCGCACAGCCCTACCTCCAATATAATTAAAATCATATAAAAAGGGGCAAGTGGACTATCGAATTAAATACTTATTTTAGCCGGGACAGAGATATTTTGTTAAAAAAAAAAAAGAGGTCACTCCAAACAAATCCATATCAGTAAAAGTAACTCAAGGAGTACAACCAATTCTATTTGAGTAAAGGAACATTTTTTCCTTCATAAATGTACCTAAGAGTAAAAAGTATTTTGTAATAAAACTACTCAGTAAAGTACAATTTTGTGAAAAAGGTTACTTGAGTACACGTACTTGAGTAAAGGTAATTAGTTACTACCCACCTCTGATTATTAGATAATTAATTAATAATAAAATAAACCTGTTCAACATTCAGATCATCTGTTTCACATCTGCAAAAGAAGAAACTACCTCATAAGGGCAGAAAAAGAAGCCAAAATATAATGAGCACACTTTCCCAATATACAGCTAAAGAAATGTGTTTAAAGGTTAATGATAGAGGTGGGAGCAATGTCCAGATGCTGGAATGATTTCCAGAACAGTGCAACCTGAGTTTTTTTTTAATCTTATTAACTATTCAACTATAAACTGCAGTGAAAAAGCTAAACTTTAAAAATAATTAGCAGAATACTCCACTATTGCCTGTTAAAAGCTCAACTAAGTGAAAAATTAGATGTAAGCCTTCTAAATTGAACAACCAAGGTGTTGCAAGCTGGTGTCTGTAGAGTAGAAGCATTTTTAGTCTGCAAAATAATAAAGAAGCTGATTAACTGTGGGTTTGGTGCACTTGATTGTGTGCCTGTCTAAAGTCATACTCTCACTGGTGCCGTTTGCCTTGTTCCATGTTAAGCTGACATGGTACTCTCAGTGGGGAGTCTGCACTGGCCATACTCACATTGCATTTTATTTAGCATGGTTATTCCTGTTCTTGTCACACACAGGCAGTGTGTGTCACACATTTTACACACACGCACACATATGTGTGTGTATACGTATATATAATTTTTTTCAGAAATTTGACAGCAACAGGCTGAAAAACAGAGGAAGCATGGCTTCCCTTGGCTTCTGAGAAAAAACACCCACCGCCTGAATGCACCCCCACCCTACAGACACACTGCACTGTAGCCTGCATCTCCTGCCGTTCAAGTGCAGAGGGCCAGGTTAATTTTCATTACAAGCTTCAACATTGTTTAATACTGTTGTGAACGTACACACAGTGGGTGATTTATTTTTTTTTAACAAGGGGGGTGGCGGTTGTGGAGAGATACAAATGTATAATACGGTACAAAGGTATAAATGTACAAAAGTAAATTTAAGTACAAATCTGCAAGAATAAAGGTCCAAAAATATGATAAAAGCTGCTAATTTACAATTTCTTTTTTTTTTTCCCTTGTCCTGTCAGGCAGTTAGGTGAGCAGAACAGAAATCTGCTACACTTATTGTGCCAAAACAGATTTACTTTGCCAAAAGGACCTTTATACTGTACCTATATATGTACTGTATAGTTGTAAACTCCTCTTGTAATAACTTTTAGTACTTTATTTAAATTATTTTAGCCATGAAAGACCAAACAGGATGGAGAAAGGATGGGGAAAGTGTGGGGAGGGGGAAAGAAAAGGGAGAGGAACAGACAAAAAAGACAAACAAACCAACAATTAAAACAAACAGAAGACAGACTGCTTCTTCCACTGAAGAGGTCTCAACATGAGTCTGGTATCCACACCTGTTAAAGAGAAGACATTTATGTGTGTGCATCCATTTGCGTGTGTATGAGAGCGTGCACAAAATAAGTGTGTGCATGTGAGTGGTTTGTCAGGAAACATATGAAGAGGGCGGTTGGTCACAGCAACTCCCCCCCCCCCCCGGAAACCCTCAGCAGGCAAGGCAATGCCACCAACCCCCACAGGGTACAAATGTCCGAGGCCAACAAGCCCCAGGAAAGCCAGGCATCCACCCCAGGAGGGCCGTTCGAGGGAGGCCAGGCCACCAGGCAGCCGGTGCAGTGGGCCCACACCCCTGGGCCCGCCAACCCCCCTGGACAACACCAGGTCCCAGGCGCCGGGAGGCCAGCGCCCTTATCCCCCGTGTCGGAGACCGGCCCATGCCCCCAGCGTGAGCCCCTACACATTCACACCCTCATGCTCTCATGCGCACCCACATGCATTCACTCACTCTCGCTCACCCTCTCCCCCACACAATCCCACACTCGCACTCCTGGACTCACCCATTCTCTCTCACTCCTGTACCCACTCAATCTTGCTCCCACTCACCCTCAGGGTCACCCACACTCACTCATGTTCACCCATCCACGCACTGTCACTCACACTCCAACCTACTCACATCCATTTTTGCTCTTCCCCACACACTCACCCACCCTCATTCACCCTTATTACTTAGGGCGACCGCGATGCAGATGCAGTGAGCATGAACGCGCACCAGCACCCAGCAGCGACGGGGAAACTGCCAGCACAAGCCAGCAGCCACCTCCACGCTGACCTACCCCAGGGCAGCCACGGCCACAGAAGCAGACCACCACCCGCAGCACCCACCCGAGTGACTGATCAGCGGACCACCACAGGTGCTCCAAGATGCCACCTGACACGCAAAGCACCACACAAAACCGACCCACCATCATCATCTACACTCATCATTCCCTCACTCTTGTTTACTCTCTTCTTCAATCACTCTCACTCTCTTACTCATATCTATTCATTCGGCAGCACCCAGGAATTTTTGACAACATGATGGGTCCCAGGCCCCCCGTCGGGCCCCCAGCAAAAGGGGGCAAGAGGGGCAACAGGGCAACTGGAGTGGGGGAAGACCCCCACCCCCGTCCGCCTTGCACAAATCATGATAGGTATGTGTCAGTTGTATGATGTGATTGTGTGCAGGTGTGTGAACTACCATAGTGCAGTTATAATTGGGGGGCTGGTGGATGGAGCATCACTAGCCACTGTGATAGGCGGTGGGCCTCCCATCCCCCCCAAGCCCTCAGTGTCTAAAATGCAATTAAAACTGAGATGAGGGCAGCCCCACTGCACAGTGGATAGAGGTATCCCCTTCACGGACACAGTGTGGCACACCCTTACCCCAAAACCCTAAGTGTATCCAAGAAGATGTATATTCCACCCAGAATTGGGGGTAGGGGGTAGGACTGGGAGGAAGGCAGTCCAAAAGGGAGCGTCTTCCCCCCCAGGAGCCAGCTCGCAAATTGGTTCAGGAGGCCACCCACTGCCCCCAAATCCAAACCCAGAGCAAAGGCCACCAGGCCGAGAAGCCGAGAACCCACCAGCATCGCACCCCGGCACTCCCAGCATCACAAACATGATGGAGCAACCACATCCACACCCACTCCCACACACCTTGCACACATGAACATACACAACAATAGTCACAATAGTGAACAATGGGCAGAACCCATACGGCGCCCCACACACCAAGCGACACCCCCAAGCGCCCACCGCAAGCCCACCAACCACCCACCCCAGACACACACCAAGAGCAGCAGGCCGCCCCGCAGCCACAGCCACCCCTGAACAAACTGACAGCAACACAGCCACCAACCCATGCCGACGGTCCCCCTGACCACCCCTGAGCACCCACACACATCCGGCGCCAAAGACATCAGAGGCAATGCGACAAAACGCCATGCCCCGTGACACAACGGCAGGGCGACCAGGACAAGCAGGCTCTGAATCGCCAACCCCCAGGCCACAAGATGGCCCGCCCCACCCCCACCACCCAACAAGGTTCCCCCACCCACACACCGATCCTCCACCCCCGCACATCAACCCACAGGTATCTGCACCCATACAGACACTCACCATCACACATGCCCATGTACACCCACACACAGCCCCACATGCCCACACACAACATACATATGTGCATGCACCCACATCCGCACCTGCACACATGCACAAACCCACTCACACTCACGTGCACCTGCATGTGCACACATACCTGCACACGCACACACACACATACATACACACGCTCACCCACACCCACAGGCCCTGGAGGAAGTGGAGGGCAACCCCCCAGGACGCAGACACCAGTCCCAGAGTGCTGCCAGGGCCCCGGGGAGGGCAAGACCCCGTTGTGCAAGGATGCGCCAGGGCCAGCCCACACCACTGGCACACATCTGACCCCAACCCAGAGGGGGAATGCCCCACCCCAGCAGCAGGGGCCCAGGGCTAGACCTAGCCCCACCCGGGAGGCAAGGCCAGCCGGCCTGGGACCACGGCCCACCCCCCCCAGCCCCCCCCCCCCCCCCCGCAGCCCCCCCAGGACAGACACACAGCTACCCCCGGAACAGGCTCCCCGGAAACCGCCCCCAGTGGGTCGCAGAAACCCTTCGTGGTCAAGGAGCAGCCAGCCACCAGAGGCACCAAGGGGAGCGACCCACCACCTGCCATCCCTCAGGTTATAGAATTAATAAGCGGGGGCCAGAGAGAATCGAGTTCAGCTTATTGGTTATTTGAGGAGGCAGACATTCTCTCCAGGCTAATATAATCTAATAGTAGGTTATTATAGTGGGTCATGCATAAATTATTTCTTGATTTCCAATTCATGAGGATAGTTTTCTTTGTGATGCATAAGGCAGTGAGAACCATGTGTGACATCCTTGCCTCTATATTTATTTCACTTAAATCACCTAATATGCAAAGTGTGGGTGAGGATGGGATACAATACCCAAGCCATGCTGATAAGTCTTCACATGTCTTCTGCCAGAACTTTTGGACTGGTGCACAGGACCCCATAGCATGCATATAACTATCCAGGACGTTGCTGGTGCAGTCGGAGCAGTTATTTGTGTGACTCAGGCCCGTTTTGTCTTTGTCCTGTGTAATGAGTTCTAAGTAGAACTTTGTACTGTATGAGTTGTAAATTAGAGTTTTTAGTCAACTTAAAAGTGTTTAAACATATTTGTGTCTAGAAACTTTCATCCTTATTGATCGATAAGTCTCTCTCCCATTTTGACTTTGGAAGAGATACGGACTCATCCAGTTTTGATAATAGTCTGTGTATTTTCAATATCAGTTTAGGGGAACGAAGATTTAGAAACTCTGTCACCTAAACTGGTACATCTAAAGCTGTTTGATTAAGACTGAATCTTGCTTTTATTATGGATTTAAGCTGTTGGTATTCGAGAAACTTTTTATCACTGATGTCATACTGTGACACTAGTTCCAGAAATTGGAAAAAATTTCAACCTTGAATAAAATGTTCTAAGGTTTTTATTCCTTTCTTATACCATAGTGGAAAATTTAACATTCTCTTTTGTTGCAGGATATCAGGATTATTCCAAATGGGTGTGAGTTTACAAGGGACAAGTGAAGATCCTGTTATTTTTAAAATTTCCACCAGGCTGTCAGAGAGGAGCTGATGTTAATGTTTTTTAAATATTCATGCTGTTTGATACAGGGACTCATAAAAGGTAAGTCAGAGATATTTAGCGACCCACAGAGAGCCTGTTCAGCATCCAACCATGGGTTTCCTAGTGGGGTTGATTTTGTCCGTTTAGAAACAAGCTGCAGTCTATTGTCTAAGAAGTAATTAAAAAATCTGACAAATCTAAACCTCTGCACTCTTTTGCTTTTTGAAGAGTTTTTAAACTGATCCGTGATGGTTTATCCTTCCATAAAAATTTACTTATATTTGAGTAGAGACTTAAACCAGGCCATAGATTGTTGGGGAGGAATCATTGAAAATAAATAGTTCATTTTAGGAAGGACCATAATTTTAACCACTGTGACTCTTCCCATTAATAATATAGGTAGTGTCCTCCAATGCATAAGGTCGTCTTGTACTGTTTTTAAAAGCGGAGTGTGATTTAGTCGCAATAACTCTGAGAGCCTGGGGGAAATATCTGTTCCTAAATATTTAATATTACCTGATTATATTGGAATAATGGATATATTTGAAAAATTACAATTTATAGGTAAGACTGTTGATTTATCCCAGTTAATAGAGCAGTCTGATAATGATGAAAATTGATCAATGAGCACCACTGTCTGAAGAAGAGATCTTTGTGAGTTTTGAAGGAAAATCAGTGCATCATCAATGTCATGGGCTGGGTTGGATCGTCTCCCAATCCAGCGCCATGACATGTGGCTGTATTTTCCCTTGTACTGTTGGTTTCCTTATTTGCTGCTGGCAGTGCTTTTGGAGCCTCTGGATCTTGGCTCCCTGCCAGCTTACAGCCATGCCTCCCTCTCCCTGCCAGTTGTGTCAGCTGTCTGTCATTATTGTTTGTGTTCTTCCTCTGTTCATTCACGCATGCATGCACACACACACATAATGCTTACTCTCATTCTTGCTCTCTTGCACACTCTCACGCGCACACACACACACACACACACACACACACACACACACACACACACACACACACACACACACATTCATTCCCACTCACATACCCACAAACATTCACGCACACACCTGTTTCCATTTTTGTTCTGCTCACTCATTCCTCCACACTGACTGTCTCTACCCACACTGGCAATCACTTCCCTCATTATGTTTGGCATTTTTTAAGCCCTGTTTCTGCTCCAGTGTATTGCCGGATTATTGTTGCTTGTCTTGTCTGCTGTTCTGTTCATTTAGAATATATGCATGACTAGATGCCCTGCCTGCTCTTCATGGTACCGCATCACTCTGCATTAATTTTCTGTGTTTAGTTTTCCCCCTCTGCACATCAGACCACTCACGGACTTACTCCAGCCAGCCACTTGTTCCAGCCTGTGAGTGCTGTTTGCCTCGACCCTGTCTGCCAGTTCCGTCTGGAGGCTGCTCTGGGCCATCTCTTTCGCTCCCCCCGCTGCAGTTCCACCTGTAGTGCCTTGGGACAGTTTTTCCCCTTTACAGTACTCACTCGTATTCTGTTGAGCGTCCTGGAAGTTTTTCCTCGTGTGTCCGGTGCAACCATTTATTGTTTGACTGTACTGTTTTTCAACGTTTTCGGTAATAAACACACTCAACTCTCTCCTGCTCGTGGGTTTAATTCTTCCTCCCTCAAATAGGCAGGAAATCACAACAATCAGCATAAAGACTTATCTTGTGTTCTTTTCCTCCGGTTTGGATACCTCTGATATCAACATTTTGTCATATGGCTGCTGCTAATGGTTCGATAGAGATGGTAAAAAGTGAGGGAGAGAGTGGACAAGCCTGCCTAGTACCTCTCTGGAGATTAAAGCGTTGAGAAGTTTAATCATTTGTTTGAGCAGATGCCGCTGGACAGCAATACAGTGTTTTAATCCAGTTTATAAAAGATTAACCAAACCCAAACTTGTTTAACACCATAAAAAGAAATTTCCAATTTACATGGTCAAAGGCTTTCTCTGCATCCAGAGATAAAATTGTGGTTTCTAATTTATTAGTCTTACAGTAGTCTATTAAATTAAATAGCCTGCTTGTACTATTAGCCGAGTGCCTACCTTTGATGAAACCTGTTTGATCTGGGTGTATAATAAATGGAATTTTCCTTTCCAGTCTTTTGGCGAGAGCTTTGAAAATTATTTTAAGATCGACATTCATAACTGAGATGGGTTGGTAGCTGGATGGAAGCGTAGGTTCTTTTATGGGTTTAAGGAGCAGGATAATACTAGCCAAGTTCATATTTGGAGGGATTACTACATTATCTTCTTTAAATTGGTTCACCATTTTAAAGAAAGCAGGTGCCATCACAGGCCAGAATTCTTTATAAAATTCTACTGGAAAACCATCTGGTCCTGGAGCTTTGTTGTTTGGGATGTGCTTAAGTGCCTCCTGGAGTTTGGACACCAGAAGAGGTGCATCCAGAGCTCCAATATGTTCATTATTTAATTATGGTAAGTTAACATTGTCCAGAAATGTATTTATCTGAGTCGGATGGGTTAATTTGAGATGAGTAGAGGTTTTCATAAAACTTTCTGAAGGAGTTATTTATTTCTTCAGGCTCATGGGCAATATTTCCAGTCGTATCAGTCATGTTCGGGTTTGTTCTACCCCGTCCATGACCTGTGGCTGTAGGGGTTTTGATTATTGCTTATTAATTCCAGCTGACAGATTGAGCTTTGCTCTCTGCCAGTCCTACGGCCATGCCGCCTCCTCACCAGACATTCACCGGCGTGTATGGTATCACCACATGCGCACACACACACACACACACACGCATACACATACGTTTCGGCTGTGTCCACTTACCTTCATTAGTATATTGAGTACTTATTGGGAGGCAGTGTGCTCAGCTGGTGTGGCAGCTTCAGTAAGTCAACATTGGACTTCCTGGCTCACGATTGTTGGGTTTCCCCTGGACTAAACTATGTTGTTCTTCAGAGCCTTTCCACTCCAACATGAGTGTAAGTCTTTTTTCATTTTACCTATTCTCTCTGCTCCTACCCTGCCTGGAGCATGTAAGGCATCTAACCTAAACCTACAAAGCTTGTAGTTGGTTGTTCCATCGTTCCTCTACACAGACTGTTATTTGGACATTTTCTAAATTTTTCCCTTGTAAAAAAACACGTTACTTATACTGCATTTTGGGCTCGCTGTCAATTTATATGTTCGTTGCAAGATCGCGCAGTGGACACGACAGTATCCTTAATAGAGTGGATAGTTGTTCTTTCTTTATTCAATCTAAGCTAGTTAGAAGGATATCTCCCCGATTTATTACTGTGTTCAAACTTCTCAAGATGCAGTCTTTGTATTAAAAACTGTGTCCTTTTGTTTGTAATTTCTTTTAGTTCCAGCTTTAATTTTCTCAGATTGTTAAGTGTCTGTTCCTGTGGAGAAATGGCACAGGTCATCTCCAGTGATTTAATTTTCTGTTCTAACTCCTGTACCAGTGCTTTTTGTTTTTTATTCTTATACGAACATTAAGAGGGGCAGCACGGTGGTGCAGTGGTTAGCACTGTATCAGCACAGCAAGAAGGTCACAAGATCTGTCCCATCCCTGACCATTGGTGACCCTTCTGTGTGGAGTTTGCATGCTCTCCCCGTGTCTGCGTGGGTTTACTCCGGGTACGCCGGTTTCCTCCCACAGGTCAAAGACATGCTGGTTAGGTTAATTGGCATCAACTGGGGATTCTAAATTGTCCTTAGGTATGAATGTGAGAGTGAATGGTTGTCTGTCTCTTTGTGTTGGTCCTGCGATGGACTGGCGATCTGTCCAGGGTGTACCCTGTCTCTCGCCCAAAGATGCTGGGATAGGCTCCAGCCCCCCCGTGACCTGAAAAGGATTAAGCGGTAGAGCAGTAGAAGATGGATGGATGGATGGATGGATGGACGACCAATAAGAGATTATTTTACCTCGCATGAACACTTTTGCTGCTTCCCAGAGAACACACGGCAGTATTCCTGGCACATCACTATATTCCAGATATGATTCCCATTCTTTATTAAAGTAATTAATAAAGTCTTTGTCTTTTAGTAGTGATGTGTTAAATTTCCAGTTCCTAGTTTTCCTTATAGCTTTTCTATTTACTAGTGTAAGAGATACTGGATGGTGATCGCTGATAGCTTGATTTGAGCAAATTTCAGTGTCTGTGATATCCCTCACAATAGAGTTACTGGCTAAGAAGAAGTCTAAATGGGAATGAACTGATGAAAAAAAAGTATATTCCCTAAGAGTTTGGTGAAGAAAACGCCATTCATCGCAAAGACCAAAATCATTCATGTATTGTTTGAGAGTGTCAGTAGCCTGCCATTTTCAATAATTCCCCAATGTACTGAGCCTGTCAATTGCAAGGTTTAATACCCGGTTGAAGTCTCCTCCTGTTATGCGTGTAGTGTCCAAGTGCTCAGAAAGAGAAGTGAAGAAAGTGTGAAAATAGGATGGGCCGTCAACATTTGGGCCATAAACGCTTGCAATACATAGATCCCAATTTTGAACTGAGATTTTTAATATTATAAATGTACCTTCTGGATCTGCTATGGTGTTATTCACAACAAAGCGCTTTCTTCTGTTTACCAATATAGCTACCCCCCCTTTGTTTAGAATTAAAGCAGGCTGAGTACATGTTAGGAAATTCCGGGGAGGACAGCACATTTACAGACGACTTAGAAACATGTGTTTCCTGTAATAAGACAAAGTCTGCCTGTAGATCCTTCAGTTGATTAAAAACTTTTAGCCTCTTCTCCCTGGTACCAATTCCACATATGTTCCACGTGACAAACTTTAATGTGGACATGTTTTCACTAACTGATTTTTGTGCTCCCCTCATGAATCATCACCTTATCGTGGTGGGGGGTTTGCATGCCCTAGTGATCTCGGGAGCTACGTTGTCCGGGGCAATTTACCTCTGGTAGGGTCACCCAAGAGAAACTGGTCCTGGGTGAAGGGCCAGACTAAGAAAAATCCAATAGACTCTCATGATGAATGCAAGAACAAGGATTCAGCGTAACCCGCCTGGTATGGGGTTACCGGGACCCCACCCTGGAACCAGGCCTGGGGGAGGGGCTCGATGGATAGCGTCTGGTGTCCGGGTTTCCGCCCATGGGACCCGGCCAGGCTCAGCCCAAAGGAGTTACATGGGTCCGCCTTCCAGTGGGCTCACCACCTGCAGGGGGACCATGGGGGTCCAGTGCTATGTGGATCAGGTAGCGGTCAAAGGCGGAGACCTTGGCGTTCTGATCCCAAGTTTCCTAAACTGGCTTTTGGGGCGTGGAATGTCACCTCTCTGGTGGGGAAGGAGCCTGAGCTGGTGCATGAGGTTGAGAGATACCGGCTAGATATAGTCAGCCTCACCTCAACACACAGCTCCGGTTCCAGAACCAGTCTCCTGGAGAGGGGCTGGAGCTTGGCCTACTCTGGAGTTGCCCCGGGTGATTGGCGGCGAGCAGGGGTGGGTAATCTTGTATCCCCCCACCTTGCTGCCTCTATATTGGAGTTTTCCCCGGTGGATGAAAGGGTTGCTTCCCTGTGCCTTCGGGTTGGGAAACAGATCCTGACCATCATTTGTGCCTATGCACCAAATGATGGCTCAGAGTACCCACCCTTTTTGGAGTCTCTGACTGGGGTGGTGGAGGGGGCTCCTCTTGGAGACTCCATTGTCCTACTGGGGGACTTCAATGCGCACGTGGGCAAGAACAGTAAAACCTGGAGGGGGGGTGATTGGGAGGAATGGCCTGCCCGGTCTGAACCAAAGTAGTGTTCAGTTATTGGACTTCTGTGCTAACCACAGTTTGTCCATAACGAACACCATTGATTTTTTTTTCTTTTAATCCTCGTCGCCAATTGTGTGATATCCTACCGTGTAGCAATGATCACACAATTGGCGACGAGGATTAAAAGAAAAAAAAATCAGCGGCGAGAAACAGAGAACATTGCAAGTGTGGCGAACTCAAGTG
Source organism: Pholidichthys leucotaenia (assembly GCA_020510985.1). Classification (NCBI taxonomy): domain Eukaryota; kingdom Metazoa; phylum Chordata; class Actinopteri; order Cichliformes; family Pholidichthyidae; genus Pholidichthys; species Pholidichthys leucotaenia. Next base: position 167,048,189 of record CM035847.1, on the reverse strand, counting down.
ACTCCAGTAGTTCGAGTGCAAGTTCAGAGGAGGAAAAACGAGGTTTCCCCACCACGACGAGCAATGGCGGCTGTAATCGGAACGGTAACCCCTTTTGATAACTCGACTCAGTCATGGGAAGAATATAGTGAAATGTTGGACTTTTTCTTCCAAGCTAATGACATTGAGGAGCCAGACAAAAGGAAGGCTGTACTGTTGAGTGGAGTTGGTGCAACTACTTACAGCTTGTTGAGAAATTTAATAAGCCCTGCATTACCGAAAGATAAAACGTACGACCAGCTTACTGCTGAGCTTCAGAAGCACTTCAGCCCCAAACCGAGTGAAATCGTGCAACGATTCAAGTCGCAGGTTGATGATCGATTTTGTTATCGTGTCATCAGACCTGCGACTGTATGTCTTGGACACTCAGGTAAAGAGAGGTGAGGAGCTGTCAACTGATCACCACCTGGTGATGAGTTGGATCCAATGGCAGGGGAGGATGCCATTCAGATCTGGTAGACCCAAACGTATAGTGAGGGTGTGCTGGAAACCTCTGGCTGAGGCCCCTGTCCGGGAGGTCTTCAACTCCCACCTTTGGAAGAACTTCAACCACATTCCAAGGGAGTCTGGAGACATGGAGTCTGAATAGGCAATGTTCTCCACCTCCATTGTTGAAGCAGCTGCCCAGAGCTGTGGCCACAAGGTCGTCGGGGCATCTCATGGTGGCAACCCTCGAACCAAGTGGTGGACACCAGTAGTGAGGGGGGCCATTAAGCTGAAGAAGGAGTCCTATCAAGCTTGGTTGGCTTGTGGGACTCCCGAAGCAGCTGAGGTGTACCGGCAGGCCAAGCGGAGTGCAGCTTGGGTGGTTGCTGAAGCAAAAACTCGGGTGTGGGAGGAGTTTGGTGAGGCCATGGAACAAGACTTTCGGTCGGCCTCGAAGAGATTCTGGCAAACTGTCCGGCGGCTCAGGAAGGGGAAGCAGCTCCCTGTCCACACTGTGTATGGTGCGGATGGGGCACTGCTGACTTTGACTGGGGATATCCTTGGGCGATGGGAGGAATACTTCAATCCCACTGACACACCTTCCACAGAGGAAGCAGGGCTTGTGGACGAGGGAGACAACACGCTTATCACAGGGGCTGAGGTCACCAAGGTGGTTAAAAATGTCTTTGATGGCCGGGCCCCAAGGGTGGACAAGAATCGCCCTGAGTACCTCAAGGCCCTGGATGTTGTAGGGCTGTCATGGTTGACACCCCTCTGCAACATTGTGTGGAGGTCGGGGGCAGTGCCTTTGGTATGCAAACCAGCGTGGTGGTTCCTCTCTTCAAAAAAGGTGACCGGAGGGTGTGCTCCAACTTTAGAGGGGTCACACTCCTCAGCCTCCCTGGGAAGGTCTATGCCAAGGTACTGGAGAGGAGAGTCCAGCCATTGGTCGAACCTCGGATTCAGGAGGAACAATGTGGTTTTCATCCTGGCTGTGGCACATCAGACCAGCTCTTTACCCTCTTGAGAATCCTCGAGATTTCATGGGAGTTTGCCCAACCAGTTTACATGTGTTTTATGGACTTGGAGAAGGCATTCGACTGCATCCCTTGTGGTTTTTTGTGGGGGGTTCTTCGGGAGTGTGGGGTATTGGGCTTGTTGCCACGAGCTATTCGGTCTCTGTATGACTGTTGTGAGAGTTTGGTTCGTATTGCCAACACTCGGTCGGACTCATTCCCAGTGAGAGCTGGACTCCGCCAGGGCTGCCTTTGGTCACCTATTCTGTACATAATTTTTATGGACAGGATTTCTAGGCACACCCACGGAATGGAGGGTGTCATGCTTGGTGACCACAGGATCTCATCTCTGTTGTTTGCTGATGATGTTGTCCTGTTGGCTTCATCCAGCAATGACCTACAGGTCTTACTGGGACTGTTTGCCGCTGAGTGTGAAGTGGCTTGGATGAGAATCAGTACCTCCAAGTCCGAGTCCATGGTCCTCAGCCAGAAAAAGGTGGCTTGTCCTCTCCGGGTTGGGGACAAGCTCCTGCCCCATCATCATAGCAGTCTGTCGTGGGCGACAATGACTGTTTCATTTAGGTCTGATCAGATTCCTCCACACAGCTCTGTCCTTAGCCTTCCACTGCCAGGAACTCCTGTCTATGTCCAACTTCATCAAGTTTCTTTTTTACAGTGTCTTTAAATCTGAGCCTTGGTCTATCCTGATTGTGTTTGCCCTTGCATAACTGTGAGTAGACTAACTGCCGAGGGAGACGCTGGTGGTCCATCCTCTCAACATGTCCGAGCCATCTCAGGTTCATCTGTATTAGCGTGTCCTCCATTGATGGTAGACCAGCTCGTTTCAACACTTCTATGTTGGTTATCTTGTCTTTCCATGAGATGTTCATTATGGCTCGAAGGTGTCTCATCATGTACGCGTGGAGTTTCTTCACCTGCACTCTGTAGACAGTCCAAGTTTCAGCACCGTACAATAGAGTAGCCAATACTGTCGCTCTGTACACTTTGCATTTCACACGGATAGACACATGTCGATTGTTCCACAGTCTCTCCCTCAAGTTTCCAAACACAGCACTCGCTCTACCCATTCTGAGAGATAGTTCATCCTCCAGCCTAGCATTCTCTGAAACAGTACTCCCTAGATACTTGAAAGTCTTGCACTTGACTAGTGGCTCTGTACCAATGCTGATCTCTTTTGGTAGTGATGTTGATAATTGGAACTTTGGTGGTTGATAAAGGCACTCTGTCTTCTTGATGTTGATTTGGAGGCTGAATTGGCTAGCTGCTCTTGCAAATTTCTCCACTAAAGATTGCATATCTTCCACACTGTGTGCAACTAGAGCACTGTCGTCGGCAAAGAGCATTTCTCTTACTACCTTTATCAATGTCTTACTCTTGGCTTTAAACTGTGCCACACTGAACAAGTCTGCTTCTTTCCTTGTTTGAATGTATACTCCTTCTGAAGTGTCTTTGAAGGCCACCTCAAGCATGGCTGCCAGATATAGCGAGAAGAGTGTAGGTGCCAGCACTCACCCTTGTTTCACCCCATTGCTTACTGAAAAGTCTTTAGCTACTGAACCACTCATTGCCACGTTTGCTTGCATATCTGTATGGAGTGCCTCAATCAGGCTGACAAACTTCTCTGTACAGCCATATTTCTTGAGTACCTTCCAAAGTCCTTGTCACGAAACAGTATCGAAGGCTTTACTGAAGTCTATGAAGACTACATAAAGCAGCATGTTCTGTTCGATACACTTTTCTTGAACATGTTTTAGAAGTGGAAGAAGCACAATGGACATGAAGCTCCTGCCCCAAGTGGAGGAGTTTAAGTATCTTAGGGTCTGATTCATGAGTGAGGGGAAAATGGAGCGGGAGATTGACAGACGGATTGGAGCAGCATCTGCAGTGATGCGGACATTGTACCGGTCTGTTGTGGTGAAGAAGGAGCTAAGCTCTAAGGCAAAGCTGTCAATTTACCAGTCAATCTACGTTCCTATCCTCACCTATGGTCATGAGCTTTGGGCAATGACTGAAAGAATGAGATCGCGGATACAAGTGGCTGAAATGAGCTTTCTTCGTAGGATTGCTGGACTCACCCTCAGAGATAGGGTGAGGAGCTCAGTCATCCGGGAGAGGGTCAGAGTAGAACCGCTGCTCCTCCACATTGAACGGAGCCAGCTGAGGTGGTTTGGGCATCTGATCAGGATGCCTCCTGGATGCCTCCCTCTTGAGGTGTTTCAGGCACGTCCCTCTGGGAGGAGACCCTGGGGCAGACCCAGGACTCGCTGGAGAGACTATGTCTCCCATCTAGTCTGGGAATGCCTTGGTATGCTCTCTGAAGAGCTGGAGCAGGTGGCTGGGGAGGGGGAAGTCTGGGCTTCTCTGCTTGAACTGCTGCCTCCGTGACCTGGACCTCCGGAAAAGCAGTAGAAGATGGATGGATGGGTTTTTGTGCTAAAAGCTAACTTAATGTGTACATGTGTTTATAGGCCCGTAGTGTATGCATGTGTGTGTGTCCATGAATGTCCTGTGTATGCTGTGTGACTGTATTTACACATGTATAGGTATGTGTGTTGTGCGTAAAATGTATACCTATGTATGTGTGCTTGGGTGTGTGCGCATGATGTCTTTGTTCCTTTTGCTTGCATTTGCAAGAGTGAGTGGGGTGCATGTACTTCAGGTTATTTCCTATAAACCAAATGTACTGTGTGAGAGAGAACAGACATAAAGGTTAGTGAATGGTGAAGAGATACAGATAACATACAACAACAACCAAACAATGTCAACAAAATTAGCTACAACAGGCAAACAAGCAAACAACAACCTCAGCAAAAAAGAAAAAAACATTAGACACATGTTAACAAATTAAACTGAGATCAAATAAGAGACCTGCGCATAATCACACTCTTTTTCCACATGTAGCAAAGGAAACAAAAGAGGCTCTACAATAACAAGGGGGTTATGGTTTCATTCATAAACAGCTTGCCATCTATACATCTATATACAGTAGCTCATTAACCTTCTTGGATTTTTTGTTTCCTAATGGGAAAAAGCTTCCTTCTCCTTTCCATGATTTCTTGTGGAAATTGATCATTTAGACCATAATTGGTGTTTTTAAGCTGCCTGCCCTGCCTCTGCACCAGAATTTTTTGCTTGACATGTTTAAATTTGGCAACGATAGGTCTGGAACGTTTATTATGGGGATTTATTTTTTTTGTCCAGTGCCTTGGACTCGGTGAAAGGTTATTGATTTTGTAAAGTCAGGGGACAGTTTCAGCTGCGTGGACATGAATTCATGGACCAGCTGTTCTGGGTTTTCATTATTCTTTTCAGCAATTCCGGAAAAAAACAAGGTTGTCTCTCCTGTTTCCTTCATTTTCTGGTTCTCTCTTACAATGACACCAAGTTGTGTGGTTAGCGTGTTTACTGACTTTTTCAAGCCATTGTTTCTTCTAAGAGAGAAACAAGCTGCGCCTGACTGTATTCCAAACTCTCTTGTATGCTCTGGAATTCTTTATGGAGCAGCTTGACCAACGCTAGTCGACCATCCATGCTGGTAAGTTTATTTTTAATAGCGAAAAGGATATCACTAACCTCTGAGCTCTCCTGTGATTTCTTTGATGTTAATTTTCGGAGAATCCGTGGGTCTGGGTCTTTTGGACATAGAGAAGGAGGAAGGACCGGGAGATACGTTGTCCTCCATGTTACAGCAATGATAATAAAACTCGTCTATATAATTCTCAAGTTCCTCCAGCTCCATCGAGAAGATGACGAAATGATTTGCGAATAAATGAAGCTAGGAACAGATTAGCAGATTAATTACAATAAAAAAGAAACTTTACCTGTGAAAAAGTCTGTTTATGCTCGGTCAACCTGAGTGGCTATTTTGGATTATCGCGCAACAGTCTCGGAATGTTTCGTGATCACAGCGTCATGCCTCCCTCTCTAATTTACAATTTCAAAATTCACAAATTTACTATAAGTAAGCCACAAATTTACACAAACACAGCTTCCAAATGCTGAAAAAAATTTCCAAAAAGGTAATAAATTTACAACAATACCGTTTTTTTTTGTTTTGTTTTTTTTTGCTTTTTTTTTCTTTGTTGCTTTGATTCATTTACTTGAATGGAGGCTTAATATTTTATTTATTAAAAGAAAGTCTTTTTCAGATTTTTGAAAAAAATATTTATTTTGAACAAATATTTCTTTTTCAGTGGAAGCTGCCCATTTTTTGCCATTGACCTTTGTAATGTAAATAAATAATTAATGATGAAGACCATGGTGTCTGTGTGAGTAGATAATTTTGTCGAAATCTATGGGGTGTTACATACTTCCATGAGTGTATACTGTACATATAAAATATATATGTAATGGTCTGCACTGGCTGCTCATCCTCCTCAGCTGTGCACACACCTGTTCCTCATCACGGTCGGGGCTATTTAATCCACGCTGCCCTGGGATCTGTGCGGAGTCGTCTGTCTTACTCCTGGAGACCACGCACGCCTTCTTCAAAGATTCCGGAGATCCTAGCCACAACCTGCTTTCATCCCAGCTTCCAACCTTCTGCCCCCTGGAAGAAAACCTCTACCACGCAAGTAAGCCTTTGCTTAACCTCTCAAATCCAATCTCAGTCCCCTGTGCATAAGTGGAGCTCCGTAGTGGCGGACCTCTCTCCTTCCTGGCGGTGGACCGAGCCTGACACCCTCACCAGACACACCTCCACCACCTACACGTTGCAACTGGTTCTGTGAACGCTGTTCTCCTGGCTGTAGCCGCCGAGCTAAACCTGAGCGTCACAACATCTCAGCAAACAGTAAGCTCAAGATTAACCTGCACATCACTACCTGTATTGCCACTAACAGCCCTGCCTCTGTTTGTCCCTAGGGTTGCCAGATCGTACAGTGTTCTGCTCTCCCCCAGCTACAGCAAGAACACACACCCACACACTTACATTTACAATATTGTTGTTAATAAATATAATTGTATCTACTCTGGTGTCCAAGTCTGCTCACTGGGTCAACAACCATGTCAGTACGACTCCGCCAAAATGACCCAGCTCACAGCGCGCTAACGCGCAAGGTAAACAACCTCGAGACCCGAGTAGATCAGTTAGCTTATCAACAGCAGATCATTTTGACCCAGTTAACCCGTTTAACGGATCGGTTGGATTGTTTGGCAGGGCCTCAGACGTTTCCTCCTGCTCCTTCGGTCCCTAGTAGCTCCTCGGCTCCCACTAGCTCCCCACCCGGGCAGGGCCCTTCTCCTTGGCTAACCCCCGTTCCCACTCCTACCCGTTTCAGTGGAAAGTTAGGGGAGGCGCGGGGTTTCATTATGCAATGTGAGATAGTGTTTCAGCGGGTACCCGGGGTTTTCACCACAGACCACGGCCAGATAGGCTATTTTATTAATCTGTTAGAGGGACGAGCACTAGCTTGGGCCTACGCCGTCATGGCTAGGGCGAGTTATGCTAACATGACTTATAAGCAGTTTGTCAGTGAGTTCAAGGAGGTGTTTGACCACTCCAACCGTGATAGTGTGCTTACCTCCCGGTTGCTTAACCTTAGACAGGGAACTCAGTGAGTGGCAGATTATGCTGTCGACTTCCGGGTGGTGGCTACAGAGGTTGGGTGGGAAGATGCCTCACTTTGCAGCATTTTTGTGAAGAGTCTTAGCCCTAGCCTGCGGGACCAGTTGGCTCCCTTGGAGAAACCTGGTAGGCTTACTGAATTAATCTCCTTAGCCATCAGTCTGGACAACAGATTAAGGGAGCGGGCAGCAGAACGTAGGTCCTCTAGTCGCTCGGGTGCCCAATATTACCACTCCCCTTGGCCTTCCCTATTGGCCCTGCCTCCCTCTGATTCCCCAGAAGGTCTGGAACCTACGGTAATGAGACAATCCAAATTACCTCCGGAGGAGAAACAGCGCCGCCGCGAGCTGGGGTTGTGTCTGTACTGCGGGAGCGAGGAGCATGAGGTAGTGTCATGTCCTGAATGGCTAAAAGGGGGAGTCCGTGCGTCACAGTAGAGGGACTCGTGGACTCACCTCAAGCTAATCCCCTATCTAGGTTACTTCTCTCTATTCGTTTCATTCACAAACAGACAGAAATAGGGACACACACACTGATTGATTCAGGGGCAGAGCAGAACTTTATCTTGGGGAAACTGGCAACCCGGTCGGGTCTCCCCTGTCAATCACTTAAAGTCCCACTTCAGCTCATCGCCCTGTCCAAAGCCCCTCTCGCTACTGTTTCCCAGCAGACCCTCCCGGTGGCTGTCATTGCATCAGGGAATCATTGGGAGGAACTGAAGTTTTTCGTGTTACCGGTTTCCTCCTCTCCGGTTATTCTGGGGTATCCCTGGTTACAGCTTCATAATCCCTCTATTAACTGGCGCTCTGGTAATGTATTATCATGGAGTTCGTTCTGTCTCGGTGCCTGTCTTCAATTGGCTGCTTGCTCGCCGTCCATGCCCCTGAGTGTTCCCACCATCCCTCCCCCCGATCTGTCCAAGATTCCCCCAGAGTATCACGACCTTGGGGCCGCTTTTAGCAAGACCCAGGCCCTTTCCCTCCCCCCTCACCGCCCACATGACTGCGCCATTAACCTCTGTGCCGGAGCCCCGCTACCGTCGAGTCGTCTATACAGCCTGTCACCTCCGGAGCAGGAAGCCATGGAGGCTTATATTAAAGAGTCATTAAACTCCAGCATAATTTGGCCGTCATCTTCAGCGGTGGGGGTGGGTTTTTTTTGTTTTTTTTGTGGGAAAGAAGGACGGTTCGCTAAGGCCATGCATTGATTTCAGAGGACTTAATAACATCACTATCAAGGACAAATACACCCTGCCTCTTATTAACTCAGCATTTGATTCCGTCCGGGGGCCTTCTGGTTCATCAAGCTGGATCTGCAGAACGCCTACCATCTGGTCCGGATCCGGGAAGGTGATGAATGGAAGACGGGGTTCCGGACCCCCAGCGGTCACTTTGAGTATTTTGTCATGCCGTTCGGGCTGACCAACGCCCCCGCTGTGTTCCAGTGGCTGATCAATGATGTGCTGAGGGATTTTCTGGGTGTCTTTGTCTTTGTCTACCTTGATGACATCCTCATCTTTTTGCAGTCCTTGGACGAGCATTGTGTGCATGTGAGGCGAGTGTTGCAATGGCTCCTGGAAAACAAGTTATTTGTTAAAGCTGAGAAGTGCGAATTCCACGCATCCAAAACATCCTTCCTGGGCTTTATTATCTCCCATAGCGAGATCATCCCAGACCCCAGCAAGGTAAAAGCGGTGGTAGATTGGCCCACCCGCTCTTCCAGAAAACAACTGCAGCAGTTTTTGGGGTTTGACAATTTCTACTGCCGCTTCATTAAAAATTACAGCATCACTGCTCTCCCCTGACCCATCTCACTTCTTTGAAGGTGCCCTTCAGGTGGACTGAGGAGGCGGCTGCGGCCTTCACTGATCTTAAAGGGCAGTTCTTGGCCTCTCCCATCCTGGCCCAGGTGGACCCCGCTCTCCAGTGCCTAATGGAAGTGGACGCCTCGGACTCGGGGGTCGGAGCCGTCCTATCCCAGCGTTCCCCGGAGGATGGCAAGGTTCGTTCCTGTGCGTTCTTCTTCTGATGGCTGTCTAGAGCGGAATGCAAGTATGACATCGGTGACAGGGAGCTCCTAGCGGTCAAGCTCGCCCTGGAGGAGTGGCGCCATTGGTTGGAGGGTGTCTCCCAGCCGTTTGTGGTCTGGATGGACCCCGAGAAACTGGAGTACCTTAGGACAAGTGTCTGAATGCCCGCTGGTCCCTGTTCTTCAGGCGTTTCGATTTTATCATCACGTATCGTCCCGGGTCCAAGAACACCAAACCTGATGCCCTGTCCAGGCAATTCTCCGCAGACGTTGTGGAAAAGATGGAGCACCCCATCCCTTCTCCATCATGTGTCGTGGGCGCCCTCTCATGGGGCATTAAGGAGAAGGTCCTGAAGGTGCTGGATGTTGAACCGGACCCGGGCGGGGGGCCGGCAGGGAAGCTGTTCGTTCCATCTGCCGTCTGAGGCAAGGTCATCCACTGGGCTCATGCCTCCAGGTTCTTGTGCCACCCTGGGAGGAGTCGTACATTGGCACTATTGCAGAGGACGTTTTGGTGGCCGTCTATTCAGAAGGACATCAGTGAATATATCCACGCCTGCCCCCAGTGCGCCGCTGGCAAGACGTCATCCTCCTCTCCTGCCGGTCTGCTTCACCCCCTCCCTATTCCTGGCAGGCCCTTGTCCCATGTGGCATTGGACTTTGTCACCAGGCTTCCCTCCTCTAACCATCATACAGTAATTCTCACCATTGTGGACAGATTCTCCAAGGCCACCCACTTCGTCCCCCTGCAAAGGCTGCCTACGGCGAAGAAGATGGCGGACCTGCTCGTCCAACACGTGGTGAGGTTACACGGGATCCCCCTGGACATCGTCTCCGACCGAGGACCCCAATTTATCTCCCAGGTTTGGAGGTCTTTTTGCAACGCCCTTGGGGCTACGGTGAGCCTGTCGTCTAGTTACCACCCTCGGAGCAACGGACAGTGTGAAAGAGTGAATCAGGAACTGGAGGCTGCATTGCGGTGTGTCGCGACCGGCAACCCGCCATCCTGGAGAACGCACCTCCCATGGATCGAATATGCTCACAACACCACAGTCTCATCAGCTATTGGAATGTCCCCATTCGAGGCTTCGCTGGGCTACAATCCCCGACTATTCCCTGAAGAGGAGGGGGACATCACCGTCCCGTCCGTCCGAGCTCACTTGAGGCGCTGCCGCCGGCTGTGAAGAGCTACCCGGACCGTGCTATGGCACATGGCGGAGCACAACTCTACGGTGGCCAATTGTCGCAAGACGTCAGCCCCTTCCTACCAGGTGGGTCAGCAGGTATGGCTGTCTACAAAGAACATTAAGCTGAAGGCAGAGCCGAAGATGTCGCAGCGGTTTATTGGGCCATTTTCCATTACACGCATCATCAACCCTGTTTCTGTGTGCGTAGCCCCCCCCCCCCACGTATTTGCCCTACTTTTCATGGGTCGCAAGTCAAACCCTTCTGTTCCAGCCCTCTGTGTCCCCCTCCCAGGTATCCACCTCCGCCGATGGTGATCGACGGTGACCCGGCGTGGAAGGTCAATGCCATCCTAGACGTCTGCCGCCGGGGTCGCAGCCTGCAATATCTGGTTGACTGGGAGGGCTATGGGCCAGAATGGAGGTCCTGGGTGCGTCCCTCCTTCGTGCTGGATAAAGATCTCATCAGGGACTTCCATCGGATGCACCCAGGTATGTTGGATCGACCGCCGAGAGGTGTTTCGTGGGGGGGGAGTACTGTAATGGTCTGCGCTGGCTGCTCATCCTCCTCAGCTGCACACACACCTGTTCCTCATCATGGTCGGAGCTATTTAATCCACGCTGCCCTGGGATCTGTGCAGAGTCGTCTGTCTTACTCCTGGAGACCACGCACGCCTTCTTCACAGATTCCGGAGATCCTAGCCACAGCCTGCTTTCATCCCAGTTTTCAACCTTCTGCCCACCTGCGTCTGGCAGAAAACCTCTACCACGCAAGTAAGCCTTTGCTTAATGTCTCAAATCCAATCTCAGTCCCCTGTGCACAGTTGGAGCTCCGTGGCGGTGGACCTCTCTCCTCCCTGGTGGCAGACCGAGCCTGACACCTTCACCAGACACACCTCCACCACCTACACGCTGCAACTGGTTCTGTGGACGCTGTCCTCCTGTCTGTAGCCGCCGAGCTAAACCTGAGCGTCACAACATCTCAGCGAACAGTAAGCTCAAGATTAACCTGCACATCGCTACCTGTATTGCCACTAACAGCCCTGCCTCTGTTTGTCCCTAGGGTTGCCAGGTCGTACAGCATTCTGCTCTCCCCCAGCTGCAGCAAGAACACACACCCACACACTTACATTCACAATGTTGTTGTTAATAAATATAATTGTATCTACTCTGGTGTCTGAGTCTGCTCACTGGGTCAACAATCATGTATATATAATATATGTGTGTGTGTGTGTGTGTGTGTGTGTGTGTGTGTACCAAGTAAGTACAGTAAAATTTTGCATTTCTGTATGTAACTTTACTTTTTTCAATAATTAGAAGTGCCCTTATTTTGATGCTGAGCATTTGACCCCCGCCCCCCCCAAAAAAAGTCTGTGCATGTCACTGGTGTGTCCGAAGTGTTTCAGAGTGACGAGTAAATGTATCCAATTGCATCCAAAATACTGACTTGAGACTTTAAGAGATCCTTAAGTGCACTCAATCATAATGACATGTACGTATGATCATGTTGTAGGAAGTGTACCCCAACCCCACCCCCAACTGTTGTATAAGCATAGGCGAATCATCCTGGGTCATCACTCCTATACTTTTATCTGAGGAAGTGACAGGAAGCATGTTGACAAGTCTGGAAGTGTGTCAGACTGAGAAAAAAAGAAAAGAGGGACAGAGCAGAGCAGGAACTGAGGGTGATGGAAGGGGAGAAAAGGAGAGAGATGTTGTTTGAGAGAGAGGGGTGATGAGAGAGGTGAATGAAAAGGAGGAGTGAAGTCTGAAAGTGTTGGAAGAAGCAGGAGTGAGATATGGAGGCATAAAGGAGAAGGAGCCGTGGGAGGGGGAGGAGGAAGAGAGCTGTCTCTGTGGTAATCCTGTTAGAGAGGGAGAGATCAGGCTGACAGTTTGTTGCTGTTGCTCTGAATAGATTAGCTTCCCTGCTCTTTAAAACACATTACAACAATCCACTTTTATTCTTTTACTGAATCCGCTTGCAGTGCTCAGTTCTGTATGAGCAAATCCCTGGCCTTATATTAGAACATGTGTCAGGTCATAAAGAGCACTGTTTGCATCACTGATGCCTTTATTTTTGAGACAGTCCCACAACAGAAAACACCCTATTTGATACAATGGTTTTTACCTACAACTACCTAAGTTGTGTCAGGTCAGGCATTGGCTTGCTTGCTACCGGATAACCATGAAAACCGGTACTACCTGTCTCATGGTTCGGGCCGTCGGTGACTCAACCGGCATTCCCGCCCTTCCGAGGGCGTGGAGGGTGAAACAGGGCATCCTGGCAGAACTAAAAACAATATCTGCCACAGGTCTGTGGTGGACCACTCCCAGTTACACAGGGTGAGACTGGACATCCTGGCAGATAAACACATCTGCCGCAAGGTCTGTGGTGGACTGTGCCAGTCGGTGCATTGTGACATGCACTACACAACGAGCAGAGATAAACAAACCTATCATCTGGTTAGTCACTGCAACAGATACTGGATTCAGACTTTTTGTCTTGGCTTGTCCTTGCCACTGATAATACCTTTATCTGCCAAGAATGTGCTGCTAGTCCAGCAAAAGCTAGCAGTACTCAAATACTTTGCAAGCAGTTTCATGAAATGGTCAATCAGAAAACAACTCATACCGGCTCGGACGTCGCCCGGGCTTACAAGGTCTGTGCTGATCTGTTCACACTCTGACAGGCAGCAAAAAGTAAGCTAGGAGCAGGAAGACAAAAGAAGAGGAAAATGGCAACCTTGTGTTAGCAGAATGGAATGTACGCACTCTGTTGGACAGAACAACATCACAGCGCCCAGAAAGACAGACCACGCTTGTGGCCCTGGAAATGAACAGGTACAATGTAGACATAGCTGCACTTAGTGAAACAAGATTGCCTGGATATGACAGCTTGGAAGACCTTGGGTACATCTTCTTTTGGAGTGGGAGATCAACTCAAGAAAGGAGAGAAGCAGGAGTGGGCTTTGCAGTTAGAAAGGAGATAGCAGCAATGCTTGATGACGAACCGGTGCCAATCAACGACAGGATAATGACTATGAGACTCCCACTACAGCGGAAGATGTATGCCACACTCATCAGTGTATATGCCCCAACAATGACCAACACAGAGGAGGTGAAGGAAGAGTTCTACAGTGATTTACGTGAGACTATCAGGCGTGTACCGACTGATGACAGGCTGATTCTCGTTGGAGATTTTAATGCCAGAGTTGGTTCGGACACCGAGAAATGGAAAAGAGTGCTAGGCAGTTATGGAGTAGGCAAGTGCAATGCTAATGGAGAAGTTCTACTTGCACTATGTTCAGAGTACAACCTTGTGATAACCAACACTCTATTTAAGCACAAGGACACACACAAGAAGACATGGATGCACCCAAGATCCAAGCACTGGCACTTATTAGACTACATCATAGTCAGGCAGAGAGACATTAGGGATGTATTGGACAACAGAGCAATGAGAGGCACGGACTGAGGCACTGATCATGTTATGCTGAGATCTAGATTAAGGATTTGGAGATGAAAACAGCACTGCAGGACGAGTGCGAAGCCACCACGGAAGCTAAACACTAGTGCACTGAAAGGCCAAAAGAAGCAGGAAGAACTTGCACAGGAAATGGATGAAAACTTGAAAGACTGGGACAGCAACAACTCAGAGAATAACATAGAAGAGAAATGGGCAACACTGAAGGATACGGTGTATCAGACTGCGAGTGATGTTTTAGGCTACCCTGAGAGGAAACATCAAGATTGGTTTGATGAGCATGATGAATACCTGAAGAAACTACTAGAAGCAAGGAATACAGCTATGCAGGAAAACCTACAGTGTAACACAAGGTTGAAGAAGAAGAAATACTCAAAGGCTCAGAGTGAGCTAAAGAAGTACACCAGAGAGATGAAGTCCAACTGGTGGGATGAAAAAGCAGAGGAACTTCAAACTGCAGCAGACAGGAAGGACATGAAAACATTCTTCACAGGTCTGAGAGAAATCTACAGCCCTAAACCAAGAGGATTGAGCCAACTAAAGGCTATGGATGGTGAAACGGTTTTGCAGGAAAAAGACAAGATCCTGGACAGATTTGCAGACCACTTTGACCAACTACTAAACAACCCTGGAGATCTCACTGAAGAGGCTAAAGAAGCTCTAGTGCAGCGATCAGCTGTATCAAGTCTGGATGAACCACCAAATTTTGATGAACTAATGGCAGCTATCAGGACGACACAGGATGGTAAAGCTCCAGGAAGGGATGGAATTCCAGCAGAAGTGTGGAAATTTGCTGGTGTTCAGCTGACCAACTGCCTGCACAAGCTCATCCAAGAGATATGGGATGCCCAGAAAGTACCTCAAGACTGGAAGGATGCAAGTATTGTGCCTTTGTTCAAGAAAGGTGACAGGAAGGATTGTGGAAATTACCGAGGTATATCACTGCTAGCCACTGTTGGTAAGATTCTCTCACGTGTACTACTTAACAGACTCAGTGAACACATCTCGCAGAATGTACTACTGGAAACCCAGTACGGCTTTAGAAGTGGAAGAAGCACAATGGACATGATTTTCTGTTTGAAACAGGTTCAAGAAAAGTGTATCGAACAGAACATGCCGCTTTATGTAGTCTTCATAGACTTCAGTAAAGCCTTCAATACTGTTTCGCGACAAGGACTTTGGCAGGTACTCAAGAAATATGGTTGTACAGAGACGTTTGTCAGCCTGATCGAGGCACTCCATACAGGTATGCAAGCAAACATGGCAATGAGTGGTTCAGAATCTAAAGACTTTTCAGTAAGCAATGGGGTGAAACAAGGGTGAGTGCTGACACCTACACTCTTCTTGCTATATCTGGCAGCCATGCTTGAGGTGGCCTTCAAAGACACTTCAGAAGGAGTATACATTCAAACAAGGAAAGAAGCAGACTTGTTCAACGTGGCACAGTTTAAAGCCAAGAGTAAGACATCAATAAAAGTAGTAAGAGAAATGCTCTTTGCCGACAACAGTGCTCTAGTTGCACACAGCGTGGAAGATATGCACTCTTTAGTGGAGAAATTTGCAAGAGCAGCTAGCCAATTCAGCCTCCAAATCAACATCAAGAAGACAGAGTGCCTTTATCAACCACCAAAGTTCCAATTATCAACATCACTACCAGAAGAGATCAGCATTGGTACAGAGCCACTAGTCAAGTGCAAGACTTTCAAGTACCTAGGGAGTACTGTTTCAGAGAATGCTAGGCTGGAGGATGAACTATCTCTCAGAATGGGAAGAGCGAGCGCTGTGTTTGGAAACTTGAGGGAGAGACTGTGGAACAATCGACAGGTGTCTATCCATGTGAAATGCAAAGTGTACAGAGCGACAGTACTGGCTACTCTATTGTACGGTGCTGAAACTTGGACTGTCTACAGAGTGCAGGTGAAGAAACTCCACGCGTACATGATGAGACACCTTCGAGCCATAATGAACATCTCATGGAAAGACAAGATAACCAACATAGAAGTGTTGAAACGAGCTGGTCTACCATCAATGGAGGACATGCTAATACAGATGAACCTGAGATGGCTCGGACATGTTGAGAGGATGGACCACCAGCGTCTCCCTCGGCAGTTAGTCTACTCACAGTTATGCGAGGGCAAACGCAATCAGGGTAAACCAAGGCTCAGATTTAAGGACACTGTAAAAAGAAACTTGAAGAAGTTGGACATAGACAGGAGTTCCTGGCAGTGGAAGGCTAAGGGCAGAGCTGTGTGGAGGAATCTGATCAGACCTAAATGAAACAGTCATTGTCGCCCATGACAGACTGCTATGATGATGATGATGATGATGATGATGATGATGATGATGATGACCTAAGTTCTGACATTAAGCGACCTCTAGGGGTTGTGGAGATAATGACGTGAAGTGACATGGCCAAGGGGTTCAGTGATTTACCGTTAATAGGGGGACATCATATGGCGTCATATGGTAATAACATCAAATATGAATATAATTATTAATAATTAATAACTGCAATTAAGAATTATTAATAATTATTGCATTACCTCGTAGCACTAGGGGAAGCACTCACTGTTTTAAGAGTGGGGAGAACTCTTTTAAGGACCAGTTTAGCTTAAGAATTTGGCAAATAATAAGATTAGCATTAATTGCTAATTTATTGACAATTATTGGATCAGTGTCATAATCTGGGCGTCAGTTCTTGACACTGAGCGATTGTGAAATGTGAACACACGGTCACACCTTAAACTTTGTTTAGTAATTTTAATGAAGAAAGCCCAAAATGACAATAAATACCTGTATAGTTTGTTGAATGGAGAGATAACCAGAGATGGTGTTAACAGTGGTAATTTTGCATGTATGAAAAAAGAGCAAAATTTCTGTATTTACAGGTCTTGCATACAGTTGTGCTCATGAGAGAGCTGAGAGACGCGGGCAGTGAAGATGGCTGCTTAGGTGAGGAGCACCGCAGTGCAGACAGCCTTTTTTTTTTTTTCTTCTACAAGGGCGTTTTTCTCTTGTTTCCTCAGCTGAAATTACTATTATTAATACACTTTACATCGAGACTGGATTTGTGGAGAACAGGATTAGTATGCCAACGCAACAGCAGAAAATTAATCTTCGCCCCAAAGCCGGTGCTAGCAAGGAAAATCTGGCTACAGCTGGTGATACCACATCGAGCCCTCCTCCCTCTCCGCCACCTTCAACAGGTGCAGGTGTTGCCAAAGACTAAATGGCGGAGGACATCTCTAAGATCTTTGAACTGTTGAAGGAAATATCGGAGAGGCAAGACGCCAAACTCAACTCTATTGAGGCGTCAATGAGGGCGGTGGACACCAAGCTAACGGAGTTAGCTACCCGGCTGGGAGATGTGGAGTCTCGCATCGCTTTTCTTGAGGATGCTAATACAGCTCTGGATGCTAATCCCCCCGCAACCCAGACGCAGGTAGAAGATTTACTTTTGAAGCTGGACGATTTAGAAAATAGATCACGCCGAAACAATCTATGCTTTGTCGGCTTTCCAGAAAATTGTGAAAAATCAGATGCCCTTACCTTCATGCGCAAAGCTATCCCACATCTGCTGAAAATGGAGTTCCCTGGAGGGCTGGAAATTGACCGTGCGCATCGGAGCCTCGCTGGACGCAGACCTGACGGGCAGCCGCCCAGGGCTATCCTGATTCGACTTCTACGCTTCCAGGATAGGGAGCGTATTGTGGAGGCAGCACGCAGGATGGGAAAGCTGGATTGGAATGGTCATCACATCATGATTTTCCCGGATTATTTCAGACGAGTATCCGAGATGAGAGCGGCGTTCAAGCAGTGTAAACACCTGCTGCACCAGAAGAAGATTGCATTCTCTCTCAGGTACCCTGCAGTTCTCGTTGTGAAGTTGGCAAGTGGTAAACAGGAGTTCACTGACCCTAAAAAAGCATTGAACCTGATTCTTTCACTACCGTGAGACATTGATGAACAATGGTATGAATATATGCTATATGTTTATTTGTTATATATTTTTGACTGAGGATTTGATGCAGTATTAATGTAAGGTTCCTTTTTTTTGCCCACGCTTTATTGTTTATAGGCATGAGGCTGCTGCGATGTTGCGGCTCTCCCTAAGTTTATTGCACTGTTCACAGTCACGGTCCTAGAGTTTTTTATTTTCTTTTTTTTGGTTGGTGCAGTTTTTGTGCACCGATGGGTGACACTGGTTTCAGGTCACCGATTATGTTACTTTATGTTTATGTGGTTTTCGTTTTTTTTTTTTTTTTTTTTTTTTTTGTATTTTTAATTTTTATTGTGTTTGTCTTTTGCCCAGTGAGGGGGTTTTTGGTGGAGAATTGCTGGATATTTTGGATGGTAATATGTACCGTTTATGATGTCGGCTAATTGTCAGAGCTTTCTTAACCTCATTACTTGGAATGTTAAAGGCCTTAACTACCCAATTAAGAGGAAAAAAATTTTGGCGTTTATTAAATCAAAAAAAGTGGATGTAGCGTTGCTTCAAGAGACCCACCTCACTAAAACAGAATCTAAAAAACTCTGTCGGGACTGGGTGGGCCATGGGTTTGCGTCTTGTGGTAATAGCCAGAGCAGGGGGGTAGCAATCCTTATTCATAAACATTTGCAGTTCAAGTGTCTAAAAGAGGTTAGTGATGATGATGGACGACTCCTTATAATTCTTATAGAAATTCAGGGCCATAGGATGATACTCGCTAATGTTTATGCACCAAATATAGTTGATTGTGCATTTTTTGCACAATTGGAACACGAATTAAGCGAAATGGGTAATTCTCCCATTTTAGTAGGCGGGGATTTTAATCAGGTCATGGACAACATTTTAGATCGGAGCACCCCCTCACAGCCTTCATCTAAATCTGGCTCTATATTGAAAGACATGTGCAATGCAATTGGTTTGGTAGATGTTTGGCGGCTTTTTAATCCGTCCACAAGGGATTACACTTTTTATTCCACTGTTCATAATGTGTTTTCCAGGATTGATTATTTTTTAATGTCAAAATTTTCTGTTTCTTCTGTAAATTCGAGCTTCATTGGTAGCATAATACTATCAGATCATGCCCCTGTTTTTCTACATATGATCCCGCCTTGTCAGTTGAAAAAAAATTCTAGATGGAGGCTTAATTCAAGCTTCCTTTTTAATCCAGATTTTGTGTCCTCTTTGAAAGCAGAGATCTCCTTATATCTTGAGACAAACTGGGATTCTGCTCCCTCTGCCAGGGTTGCTTGGGAGGCCTTTAAGGCATTTATTAGGGGACATATTATTCAATATGCATCTTTTAAAAAGAAAACTAACATTGCTAAACAGATTGATTTGGAGAGGAGAATAGCTATATTAGAGACTTCATTCAAACAAGACACAAATTTAGTAAATTTGTCACCCCTTCTGAAGCTTAAGTATGAGCTGAATTCAATTCTAACACAAAAAGTTGAATTTTCCCTATTTCGTCTTAGGCACAAACAGTTTGAGGAGGGGGATAAAGCTGGCAAAATGCTGGCTAGATATATTAAAATGAAAGAAGCTCAGTGTACTATATCTGCTATTAGGACACAGGATGGTACTCTGGTGTCAGACTTAAATGAAATTAATGGTGCTTTCAGAGAATTTTACACCTCGCTTTATTCTTCTGAAATGGAGGCTGGATCTCAAGAGATCTATGCATTTTTATCATCCCTATCTTTGCCCTCCCTAACGAAGGAACAAATAGACTTACTTGACGCCCCAATTACTAAAGAGGAAATTGTGAAAGTGATTAAGAGCTTCCCGACTGGAAAGGCACCGGGCCCTGATGGATTCACTGCGGAATTTTACAAGGCCTGTGTTGATGAGCTTTCTCCTTTACTTTTAGAAATGTTTGCGGAATCTTTTGAACAAGGCCGTTTGCCCCCTTCTTTAACAGAGGCTTTCATTTCGCTTATTTTAAAAAGCAATAAAGATCCGTTAGAATGTAAGAATTATAGACCAATTAGTCTTATAAACTGTGACTGTAAAATTCTCTCCAAAATTTTGGCATTAAGATTAGATAAAGTAATGATATCTCTTATAAATCCTGATCAGGTGGGTTTTATTCGTTCCAGGGGTGCGGCAGACAATATTAGGCGATTTATTGATATCATATGGTTAGTTCAAAATGATCCCTCACTTGCACACCTCTCTCCAGTGGCAGCCCTCTCCCTGGATGCTGAAAAAGCATTTGACAGGGTTGAGTGGCAGTATCTCTTTGCAACTCTAGAGACTTTTGGTTTTGGTTCAAAGTTTCTTTCTTGGATTAAATTACTATATAATGAACCTAGAGCTTCAGTGATATCAAATCGAGTTACATCACAGTCTTTTAGACTTTATAGGGGTACGCGCCAGGGCTCCCCTTTAAGTCCCTTGCTTTTTGCTTTGGCATTAGAACCATTAGCTGCTGCTATCCGCAAAGACGGCAATTTTCCAGGTATTCAGGTCCATGGCAGTACCCATAAGATAATGTTGTATGCTGATGATGCATTGGTACTGATTACACAACCTCAAAAATCAATTCCAGCTCTTCTTAAAATTATTAACCAATTTTCACGTTTGTCTGGTTATAGAGTTAACTGGATAAAATCAGAAATTCTCCCTCTAACATCTTATTGCCCTAAAACACTGTTTACATTTGGTCAAAATATAGGCTTCTCTTGGCCAAAATTAGGAATTAAATATCTTGGCATCCTGTTTCCTCACATTTTATCAGCTCTGATTCAGATTAATTTTGAACCCTTGCTTGAAAAATTTAAAATAGACATAGAAAGGTGGTCACCTCTTTTTTTGTCTCTCTGGGGCAAGGTCAATGTTATTAAGATGATTTGTGCACCCCGATTTAATTACCTTCTGCAATCTCTTCCTCTTAGGATCCCAGTTGGTTATTTTCGACAATTTGATAGGTTGTGCAATAAGTTTTTATGGAATGGTAAGCGCCCTAGATTAAAGTTGAAAAGATTGCAGAAGTCTATAGATTCAGGAGGTTTGGGGATCCCAAATTTGGTTTTATATCATTACGCTTTTAGTCTTAGACATTTGATTCATTGGGCTCTCCCCCCTGAGAGAGCTCCCCCTTGGTTTTATTTGGAGAATTATTTGAGCAGCCCTCTTCCCTTAGTACATCTAATCACAATTAAACTGTCTTCTGAATTTCAGTCGCATCCTATTATATCCTTTTTACAATACGTTTGGAAGAGAGTTGCTTCTATACTAGAGTTTAGCTCTCATCTTCATTCTATGGCTTCTATTTGGCTTAACCCAAGTCTCCATATTGGAAAATCCCCATTTATGTGGAAAATCTGGGTGAAAAAGGACATCTTGATGTTAAAAGATCTATATGAAGGGGGAGCTCTCAAATCATTTGATGTTCTACGGGCACAGTATGGACTACCACAGAATCAGTTTTGGAAATATTTACAACTTCGATATCTGCTGTGTCAAGTCTTTGGATCTACAACTACCCCTACTCCTGATGTAGATTGGCTCATCCAGGCTTTGAGTTCCTGTGGCAAAAGATCTAAGGCCTCAAATTTCTATTTAATGCTCCTTAAGAGCTCAAATAAAGATTCTACATTCCTTAAACACGTATGGGAAAAAGATCTGAATTCACAATTTACTGATGTTGAATGGGCAAATATTTTAAAGAATGGGAAGAAAGTGTCTAGGGGATTGAAAACCAGACTTGTTCAATTTAAAATTTTGAATCGATTTTACTGGACACCTCGTAAAATGTCGAGAGCGAATCTCATTCACTCTTCAAGCTGCGAGAGATGTCTACAGGGGGAGGGGACATTAATCCATATGATCTGGAGTTGTCCGGTAATACAGGACTTTTGGTTGCAGATCCATAGACATATTATGACAATTGTTAAGCAAGAAGTGCCATTTACTCAGAGACTTTTTGTCCTTGGGGATCCATCAATGATTCAAGACCCAATCTCTGATGCCGAGTGGATTCAGACTGCTTTGATGCTGGGCCGAAAGTTGATCACTTTTTACTGGAAATCTTCCTCTGCCCCACCCGTAGCTCAATGGCTCAGGGAGTTGGGCAAGCTTGCTGCACTAGAACGCCTTTCATGTAAGCTTCTGGACAGGATGGACAGCTTCTATAATAAGTGGGGATCCTATCTTACCTTTATAGGTGTAGTAGATTAAGCTAATCATTTTAAGAGTATTAGGGTGGAAATGGAATGTTTTATCCTCTCACTGGGTATACTTGTTTTTTTTGTGTGTTTGTTTTTTTGTGTTTGTTTGTTTTTGTTTTATTTTCTAAATTGAAAACCCAATAAAATTCAAATTACAAAAAAAGAAGAAAGCCCAAAATGACAATAAATACCTGTATAGTTTGTTGAATGGAGAGATAACCAGAGATGGTGTTAACAGTGGTAATTTTGCATGTATGAAAAAAGAGCAAAATTTCTGTATTTACAGGTCTTGCATACAATTGTGCTCATAAGTTTACATACCCTGGCGGAATTTGTGATTTTTTTGGCCATTTTTCAGAGAATATAAATGATAATACAAAAACTTTTCTTTCACTCATAGTTAGTGGTTGGTTGAAGCTATTTATTATCAGTCAATTGTGTTTGCTCTTTTTAAATCATAATGACAACAGAAGCTACCCAAATAACCCTGATCAAAAGTTTACGTACCCTGGGAGTTTTGTCCTGTTAACATAAACACAAGCTGACACACACAGGTTAAGGATAATGACCTGAACTTATACAGTGCTTTTTCTAGTCACAAAGACCACTCAAAGCGCTTAACAAGTGGCTACACTAACCGTCTATTCTAAGGGTCTATCAGAGACAGATACCTAGGGACAATTTAGAGTCACCAATTAACTTGACATGCATGCCTTTGGATTGTGGGAGGAAGCCGGAGCCCCCGGAGTAAACCCACACAGAAAGGTTCCCACCCCTGCCAGCCTGGGGATTTGAACCTGGAACATTCTAGCTGTGAGGAAACAGTGCTAGCCACTGCACCATTGTGCTGCCCTAATGGCTACTAAAGGTAACCATCCTCACCTGTGATCTGTTTACTTGTAATTAGTGTGTGTGTGTGTGTGTGTGTGTGTGTGTGTGTGTGTGTGTGTGTGTGTGTGTGTGTGTGTGTGTGTGTGTGTGTATAAAAAGTCAGTGAGTTTCTGGGCTGCACTGATGTTGCTGGATTCCGAGCCATGGGGAAAGCAAAAGAATTATCAAAGAACCTGCGGGAGAAGATAGTTGAACTTTATAAAACAGGAAAAGGATATAAAAAGATATCCAATGAATTGAGAATGCCAATTAGCAGTGTTCAAACTCTAATTAAGAAGTGGAAAATGAGGGATTCTGTTGAAACCAAGCCACGGTCAGGTAGACCAACAAAAATTTCAGCCACAACTGTCAGGAAAATTGTTCAGGATGCAAAGAAAAACCCTCAAATAACCTCAGCTGACATACAGGACTCTGAAAAAAAGTGGTGTGGCTGTTTCAAAATGCACAATAAGGAGGCACTTCAAGAAAAATGGGCTGCATGGTCGAGTTGCCAGAAGAAAGAAATTACTACACCAATGCCACAAAGCAGCCCACTTACAATATGCCAAACAGCACAGAGACAAGCCTCAAAACTTCTGGAACAAAGTTATCTGGAGTGATGAGACCAAAATTGAACTTTTTTCGCCATATAAATGCTACAGTTGGAGAGGAGTCAACAAGGCCTATGATGAAAAGTACACCATCCCTACTGTAAAACAAGGAGATGGATCACTGATGTTTTGGGGATGTGTGAGTTACAAAGGCACAGGGAACTCGGTCAAAATTGATGGCAAGATGAACGCAGCATGTTATCAGAAAGTACTGGAAGAAAATTTGCACTCATGGACTCTGGAAGCTGCACATGGGACACACTTGGACATTCCAACATGACAATGATCCAAAAACACAAGGCCAAGTCAACCTGTCGTTGGCTACAGCAGAAAAAAGTGAAGGTTCTGGAGTGGCCATCTCAGTCTCCTGACCTCAATATCACTGACCCACTTTGGGGAGATCTCAAATGTGCAGTTCATGAAAGACAGCCCAAGAATTTACAGGAACTGGAGGCTTTTTGCCAAGAAGAATGGGCAACTTTATCATCTGAGAAAATAAAGTGCCTCATCCACAACTACCACAAAAGGCTTCAACCGTGATTGATGTTAAAGACGGCAATACACAGTATTAAGAACTAGAGTATGTAAACTTTTGATCAGGGTCATTTGGGTAGTTTCTGTTGTCATTATTATTTAAAAAGAGCAAACACAGTGGTTTGATAATAAATGGCTTCACCCAACCACTAACTATGAGTGAAAGAATAGTTTTTGTATTATCATTCATATTCTCTGATAAATGGCAAAAAAATCACAAATTCTGCCAGGGTATGTAAACTTATGAGCACAACTGTATGTGAAATACAGCTGAAATGTGATTGGATATCTGGATGGGGACTTAATGAAACAACCATAGAAAAATTGAGTATAACGCAAAACTAATGAAAAAGGAATTTGGGAAAAATGTTCTGAAAAGAGAAAAACAGATTAACTTTACATTATGTTCAAAAGGGAATGACCATTACAGAAAAAGTTACGGTTGGAGTGACTCAAAGTCTGTCCCTGAAATTATGTTGTTGGCTGTCGTACTTTCTTAGAGTGGCTGGTGTTATGTATGCTCATAATATCAACGCACAGCACGGACATGATGGCGCAGGCAGTTGTGACATCATCATGCCGTGCCTGTAATAAGGGACTGTTGGCGGCAGCCCATTCTCTTTGGCGTTCCAACTCTATCACAAACACCAGCCTGTACTCCCATATCATTGGCATACTAGCTATTTCTGTATGTTCCACATGTTGGTTAACTGTTCAGTAAAGGCCACAGTTCAGCACAGCCACCACTTCTGCTGTCCCTCATTCACAGACATAACAATGGCGACGAGGAGAAACATTGGTCTTCTGGGGGAAAAAAAACAATGTTTTTTCCTGAAGATGGAAGCTTGTCTGGTACCCTGGCCAGAGAGTGAGGTGGCTAGATGAATCAAGCTCCGTCAATGCCGACAGGGAGTGGAAGAGACGACCCAACAGTAAGTCGCAACTAGAGGACAGAATGGTGTGGGACCAGCTAGCAGAGCACACCAGCAACCTGCGGCTGCAGGCGAAGCTATTGATGGTGCCAGACGACCTGCCACTGGTGAAGGCAGTGGAGTCAGCATTCCAGCTGGAGGCCACCAACATGCTAACATCACAGCTAGGTGACCAACAACAACAGACCCCGTGAGCACAAGCAGTCACCCTGGCAGAAGAACCTGACTACACCACGACCTTCTCGGAGGACACTGAGGTGGATGTTATGGGACAACGGAACATCATGGAACATCAAATGTGCAGTAACCGTAGTTTCCCGATGCACCGAGCGAGAGCATGCCCGGTCACCAGGCAATGATGCTAGCACATGGAGAGAAGGCATAAACTGGACTCCCCTCTGATCCTCACCCGGCAGGAGCTTCAGGGAGCTGACGCAGAGCTGCAGGAGAGGGAGTCTGTGTCCAAGAGGGACCGATGATGATCATCGTGCAGTTGGGGCCAGCCACCTTCCAGATGACCAATGGTTCAAAGATGGCAGGCCAGCCGTCTGCGAAAGGTAAGAACAGCTGTCCCAGATGA
This sequence comes from Pholidichthys leucotaenia, assembly GCA_020510985.1. Classification (NCBI taxonomy): domain Eukaryota; kingdom Metazoa; phylum Chordata; class Actinopteri; order Cichliformes; family Pholidichthyidae; genus Pholidichthys; species Pholidichthys leucotaenia. Next base: position 167,022,732 of record CM035847.1, on the reverse strand, counting down.
AGCCACGACGCAGGAACCAACTCAGCCAGTGCGGGACCTGGATTAGGACTTTGCAAGAGAGCACCCAGGTCCACTGCAACCAGCGCCTCCAGGGGTGTGCTCACCGTGGGCTCCCCAGAGGCCCCCTGAAATTGAACTGTAACTAGTGACTCTGTTTTAAAATGTTAAGGCAGAGCACCGTTGTCTACAGTGGCAGAATAACCCACTCAACCATGCAGGGTCTACCAATAGTCCAGCCGGTTGCCCAGGTTCAGGTTTGATTTGTTGTGAGTTCACATGCCTGCCATAATGTTCATAATGGTTTTGGTTTTTCCCAGGGGGGAGGTGAATGTTACGTACTGTATGCCCATAATAACAACATGCAACACAGATGTGATGGCGCAGGCATGGGTAACATCATCATGCCATGCCTGTAATAAGGGACTGTTGGCAGCAGCCCGTTCTCTTTGGCGTTCCAACTCTATCGCAAACACCAGCCTGTACTCCCATATCGTTAGCATACTAGCTATTTCTGTCTGTTTCACATGTTGGCTAACTATTCAGTAAAGGCCACAGTTCAGTGCAGCCATCACCTCCACTGTCCCTCATTCACAGACATAACAGCTGGATTCATAAGAGCCTCAGACCGAGACAGAATGAAATAGTCAAGCCTCAATGAGTTGCAGACACCTGAGGATTGGGGCTTCTGGAAGCCTGGCTTGTCCAACCTGGGTTGGCGATAGGGCCTTGACAGCAGGGTTCCTCTCTGTGGTTCTGTGCCCGGGGTCTTGACCTGGGAGCCTTCTCAGAGGTGGGGGCCCGGCTTAGGGCCTGTAGCTTGGTGTGCTGGCATCTTCCTTAGAACAATGATTGCCCTCTAGGACGGTGTTTGGCATTGGAGGACAGCCCAGAAAGAAGCCTTAAACTGGATCAGCTAGGTATGCACTAAAGTGTGTAGGTATGCTTGAGTTTACAGAAAAATTAAGGTTAAAGAAGAAAAATCAAAACTTGAGGTGCTTGAAAAAGGAGAAATTTAAAGATTGCTTAAACTAGTTCTGTCTTTCTAGGAAACATGGTAAAGCTTTAAAGAAAAATTTGTAAGTGATAGAAAAATTCCATATTATCTACATTATTATTGATATTAATAATGTATTATTATATTTGAGAAGTATCACACCTTTCATATGCCATGTTTAATGTTTATATGTGCATTCCATGTGGAATAAGTTCATATATTTACCTCCGCCAGGCCGGAGGCCAGGAGGAGGTTATGTTTTTGCCAGCGTTTGTCTGTCTGTCTGTTTGTCTGTCTGTTGGTTAGCAAGATAACTCAAAAAGTTTTGGACCGATTTCAATGAAAATTTCAGGCGTTGTTGGAAATGGTACAAGGAAGAACTGATTAAATTTTGGGGATGATCCGGATCACCGTCTGGATACAGGAATTTTTTAAAGGATTCTTTAACATTGTCAGATACGGCCATTTTCAACATGTGTGCAGGCCCAATGGAGGGCGCTGCTCGTCGTGTCTGACCAACACAAACTCCACCTTCTTCAAAGTTTTAGGCACAAAAGCACGCGGAACACAGTGCTGGGCAGGGTTCGGCAGCGTGCCTGTGTTTGCGTTACGCTGCAAAAGCTCAGACAGGCAGCTGTCCGCCGCAGGATTATTTGGCAGAAATTCCCTGGCCAGCCATAGTAGCTGCGCAAAAAGAAGCTCTCTGCCGGGGAAGATTCCAAATCCTCATTTGCCGCGGAGCGCAACCCCAATAAAACCCACACCCACCTGTCTACCCAATTTGCATCCGTCAGTGAAGCCCTGAGTGCTGCTTTCAGTGATCTATGAAAATGCTCGCATAACCCATTGGCCTGTGGGTTGGACGCGGTTGTGTCATGATTTCTTTTGTTTCTTCTTTTGAATTCTTGGATGGAACATGGGTGGGCAATATAAGCTGCAGATTCACCCATCACACATTTCGGATAAATTATGTTGAACTGTATAATCAGAGGAGTTATTGTCTAATTTGACCTTGTTGGATTTTATTACCCTCTTTGTTATATTATTCACTTTCTTTTAACCTGTACTCTTAATCTATTCGAAATAAAGATTAATTCATTCATTCATTCAATTGCAACGCCCGCAGCCTGGGAGTTTGCAGATGGAGGACATGGACACAACACCAACACTTCAGTTTATTACCTCCGCCAAGGAGGTAATGCTTTTACTACTGAACCACTAATCCTATCATTGTGAATCCAATTGCTAGTCATATGTTTTCATGGTCAAGGAATCTGAAAACGTACACACAAACACTGTATGGGGGGGAACTGTGGCGCTTGGCGGAGGTCTGCGCTCTCCGAGTGCTTTTCTAGTCTTGTCATGTTTCTGTGAGCAGTTTCAGAGAGTTCAGACTGAAGATCAGTACAGGATCAGTACATGCGTAAGGAATGATCTAAACCACTTTTATAATCTCTTTGACATGTCCTGTTTCCGGTCACAGGAATGCACAGGAACTCCTCAGCTTATATAGATTAATGTTTTATGGACGTTCTGTTAGATTTACATCCATGTCTCCTGAGCGTCTGTGACGTTTCCCCAGATAAGCTTTGATTATCAGGACTGTCCCATTCTGTCCCTTCCCTTATGCTCATTCTCCCTCTCCTTTCTCCTACCTATATATAGCAGACCTAAAGAAATGGATCCTTGAGAGATTCTAGGTGTGTCTGAATGCCATGCTTTGTAATCACTAGTTTAGGATTATGTTTAAACAAAACAGTGTCATATATTAGAAGCCTTAAACCAATGCAGCATTTAGAATTAGTAAGTGCAGGTGTAGACCTAATCTCTGTTTTCAGGAATTTATGGCACAGGACCACAATCTATGGTTTGTTTTTTCTTTTTTTTTATATGTCCTAAAACCCATCAGACCTTGAGCGTCCTTCTTTTTATTACAAACATCTGAATCCTTTGAAGGCTGATTCTGTCTGTTTACCGTTACCTTATCTAGGTCAGACTGACACAAGCTATTTTTTTTTCCTTTTTCTTCTACATGGACAGACTGAGGATCAAAATATAAATAAGATTGCATATGCCATTTATTAAAAAGTGAGTTTAGTGTTATTGAAGCAAAGCAACAATATGACATAGAATTACCAAAACCTGTGTTTGATAGTCAGTAGACTCTGGCAAATCACATGCCCAAACACAGTAATCATCAACCTCTTCTGTGTTTTGAATCATGTAATATAATGTGTACACAAAGCCTTCAGTGATTAGGCATTATTAAGTGACAGCATGATATTGTAATATTCAGTTAATTTCCTCATTGTCATGCTGGTAGCAGTGATGAAGATGCGAGCAATTGTACTTAACTTAGATGTTCTATGTACCTGTGGTCTCAACGAGGGAGGCACGGACAGTGGTGAGAGGCCGGATCCCAGAGGCTGGTCGTTAGTCCTGTGTCCTTTTTTCACTGTAAAGTTCACTGTTATGCTTCAGTCAGAGAAATAAGGCAATTGAGTCAATAAAAGTCAGTGATACGTCAAAAAATTGAATAAAGTAGCTCAATGTTTTTCATTTTCCAAAGAAAAAACTGGAGGAAATGAAAATATTGGCTTTAAAAATATGTAAATAGTTCATCACGTACGCAACATTAGAGTGAAAACACACAAAAAGTAAAACCCCAAAACTTTGCAAAAATACCCATACATAGATTTTTTTTCTTCTCACTCCTCTTTTCGCTTCTTTTCACTCACTCATTGTTAAACACAAGGGCCCACACATACAACACACACACACACACACTCAGCGCCGTTCTGTTATCTCTCCAAGGTTACTGTCGAGCAGCTGTTTAGCAGAGTAACAGAACAATAGCCTTAAAACAAGCTTGAAATAGCAAGCCCAAATACTTGAAAATAAAGCATCTGGCAAACCAAAGTTCTCATGTCAACTTTTTTCTCTACTCAATGAGAAACAATAGAATTTCTCACCCAAAAGTATAAATTGCAAATGTCTACATTTTAAATCATTTCCCAAAAGGATTATAAGCAATTAACCAACTCTTTTATGCTCCATGAATACCAGAAAAAAATCACAAAGAACAATTTTACAACCTGGTTTTTCCGCCTCCGTGGGGAAGTCTCACTTTTTCACACCGGAGCAGATTACACAGAGACAAAACAAACCAGACTGCAGTAACTTTTATCCAGCGCTTCAACAAATTCTCAAAATAAAATCTACCAGTATTTCAGTGGTCACGTAACCCCTCCGCTGTGTGCCGAAAGCCCCAATAAGACCTCCTTCCCCAGTATCTTGCAATAGCTCACCGTAGTGGGGGATGGGCGATAAGCAGACACGGTAAGGGCACGAATCTTCCTTGAAAATCTACTTTTCTGGGATCACATAACTCCTCCACGGGACGTCGAGAGCCTAATTATTTAGACAATAAGACGTCTGTGGTTAAAAGAGCATGAATCTTTCCCTTTTTTCTTTGCATGCAACTTCCGGCACCCCCACTGCACTGACAGGGTGCAGAGGACAGCGGACCCCTGGGAGCCTCCCTGGGTCTTGCGAAAACACTCACCGTTTGCAGAGAAAAATCTCATTCCTCCCAAGGGATTATTGCAATATCACTCACCGTGGGCAGGAATGACCCAACAATCAAGCTGTAATAATGCATCCAAACAGCATCCGCGACGTTCAATCTGTCCGGGCAATCTCACTATTTTTTATCCATAAACAACATCAACAAATGTACTTACATCCAAGCCGCCTGTAGGATTCTCAGATCTGTCACCCAGTCAGTTCTAGCACCCTGGTTTGAAATGCCTTCACGGCAGTAACACTGAGCCTTTTTTTTTTTTTTTCACTCAGCCTGTGAAGGTCTTTTTATCAGCTGTGTACTTGCTGGAATCAAGCAGAGGTGCCGGAAAGATGGAGATATGTAGATCCGCTGTTCGGAGCGCCAAAATGTTAGAATAATTTTGAGCTTAAATTATTCAAAGTCAAAAATCAGGCAGAAAGTTGGATTTATGCACATTTATTACAAAAATATATAAGGTGTCACCCCAATGGCTACTTTGGAGGAAAGATTACAAAGCATGGCATTCAGACACACCTAGAATCTCTCAAGGGTCCATTTCTTTAGGTCTGATATATATAGGTAGGAGAAAGTAGATAGAGGATGAGGATAAGGAAGGGACAGAACGGGACACTCCTGATAGTCAAAGCTTATCCAGGGAAATGTCACAGACGCTCTGCAGACATGGATGTAAATCTAACAGAACGTCCATAAAACACTAATCTATATAAGCTGAGGAGTTCCTGTGCATTCCTGTGACCGGAAACAGGACATGTCAAAGAGATTATAAAAAGTGGTTTAGATCATTCCTTACGCATGTACTGATCCTGTACTGATCTTCAGTCTGAGCTCTCTGAAATTGCTCATAGAAACATGACAAGAATATTTGAACTTATTCCACATGGAATGCACATATAAACATTAAACATGGCATATGAAAGGTATGATACTTCTCAGATATAATAATATATTAATATCAATAATGTAGATAATATGGAATTTTTTTCTATCAATAAGAGTAAAAGCTTAGGTAAAAAAAGGACTCTGAGAAATAAAAGGCTGTATTTACCTTGAGTTAAACAGGAGAGCTGTGTGTAAAATAGAGAGAGAGACTGAGAGAGAGAGAGGGGCTTACCTATTCCGCTGTTAAGAATTACAATTTACTAGTGCATCTCAAAAAATTATAATATCATGATTCAGTAATTTAATTCAAACAGCGCTGTCATCAGAATTAACCCAGGAACAGGGGATGCACAAGTCCAGTGTACTCTTAGTACCGGTGCCAAGCCTGGCTAATTGGGCAGGGTTGTGTCAGGAAGGTCACCTGGCATAAAATTTCTTTCAACTCAACCATGCGGATTATTGCAAAGGAAACTTCTATACTGCATCGGTCAAGGCCAGCGTGTTAGGAGACAGAGAGAGAAAAGGAAAAGTGGGAGTGTGGAGGTGAGAGTGGGAACTTTAAATGTAGGGACTATGACTAGTAAAGGGAGAGAGTTAGCTCATACGATGGAGAGAAGAATGGTAGAGACAGTATACTATGTGTACAAGATACCAGATGGATGGGAAGCAAAGTAAGAAGCATTGGAGGTGGATTTAAACTGTTCTGCCATGATGTGGATAGGAAGAGAAATGGAGTAGGGCTAATCTTGAAGGAAGAGTATGTGAAGAGTGTTCAGGAGGTGAAGAGGGAGTCAGACAGGATCATGAGTTTGAAGCTAGAAACTGAAGGTGTGATGCTAAATGCCGTTAGCGTGTATGTCCCACAAGTTGGATGTCAGGTAGAAGGGAAAGAGGAATTCTGGAGTAAGATGGATGAAGCAGAGAGGGAGTTCATTTAACAGCTTCATAATCAATGTTGTGGAACCAAAACTTAACTCTCACTTCAGGATATATCTCATTCTGTGTTAACCCCACTTTTTGGAATACTCCCCTGATCCCAAACAGTTTGGGTTCAGCATAAATTATCATTGTGATCTAGCCGAGTAAAGAGAGAGCTAGTTTTGTGATACTGAAAATTCTGACTGAAGCCTGAACTTACCTACTTAAGCCTCCAATCTCCCTTCATAATACACCCCTCTGGCCTTTAGGTAGTCACTGAATACCAAAATGAAGTGAGTGCTGAGTAGTTGACCTTAGAAACATGAACCGAGCCCCTCACCACAACCCAAGTGTACAATGAATAGTTTACAGGGTTCACTTGTTGGTTTTTTTTTTTAACAGAAAGTGTCATGGATGGCCCTCACGAGCCATCATAAGACGCCACTCAGCTGGTGAGTTTGCACAGTTTTATTAAAGGAAAGGAAAAGGACACAAAATAACGAGCCACAGGGGGCTAAAACACACTACAATGATATACAGTCAATGACAGGGGAGAATGGATACATAAGGAGACATACTTACGAATATAGACGAAGGGTAGTCAACGTCTGAACAGCAGGATGCTCGATAACGTCAGACAAGGGGAAGTTTTTGACGAGACAGCCACGCATTTCGCTCTCAGCTGCCTTCTTAAGTAGGGAGCCGCTGATGAGGCAAAATGCAGCTCAGCTGTCAGGCCTCAGCTCTGACAGCCGGAAGCCCCTCTGAGCACTGTCACAATAAAAGCTCGGAGAGCCAAAAGGAGCACACACACATCAGATGGGAGAAAATAGTGCATGGCCCAAGCGCGGACGAGATCAGCGCTCGAACCATGACAGAAAGAAGTTGATATGACTTTACATTAAATACATTATCCTATTTTTTTATGGGGGGTGGGGGTAGTGTTCGCTCTTCATCCATCCATCTTCTACCACTTAATCCTTTTTGGGTTGTGGCGGGGTGGGGGTGGGGTGGGGGGACTGGAGCCTATCCCAGCATCTTTGGGCGAGAGGCAAGGTACACCCTGGACAGATTGCTAATCCATCACAGGGCCAACACAGACAGACAAACAACCGTTCACTCTCACATTCATACCTAAGGACAATTTAGAATCCCCAGTTTGATGCCAGTTAACCTAACTTGCAAGTCTTTGGCCTATGAGAGGAAACCAGAGTACCCGGAGTAAACTCACACAGACATGGAGAGAACATGCAGACTCCACATAGAAGGGTCACCGATGGTCGGGGTGGAATCGATCCATGACCTTCTTGCTGTGCTAACACAGTGCTAACCACTGCTCCACCATGCTGCAGTGTTCACTCTCACTGTTTCTATTTTCCTCTTTTGTTGTCTCTTTCCTTTTCTACGCTGAAGGGTGTGCATGTGTGCATCTGTGTGAGAAAATGATAATTTAGTGAGTTGACAGTGCCCCTTGGTGTGGAAATACATTTTCAGATGGCAGCAAATCCATGAGCCTGAATCACATTGTGGGATGAGTCTGGCCTTATTTTTCCCAGTCAACGAGCCCCTGGATCCCCTGACTCATCACACAGCAGCCGATTACCTTCTCTATGAATTTCTTCATTGTTTTTATTATACAGTAACAGAGGAGCCTGCACTTATAAAAGTGATAGAAATTTAATGCTCACTTTGAAAAAACTTTTTTTTCCCTTTTATGCTGCAGGGTTCAATAAAGCTACAAAGTTAAGTAATGCTTTGGGACAGTGGTCAGTAACACAAGGGCTGCCTAATTAAGAAATGACTACTGTGTGGTCTTTAACTTACAGTTTAAGCATCCTACCAGGAGGCTGATGCCATTGCTGTAAAGGGAATACTCAGTGAGAATCCTAAAATAAGCATATTATACATCTACCGAAAACTGAGAATGTAATAAACATGAATATAGTACTTTTGTAGCCTTAATTTCGTCTAGAAAGAAAAGAAACTGATTTTTTTTCCATTCATTCTGTGCACCCACGTCGAAGCACTGACTTCTGTATTTGCTGACTGAATATGGTGACATCATCGATTGAACAAACTAAAAGCTCAATGGCTCCAGTAGATAGAACCTGCACTCTTGATTATGCCTCTAACTTGTAGAAATAAACGAATATTGCAGACAATAGACCTTGTGAAGATTTTGATCGCTCGGTCACTCAGTGGCGAGATCACTGTTCTCACTGTCAGCATGCAACTTACAAGGAGAGGATGAAGATATGAAGCAAAAATGATGATCAAGACTTGTCTCAAAATCATCACGATCAATAAAGCACATATATTTGAAGAATAAGGTCTACCCTTGCTAAAAACATAATTTGGTATTAAAATAAGAAACACTCTAGTTTCTCTAAAATCTGATGAATAATTTCGGCTGAGTTGCCGATTGCTCAGGGCCAACTTTTACACACTTTTTTTTTTTCAAATTTAGAGAGAAGACAATCACAAAGTGGATTTCTAAATTTTCTATAATATAAAAATAAGACAAGAAACATCAATAAATACATTTACATGTACCAGTTCACAGTGTTGTTAGGGTCAAGCCGTGACTCGTCTTCATTTCTCCTCGTTTATTCATCACCAACCAACCCCGCGCGTGTCTCCACTCTGATCCAGCGGCTCACAAGGGACTGAACGGCCGCGCCAGGGCTCACGTCGCCAGGGCTCGGAGGTGAAGGAAGGACCACCGGTGGATTCGGACATCTGTTTGGTGGAAGCTGCTTCAGCCACTGGTGGCAGCGGGACGATGAGGGAGGAGCAGCCGGGCAGGAGGACCGGAGCTAACAGCTGACAGGGAGCAGCTGGACAGTGAAAAAAACCCTCCGGGACGGATTAAAGAAGAGCTCACCATCCGACTGTCCTGGACCTGGTTCATGCAGGTACAGTCATGTGAAAAAATTAGGACACCCCATTAAATATTCAGTTCTTTATTAAGAAATGTTCACATATCTATGTCTAACCTTGTTTTTGTTTTTATTTGCATCTTTTTAACATTTATTTTAGCCATTGTAAGTGGGAATGAATGTGGGGGTGTCCTAAAAAAGATGGGTGGGTGTCCTAATTTATTCCTCACTATTTGTTTAGAATTACATTTTACAGAAAATTTGAAAGAAGTCCTTAATTCATTTTTTATTGTTTAGTTGTATTACGTGAATCTCCCAGTATTTTTAACATTGATATTAAATATCCATATGTCCAAATATGTTAAAAAAAACCACACAGGCTTATACAGGGTGTCCTAATTTTTTCACATGACTGTAAGCTGCAGGGACTGCAGGTCCAGCGTTAGCACTAGCTTGGTTTTTGTCGTCTGCTTCAGGGTCAAAATCTCCCAAATCTCTGTCATTATCACTGTCTGCTAAATCAGTGATTCTCAACTGGTGGGTTGCGACCCAAAAGTGGGTCGCGGACCTGTTTTCAGTGGGTCGTGGGCCTTTGCCTGGGCAAATAAAATAGCAAGAAATAAATCAACATAGTGTCATTCAGACTCCTTAACAGTAGATGGCAGTAGGTGGCGGGCAACACCATATTTCGCACCGTAGAAGAAGACTCGCAACGTTTGTTTGTATATGCTAATTGAGCATGGCGAAACGGACTGGATACACGATCCCTTTGGAATCAACATGGAAAGCGTTACGTTGCCAAGCAACGAAGAGAGTCAGCTGGTGGAGCTATCATGTGACCGCACGCTGAAAAAGAGGTTCACGGAGGTAAGCCCCTCGCAGTTCTGGTGCAGCAGCACTGTGATGAGCGAGTAGCCTTCTCTTGCCATTTGAGCAGTAAGAACCCTCCTACCTTTCAGCACTACTTATCTCTGTGAGTGTGGCTTCTCAGCTCTGGTTCAGTTGAAGACTAAACAGAGAAACAGACTGGACATTGAGCATGACCTCAGAGTCGCTTTGTCTAATACAGGGGTCACCAACGCAGTGCCCGCGGGCACCAAGTCGCCCGCAAGGACCACATGAGTCGCCCGCAGGCCTGTTCTAAAAATAGCACAACTCGCAAGTGAGCTGCGTCTAAGATGTAATTTTTTCTGCCGCTATTTTTTAAAATCACACTTGCATTTATATAGATTTTAAAATGACAATGTCTTAAAAATAAAAAAAAATGAAAATATGTTTATTATACGTAAAGTTAAGGTGAACTCTGACCTAGTTCAAAGGTCAGTATTGTGCGCATGACAAAATCTTAGCGCTTGTGGAGCGTAAGCTAGCGGCCAGTGAAGATGGTGAGCGGAGTGCAGTTTCCTAGCCCAAAAACATGGCAAAAAAAATTCAAAGTGAGCGGGAGGAAAAGTTCTTTTTTTACTACTGTGAAAGGAAGCTGCATGTGTTTCATTTGCGGGGCGACTGTTGCGATGGCGTTGGGGCACTATGTGGAGCGACACTTCATTCCGCGTCATGAAACTGCTGCCCACTCTCAGTGCTTGTTTAGCGTCTTCTCATGAAAGGACAGTGCTGGTTATTACTCAAGCATGATTCTTGGCAAGAACTGTATGGATATAATTCCAGTGAAGAAGAACACACAAAAGTGTGTTTATTAAATGTAACAGATTTTGAGCAGAATTGCAGCAGATTTGTTCAGTTAAAAATGTGATAAGATTTATTTAATATGAAAGTTGATTTTTCTTAAATGTTGCATAACTTTTTCAAACATGGTTCAACATAGTTCATGAATTAAAAGGGTTTAGTTTTTTATGGTTAAAAGGGACTGGTGAAAACTGGACATTTTTTGAATGAAATGTAGAAGTGAGCATCTGAACAATTGCTGAGATTAATAAAAATAAAGTGTTCAATATTGATCTTGTCTGTTACCCACTCTAAGTTATTGCTAATTATTTATTTATGTGTGTGTGTGTGTGTGTGTGTGTGTGTGTGTGTGTGTGTGTGTGTGTGTGTGTGTGTGTGTATATATATATATATATATATATATATATATATACACACTACCGTTCAAAAGTTTGGGGTCACTTAGAAATTTCCTTATTTTTGAAAGAAAAGCACTGTTTTTTTCAATGAAGATAACTTTAAACTAATCAGAAATACACTCTAATATCTAATATACATTGCTAATGTGGTAAATGACTATTCTAGCTGCAAATGTCTGGTTTTTGGTGCAATATCTACATAGGTGTATAGAGGCCCATTTCCAGCAACTATCACTCCAGTGTTCTAATGGTACAATGTGTTTGCTCATTGCGCCAGAAGGCTAATGGATGATTAGAAAACCCTTGTGCAATCATGTTAGCACAGCTGAAAACAGTTTAGCTGGTTAGAGAAGCTATAAAACTGACCTTCCTTTGAGCAGGTTGAGTATCTTTGAGTGACTTTTCATGGAAAACACAAAATAATTGTCTGGGTGACCCCAAACTTTTGAACGGTAGTGTATATATATATATATATATATATATACTGTATATATATATATATATATATATATATATATATATATATATATATATATATATATATATACACAGTGGGGCAAAAAAGTATTTAGTCAGCCACCAATTGTGCAAGTTCTCCCACTTAAAAGATGAGAGAGGTCTCCAATATTCATCATAGGTATACCTCAACTATGAGAGACAAAATGAGAAAAAAAAAATCCAGAAAATCACATTGAAGGATTTTTAATGAATTAATTCGTAAATTCCTCAGTAAAATAAGTATTTGGTCACCTACAAACAAGCAAGATTTCTGGCTCTCACAGACCTGTAACTTCTTCTTTAAGAGGCTCCTCTGTCCTCCACTCGTTACCTGTATTAATGGCACCTGTTTGAACTTGTTATCAGTATAAAAGACACCTGTCCATAACCTCAAACAGTCAGACTCCAAACTCCACTATGGCCAAGACCAAAGAGCTGTCAAAGGATACCAGAAACAAAACTGGAGACCTGCACCAGGCTGGGAAGACTGAATCTGCAATAGGTAAGCAGTTTGGTGTGAAGAAATCAACTGTGGGAGCAATTATTAGAAAATGGAAGACATACGAGACCAATGATAATCTCCTTCGATCTGGGGCTCCACGCAAGATGTCACCACGTGGGGTCAAAATTATCACGAGAACGGTGAGCAAAAATCCCAGAACCACACGGGGGAACCTAGTAAATGACCTGCAGAGAGCTGGGACCAAAGTAACAAAGGCTACATCAGAAACACACTACGCCGCCAGGGACTCAAATCCTGCAGTGCCAGACGTGTCCCCCTGCTTAAGCCAGTACATGTCCAGGCCCGTCTGAAGTTTGCTAGAGAGCATTTGGATGATCCAGAAGAGGATTGGAAGAATGTCATACGGTCAGATGAAACCAAAATAGAACTTTTTGGTAAAAACTCAACTTGTCGTGTTTGGAGGAGAAAAAACACCATACCAACTGTGAAGCATTGGGGTGGAAACATCATACTTTGGGGCTGTTTTTCTGCAAAGGGACCAGGACGACTGATCCGTGTAAAAGAAAGAATGAATGGGGCCATGTATCGTGAGATTTTGAGTGAAAACCTCCTTCCACCAGTAAGGGCATTGAAGATGAAACGTGGCTGGGTCTTTCAGCATGACAGTGATCCCAAACACACCGCCCGGGCAACGAAGGAGTGGCTTTTTAAGAAGCATTTCAAGGTCCTGAAGTGGCCTAGCCAGTCTCCAGATCTCAACCCCATAGAAAATCTTTGGAGGGAGTTGAAAGTCTGTGTTGCCCAGCGACAGCCCCAAAACATCACTGCTCTAGAGGAGATCTGCATGGAGGAATGGGCCAACGTACCATCAACAGTGTGTGAAAACCTTGTGAAAACTTACAGAAAACGTTTGACCTCTGTCATTGCCAACAAAGGGTATATAACAAAGTACTGAGATGAACTTTTCTTATTGACCAAATACTTATTTTACCGAGGAATGACATAACGCACGGCTCAGGAGACGCACACACACAGGCTCAGAGAAGTTCAAAAAGTTTATTAGCAACAGGGGTGAATGGATGTGTGTCTGCGGGATGTAAATGTATTGGTGGCGGCGTCTGCTTCGGGCACAGAGGCAGGAGACCGTACAGCCGGCAACCCTATGGGAAAGAGCACAAAGACACAGGGTGACGGGCACACACCAACACAGGAGGAGAATAAGCGAGAGAGGCGCTTACTTGCAAGGGACAGATGACTGGCACTACAAGGACGGGACCCGGGAGACAGCCACCTGCAGGACTCGGTGCAGCAGCGAGGACTGGCAAGGGAGAGGCGTTGTCCGCCGCCGAGGAATCCACCTGTGCACAGGGGAGCAGACTGGAAACAAAGGAGGTAAGGGCTTCTTACCGAAGGCGTCGTGCTGAAGGAAAAGTTGACTCACGATGATGAGTAGAGAAGTCTGACGGCTTCAGGCCGAAGCTCAGGGCGAGGCGGCTTATATTCCTCGCCGCTGATGATGTGCAGGCGTGTGTGCAGGTGGCGCCGCTGATGAGCGGCGCGGCGTGACAGTACTCCCCCCTCTAGCAGCGCCTCCTGGCGATGGCTTCTCTGGGTGCGCTCGGTGGAAATCAGCGATGAGCAAGGGGTCTAACACAAATGACCGGGGCACCCACTGTCGATGATCAGGCCCATAGCCCCCCCAGTCCACCAAGTACTGCAACCCACGACCCCGGCGCCGGGAGTCCAGGATGGAAGAGACGGCCCAGGCCGGATGGCCACCAACCACCGGGGCGCGGGTTGCGCAGCAGGAGGAGGGCAAAGGGGGTCGGAGACTGCCAGCTTCACCTTAGACACGTGGAAGGTGGGATGGATGCGGAGGGAGGGGGGAATAGCCACACGCACAGCTACCGGGTTGATGATCCGGGTGATGGGGTAGGGTCCCACAAAGCGCTGTGCCAGCTTCCTCCTCTCGCCTTTCAATGTTATGTCCTGGGTCGACACGTAGACTCGTTGCCCAACTCTGTACGCCGGGGCAGGTCTTCTGTGCCGGTCCACCACAGTTCTGTTGCGCTCCGCTGTGCGTAAAAGCGCATTACGCGCAGATGCCCAGATGGAGCGGAACTGCCTGAGATGCGCCCTAACTGACGGGACAGTTACCTCACTCTCCTGCGCCGGGAACAGCGGGGGGTCGTAACCCAGGGACGCCTTGAAGGGGGACATCCCTGTAGCAGAAGAGCAAGCGGTGTTGTGGGCGTATTCAACCCAGGCAAGATGGTTACTCCAGGACGTGGGTTTGGATGCAGTCACACAGCGGAGCGCAGCCTCCAGCTCCTGGTTGGTCCGCTCACACTGCCCGTTGGATTGGGGGTGATGGCCGGAGGAGAGGCTCACCTTGGCTCCGATGGCGTTACAAAACGACTTCCAAACCTCAGAGGAAAATTGGGGCCCCCGGTCCGAGACCACGTCCACCGGAATCCCGTGCAGCCTGACCACGTGTTGGATGAGGAGGTCCGCCGTCTCCAGGGCAGTAGGGAGACCTCGCAGGGGAACGAAGTGCACCGCCTTGGAGAAGCGATCCACGATGGTCAGGATGGTGTCGTAGGAGTTGGAAACTGGGAGTCTGGTGACGAAGTCCAGGGCGATGTGCGACCAGGGCCTGCCAGGGACGGGCAGGGGCTGGAGCAGACCCGCTGGAGGGGCATTTCCCGACTTATTGGTGGCACAAATTGGACAAGCCCGGGCGTAGCGGGCCGCATCCCTCCGCAGGCCCGGCCACCAAAAGGACCGCTGGAGGAGATCTATCATCCGGGAGGAACCAGGGTGACAGGTGAGCCTGGAGGTGTGTAGCCAGTGGGTGACCTCTCCTCGAACCGCTGATGGCACGAACAGTCTTCCCTCTGGTCCGCCGCCAGGGTCAGGTTCCACCTCCTGCGCCTTCCGGATCTTGCTCTCTATGTCCCAGGAGATGGCTCCCACGACGCACGACCTGGGCAGGATGGTGTGGAGCACGTCCTCCGACTCCTCGGGGGCGAATTGCCTAGAGAGGGCGTCGGGCAGGCCGTTCTTAGAGCCAGGCCTGGAGGTGATGGAGAACTGGAACCTGGCGAAGAACAAGGACCAGCGCGCCTGGCGGGCGTTCAGGCGCTTGGCAGATCGAAGATATTCCAAGTTCTTGTGGTCCGTAAGGACCACGAACGGCAGGTCCGCCCCCTCTAGCCAGTGGCGCCACTCCTGCAGTGCGAGCTTGATGGCGAGGAGCTCTCTGTCCCCCACGTCGTAATTTCTCTCCGCCGGGGACAAGCCCCGGGAGAAGAAGGCGCAGGGCCTTTTGGCGCCGTCGTCAGGCGACCGCTGGGATAGCACCGCCCCCACTCCCGTGTCCGAAGCATCCACCTCCACGATGCACTGCAGCGCGGGGTCGACCTGGCGAAGGACCCGGGAGGAGGAGAACTCCGCCTTCAGCGCCTGAAAAGCAGCTGCGGCCTCTTCGGTCCACCGGAACGGGACCTTAGGGGACGTGAGGCGGGTCAGCGGTCCGACGATGGTGCTGAAATTTGGAACAAAGCGGCGGTAGAAGTTCGCGAATCCCACGAACTGTTGCACCTGCTTCCTCGACGCAGGTGTAGGCCACTCTACCACCGCCTTCACTTTCTCTGGGTCTGGACGCACCTGGTCATGAGCAATGACGAATCCCAGGAAGGAGGTTGTTCTAGCAAAAAATTCGCACTTCTCAGCCTTCATGTATAGCTGGTTCTCCAGCAGCCTTTGGAGGACCCGCCTCACATGGACCTGGTGCTCGTCCCTGGACTTGGAGAAGATGAGTATATCATCCAGGTAGACGAACACAAAGAGGCCGATGAAGTCCCGGAGGACGTTGTTGATGAGGCGCTGAAAGACGGCAGGAGCGTTGGTCAACCCGAACGGCATTACCAGGTATTCAAAGTGGCCGTTCGTGGTACGGAAGGCTGTTTTCCACTCATCTCCCTCCCGGATCCGGACGAGGTGGTATGCGCTGCGTAGATCCAGCTTGGTGAACCAGGTCGCCTCCTGGAGGGAGTGGAAAGCGGTGTCCATGAGGGGCAGGGTGTAACGATCCCTCTCCGTGATGTCATTTAGGGCCCGATAGTCAATGCAAGGACGGAGGGATCCGTCCTTTTTCCCAACGAAGAAGAACCCTGCCCCCACGGGTGAAGATGATGGGCGGATTATCCCAGCACTCAGTGACTCTTTTAAGTAGGCATTCATCGTCTCCTTCTCCGGCGCCGACAGACTGTAGAGCCGACCAGAAGGTAAGGGTGCCCCCTGGCGGAGGTTGATGGCGCAGTCATAGGGCCGATGAGGAGGGAGAGACATGGCCTTGGTCTTACTGAATACCATGCCCAGGTTGTGAAATTCCAGAGGCACCAGGGACAGGTCCGGGGGTGCTGCGTCCGTAGCGGGGGGAGAAGCAGACGGAGAGCAGGCAGCGGACTGAAGGCAGGTGCCCATGCAGAACGTGCTCCATGCCGAGACCCCAGCTGACTTCCAATCCAGGACAGGGTTGTGGAGGCGTAGCCAGGGATACCCCAGGATGACGGGCGACACAGAGTTGGGCAGGATGAGAAAGGTTATCTCCTCCCGGTGGTTACCAGAGATGATCACCGGGACCGGAACGGTCTAGTGTGTGACTCTCCCAAGGGAAGCACGGGAGAGGTTGACCAGGGAGATGGGGTCTTTGAGCGCCTGGCAGCGGATGCCCAATCGGGTTGCCAGGCTTTGTGAAATGAAGCTGCCTTCTGCGCCCGAATCCACCAGTGCGTGGGTGAGGTGCCCAGTGGGGTTGTGGCAGAAACGGATGGGCAGCATTAATTGAGTGTGTGAGTTTAACCGGTTGAGATCCGCAAGGCCCCCTACAGTGACTCGCGGACCCCGCCGACTGGCTTTCCGTGGGCAAAGCTTCACCGTGTGTTGGTCATCTCCGCAATACATGCAGAGATCCAACTCACGGCGGCGTTGTCTCTCCGCAGGTGAAAGCTTTGTCCAGCCCGTCACCATCGGCTCCGACTCCTCGGGGCACGATGGTGGCGGCGCCGCCAGGGGGCGAGCTTGGACCAGGCGCGGTGAGGCTCCACGAGGGCGAGAAGAAGACGACTTCCGCCCTGAGGAGCGCTCGCGCAGCCTGTTATCCAAACTAATCGCTAAGGATGTCAGCTCCGCTAGCGTCTCAGGAATATCCCGCCCAGCCAGTTCATCCCTCAGATCATCATTGAGGCTGCGGAGAAAAAGGCCGCAGAGGGAGCGTTCCTCCCAGCCTACTTCCTCCGCCGCTACCTGGAAGTCGACCGCGTAGTCCGCTGCCAACCGGCTTCCCTGCTGGAGGGCGAGAAGCCAATCGACCTGGACCGTCTCGGTTGGAGTATGGTCAAAGACCTCCAGGAAGCGCCTCACGAATTGGTCATATGTGAGGGCGGCATAACTGGGCCTCGCCATTACGGCGTAGGTCCACGTTAAAGCTCGCCCCTCCAGGAGATTCCCGATATAACCAATTCGACTATGATCAGAGGGAAAGTCTCCGGGCACACGGTGGAAAACGGACTCACACTGCATAATAAACCCCCGCGCTCCGCCGAGCTTACCGCTAAAGCGGGCGGGGGTTGGAATGGGTGTGAGCCGAACCGGTGCACTCGGAGCCTGCTGGATGGCCACTGGAGCAGCAGGAGCCGCGCTACCCTGACGAGCCGGGGGGAACGACTGCTGGGGGTCCAAGCGGCCCAACCGGTTAGTCAAATCTAACAATTGATTGAAAATCACCTGTTGCTGATAGGCTAATTGATCCACTCGAGCCTCGAGAGTGGAAAACCGGTGTGCGAGCCCGCCGTCTGCCGAGCCGCTCAGCTGAAGCCATACAGACATAACGCACGGCTCAGGAGACGCACACACACAGGCTCAGAGAAGTTCAAATAGTTTATTAGCAACAGGGGTGAATGGATGTGTGTCTGCGGGATGTAAATGTATTGGTGGCGGCGTCTGCTTCGGGCACAGAGGCAGGAGACCGTACAGCCGGCAACCCTATGGGAAAGAGCACAAAGACACAGGGTGACGGGCACACACCAACACAGGAGGAGAATAAGCGAGAGAGGCACTTACTTGCAAGGGACAGATGACTGGCACTACAAGGACGGGACCCGGGAGACAGCCACCTGCAGGACTCGGTGCAGCAGCGAGGACTGGCAAGGGAGAGGCGTTGTCTGCCGCCGAGGAATCCACCTGTGCACAGGGGAGCAGACTGGAAACAAAGGAGGTAAGGGCTTCTTACCGAAGGCGTCGTGCTGAAGGAAAAGTTGACTCACGATGATGAGTAGAGAAGTCTGACGGCTTCAGGCCGAAGCTCAGGGCGAGGCGGCTTATATTCCTCGCCGCTGATGATGTGCAGGTGTGTGTGCAGGTGGCGCCGCTGATGAGCGGCGCGGCGTGACAAGGAATTTACCAATTAATTCATTAAAAATCCTTCAATGTGATTTTCTGGATTTTTTTTTTCTCATTTTGTCTCTCATAGTTGAGGTATACCTATGATGAAAATTGGAGACCTCTCTCATCTTTTAAGTGGGAGAACTTGCACAATTGGTGGCTGGCTAAATACTTTTTTACCCCACTGTATATATATATATATATATATATATATATATATGTATATATACAATTTGTTATTTTAGAGGAGTGTGTCAAGCTGGTGCCCTTCACATGACTCGATACCCATGAAGTAGCTCTTGGTTTCAAAAAGCTTGGTGACCCCGGTCTAATATAACTCCAGACATTGAGAATCTTGTCAAGAGCAAAAAACATCCCCAGTTCTCCCATTAATTCCTCCAGACTCAGGTCTATGATGTCACTGTTACAGGTTTTAGTGAATGTTCCTTAATTTTCTTCAAAGCACATAACCTTATCAGTAGGTAAATACTGAAAAAACAATCAGAAGAAAAGTCAATTTTGAGACTTGAATTCTTTTGAATTGCACTTTTTGTTTAATTTTTAATTTAAAATGCAGCTAATTCAGCATTAAAGGGAATTGTTCTCTCTGTTGTATTGCCACTTACTGGTCATTTTGGTTAATCATTAAATTTGTTCAATCTGTTCAAAATGCACAATCTTTACATTCAATAAATTTGAGAATCTGAAAATCTTTGATTTGGGTCGCGGCTTGTCATTGAGGGGTGATGGTGGGTCCCAAAGCCAGACTAGTTGAGAACCACTGTGCTAAATCACTCTCTTCACCTTCTCTTCCTCTTCGTTGGTATCCACTTCAAAACTGAGATCAAGAATACTTTCTTCCACTTTCCTCAAAATATGAATGTGATCTTGTTGTTCTCAGATTGTAACAAGACTAGTAATTAATTCATTGTTCAATCGGTGACGTTATGCATTTCAGGCCAACATTCACAGCGGTTTTCGGTCATCTGAAACCGTCACTTTCACTGACTTTTTTCTCTCTCCGGATCACAATTTATTCCAAAAAAAATGGTGATATTCAAGGAAATTATATTATTTCCTGCATAAACCTACCAAATATGGCCTAATTAAAAATCAATAAAATTTACCCTTTAAGTGAAAAACAAAAAGTTGAAGTAAATTCAGTCATGTCTTGACAAAATCTCTTTCTCAGGGTGTTCAGTACAAGGAAACATGAGGATAGAGGAACTTGGATAGAACCAACCCAATTTACAAATTTAGCAGCAGTCAAGTGACTATAAACTATAACATGTATATTTCAATTTTCCTGTAAAAAAGCTGAGTCCTGCTAATTATGTTATGCTCTCCCAGGATTGATAAGGAAACACGAGAAAACATACCATGAGCCCTGTAAAATTACATGTATTCCTTATTCTTCCTGATTGTATAAATATGCAAAAATTTATCTCCGATGTGATGATGAAGAATTGTTATCTTGAAATAATCCAAAGGCTCAAAAACAAGGTCTAGTAAATCAAGATCTTTTCAGGTTCTTTCAGCTTAAGCACCACATAAACAAAATACTTAAAAAGGAGGATTTGGAAAGGGCCCACTCAGGTGTTCTGAAGGTTTTCTTAATGGCATATAAAGGGATCCCAGGGATCAGATACATCTCTAAAATATGCAATGGTCTTCAAGACTTAAAAGGAGACAACACATCATATATAAAAGAGAGATGGGAAAAAGAGGGGAATTTCACTTTACAACTGGAAATATGGGAAAAGCTAAATAAACAACAATGGAAAAGTACCTCATCCCTGCAGTGGAGAGAATTTGGATGGAAAAATTTGGTAAGATTTTTCAGAACACCTGCACAAAACGAATTTACTCGTAAGGGGTTGAATTGTTGGCGCTTGTGTGGTGAAGAGACTGCAAATCATTTTCATGTGTTTTGGTCATGCCCAGTTATCCACCAATATTGGACCAATGTACAGACAATACTGGGGAAAATATTCAAAGTAAAAGTTCCCTTTTCTTTTGTAACTTTGTATTTGGGTTTACTACCGAAATCACTGGAAAGACGAGGAGAAAAATACTTATTCACTGTTTTAATATTGGCAAGTAAAAAAGCCCTAACTAAAAAATGGATGTTGAAGGACTGTCCTACACCTGAAGATTGGATTAACGTGATTCAGGACATTTATTCGAGGGAAAAGTTGACATTCGCACTGAGACAGGACATGGATGGGTTCTTGAACTTTTGGCAACCCTGGAACGCATATGTGTCTTCCATCAGATCTAATCTTGCACAAACACCATTTCAATAATGGCACCTCTCTTTGTTCCAACGCTACTCAGATGCTCTTTTATTTTTCTGCTCTTTTGTTGGTTTTTTTGGGGGGTTTTTTTGTTCTTCTTTTAATTTCTCTTTTTCTTTCACTTAAAAAAAAGGGTGTTGTAATATTTTTTTTTCCAATGTTGTCAAAAAACAAAAAAAGGGGGAATATGTGATGAAAATGTAAACAATGCAATGCTGTAATGACATGTATACCCTTTACAAAAACTTAGATTAAAAAAAAAAAAAGAAAGAGGTGTACCTATTCTATAGTAAATATATTTAGAATATACTCATTTTGCGCAAGTCACGTGTACTCTCATTGAAAACAGTTTGGGTTTTTTTTTTTAATGAGATTTGCAACTATGATGTCTGAGTGGCTGAATTATTTGGCTGATCATAATTTCAAGGAAGCACAATCCACAAGACAGTGGCAGAATTTCTCTGTGAGCATCTAAACCTGCCTACCAACAGTGCTACTATGGAGTTGGGTTCCAGACGTACTTATTTTGTCTCTTCTGTGTAAAATCTAGTCACCCCACTAGACATCTGTGTTCCTCACGGGTTCATTAAATAACACTCAATAAAATATCTTGTGTCATTCTGGCCTTTGTGTTTTCAGCCAGAATAGCCAATGTAGTTAGCTCAGTAGCGTGAGTTGGAGGGCTGCAGCAGTTTTCTACCAAAGTAGGCATTCCAGCTGTCGGCACTGCTCAGCAGCTCAGGTCGCTAGCATTAGCTTAGTTGACAGATGGCAGCTGGTCTTTTTAGAAATTTTCTATACAGTTTATTCACCCCATTAGACATCAGTGATGACAGATCATGTACCAACACTTGAGCGTATATCTCATTCCTACAAGTTATTTTTTTTAATTATTATTGTTTTTTTATAATCCTTTATTAGTCCCACAATGGGAAAATTACAGGGCATCCACCTGGATGGATGAGGCAGCCATGGTGCAGCGCCAATCCCGTCACCACACATACACACACACACATTCACACCTTGGGCCACTTTAGAGTCTCCAATTAACCTAATTTGCATGTTTTGGGCCTGTGGGAGGAAACCGGAGGACCCAGAGTAAACTCAAGCAGACACGAGGAGAACATGCAACCTCCACACAGAAGAGTCACTGATGGCCAATTTTAGCTTATTTTACTATAGTTTGCTACAATATACAGTATAATGGTTAGCTGCCCATTTATGTTGGAGTTATTTTTCCACCAGAGCTCTGAAGTGCTGCTTTTGGACAACAACAACAACAACAAAACATCCCAACAAATATACTTACTGCCAATGAAAATGCAACACTCTAGAAAAGTGATATTTTTACATATTTTTTATGAAAATGGTCAATTCAAGGAAGCCAATTAATTTTAGACAGCTTCAAAACAATTTCAGACATTCACAAGTGAAAATCTATGTCAGCAATTTTCAAAACTGAACAAAACAGAAATCACAACAAAACGTCTGTCTTAAAAACAAAGTTCAATATGGAATATGGCCTCCATTTGCACTAATGAAGGCAGTAATACACCAGCATGGACCTCACGGGCCGGCTCTGTTGCTGCAGGTACTCCCTGGTGACTTGGGCAGCATGTAGACAAGCATTGTCCTGCTGGAACACAGCCATGTCGTGACATCGTGGAGATTTCACAACATAGTGCTATGCATTTTTGTTCATCTTTATATAGGGAAGATGACCACTCCTTAAAATCACCCATTTTTGACTTTTGAGCACCCAAAACAAACAACGAGCTCAAAAAGACTATAAAGCCAGAGCTCAAAGGCAGTGAGTTGTTAGAGTGAGCACAACAAAACGAGTTCTAGATGTATTTTGAGCCATACAAACACTATTACTCATCATAGGATGGACCCAACAATATTTATACAGAAGTTGTGTTGCATTTTCATTGACAGTGAGTATATTTTTATTACCAGCTACTACTGCCAGTTTGAAATCTAGGCTCCAGCTTACTACCCACAATTAAGATACATGTAGTGGTTAGTAATGCTACTCGGGTGGATGCTGGGGTGGTGGAGGGGTCTGCTGCCATCATCACCCATCTGTTTTTCTATCCATTTTTTAATACTTAGCAAAGCAGTTACTCCTGATTTAAATCTCGGCGCCACACCAGTAGGCTGCCTTTTGCAACAGCGGCTCGATTCCGAGTTTTTTTTCCCTTCCTCTCTCTTTTGATCACTTTTTTTTTCACCCCACTTATATCACGGACACACAGATCGTCCCAAATGTCTCCTGAGCCGGTGGACGGAGCCACTGTTTATAGCAGGATACGATACAACAGGGAAGAGCTGCTAGCATTTAACCGCCACCCGGTCCCACTGGAAAAACTCGACATACCGAGAGAATTGAGGCGAAAGCGTCGCGGCTGCTGGGCTGGAGTAAGGCGGAGGACAAAAAATATAAGGTACAGACCCTCCCTTCCATCTGTTGTCATGGGAAATGTACGGTCAATACTGGGAAAGTTAGATGAGCTAGCGGCTATCTCCCGTTATGATAGCACTTACCGGGAGTGCTCTCTCCTTTTGTTTACTGAGACGTGGCTAACTGAACTAGCAGCAGATGCTAACATTGAGCTGGAGGGTTTTCACATGATACGAGCTGACCGAACACCAGAGAGTGGCAAAGCAAGGGGCGGTGGAGTGATAATGTATGTTAACAACAACTGGTGCAGACCGGGACATATCACTGTTAAACAACGACACTGCAGCAAAGACATTGAGTTGCTAGCTGTTAGCATGAGGCCTGCATATCTCCCGAGAGAACACTCACACGTGATCTGCATTGTTGTTTATGCAAATCCCACGGCGAACGCTGGGACAGCGCGTGACGTCATCCATTCAGTAACCAGCAGGCTGCAGACAGAACACCCAGATGCTCTTCTCCTCATCTCAGGCGATTTCAACCACGTTTCACTGTCTCCCATTCTGCCCACTTTCACCCAGTATGTCACATGCCACACTAGAGACAATAAAACACTGGATTTGTTCTACGCAAACACTAAGGAGGCATACACCTCATCACAACTCCCCCCACTTGGGAGATCGGATCACAGCTTGGTTCATCTCCGGCCGGTGTACAAACCCCTAGTGCACAGACAACCTCCGGCCATGCACACTGTGGAGTTATGGTCTGAGGAGACAATGGACACTCTAAAGGACTGTTTTGAAGCCACTGCCTGGAAGCAGCTCTGCGATCCACATGGTGAGGACATCGATGGCCTCATTCACACCTTCACGGGCTACCTCAGCTTCTGTGTGGACAAATCCGTTCCCACCAAGACCATACGGTGTCACTCAAACAACAAACCCTGGATCAACCCTGAGATAAAAACACTTCTGAGAGAGAAGAAGAGGATCTTCAGGTCGGGGAACAGGGAGATGCTGAAGTCCGTACAGAGGGAGCTGAGGAGAAAGATCAGAGAAGGCAAGGACAGCTTCAGGAAGAAGATGGAGGACAAGCTGCAACAGAGCGACATCAGCGGGGTCTGGAGAAACCTCAAAACCATCTCGGGGCTCCAGAATACCTCCCCCCAGGCCACGGGGGGCAGGGAGTGGGCGAACAACCTGAATCTGTTTTTCAATAGATTTGACCAACCGCCCTCCCCCCTGTCTGCACAACAACCACTGCTGCCTCTAAGAAATCAAGTCCTGCTGCCCACTCCCCACTCCACCGACACCCCCCCCACTCCCAACACACAGCCCCCCATCCTGACCCTGACCAAGACCCAGGTGAGGACGGAGCTGAGGAAGATCAAGGCGAGGAAGGCGTCGGGACCGGACGGCATCAGCGCAAAGCTCCTCAAGTCCTGTGCAGACCAGCTGTGTGGGATTGTGACGTATATCTTCAACATGAGCCTGAAACTGGGGAGGGTACCACAGCTGTGGAAAACATCTTGTGTGGTACCTGTACCAAAAACTTCCCACCCCAAAGACCTGAACAGCTACAGACCGGTGGCCTTGACGTCCCACTTGATGAAGACCCTGGAGAGACTGCTCCTTGCTCATCTCCGCCCCCTGGTGGGACCAGCGATGGATCCACTCCAGTTCGCCTACCAGCATGGCATTGGGGTGGAGGATGCGGTGATCTTCCTCCTTCACCGTTCTCTGTCCCACCTGGAGAAGCCCGGGAATATGGTGAGGATCATGTTCTTTGACTTCTCCAGTGCTTTCAACACCATCCAACCGATGATCCTGAAGGACAAGCTGCTGCGCGCAGGGGTGGACCAGCACCTGTCATCATGGATCCTGGACTACCTCACGAACCGGCCTCAGTTTATGAGAACCCGGGACTGTGTTTCCGACACGATCATCAGTAGCACGGGGGCCCCCCAGGGAACGGTGCTGGCTCCCTTCCTGTTCACTCTTTATACTGCGGACTTCTCACACAACACAACACATTGCCATCTACAGAAGTTCTCTGATGACTCTGCGATCGTTGGTCTCATCTCCAACGGAGATGAAGCTGAGTACAGAGGGCTTATCCAGGACTTTGTGGACTGGTGCCATCGGAACTGCCTCCAGATCAACGCGAGGAAAACTAAGGAGCTGGTGGTGGACTGCCGCAGGCATGGGCAGCCCCTCACAGCACCAGTAAATATACAGGGAACAGACATCGAGATGGTGACATCCTATAAGTACCTGGGTATTCATCTGAACAATAAACTAGACTGGTCACACAATACTGACGCACTCTACAAGAAGGGACAGCGCAGGCTGTTCCTGCTGAGGAGACTCAGGTCTTTTGGTGTACAAGGGGCGCTGCTGAAGTCATTCTATGACACGGTGGTGGCATCAGCCATCACTTTTGGAGTGGTCTGCTGGGGCAGTGGCATTACTGCAGCCGATAGGAAGAGAGTGAACAAACTGATTAAGAAAGCTAGCTCTGTCCTGGGGCAGCGCCTTGATCCGATGGAGGAGATAGGAGAGAGAAGGACGGTGGCTAAACTGTCATCTCTGCTGGAGTCCGAGTTCCACCCTATGCAGGACATACTGGATGCACTGAGGAGCTCATTTAGCAGCAGACTACATCATCCCAGGTGCACAACCGAGAGGTTTCGTAGGTCCTTCCTACCAACGGCTGTCAGACTGTACAACCTAAGCAGGGCTGCTCGCAGAGATAGCAAAAAGACGTAACAAACTAATAGTTTTTTTGAATGCAAAAGATGCAATAGACTTACACAATGGTCCTCTCCGGCATACAACTAGGAACATACCGGTCGCTATGGAGGGTGAGAATATGTATGGGCACATAAACATACCATGTAGGATAACTAAGTAGACGGTTATGCTGTTTCATCCCACCTAGCAACAATGCTCTGCACTGTGTGTGTTTATATATTTACATATTTATTCCATCTAGCTACAATGCTCAGCACTGGGTGTGTTTATATTTATATATCTATATATTTATTCCATCTAGCTACAATGCTCCGCACTGTGTTTTTATATATCTACATATTATTCCATCTAGCTACATTGCTCCGCACTGTGTGTGTTTATATACTTGCATATTTATTCCACCTAGCTGCAATGCTCCGTACTGTGGGTGTTTATATATTTACATATTTATTCCATCTAGCTACAATGCTCTGCACTGTGTTCATATATTCATATATTTATTCCATCCAGCTACAATGCTCTGCACTGTGTGTGTGTGTGTGTGTGTGTGTATATATATATTTTATAGTAATATGTACATATGTATATTAGCTGCTCTTGCTTGCTTGTTTTTTTTTTTTTCTTGCCTTCTGATTGTTGCTCTGAGTGTTGCTATCCCTGTGCTGTTGCAATCCTGGAATTTCCCCGTTGTGGGACTAATAAAGGCTTATCTTATCTTATCTTAAAGTCAACTGCCCAAATGCGCACCAAACTCACACACAATGATCCAAGGTGGGTCTGCATCAAGTTTGTCATCAAGGTCTGTTCTTTTCTTCTTCTTCTCTATCCCCTCACCCCCCAGCCTGTCGCAGCAGATGACTGCCCCTCCCTGAGCCTAGTTCTGCAGGAGGTTTCTTCCTGCTAAAAGGGAGTTTTTCCTCTCCACTGTTGCCAAGTGCTTGCTCACAGGGGATCGCTTGATTTCTGGCATCTTTCTGCAATTGTGGGGTTTTTTGACTACAGTTTGAAAGTGTTATGAGATGACTGTTGTTGTGAAATGGCACTATATAAATAAAGTTGAATTGAATTGAAAGGTCAAGACCAAGGTCAAAAGAAATAAGATAAAAGTAAGTGTAATTTCAGCAGTTATTATGCCTAAACTGGCTCTTGTTGACCAAGGGATGCCCATCAGGCAGGAATGAGCTACTCTGTCATTGATGGTCTGGTTCCAAGAAGATATCTATAGTATAAAAAAAATCACCATTAGGAGAACACATAAGAAATAGCCTAACTAAAAATTAACCTGTACCTCCTTTTTATTTGTGACTAAATATTCAGCATATGCTTATTAATCTAATAAATATCTATAGCATTCTAAATGTTGCAACATCTTCACCTAAGATTTTACTCACTGAAACATTTCATGATGCGTACTAGAAGTCACATTTTTGCATCTGTTGTCCTCCCATGGCTGAGCAAAGAGCAGGATTGTACTTTTTACAGTGTGAACTAAGCCGTGTCTTCTTCTTTTGCTTCTCCTTTCTGCTCATAATGATTAGCTCAGTTATAAGACGATGAGAGAGAGAAACCCAAATGAGGCTCTCACAAGTGTTCCAGATTAATGGATTATGGATGGATGGACTTTATTTTCCCACTGGTGATAAATGAGACACTTTATTCTCTTCCTCTATCTTTTTCTTTTTTGCACAAGCCATCAATACCTCTGTGCCTTACTCTGTTTCTACAGTATGGGATTAAATTTTTGATCTTGTTCTATGGGCTGACTGTTACTTTCATCTATTGCATTAGGAAAGGTCAGGGCCTTACAGTGACATCATATTGTGATTGGGTGACACGTCTCATGCCATACTCTGTCCTTATAACGACTCTCTTTCACTGCTGGACTCTCAGAAGCACTCATTCTGTCACCTTATCCCTCCTTTTACTCTGTCCTTCCTTATACCTTGGAGACAACTGTCAGAGGAAAATGATATTCCATTCTTGCTGACATACCTTTACCTCAGGGGGTGTTTGTCTTCAGTTCAGTGTCCAGTTAAAAAAAGCCATTTTGACTAAAAGGTCAACAGTAACTTTGCTGGAATCAACTTTCTTTTATTGAAGAAACTTTCCAGAAAGAACAACATATCAAACAAATGATTTGCATTTCAGTCAAAAGTGTCTTAAAAACAAGTTTATATTACCTAAATGAACAGTTTGATCTTCTTCCACTAACTTTCAGGGCCTATTATATTGAAGTTCACTGATTTTGACACATGACACATAGAATAATTAATAAATGATGTACATTGCACATTGATGTACATTTTCTAAAGTTGGAGAGCGATTTTCATTCTCCATTTGAAATAGGTCAATAGAACCCATTAATTGGAGAAATTGCTGCACTTTGTTGACAGGATGATTTCAGAAATTGGGCAGACTGACAGGCAGATAGCAGGAAAAATGAGAGGTCACTTTACTCCAGAGACTGAACATCTTGACAGTGATAGTGAAAGGTAGAAGGAAAAAAATACACTTGTGGATTAATATACTGGAATGCTATTGTATCCTGTGTGATGTGAATTTTGGCTTGTTTCAAGATTATGGAACTACTTATATTCACCTCAATTTATCATCCACAGGAGCAGAAATGGATGGGCGGATGGCTGGCTGGATGGATGGAGTTACAATTACTGTACATGTATGTCTCAGTTTTTGTTTTTTAATTTCATTTTATATGGTTTCACACTTGTTCTGACTCTTCAGACTCTCTTAGTCCTCAGTTTTCTCATCTAGCACTCTGTGTCCTGTGAGAGGACTGTACACCAAATTAAGAGATCAGTGTACTTTTGTCCTTTTTTTTGTCTTTCGGCTTGTCCCTTTCGGGGTTGCCACAACGTATCATCACCTTATATTGTCACGATCCATATGTCGATTTGGCAAGAATTTTTTTTTTATGCTGCATGCCCTTCCTGACAGCCCTGCCTATTTATCCAGGCTTGGGACTGGCACAGGGAATACACTGGATTGTGTGCCCCCTGTGGCTGGGTATCCAAATATTTTTGTCATATGTACAGTAAATACCATATTGCTGCACCCTACAACAAAATTCTTTTGCAGATCCTCCATGCTACCTTAGAAAAGAATAAATACATAGAATTCAAAAATTGAAAAGATAAATTAAAAAGGAAACATAAGCCTAAAATCAAGTGTGAACATGAGCATCTTTGTGTAAATATGAGCTAAAATAAATGTCATCACTTATCTATATAAATAAGTGTGTAGCTAAAATATTGCGAGGCCAGGGTAAATATAAACACTGAATGAATACTGTTGTGCCCAGATGTGCTAAAGTGGGAATAATGTGCACTGTGCTTATACACCAGAGTTCCGTCATCAAATATTTCACTGGGAAATATATGGGAGTTCTCTCGGATCAGTAATTAGGGAAGTAGAAATGTGCAGTGTGTGTTTACAAGCCTAATAACCTAATTTTGTAATGTTCTCTGTGGACTATGATGTTTGCAGATGACATTGTGATCTGTAGTGAGATTAGGGAGCAGGTGGAAGAAAACCTGGAGAGGTGGAAGTATGCATTGGAGAGAAGAAGAATGAAAGCCAGTAGAAGCAAGACGGAATACATGTGTGTGAATGAATAGAATAGAATAGAATAGGGTTTACTGCAGTGGTGGACCCTCAGGGCCAGCAAAGCCTTCTCCAAACACTATCAGAATTACATTTACAACCTACATTCTTAAATTTGTTCCATCAGGATGTATTAAATTATTTCCAATAGTCTGTTCTCTTCATTTTGTAGCTTTTCTCTTGGTTGCACTCCTTCCAGTAGTGTAATGCATGTAGAGTTTTTTTGTCCAATCATATTTCAGCCATCTGTGTTGCCAGGGTCAAGCAAATCTGCCTTGGGCCTTAACGAATTAACAGTGTGCCCTGTAGGTTAAATTAACTGTTAAACTTATCCTGTTGCTTTAACCAATCAGATGTCTTCTGCACGTCCAAGGGTACATATAGAAAGCATCCCAGAACGTCGGCATTTTCACATCTTTTGATTGGATGGTTAGACTCCTCCACCCACAATGCAGAGGATCCTAGCTAGCAAAACGCCAGTGCAAGGACTTGCTTAAGCAGCTACAATATACTGTATCAGTTTAAATATAATAGCTGTTTTTTTCCACCCACAATGGCTGCAGGGGAGAGGAAAATGATTTGGTCGCTGATATTTAAAAAAATCAATTTTCCAGATGGACTTTTCAGGAAAAGCTGGTCATCGTGAAGAGAGGTCGACCAACCCTGAAGCTAGCAGGCCCGTCTCAGCTGGGGAAAGGATCTGTCCATCACTTCCATAGTAGCAACAAGCGGTATCCTTGGATTACAGCCTCCGAGGAGTGCTTCAAATTATCTTGCTGGGAATGCCTGTTGTTTGCAACTGATCGAGTAGACACTTGGAGCCAGACAGGGTTTGCAAACTTGAGCTGTCTGTCACACCATGATGATTTAGGCAGCATTTGCCAAACGTATAAAAATTGGTCTAAAATGCTGGGATACGCCAAAATTTTCACTTTTGGCTGTATGCATCGTGTATCCATAATGACTTGGACATACATAACGTGTTAGTAACTTATATAGAATATTTCCATAACTTATAAGTAACTTAAACCAACTATTGCTTAGCGTGTTACGAAGAAGTTGTTTGTTAGTCTGAAGGTGTAGGACCTGATTGATCTGAACCGTCATCCAGAGGGAATCAGGTCAAACAGGTGGTGGGCAGGATGTGATGGCCTTGGTCCTTCTGAGACAGAAGGATCTGGAGATTTCCTCCAGGGAGGGTATAGGGCCGCTGATGATTTCTTGGGCGGTGTTGATAACCCTCTGCAGAGCCTTCCTGTTCTCAGCCATAGAGCCGGCGTACCACACACCCAGGCAGTAGGTGAGCACACTCTCCACTGAGCAGCAGTAGAAGGAAGTGCAGCCGCTGCTGGGCTTTCTTCACCAGGGCCTTGGTGTTGAGGAGTCCAGGAGAGGTCAGAGGTGATGTGGGTGCCCAGGAACCTAAAAGTAGTGTCAGTTTCCATGCAGTCTCCATTTATGAGAAGGGGGGTGTGGTCCTGTCTGTGCTTCCTGAAGTCCAGTATGAGTTCTTTGGTTTTGTGCACTTTCAGTTTCAGGTTGTTTGCTGAGCACCACATCAACAGATTCTCTACATCTGCTCTGTATGCCTTCTCGTCATCATCAGTGATGAGCCCAATCAAGGTGGTGTCATTTGTGTACTTCACGATGGCGGTGGTTGGGTGGGTTGGAATACAGGCAAAGGTGTAACAATAAAAATGCTAGAAGTAGAAGTAGTGAGGCTAGATGAGTTTAAATACCTGGGGTCCATCCAAAGCAATGGTCAGTGCACAAGAGAGGTGAAGAAGAGAGTGCAGGCAGGGTGGAGTGGATGGAGACAAGTGTCAGGGATGATTTGTGACAGAAGGATAGTAGCTAGAGTGAAAGGGAAGGTTTACAAGAGGGTAGGGAGACCTGTTAAGATGTATAGCTTGGAGATGGTGTCACTGACAAAAAGACAGGAGGCAGAGTTGGAGGTGGCAGGGATGAAGATGCTAAGATTCTCATTGGGAGTGACTAGGAGGGGCAGGATTAGAAATGAGTATATCAGAGGGACAGCTCAGGTTGAGCAGTTCGAAAACAAAGTAAGAGAGGCAAGGCTGAGAGGGTTTGGACATGTGCAGAGGAGGGATAGTGGGTGTATTGGACAAAGGATGTTGAAAATGAAGCTGCCAGGCAGGAGGAGAAGAGGAAGACCACAGAGAATATTCATGGATGTAGTGAAGGAGGACATGGAGAGGATTGGTGTTACAGAGGAAGATGCAAGAGATAGAATGACATGGAAGCAGATGATCTGCTGTGGCGACCCCTAAAGTGAGCATCTAGAAGAAGAAGAAGAAGATTTGCAAATTTATGATTTAAAAAAGTCAGAAGTGTGCAAAAAGGTTGGAATTTGTGTGAAAAGGTCACAAATTTATTTATTCGTAAATTTATGGGTTTTAAATGCTGCAAGTTTGCATGAAAAAAGTCACAAATTTATTAGAAAAAAAATTTAATTTAAGAGAAACATGTCTCAAATGTAAAAAGAAAAAAATGTCACACTTTCACAAGAAAAACCTCAATTATTGATGAGAGTGAAGCCATTACTCACTACTCAAGTAATGTTTTAGTAGATATTACTCTTTAGGGCTGTTCACACTAAGAACTATAAATAACAATAGTCTCAATTGCTCATTTTGGCTTAGACCAATATTTACATGATAAGATAAATACTTAGTTGTTAGTCTTAATATTCAGTTAAACAGTGTAATGGTGTAATACTGTAACAGCATTGTTGCATCACAGCTCGAAGTTTAATGGTTCAAATCTCACAGGGTAGGAGCCTTTTTGTGTGGCGATTGTGTATTATCTCTGGGCTTGCATAGACTTACTGCAGCTGCTTTGGTTTCCTCCCACAGTCTAAAGGCATGTACGTGTGTAAGGTCAACTGGTGAGTCTAAATTTACACTAAGTGTTGGTCTGTGTCAGTTTCATATACAGGGTTAACATAGAGACTGGTTGAGCTCTTGGAGTGGTCTTTGAGATTGGAAAAAGTACTACATAAATATTCCTAATATATATAACTATTCCTAAATGTTTGACCAATGTGGCTGCTTTTAGGAGTGGTTATTGGTCCAAAATTATTGTATAGTTAGTAATTATAAGTAAACACCAGCATATTAATCCTAACCAATTGGCATTCGCTGCCATGATAGTATGGTGATATATACAGTGTTGTTGTTACAGTAGCTGCAGTTGAAAGGTTTTGGATTTAATTGTTCAGGTGACCTTTGTCAGATCAATTTACTTTTGTCTTTGTCTGTCTAGGTTTCCTGTCATTATTTTCTATTTTTTCATTTTTTTTGTCCACTTTTTTCTCAGCAGAACACAGTTAACACATCTTTAAGAGTGATTTATTTGAGCTGAGTATTTTTTTTTCCAGAAAAATGCTGTTTCTGAAGTATTTTGTGCCGTTAACCTACTCTTACAGATTAAATCAACCTGTTCTTATAGGACCTTGGCAATAAAAGAGAATTAGGGCTAATAAGAAAACAAACAGAAGAGATGGAAGGGACCAATAACAAACAATGACACTGGCTGTATGGAAAGTCTGATTAGACCTTTGTCACTGTATGAATTCTGGAGCACAGTGCAGCTCCATGTGCTGTTGGTCATTAATATGCTCTGTGGAGCTGCATGACAAAAGGCCATAGACAAGGCAATTTCATTTCCTAAGCAAGGCCTCTGAGGAGTTCATTTCTAATGCCCTCCAACCACCACTCTGTATGAATTGTATTTAGAAGGGAAAAAAAGCCCTATGATTTATGGGGGTAGGGTAGGAGTAGCACAGCCAACAGAGCAATGGTTAAAAGGCCAAAATGACATAGCGATGCCAAAAAAAAAAAAAAAAATCAGCGTGTACTCATCCTCTGTAAACCATGGTTCAGTCTTTCTCATCAATGGAGCAGATTGCCTTGCCTCTTGTACCTGATATGGGGGCTTGATCCACAGCACTGGCTCCACTTGTTTTCGTTACATTCACATGTTTCCGTTAACCAGATATGCTGATCACACGGGTAATAAAAGCTACGGTGGCTGATGGACACTGATGAAATGGAATTAAGTTTGCGGTTTGCCTTTGAGAAGCAGCTAAGATGATCTCTTGCAAACCTTAGAATGAGCTGTTGAAAGCAGTCTGTGATGATAGATTAATATCTTATTTCAGGGAATATTGAATCACTGGAGAAAAATTACATGCTTTGTAAGATCTTTATAAGATCACTGTGTTTCGTTACCTTGTATTCATACATGTGTAATGACAATAAAGTTGAATCTAATCTAATCTAATCTACTTTTTATGCCTATGTCTTCTGTACAGAAGTACTACAATACTTGGTCAGCCTAGATTAGCTAGAGCACTGGATACTGGGAAAAATAGCTAGCCTGTCAAAGAAGCCTTTTGAAACCTTCAAATCTGTTTTTAGTTGATGAATCTAATCTATCTACATGCAGCAAAGGCTGAGAGACCGTGCATGATGACTGACAAGTAGCAGACATCTCCTATAGCAGTGGTTCCCAACCTGAGGTCCCTGGAAGGTTCAATTTTCCATGGAAAATTTTCTTATTTCACTCCTTATTAGGTCCAAAAAATTGCAAATAGTTTTACAACACAAGATGAGATGATAACAAAATAGCATATTACTTAGATGAAAAATACAATATACAAGGATGGATTTTATATTAATAATAATAAAAGAAAAGCCATGAAAAGATGTTGCACTTTGAAAGGAACCAGACCTCTTGGGTCAAAGAAGATGTAAACTGTAAAAAGTGTAATTTATTATTTAACCAAACCAAAAAGTTTGTTGGATTATAAGCAGAGATGAGAAGAGCAGCTAGAAAATATTACTGAAATGAGAGTTTTTGCTCTTGAAGCCTCAGCATTAACATGACCATCTTTGCAATATGGTCCCATTTTGCAGGGAACAGAACATTACAACTGCAATCTTATTATGATGGGAACATTAAATTTGACTGAACCTACCTTACTGTGCATGCTCAGAATGGAATGAGCTACTCTGGAGGATGTTTACACTCTCCAAGTGTTTCCGTTTTTAAGTTGAACCATACTTGAAAACCATGAAAATGCCAAATCGCAGTTCTGTTCTTTCCTTTTCCTTTTCCTGTGACTTAATTCAAAGTCAGGTTCACACAATCAAGGCAAAGGTCTGCAGAGGATAATTGGCTTAAAGACAGTGACTTTATTGGCAAAAAATCTCTGCACTTTGCAGAGTAGCAGATACAGTTTTACAAAGGCTTATCTGGCTCAGATGGTAAAGGTGGAGCGAGTCAATTCAATCAATGGTATCGAACTGCTTTGCTAATCAAGCAGTGCGCTAGATCACTAAAGCCTCTACTCCAGATGCAGATAAGCCATCTCATGTGTAGCACAAGTCAATTAGCTGTCTAGGATGAATGAGCGTCTCGACGAAATCATTCTGAATGCTCTCACTACAACATCGGCGTTAGCTACTCCTCTGTCACTCACTTCCTTTGGCTCGCTCACACCGTCTCACACCAGTTTCCACACTAGCTCTTTTTAGCGGCAGGTTAGGTGAGGCTTGGGGATTCCTCCTTTAGTGTTGCTTCATTTTTCAGCTTGTACCAGAGGATTTAGCTTTGTGGGTAACTTGTTAGAGGTGCGAGCCTTAGCTTGGGTTTAAGCTATAGTTGATGGTCCTGATTATCCCAGATACATGTTCGACCATTTCGCCCTAGAGTTTATGTGGGTGTTCGACCACTCCAACCGTGAAGGCAACAATGCCACTCACTTTCTTAATCTCCAGCAGGGTGCCAGGTCTGTAGCTGAATACTCGGTGGATTTCTGGGTTTTAGCTACCAAGGTTGGGTGGGATAACGCACCTCTCTGCAGTATATTTGAGCGAAGTCTTAGTTCCAGCCTACAAGATGAGCTCACTCATCTAGACAAGCCCACTTCCCAAGATGAGTTAATATCACTGACAATAAAGTTAGATAACCATCTCCGGGAGCACTCAAGTGAATGCCATCAGGCTGGCAACTCCGTCTTCCAGCTGCACTCCCCTACTCCCTGTGTTGCCTTCATCCAGTGCCTCTGATGCCATCGAGCCTATGATGTTGGGCCAGTCGAAGTTGTCTCCTACTGAGCATCGGCGCCGTCAACATCTCAGTCTTTGTATGTATTATGCCAGTTCGGAGCATGAGGTTACTTGCTGCCCTACAAAGCCAAAAGAGACAGCCTGCCAGTCGCAGTAGGGGGGACTGGTAGGCAGGAAATGATCTCATTCCCTCACTCGCCTTCTGCTACTCATCCGCTTCAATCATGGCTGCACCGAGCACTACAGTTCGGTCCTAATCAATAATTTGTTGTACAGCGAAACACCTGGTCTCACCAAGGTGCCCTCTGAGTATCACAATTTCACCATAGTCTTCAGTAAGGCTAAGACACTCTCTCTACCCCACCACTGCCCATACAACTGCGCTATAAACCTCCATCCAGGGGTGACATTATCATCAAACAGACTTTATAGTTTGTTGATTTCTGAATGTGAAGCCATGGAGAACTACATCAAGGAGTCTCTGAACTTGGGTATAATTAGATTATCTTCATCAGCAGTGGGGGCGGGATCTTTTTTGGTGGGCAAAAAAGATGGGGTCTCTCCAGCCCTGTATTGACTTTAAAAAGCTAAATGACATCACCGTGAAGGATAAGTACACCCTACCTCTCATCAACTCAGCATTTGATCTGTTGCAAGGGGATACTGTTTTCATCAAGCTGGACTGTTGCATCACTTACCATCTGATCCACATAAGGGACGGCCACAAGTGGAAAACAGGATTCCGTACTCCAATTGTAAAGATCCTGTCTGACCCGCCGGTGTGTCTGCCTCCCTCTCTCCCTTTGATTAGCGTGCTCCCTTCAGCCCTGATCCATAAATTTGCTGTCCCCTCAAAATAACTCAACACACAGCCATTAATGTCTAAACTGCTGGCAACAAAAGTGAGTACACCCCAAAGTGAAAATGTCTAAATTGTGCCCAAAACGTCAATATTTTGTGTAGCTACCATTATTTTCCAGCACTGCCTTAACTCTCTTGGGCATGGAGTTCACTAGAGCTTCACAGGTTGCCACTGGAATCCTCTTCCACTCCTCCATGACAACATCACGGAGCTGATCCATGTGGTCCATCTTTACGGTATTTCAGTGGATGTGGTGTCTGGCCCCAGTCCCCAGTTTGTCTCACAGGTCTGGTGATCATTCTGTAAGGCCACTGGGGAAACACTTAACTTGTCAACAGGATACCACCGTCAAAGCAATGGTCAGTGTGAGCTTGCAGACCAGGAGTTAGAGGCAGCCCTGAGGTGCACCACAGTGGTCAATCCAGCGTCCTGGGCTACAACTAGGGGTGATAATTTTTAGGCACCCAACGACTCGAGCCGATTACGATTCTTGATGCATCTTTTTTCTCCTTATCAGTTTTTTTTTTCCCCCTCCCACTGTCTGACAGAGCTTACATACAGTGTGGGTCTTGTCCAAGTCTTTTTTCCCTTGGGCATCATAAAAGCCAAAGTACTGCTATAAGTTTGCTTTTAATGAAAAGGGTACCGATCTTTACTCCGCTCTGGCATTTTGTTTCTTTTGTTTCTTTTGTATCACACCATAAAGAGTCCGAACAGGTACGGGCGCCAACTTTTTCGTTCCGGCACCTGACTTTTTCATTTTCATTTCATTTTGGTCAAATTAATTAAGTTATTAATAATATTTAATAATTGGAATGTTGACATTTGTGCATCGATTCAAAATTGTTCATGTCTGCATCGAGATGCATTGGAAAAATGATTATTTCTCCCACCCCTAGCTACAATCCACCATTGCTGCCCATCTCAGAGGAGGAGGTTAGTGTGCCATCTGTCCAATCATATATTCGATGCTGCCTCCGCTTCTGGAAGTCCACCAGAGCTACCCTTCTCCGCACTGCTGACCAGAACTCTGCCATTGCCAACCGACGGAAGACTCAAAATTGACGCCAGGAAGCAGTCTCCCCACTTCATTGGTCTCTTCTCAATTTCTAAAGTTATTAACCCTGCTGCTGTTTGCCTCAGTCTCCCTCCTCTCCACATCCACCCTACTTTCCATGCCTCGCAGGTGAAGCCATTTTCCACCAGTCCCCTCTGCCCACCATTCAAGCTGCCGCCTCTTCCTGAAATGTTCGACAGAGGTCTTGTCTATAAGGTAAACTGCATCTTGGATGTCTGACGCAACTTCAAGTATGTCTCCTCAGGGTATGGCTGTGAGGAGAGGTCCTGGATCCCTGGGGCCTTCATCGTGGATCTGGATATGGTTTGTGTTTTCTACCATGCCCACCCGGAGAAGCCAGGTGTGACGCCAAGAGGTGCCCTTTTGTGTGCAGCTGCCACGTTGTTAACACCTGTGCTTCTAATTAGAGCAGCCCTTTAAATAGAGAGCGGACTTCACCTCAGCACGGAGACGTTAGACTTCCTACATGCAGTCCAGAGTGTTCCTCTCAGCTGTGTACAGCCCAACTCTTTATTTGCTCTACAACTCTCTCCTCCTATGAGGGATCATGTAAGCAGCTTTCACCAGCATTATTCTTGCTCCTACTCACTCCTCTGTGTTCTCCCAGGATTTACCTGTGCACAGACGGACCTTTTTCCTGGTGGATCAGGACCAACCCCTCCTGGTGGATTGGACCTCATCAGCTCTTTCTGCAACCAATAAGACCCCATCATGAATTGTGAACTGTTTAACTCCCTGTGTCTTGGCCGAGGCATCCCCTCTCTCTGTTATCATTCAAGTTCACCACAGTGAATGTCTCCTCACCTCATTTGGGTTAAGAAGTTACCCACGGAGAAGGAGCTGAAGGATCACCGGCAGTCTCCACAGCCTGCAAATTACACATTCTGTAAGGCAAAAATAATTATTGCATATTGTCCATCAGTTCTGCCCAGTTCTCATCATGTCTCTTTTGCCTTCTTCCTGCAGAGTTGCCAGACCCTCTCTGCTATAGCTCTAGCCCAAAAATAATAAAATCATTGTGAACTTTCAGAACTGTCTTGATGTGTGTGCTTCTGGGTCTACAACTAAAATCATATCACAACCCTTGCCAATTCCCTGCTTTGCTTTGCTACAGCGCTTGATTAGTGATAAGTAATCATTGCTCTGTAGCAGGACATTGTTCAGTCACTTGAGAGTACAGTGGGGTAACAAAGTATTTAGTCAGCCACCAATTGTGCAAGTTCTCCCTCTTAAAAGATGAGAGAGGTCTCCAATTTTCATCATAGGTATACCTCAACTATGAGAGACAAAATAAGAAAAAAAAAATCCAGAAAATCACATTGAAGGATTTTTAATGAATTAATTGGTAAATTCCTCGGTAAAATAAGTATTTGGTCAATAAAAGTTCGTCTCAATACTTTGTTATATACCCTTTGTTGGCAATGACAGAGGTCAAACGTTTTCTGTAAGTTTTCACAAGGTTTTCACACACTGTTGCTGGTATTTTGGCCCATTCCTCCATGCAGATCTCCTCTAGAGCAGTGATGTTTTGGGGCTGTCGCTGGGCAACACAGACTTTCAACTCCCTCCAAAGATTTTCTATGGGGTTGAGATCTGGAGACTGGCTAGGCCACTCCAGGACCTTGAAATGCTTCTTACGAAGCCACTCCTTCGTTGCCCGGGCGGTGTGTTTGGGATCATTGTCATTCTGAAAGACCCAGCCACATTTCATCTTCAAAGCCCTTGCTGGTGGAAGGAGGTTTTCACTCAAAATCTCACGATACATGGCCCCATTCATTCTTTCCTTTACACGGATTAGTTGTCCTGGTCTCTTTGCAGAAAAACAGCCCCAAAGTATGATGTTTCCACTCCCATGCTTCACAGTAAGTATGGTGTTCTTTCTCCTCCAAACACGACAAGTAGAGTTTTTACCAAAAAGTTCTATTTTGGTTTCTTCTGACCATATGACATTCTCCCAATCCTCTTCTGGATCATCCAAATGCTCTCTAGCAAACTTCAGACGGGCCTGGACATGTACTAGCTTAAGCTGGGGGACACGTCTGGCACTGCAGGATTTGAGTCCTTGGCGGCGCAGTGTGTTTCTGATGTAGCCTTTGTTACTTTGGTCCCAGATCTCTGCAGGTCATTCACTAGGTCCCCCCATGTGGTTCTGGGATTTCTGCTCACCGTTCTCATGATAATTTTGACTCCACGGGGTGAGATCTTGCGTGGAGCCCCAGATCGAGTGAGATTATCAGTGGTCTTGTATGTCTTCCATTTTCTAATAACTGCTCCCACAGTTGATTTCTTCACACCAAGCTGCTTACCTATTGCAGATTCAGTCTTCCCAGCCTGGTGCAGGTCTACAATTTTGTTTCTGGTGTCCTTTGACAGCTCTTTGGTCTTGGCCATAGTGGAGTTTGGAGTCTGAGAGGTTGTGGACAGGTGTCTTTTATACTGATAACGAGTTCAAACAGGTGCCATTAATACAGGTAACTAGTGGAGGACAGAGGAGCCTCTTAAATAAGAAGTTACAGGTCTGTGAGAGCCAGAAATCTTGCTTGTTTGTAGGGGACCAAATACTTATTTTACTGAGGAATTTACCAATTAATTCATTAAAAATCCTTCAATGTTATTTTCTGGATTTTTTTTTTCTCATTTTGTCTCTCATAGTTGAGGTATACCTATGATGAAAATTGGAGACCTCTCTCATCTTTTAAGTGGGAGAACCTGCACAATTGGTGGCTGACTAAAGACTTTTTTGCCCCACTGTAACAAATACTGTAACATACTTTGCATAAACTGTCATTTTACTCATTTGTCCTATCCCTTTTAAATAGAGATATTTTATGCAATGTAAATATATTCATTTTAAATATGTATTCATGTGTAACCTCTCACCACAGCTTTTCTGTCTTATTGTGTTTTCCTTGCTGTGTGCTGCAGCAAAGACAAAATTACCACCTGCCACACCAGTCAGCCGGTGAAAGATTTTTTTTTCTTTTTTATCATATATATATATACGTATATACTGTATATACACACTAACAAAGAGCAGGGAAAAGGTGGTCTTTCCTGTGTCAGTGGACCAAAGAAAACCAAACCAAAAGGCATGCCTTTTTAGCAAAAGGTCAGGACAGGCTTTTCTCGCCCCCACTGGATTCTGCATCTCACTTGGGAATAAAGCACAACAAAAACTCCTGTTAGTGTGACTCACAAGGCTTTAAAGGGAGATTAAATTCTTGTTTTTTTCCTCTCCTTTCAATGCCTTGCTTTCCCCAGATGACAAGTAATGGTGCCATCTCCCTGCAGATGAGATCCATTGTTTAGAATATACAGAGGTTAGAGCCGCATCTCTTGTGTGTTAAGAGAGCTATAGATTGAGTATACAGACATCATTAAAAGCAATAGACAATTCTGTGCCTCCTCGGACAAAAGGACTTATTTTCTTTTGCTGTGAGAGAATCCTATTATTCTTATGGTCCATTGTCCATATGTTCATCTTCTATAGGCAAAGCTTCCCAGTAAGACGAAAAACTGTCCTTTTCCTGTTATGAGTGCAAAACTGAGCTTTTCAGTGGTAGTCACAATTACACAGTGTATGTACCTTAAAAGAGAATCTGTCACACTGTGTACTGAACACTCACACTACATTGCTATATTTAAAAAGAGAAAAAAAAAAACCCTCTTGTTTGTTTGAACATGTGGGTAGAACTGCACAAATGTATTTAGATAAAATATTTTTTTTTCACTTATGCTTGTTTTACAGTTGTACAGCAAACCAATATTTGCTAGGCAATTAGATAAAAATGTCCCATCAACACCAAGACCAAGACAGCAGTGGGGCTGGACTTGGGATGGAGATTGATAAGATTTCATCAGTATCAATGGCATTGTTGATTTTGCTTACTGATCTGATTATCGATTCCCTTATCCATTCTTGATCAGTTTTCCTTGTGGAAAAAACAGGCCTTCACAGGATTTCAGCATCAGTGCAGGAGTTTTATTTTTCTGACTTTAAACAATGCTTCTTCTCTTAAAAAAGATTTAATAAAATTGCTGTTGTTGTTTTTCCAGCCTTATTCCTTTTTGTTATATTGCACACACCACTGAAGAGAGAGAAATGGCATTTTAATTTTCCTGTATGTCCTGTACATACTGTATATAGTAGTATTGACAAATAAAATCTTTGAACCTTTGAATCTTGAATCTAAAATCAAAAATAAGACTGTAAACATGCTTTCCTTAGAAAAATGGGAATTTAGGCATTGTAACAGCTATGATTAGATTCTGAAAAGCAATATAAATAAAAGCATTATAAATGGAATACTGAAGTGATTAGAAACAGCTGCACAATTATGTTATTTTAAAAATCACAAAAATATACATGCTCTACATGGGTGTATTTTTGCACATTTTTTTAAAAAATATATATACGGTATATATGCACAGTGTACATACACCCACATTCAAAAAATAGTTAATTGTATATTAACATACTGGGAAAACCTCGACATTGCTCAGTCTGGGAAGGAGTCCAGTTCAGTGTTAATCTGTAGTGTACGTACCACCTATCCAAACTCCAGGTACTCTACAGTCATGAATGGATGCAAGCCTTTCACTACAAGCTTCATCACAGCTCTGTATGCAGCTGGTGTCAGTGGGTTTTCCTGGCAAGGAGTGGAGGGCGAGCAGATAGTAGAAAATCAGAGCTACCTGTTGCTGTCATTGTCTAAAAATGATGAAATCATGTTTAAATATCAGACGTTTCTAGCTGGGTTTTGTGAGTTAAAAAACGGATTAAATTTAGCCTGCAAGGCTGGTAGCATTGCGCTAACATAATACTAAAAATAATAAGCTAACATTACTGTCACTAATGGAAGTGCTGCTGTTTGGGAATAAGCTGCGGGCGGACTTCATAGACTGTTGAACAGATTGCAGTCTTTCATTTTATCCCACCATCAAGAGATTTTTCAACTTGTGTTTAACATATGCCATGCTGCTCATGTTTATATACGCTTCTGCCATTGTTCCGCGATAGCAATGGTGTCATGGCATTGCTTGGTAACAGCAGTTTGTGACATCATGACACATGCCATTTTTTTAAAAAACACAGAAGTGTTTA
Source organism: Pholidichthys leucotaenia (assembly GCA_020510985.1). Taxonomy (NCBI): domain Eukaryota; kingdom Metazoa; phylum Chordata; class Actinopteri; order Cichliformes; family Pholidichthyidae; genus Pholidichthys; species Pholidichthys leucotaenia. The sequence goes on along the minus strand of CM035847.1, from coordinate 166,979,767 downwards.
AACCCACAGCATTGATAAGAGGAACTGATAACATCAGCAATGTATGATTTTGGGGGGCTCGAAAAATTCAGAACCAGTTCCCAACAGCAGTTCTCAATTCCCATCCCTAGGCTGGACTAAATGACCTGTCCAGCACAGAGACAGACAACCAAGCCCACACATGCAAACTGCACACAGAAAGCCCCCCGAGCCAAACAAGAGATTCACAACATGAACTTTCTAGCTGCAAGCATTCTGGATGGAAATGTGGTAATCTCTTAAGTCCAGTTTTTACAATAAAAATGCATGCACTTGTAAGGAGTGAATTAACTGATCACTTAAGACTAAACAAAATGCAGCTGATGGAAAGTTTTTTTTCTCCTCTAGTGAGGGCTATGCATAGTGTTTCAACTCTGACAGAACAAACATGACCACTGAATAGATGGTATGGGGCTAGAGCAGAAACTTTTTTTTTCTCCTGTTCAGCAGCTTGGAAAGCAGAACAAATATCTGCTTGCCTTATTGTGCTAAATACATTTACTTTGCCAAAAGGAGCTCTGCTTACATTTGATATGTGCTGTATATAAATGGTATTCATAGAATCTTCTTGCTGTACAGTATAATAATTTTAATACTTTATTTACATTGTCTTAATTATGCAGGATTTGACAAAGGAGAATGGGGGGATTAAAGGGATGTGAGGATGTGAAGTTGTTGGAGGGGGTGGGAGTGAAGTGGTGGGGAGGGAGAGAAATATAAAGAAAACCAAAGAGAGAAATATAGCCACAAGCAGGGATCATCGGGTTCCAAGCAGGTGTAAACTTCCAAGTCTCATATTGCTTAGCAATAGCAATTAAAACATAAGGTCTACTACAGATTAGTTTTTAAAGCAGCACTATGTAAGTTTCTTGTTCCTTGTAGGAACCCTGAAAGGCCTCAACCATGGCAACCATGAATGCAGTCTCAACAGACAAACACAGAGCTTTTTGTTATTGGTGGCTAAAGTCGTACCCTGTGATTTGCCACCGTGACCGAGGCCACATCTGCTGTCCCCTCAGTAATGACACCAATAAAAAGGACTGTTGAAGGCAATGTGGGCCCACTCAGGATATGGAGGAAGTGACATTCACACGGTCAAATGTTGGTGTGCCATCAAAATAATATTGCAAGCATTATTTTGAGGTGAAAATCTAACACAGTGTATCTTTAAAAAGTACGGGAGAGGCATGCTGTACTTCAGTTGCTGTTCAGAAGAATAAGACCTCCCTGGCAAGATTCAAGCCTGGGACCTCCTGTATACCCAGCACTCACCTTAACCACAACACCACACAACTGCTTCAGCTTGCACTCTTTGTCAAAAGATAAATGTTGAAAAATACTACACTATACAATATTTAAACACTTTAACAAAATGCTGCACTGTTTTAAAAATCCAATTTAGATTTTTCATGCATGTTGTTTTGTAAAACTGGACAGAGGAACTTTCCTGTTAAGAGACCAGAGAAGCATTCTCTAAGCCTGAAGACATTACTGATTGCACTGATGAAGAACAAAAAGCAGAACAAGACGCAGAAGAAGAACAAAAATAATAGTGCTGTGTTTGAAATGTTCACTCGTTCCCCATATAGTGTATCAGTGTATCAGTTAGTAAATCAGTCATTTTGTAGTGCTGTTCGATATCTTAACTAAAAATTTCATTCACTATACAGTACACTCAAAATATCCCACAATGCATTTTGAAAAGTAGTGTACAATGAATGGTCACTATATTAGCCAATGTATCTCATAATGCAATGCACAGCCAACAGAGCAGTGAGAGGAGAGCTTCACATCACAAAATAAACTACCTTAAGGTATTCATATTCATTAATTCAGCAAAAAGATTTAATACATATTTACTACAAAACACATGCAGGTATTCATTTTACCACCATTAATCTGCTACGTTTTGCTGTCTCACCATGATGATGTCATTAACCGTGCTGCAAAAACAAGTCTTGTAGTATCCGAAAGCTGATAATTTTATTGTTATGAGTTTACTCTATAGTCCACTATATCTGAATTAAGCAATATTACATGAGAGGGAGTATGGTATCAATGGAAATGGTAACTCCGGGTATGGTACAGCTGATGCCCTCCACTACCCAGAGTATCACACCAGTAGTTAGTATATTCATGATACCGTAATGACCTCAAGTGTAATATTGCTCTTATATAACAGTTTTAGCAAGGACAATTTGTAAAAATGACAGCAATACTGGACAAAATATTATGATTTGTTTGCTTAACCAGTTCTTTTGTGCAGCTGAGAAAAAATAGTCCCTTGTAAATGCTGCCAGTAACTGTTGCTAAACATCTCAATCAGCATGAAGACATCTATTGTCATTTCACACACATGTAAACAAATTAAATATTGTCAAGTATAAAAGTCATTGTTTATAAAACATATATCTGTTGAGTCAGTACTGCAGAAGACCCTAGATCAAACCATGGGGCATGACATTGGTCGCTAGCCAATGGCTCATAGCTAGCATGCTAGCAATTTCTTCGACACACTTTGGTCGCTCGTCTTGGCATTTTCAGGTGAAACAGAGTCCACCACCACAAAAGTATTGTGGTTTTACCATGTTGTCCTTGTTTTTACTTTTCTCCAGATTGTCCAGGTCAGCTGATGAAATTCTTGCACATCAGGAGGTTTCCATGGAAATAACCTGGCTTCTTCCCTCTTCCTCCTCTTCTTCTGATGGTCATTCATAATTTAACTCAAATTTTATATTCAGAAAAATGTCCATTGTTTTCCTGTATTCCATTAATGTTGCGTTAAAGTGCTGACCAGGAGTCGACAGTAATAATGGTTAGTAATTAACAGTTACTAGAACATGGAGTGATACATACTCGGTGAAACTGGAGTGCAATTATCATGGATTTTTGTAACTTCTGGAATCCCTATTGTCCAATCAAATCACTCAGTCGGCACTACCTGTTGTATAATTTACTAAATAGCGAGTAGGCAGGGAGGGAGTCGACACTCCGAACACAGCTTAGGTTTCCTGCAGCACAGCTGCTTGGAACCCTAGACCACACAAGCACTTGCACAATATAAATGCATTAATGCCATTCAGTATTCTTTCCACGCCAACGATTACACTTTCAGTTAGGCAAATTTTTGGATACTTGGTCAGGATAATCATCATGAATTAGCATTTTTTTTTTTTTAATTGAGTCCCCTGAATTAATCTTTAAATGTCCCATCCACTCAAAGATTGTGTTTGTGGGTTTTAACCTTCTAAAATACTTTCTTGGGTAATATAACTACATTAAAAATATTAAAATCTCTCTTCACTTAGAAATATTTGTATTTAACATTTCATCATAATGAGCAGAAGCCAGTTTTGCTCCTCCAGGATCTTTTCCAAATGCTTCGGTCTTCAGTTACAACCCATCACCATACTACTGGCTGTGATGATCCAGTCCCCACCCAGAGTTTTCCAAGCTGTTATCCTCAGAGCTAACAGTACTACTAAGGAGCTAGCTTATCAAGCGCAGTTCATATTATTATTACCTCCGCCAGGAGGTTATGTTTTTGCCGGGGTTTGTCTGTCTGTCTGTCTGTCTGTTGGTTAGCAAGATAACTCAAAAAGTTTTGGATGGATTTTGATGAAACTTTCAGGCGTTGTTGGAAATGGTACAAGGAAGAACTGATTAAATTTTGGGGATGATCCAGATCACCGTCCAGAAGAAAACCGCCATTATGGAAAATGCCATTTTCATGAATAACTACTGAACCACTAATCCTATCATTGTCAATCCAATTGCTAGTCATATGTTTTCATGGTCAAGGAATCTGAAAACGTACACACAAACACTGTATGGGGGGAACTGTGGCCGCCATTACGGAAAATGCCATTTTCCTGAATAACCACTGAACCACTAATCCTATCATTGTCATTCCACTTGCTAGTTATATGTTTTCATGGTCAAGGAATCTGAAAACGTACACACAAACACTGTATGGGGGGAACTGTGGCCGCCATTACGGAAAATGCCATTTTCGTGAATAACTACTGAACCACTAATCCTATCATTGTCAATCCAATTGCTAGTCATATGTTTTCATGGTCAAGGATTCTGAAAACGTACACACAAACACTGTATGGGGGGAACTGTGGCCGCCATTACAGAAAATGCCATTTTCGTGAATAACTACTGAACCACTAATCCTATCATTGTCAATCCAATTGCTAGTCATATGTTTTCATGGTCAAGGAATCTGAAAACGTACACACAAACACTGTATGGGGGGAACTGTGGCACTTGGCGGAGGTCTGCGCTCTCCGAGTGCTTTTCTAGTTTTCTTTTTATTTCAGTCACCCTAATAGACATCCCTTTTTCCACCGGGTTTACAAAACCAAAGTTGGTAAAACATCTTCCATCATTCTGACTTACTTTGTTTTATTTATTTGTTATATTACCATGGTGCTTCATCAGACTATTATCATTAGCTTGGCTCGGTGGTCAGAGTCGGTCAGTATTATCATTCAAGCTTGGCTCAGTGCTGAAAGGTTGACAGACAGACCGCCTGGCGTTAGTTTAACTGTCGACCTGGCTGATTTTGATCTCTATTTTCTATAAAATCTATGTGAATCACCATTCTATGTGAATGTTTCTGTGCTTATTGTACTCCAGAGACCGGTCATATCCTATTGACCGCTGAAACCACACACCCCTGTCCACCAGTGATGCTTTATTTCATTCATTCTTTGAGACAAATTTACATTAGTTCATTCAAGCTTTCTACCCGAGTTAAGCACTAGCCAGCTAAGCTTAGCAACAGTGACGTAAGACAGAGGGTGGAGTTAACAGCAGCTCTTGGACATTTAAAGAGGCATGAATTGAAACAAACTGTTCTGAGGAAGGCTGCAAAAGATGATTCACAATGATGTCGCAGTCATTAAATAAAGGCAATTTGGCCAAAGTATGCCACAAATGTTTAATTAAGACCTGTGGGAGCCATCAACATGTAGAAGAAGGGCAGTAAATAGGACCTTTAAAATTGCACACACACACAAAAAAAAAAAAAAATAAGATCCTCCATAATATAACTGGTGAAAGCAGGCTCTGAAACATATATTTTTGTCTCTGGAATTTTCATTGAAACATTGGAGTTTGTGTGAATTCACTGTTTGGACCAAGTGGCAATTTAAAGAACATGCAGATTTGTTTACTCAGTACATGTTTCATTTTTCAACCCCCATGTTTCTGCTTGGTTAACTGTGAAGACACCCTGTTGTTCAACTTCGTTTCCTGAACAAAATTTATTCTAAAAAAGAAAGGCCAACTGCAGCGTTACATACAAGAGAGGGGATGTTTTAATATTTCCCCCATGACTTCATTGGGGAGACCCATATGGCGAGGCTGGGTGGAGTCACTGAGTAAGTGGGAACCGTCGAGGGGGGTGATTCATAAAACAACAATTTATAATTTTAGCCAGTCCTGGCTTCTGCTCCACACCTGATGACCCCAGACCCAATAAAAAGCCACTTTGGAAGGTTGAAGTCTTCAGAGATCCCCTGTAGATTGCTTATTTAACGGCCCATCTGTATGGTTTCACTGAGGTTCTCAGGAACAGAGAATCTAATCATAAATGCAACTGGCTCCTCCATCCTCTACCCATAATGTCAATTCTCTTTTCTCTACGCAACCCAGAGACAAGCTATTAATAGCTGATTATCTGAAAAGATTATGGTGTTACAATCAAGAGCTTTGGATCAGTGGTGTTAAGCATCAGAGCAAACTCAAAGCTCTCACCTGCTTATATGTTAAAAAAAAAGCAGTTTTGCAGGAAAAAAGTGGTTCTGAAGTTATTTTATGATTGTTGCTGCCTAGGAAAAGTTTATTTTCGAACACAAAAATATACCAAATACAAGCAAATGGCAAATGCAATAAAGTAACATTATACACTGTTCGAAAGGGAGAAGGAAGAAGTGAACACTTATTAATTCCATCTCCTCTTTTCCATAGATACACCCATGTGAATTTTATACAAATTACCACCTTTAAGACCCCAAGTAAACAATTTACTGTATTTTTTACAAATCAACATTAACACCCATCCATTCTAACATACAATGATGTCCATACAACAAAACCAGCCTCAAACAACACAGATATACACAGTGCTGTCCCACCCACCATTCCATAGTGTCCCATAAAAAGGGAAGGTTTCTTCACATGAAAGAGCATGTTCAATTGAAGTGTAAAAATTCAGCTTTTGCAAAAGTAATTTCACACATTTTTAAATGAATATGTGACTGGACAGGTGTAAAACAAGACAGCAGACTGTGGCATGGGAGAAAATGAGCCTTCAAAGTGAGTGAAAGGAATATTTTCCTAATTCCAGTTTTGATCATGTATTAACCATTCTTTACTCCCAAAAGAAAAGTGCAGGAGTTTGAGAGACCAGCACATGGTATTACTGTGGAATGAAAGCTGTTACTAGCAAACTAAGTGTGAATGTGACTCTTGTGTGATTTTCATTGTTTGTGGTTGCACATAGACACCAATATGGAAAAAGCAAGGAAGAAATTCCGGTGAAGCAGGCAAATTAACCAAATTATTAATCATTAATGATGCTACTTATACCTTATTACACAATGGTGGAGATTGTTGAAAGATTGTTGAGTGATGGAAAAAATGATCAGATCTTTCAATGATCTTTCATTGATCTCTAAGCAACCACCAGGATCTCTCAGTGATCTCTCAATGATCTTCAGTGATGTCCACAGTCCTCAAAGTTTTGACTCAGTCCAAAAACAATCTCAACAATCACCAAAGGGAGGTAATCTCTCAATGAACTTTCTACAAACTCTGAAGGAGGACTCGACAATCTCACTGATCTCCCAATAATTTCTCCGCGATCGCCATCACAGTCTTTCAGTGAACTCTATTTTTCTTTCACTGAATGCTCAGCGATCCATCACTGATCTCTCAACCATCTCTGCCTTTGGAGTGGGAAAAATGGAGTTCACTGAAAGATCTCTGAGAGCTCACTGGGAGATTGATGAGATTGTTGACTAGTCAAGAGTGCTCAAGGAGCACTAACCAAATTCATCAGTCTCCCAGGGATCTCTGAGATCTTACAGTGATCATTCTTTGGTGATCATTGAAAGATTGTTTTGGACTGAGCCAAAACTTTGAGGAGACCATGGAGATCATTGGAAGACCATTGAGAGATCTTGCTGATCGCTCAGAGATCACTGCAAAATTGTTGAAAGATCTTGTCAATTTTCCATTGCCCAACAACGCTTTTTCAACAATCTTCACCTCTGTGTAAAGGGGGTAGACGATCACAAGAAACCTCTCAAATGCTCAGCAGCCTCCCTGGTCAACAAAGAAACTCTTAGATCCCTCAGCGATCTCTCCTCTCTCGGTGATCTCTCAAGGATCTTTCAAAGATCTCTAGAGATAACAAAGAAAATTGCTGAAAATTGACTTTTTTTTTTTAATCTCTCAAACATTTAATGGCTTTTTCCAGACTTTAGGAGATCCTTGAAAGAGCAGTTCAGTTTTTGATCACACCCAGTGATTTCCGTGCTATGTAAAAGGACCCGTAAAAAATAAGAGACACATTAGCAAGCAAGATAGCTACAAGGAAAAGATCAAATGAAATATGACATTGTTTTTTCTTGATTTATGTTTTTTGTTTTGTCTTTTGTTGATGCCAATTTGTTTGTGAGACTTTTCCCAGAAGACAGTTTATTTTTAACCTTTTTTTGTTTAAAGGTCACAGCTTTTACCAGTCTTTGTCATACCTTCATCAAACCATCCAGCGCTTCTATAGTTCCATTAACAGCAATGTTTTCAAAATGAAAACACTCTTTTCCCTTAATTAGTCTAGTTTTTGCATGACTCTTGATTATCCTTTAAGAATCAGCAGGGTTTGAGACAGAATGTCTGAGATGACTGCATGATGTTTTTTTTTAATGTTTTGTTTTGTTTTGTTTTGTTTTTTTCCATAGGGTGAAAATGTTATGGTTGACAAAGTTATTATAAACTTGTGGAATTAGTAAAGTCAACTGTTGCTAAGCAACTCAGTCAGCATAATACAGAAAGGAATATGTCTATTGTCATATCACACACGGAAACAAATTAAATACTGTCAGGTAAAAAAGTCAGTGTTAAATAATCATAGGTGTAATTTATGGGTGGGGTGGGGGTTGTAATCCCCCCCCACACACACACACCAAAATCAAATCGAACCAGTATAACCCATAATCATATAATCATAATTAATAAAAATATCTACAAGCGAGTATGAAGAAGTTGTCATTTTTTCATTTGCAAGCAACGAAAAGTAACATTTCTAATAATCAGACAATGTATCCCCCCCCTGCAGACTTGGTATTGCCCATCCAGTCCTTGTGCCTTCACTGAGGAGGGGTCAGTTGTAAGGACAGCAGGTGGGGATGCTCGTCTAGGATGCATTCAGCTCACAAGTGAGACACAATGAAAAGAGCTCCACAAGGGAAACAAACCATTTTAAATTTGTTGTCAAATAAGAGGATAAACCCCTCTGTCCAAAAGGAGGTACTGTAAATATCATATTATTGATTTAGCTTGTGAATTGTTGTCTGAAGTTAGCTGGTTCTAGTTTGCTAATATAAGTTAAAGCTATGGCGTACACCACAGAATAAATGCTGCCTGATAGGATTCAGCTGATGTGAGAAATGGTTATCATTTCTCATGGAAATTTGGTTTTTACATTGTATTAATCATTCATAAAATGTGATCAGAATGGATTTGTTCATCAACTGTTAGAGTGAAATTTATGTGTTTCAGCATTCATCAAAATGTTAGCAGCTCCAAACATTTATCAAGTACAAACACAATCTACTCTTATCACTGGTCCTTAAATATAAATGTGTTTAAATATTGCTTGTCATCCCCACAAAATTCAAGTTAACCTTAAACTGTTCTGTATTTTTAAAATGTCGTGATTTTGATTATTATAAAATTCAATTAAAAGGTAAGTTTTACCATTTTTGATTACTAAGTCACTGTCATGCAGTGGCCCTCGCGAGCCACCATAAGACGCCACACCGTCACCAGAGAGTTGTGTTATAGTCTTTATTTACGGTGAGAGTTACAATAATACAGGCCGCTGAGGCAATGACACCAGCAAGTCTACACACACAGGGAGGCGTAAGGCTAAAAGCTCACTCACGGGTCCACAGGATGAGACGGTCACACCACAGACAGGCAATGTAGTATTAGTCCTGTCATGTGGTGATCCTCGCAGATCACCAAGAGGCGCCACAGAGTTCACCAGAGAGTTTGGCTAAAATGTTAATTTATTTCCAGACGTGACAAAACACAACTATGAACCCCTTAGGGCTAAACACACACATGACTGAGACTTGGGCTCGTAGGGCTAACCCAGCCGCTACGAGCTAACTGTGACATAACTAAGATGACAGACCTGACATGAAGGTCTGCGGCACTCACAGGTAGGACGAGGCGCAGACCCAGGGCTTGGCAGGACGAAGCCACTCAGACGTAACGTTGACCAATGTCGACTAATAATCCTGCGTCTTACCGTCGTCAGTGCTGGGCTTAAAAGGGCGAAGCACTAATGACGGTAATGACAATCAGCTGACCGGCCGTTGACAGGCGGAAGCCCCACCGAGCACTTTCACAATAAGAGCCCGATGAGGCCAGAATACAGCCCGCAGCTGTCAAAGCCCGGCAGCGAGAATAACTTAGCCCGAGCGCGATCAGAACCGGCGCTCAGGTCATAACAGTACCCTCCATCCACGGGCGGACTCCGAACGCCCCAAGGAACCACCCTGCCCCCCCACCCCCCCCAGGGTGGGAGGTTGGGGGACAGGTGCGGAGGGAGAGAAACCAACCCATGAACAAGACTAAAGAACCATACAAGACAATGACAAGACTAAAAAACCATACAAGACAATGACAAGACTAAAAAAAAAAAAAAAAAAACATACAAAGGAAAACAAAAACCAGAACTACAGGTTCAGATAAACTAGATGCAAGAACACATTACCTGCTCATACCAGACTTTACATGAAAAACAAAAAACAGAGCATTACCCGCTCATACCAGACTTAACATGAAAAAACAAAAAACAGAGCATTACCCGCTCATACCAGACTTAACATGAAAAAACAAAAAACAGAGCATTACCCGCTCATACCAGACTATGAAACAAAAACAGAGCATTACCCGCTCATACCAGACTATGAAACAAAAACAGAGCATTACTCGCTCAAACCAAACTATACATGAAACAAAAAAAAAACCAGAGCACTACACGCTCTACCCAGACTATACATAAACCAGCAGGGCTACTGCAAACACACATGAAGCAATCTAAAATTGCTTAACATAACTTTACTATGGCTAAACTGTGGCTTTCAAAAACACAAGAGACAATCAAAAATTGCTTTGACATAACATGACTATGACTTGACTGTGGCTTTAAAAAACACAAGAGACAATCAAAAATTGCTTTGACATAACATGACTATGACTTGACTGTGGCTTTCAAAACAAAGGCATGAGCACTAGATACAACATAACCAGGACGAGGAAGGAAAAAAAAAAAAGCACAAATACTGAGACACACCCAGGGACCACTACCACCCCCCGAAGGTAAATGTCGACCGATGGTCAACGGAGACGGACCAGGCGGCTCACCAGAGTCCAAAGTCCCGCACGTCCGCTTCTCCGGTGGTCGAAATACGTAGCCCCATGGCACACATAACAGGTCGGGTGGCCGAACCGAGGCGCCGAACCGGCGAAACAGTCTCTCCGGCGGCCGACCCATGTCCCTCAGCCACCAGTCCAGGGCATCAACAACCCGCAGCGGCCTCCCTGACGAGAACAAAACTCGGGAGAACCGGGGCGAGCGAACAGGGACCCCCATGGCCCCCGGCGATGATGAAAAGGGGCGGTGATTCTGAGGGGATTGATGAGCAGGACGAGCCAAGAATCCGCTCCGCGAAGAAGGGTCTGCAGCTCCTCCTCCGCCAATGGACCACGCTCGCACTGCATCACCGCTGGACCCAGATTGGGTCCCAGCTGCACCCACGTTGGGCCCCGATTGGGCCAGAACCGCACCCGCGGTGTACCCCGATTGGGCCTCCGACGAACCCACGTCGGACCCCGATTGGGCCGAAACCGCCCCTGCAGTGGGACCCGATTGGGCCTTCAGTGCAGCTCCGCTGACGAACTCCACCCCCGAACCTGGGACCTCCACCTCGGTGACTCCGACCCGTTCCCCGCCGGCGACACTAAAACAAAGCTCGGGGACAGGAAAACCGGGATCAGTATCACCAGTAGCAACGGAACCCAGCGAGACGAGCTCGGGCGCAGCAGACGGCTGCTCCTCACTCATCTCCCCGAGAGGCAGGCAAAAATGCTCAACAAAAGAGGACAGAGACATAAGAGGGAGCACTTGCCTGCACTCGGGTTCCGTTGCCACCCAGGACTCCAACGATCCGGGTTCAGGGCGATTCTCGTCAGCTGACTCGGACTCAGCTGCGTCGGGCTCCGCAGCTGGCATGATGTCATCAGCAGCCTCAGGTTCCTCCCACGCTGTCGTCCACGCCGACGACCCGTATGGCGTGGAGGCAGGGAACCCTTGACCCACTGGCTCGGACCACTCCGGCGAGGAGACCCGGGGATGCTTCTTCATCGGCTCAGGCTCCGGGCCGCAGTCCGCTCCTCTCCTCCATCCAAGACGTGACTGCAGGGCCGGATGCAGGCTATCCAGCACTGCAGGGGCCCTCTTCGTCCGGCGACACTGGCCTGGTGTCGCGGACCGCTCAACAGGGGAGAACACAGAGGCAGTAGGTTTAATAGTTTTATCCACAGCAGGTGGAGGGAGCTCGGGGGGCTGCGAACCCCAAACTCCGCCCCCAGGAGTCAGACAAGGCAGATCATTATTAAGATGTGACAAACAAACGAGCACTTGCCTTCTTCCGGGGGCAGAGATGGTTCCTGCTGTGGGGAACGTCGTCCCTCCTTCTCCCCGCTGGATGGCGACAGAGGGCCCCCTAGGAAAACGAGGTGGGGCCGCTCTCGAAGATTCGCTGACGGGATACGCCGGCAGCAAGTCCAGCCGGGGATTCTGCTGAGGGTTGCCCGCGCCGTTACGCCAACGTCCTCGTCGGCCCCCAGACGGCGCGTACTCCTGGACCTGCTCCGGGATGGGAACGGGACACCAACGCGGGGAGCGAGGATGCCTCCTCCTCTGCTTCCCGCTCTCTTCCTCCTCCAGCCTACGAAGAACCTCGCGCTGAGCGATGATTTCCTCCCACCTCGATATCACCTCCGGATGATTGTCGTAGTCGAGGGGAAGGCTGTCCAGGTACTCCTCAGTGACACCCAGATGCCAATGCATGTAACTGGAGGTGTCGTCAAATGTAGCGGCGAGGAGCGCCCCATCGGCGTATTCCAACGCGCTCACTAGCTCCTGGTCCAGACGCCGACCGCGGCCCCTGGAAGACGGCATTCTCCAGACGTTGACACCCAAACGAGAAGAAACAACAGTCCAATAAGGCACAAACTCCCGGTGAAATGGCGTCTCAATGCGGCGCCCCCGTTTGGGCGACCTGGCAGGAGTATACTGTCATGTGGTGATCCTCGCGGATCACCAAGAGACGCCACAGAGTTCACCAGAGAGTTTGGCTAAGATGTTAATTTATTTCCAGACGTGACAAAACACAACTATGAACCCCTTAGGGCTAAACACACACATGACTGAGACTTGGGCTCGTAGGGCTAACCCAGCCGCTACAAGCTAACTGTGACATAACTAAGATGACAAACCTGACATGAAGGTCTGCGGCACTCACAGGTAGGACGAGGCGCAGACCCAGGGCTTGGCAGGACGAAGCTACTCAGACGTAACGTTGACCAATGTCGACTAATAATCCTGCGTCTTACCGTCGTCAGTGCTGGGCTTAAAAGGGCGAAGCACTAACGACGGTAATGACAATCAGCTGACCGGCCGTTGACAGGCGGAAGCCCCACCGAGCACTTTCACAATAAGAGCCCGGTGAGGCCAGAATACAGCCCGCAGCTGTCAAAGCTGGCAGCGAGAATAACTTAGCCCGAGCGCGATCAGAACCAGCGCTCGGATCATAACAAGTCCGAAGCATACGATCGCTCCGACGATCAGCGACGGACACTGCTGCAAGGATGCAGCCGTTAGCGTCGGTTTAAGAAGCCGGCTGCTAACGACCGTAAATGCAAAACAGCTGTTCAGGTCTTGACAGCTGAGCGGAAGCCTCACCGAACGCTGTCACAATAAGAGCTCGGCGAGCTGGAATAACAACGCCGCTGTCAAGACTTGACAGGAATAGCCCGAGCACAAATAACATTGGCACTCGGGTCATAACAGTCACGCTGAAGGCTACTCTTAAATATCCATGTTAAAAGAAATTGATTATTTTCCCTGCAGATCATTTCCAGATCTTCTATCCTCTGTTAAAATACCACTTCTGCACAAAAACATATCTAAATGAATATATAAAAATAAACACCAAATAGATGAATGAAGGAATAGATGCATTTCATAGGCCTAAACTTTTTAAAATATCTCATTAAGGAAAATACAGCACTCTAAATTTTATCCATATGCATAATGTGTTAAAATGAGTTCAAAAGCACTGCAATACAGCATCACTGATTTATTATTTAATTTAATTATTGCGTTTATAATCACGTTTCTAGTTTTCCGTTCCCATTTTATTTAATCACAAGACCGCATTACACAAATTAGGCAGTGATCAAACACTGAGATATTGATGGTTTATCATCACTGTATCGTGAGTTAGCACCTAGCATAACAAGATTCATTACCTTAACACTGTACCTTTTGAGTTTGTTGGTGTTTAAGGTTCTATTTGCAATAAAGGGAGCGCTAAAAATAAATAAATTGATAAATAAAAGGTTGTAATGCTTCTTCCAGCATTTTTTTTTTCTTGCAGCATTTGTCAACGCCTCCAGCCTGTTGCTTTTCCTGTATGGCCACTTCAGTACTGAATATTCATGTGTGTATGTATATATATTATACAGACGTGACAAAATTGTTGGTACCCCTCTGTTAATGAAAGAAAAACCCACAATGGTCACAGAAATAACTTGAATCTGACAAAAGTGGTAATAAATAAAAATTCTATGAAAATTAACCAATGAAAGTCAGACGATGCTTTTGAATTGTGGTTCAACAGAATTATTTTAAAAAACAAACTCATGAAACAGGCCTGGACAAAAATGATGGTACCCCTACAAAAGATTGAAAATAATGTGACAATAGGGACATGTTCAACCAAGATGTGTCCTCTAATTAACATCACAGGCGTCTACAAACTTGTAATCAGTCAGTCGGCCTATTTAAAGGGTGACAAGTAATCACTGTGCTGTTTGTTGACATGGTGTGTAGCGCACTAAACATGGACCAGAGGAAGCAAAGGAGAGAGTTGTCTCAGGTGATTAGAAAGAAACTTATAGACAAGCATTTTAAAGGTAAAGGCTATAAGACCATCTCCAAGCAGCTTGATGTTCCTGTGACTACAGTTGCACATATTTTTCAGAATTTTAAGATCCACGGGACTGTAGCCAACCTCCCTGGACGTGGCTGCAGGAGGAGACGGATAATACGAATGGTAAAAAAAGAGCCCAGAACAACCTCTAAACACATTCATGGTGAACTCCATGGTCAAGGTACATCAGTGTGAGATCGCACCATCCGTCGTTGTATGAGCCAAAGTGGACTTCATGGGAGACGACCAAGGAGGACACCACAGTTGAAAACAAATCATAAAAAGGCCAGACTGGAATTTGCCAAACTGCATGTTGACAAGCCACAAAGCTTCTGGGAGACAGTCCTATGGACAGACGAGACAAAACTGGAACTTTTTGGCAAGGCACATCAGCTCTGTGTTCACAGACGCAAAAATGAAGCATACCAAGAAAAGAACACTATCCCTACTGTGAAACATGGAGGAGGTTCTGTTATGTTCTGGGGCTACCTTGCTGCATCTGGCACAGGGTGTCTTGAATCTGTGCAGGGTTCAATGAAATCTCAAGACTATCAAGCCATTCTAGAGAGAAATGTGCTGCCCAGTGTCAGACAGCTTGGTCTCAGTCGCAAGTCATGGGTCTTGCAACAGGATAATGACCCAAAACACACAGCTAAAAACACCCAAGAATGGCTAAGAGCCAAACATTGGACTATTCTAAAGTGGCCTTCTATGAGCCCTGATATAAATCCTATTGAACATCTGTGGAAGGAGCTGAAACATGCCGTCTGGAAAAGGCACCCTTCAAACCTGAGACAACTGGAGCAGTTTGCTCATGAGGAGTAGGCCAAAATACCTGCTGAGAGGTGCAGAAGTCTCATTGACAGTTACAGAAATAGTTTGATTGCAGTGATTGCCTCAAAAGGTTGTGCAACAAAATATTAAGTTAAGGGTACCATCATTTTTGTCCAGGCCTGTTTCATGAGTTTGTTTTTTAAAATAATTCTGTTGAACCACAATTCAAAAGCATTGTCTGATTTTCATTGGTTAATTTTCATAGAATTTTTATTTATTACCACTTTGTCAGATTCAAGTTATTTCTGTGACCATTGTGGGGTTTTCTTTCATTAACAGGGGGGTACCAACAATTTTGTCCATGTGTGAAAATATGAGTTTCATTTTATGAATTGAAGTACTGAAATAAATCAACTTTTTGATGATATTCTAATTTAGTGAGATGCACCTGCAAATGGCCTTCACTTATATAGTGCTTTTTCTCATCTCTAGATGACCAAAGCACTTTACAGATCCTGCTGTTCACCCATTCACACACACATTCACACACTGATGGCGGCAGAGCTGCCATACACAGGCGCTGGCCTGACCCACCAGGAGCAACTGGGGGTTGGTTCAGTGTCTTGCTCAAGGATACTTCGACATACAGACTGCAGACAGAGAGGAAATCGAACCCCTCACATTCCAATCAGTCATCGGCCAATCGGTAGTCAGCCACACAGCTGCCCCCTAGTCAGACTTCACGCTGTCTAGTTGACCTTCAACTCTTCTGAGCTCATTCTTTGTGTCCTAAAGGGCATCTTTAAGTTCAGTGTTCTCTTGGCAAAGCGAGTCATTGTTGCGAGCCAATTGTCACTTCTCTGGCTTTGCCTGGTTCAAATCTCATAACGTGTTATCAAGATGAGCTTGAGTATCATTGTTTTCTATGTGAGTTTGTTCCAGTTTCTTCTTTAGTGATTTGTTCTTTTCCTGGAGAGAGAGAATTGTTGATTCCCTAGCTCGTTCTTGGGACTTTTAATCTTGTGACTAATGCTAGTGCAAGCTTTCCAACGCTCTAGCGAGATCCTTTTGTTTTGGTGGTTTTTCTGTGTATTTGTCCAAAGTTCTTCAGTGAGTTGCTTTAAATCTTTGGACTGTGTTCCCTTAACCCATGTTGTGCAGATAGATATAAAGTCAGAAGTCATTTCTTCCAATGTTGTTTGAAGGTCATCCAGTTTGCCCTAGAGCCACCGCTGTTGAAAATTTCATTCAAATCCATCCAGAAGTTTTTGTGTAATCCTGCTGCACAAATACAAATAAAGTCCTCAGTGGCAGTATGCACTCTCAGATCATCGCTAAAATCTAATCATCTGCTCCCCATGCCACAACACATCTTTCCTGAAAATTTCATCAAAATCTGTTCATAACTTTTTGAATTATGTTGCTAACAGACAGACAAACCAACAGACAAACCAACAAACCAATAAACCAACCAACGCCACTAAAAACATTACCTCCTCCCTTGGCAGAGGTAACTAGAAAAGCACTCGGAGAGCGCAGACCTCCGCCAAGCGCCACAGTTCCCCCCATACAGTGTTTGTGTGTACGTTTTCAGATTCCTTGACCACGAAAACATATGAGTGGTTCAGTAGTTATTCACGAAAATGACATTTTCCGTAATGGCGGCCACAGTTCCACACATACAGTGTTTGTGTGTACGTTTTCAGATTCCTTGACCACGAAAACATATGACTAGCAATTGGATTGACAATGATAGGATTAGTGATTCAGTAGTTATTCACGAAAATGGCATTTTCCGTAATGGCGGCCACAGTTCCCCCCATACAGTGTTTGTGTGTACGTTTTCAGATTCCTTGACCATGAAAACATATGACTAGCAATTGGATTGACAATGATAGGATTAGTGGTTCAGTGGTTATTCAGGAAAATGGCATTTTCCGTAATGGCGGCCACAGTTCCCCCCATTCAGTGTTTGTGTGTACGTTTTCAGATTCCTTGACCATGAAAACATATGACTAGCAATTGGATTGACAATGATAGGATTAGTGGTTCAGTAGTTATTCACGAAAATGGCATTTTCCGTAATGGCGGTTTTCTTCTGGACGGTGATCTGGATCATCCCCAAAATTTAATCAGTTCTTCCTTGTACTATTTCCAACAACGCCTGAAAGTTTCATCGAAATCCGTCCAAAACTTTTTGAGTTATCTTGCTAACCAACAGACAAACAGACAGACAGACAGACTGACAAACCCCGGCAAAAACATAACCTCCTGGCGGAGGTAATAATTAAGAGCATGAGAACAGCCTGTTTGCACTTTGTACCTGGTGCAAAATTTGTTTTTGCACTGCTGTAATAGCGAAATGAATTTGGAAACCCATAAACGTGCCCTGTGCATCTGACAGCTGATTACGGGTTGCGCTGCTGTAAAACAGCCCAAAATGTCTGATTTTTCAGCAATGTAGACAGAGACTTCTGATTCTCTGACTTTTGAAGCTCTATAAGCATGCCAACTATGATATCACTCCACACAATAGCGTTTGAGTTATAATCCTGACAGAGAGGCCTACTGTGCGTTTATATATAGTGATCATGCTTTGACTAAATTTATTAGGCCATATTTTCTAGTCAGTGTGTAACAAGCTTCCGGTGTATTATGATGAGCAAACTCAATCCAACCCCATCCTGCTTCTTACACATGAAACATCATCACAGACTAATTATACAATATGCCTCATTTTAGCATAAACTGTAATTGGCTCCTAGTTCCATGTTGAGCAGCTTGTGCTGACAAACTTTGTTTTGCCGGGAGCAAAGAAGACAGATGCTCTTGTTTTTTGCCTTCTCTGGCTGCATCTGCTGATCTCTGATGACTGTGAGGCCTTTCCATCACCGTGTCTCTGTGCCCTGTAAATGTAACTCCAGTAATCACTCTTCAGAGCATGATTAAATTAAATGGAACAGATCATAGGCTCTGGTGGAAACAGTGACGATGGACTATTTGTCAACCTGTGAGATTTGGATTCAAATTCAAACTGGATACAAATTAAATGTTTTTAAAAAGCATCTATTTGCTTCACTTAAGACATATAAAACTCTCATCTCTTTGGCATTGAAAGTTGTTGCAGGAGCAACAGCAACAGGCAGAGAACACAAATGATACAAAGTTGAAACCAGACGTTTACATTTACTGTATAAAGACACATAACCTTTTTTCTCACTTTCTAACATTAAATCAAACTAAATTTTTCCTGTTTTAGGTCAGTTAGGATTACCAAGATTATTTCTATTTGCTAAATAAATTTTATATTTGATCATTATTTTGGGGGAAAATTTTTTATTACTTTCTTCAGAGTCAGAAGTTTATATACATTTCCTTAGTGTTTGGTAGCACTGCCTTTAAACTGTATGATGGATCAAACATTTTGGGTATCCTTCCTCAAGCTTCTCACAATAGTTTGCTGGAATTTTGGCCTGTTCCTCCTAACAAAACTGGTGTAACTGAGTCAGGTTTGTATGCCCCTTGCTCGCACACGTCTTTTCAGCTCTGTCCACAAATTTTCTGTGGGATTAAAATCAGGGCTTTGTGACAGCCATTCCAAAACACTGACTTTGTGAACCTTTCTGTGTGGAGTCTGCATGTTCTCCCTGTGCTGTGTGGGTTTACGCCGGGGGCTCCGGTTTCCTCCCACAATCCAAAGACATGCATGTTAGGTTAACTGGTTGTTCTATATTGTCCCTAGATATCTGTCTCCTATAGGCCCTTAGAATAGAGGGTTAGTACTAATGAAGCGCTTTGAGTGGTCTTTGAGACTAGAAAAAGCGCTATATAAGTACAGGTCCTTATCCCTTATCCCTTAAATCACTTTGTAACTAATTTGGTAGTATGCTAGAAGATATATATCTATTTGGAGCTACGGTCTCAGGACTTCTACTGATCGGCTTTGGGATAGTCCTGGTGTATCGCAAATTAAAGAAGATGGACAGAGCTTATCAAAAAGCTGACCCTGCGAAGCTTTCTCATCAATTCGACCAGCTGGGGAGGACTCTGATAGCGGCTAATGGAGAACTGTACAGGAAGATTGAAAACATCACGGTGGCGCTAAGAGCTCTCCAGGATATGATTTCAAAGCCTGGCAGCGATGGAATTGGAGCACTGAATCCGTAAGAGAATGGAAAGTTTTTCTCTGAAGTCAGTGCTATTCGACCTGTTTTCGGCACCCTCAGCACTCAGTCCTCCTGATGAATAACAGTATAAATGTTGATTTTCCTCTTCATAAACATTTGCCGTACAGTATCTGACTCTCAAGGACAGCCATGTCTGACTCAGAGAAATTCCATCTGCCGTGCTCAAGGACATGTGCCTCTGACTTTCAGACACTAGTCATAACATCTGCTGAGAGAGAGATCTCTGCTGTTCTCCAGTAACTGATAACTGCCACCCTTGCATCCAACACACACACGACTGACCCATTTATACTGATGAAAGACACACATTCACTGTTCTCTCTACTGTTGCTGTTTGTTAAGTGTGATTCATTGTCTGCTAATTGTGCATTGAGGTTTTTTTTTTCTGGTGATCATAATTCGGCTCACTTGAGCTTATTTGAGCTTACGAGCGTTATTTTGATTAACTATGTTTTTTTCTCTCTACCTATTGTTTTGTTCCTTGACCCTTGCCCTCTATTCCCCTCCTGTTGACAGGCACCTCCATGGCTCGCCGCGTCATTGGGAAGCGCCTATCAGGTGCGCCCAATGTCAAGTCAAATTCCTTGTATGTTTACTTGTTTACTTGTAAATGTGCTTGGCAATAAACTTTATTCTGATTCTGATTCTGCTTAAGGTCATTGTCCATTTGGAAGACACATTTGCACCCAATCTTTAACTTCCTGGTTGGTGTCTTGAGATGCTGCTTCAATATTTCTACATAATGTTCTTTCCTCATGATGCCATCTACTTTATGAAGTGCACCACTCCCTCCTGCATCAAAACACCCCCACAAAATGATGCTGCCACCCCTGTACTTTGCAGTTGGGATGGTGTTCTCAGGCTTGCAAGCTTCCCCCTTTGTCCACCAACTGTAACAATGGTCAATATGGCCAAACAGTTCAATTTTAGTTTCAAATGATCACAGGACATGTCTCCAGAAATTAAGGTCTTTGTCCCTGTGTACATTTACAAACTTGTTCCATTGTGGATGACACTCTTTTACCAGCTTCAGCCAGCATCTTCACAAGGTCTTTTGGTTTTGTTCTGGGACTGATATGTACATTTCACAACAAAACACCATCTCTGGGACACAGAACCCATCTTCTTCTTGAGTGGTATGATGGCTGGACATTCCCATGGTGTTTATACTTGCATATAATTGTTTGAACAGATGAATGTAGCACCTTCAGGCATCTTGAAATTGTACCCAATGATGAACCAGAGTTGTGGAGGTCTACAATTCTCTTCCTGGTATTAGTGTATATAAACTTTTGACTTTGAAGAAAGTAACAAAAAATTCTCTAAAATATTATTTAGTAGAAATAATTTTAGTAATCCTAACTGATCTAAAACAGGAAAAGTTTAATCTGATTTAATGTTAGACAATGATTAGGTTAGATTAGATTAGATAATTTAATTAATCCCAGAGGGAAACTAGAAAAGCACTCGGAGAGCGCAGACCTCCGCCGAGCGCCACAGTTCCCCCCATACAGTGTTTGTGTGTATGTTTTCAGATTCCTTGACCATGAAAACATATGACTAGCAATTGGATTGACAATGATAGGATTAGTGGTTCAGTAGTTATTCACGAAAATGACATTTTACGTAATGGCGGCCACAGTTCCCCCCCATACAGTGTTTGTGTGTACGTTTTCAGATTCCTTGACCACGAAAACATATGACTAGCAATTGGATTGACAATGATAGGATTAGTGGTTCAGTAGTTATTCACGAAAATGGCATTTTCCATAATGGCGGCCACAGTTCCCCCCATACAGTGTTTGTGTGTACGTTTTCAGACTCCTTGACCATGAAAACATATGACTAGCAATTGGATTGACAATGATAGGATTAGCGGTTCAGTAGTTATTCACGAAAATGACATTTTCCGTAATGGCGGCCACAGTTCCGCACATACAGTGTTTGTGTGTACGTTTTCAGACTCCTTGACCATGAAAACATATGACTAGCAATTGGATTGACAATGATAGGATTAGCGGTTCAGTAGTTATTCACGAAAATGACATTTTCCGTAATGGCGGCCACAGTTCCGCACATACAGTGTTTGTGTGTACGTTTTCAGATTCCTTGACCATGAAAACATATGACTAGCAATTGGACTGACAATGATAGGATTAGTGGTTCAGTAGTTATTCACGAAAATGGCATTTTCCGTAATGGCAGTTTTCTTCTGGACGGTGATCCGGATCATCCCCAAAATTTAATCAGTTCTTCCTTGTACCATTTCCAACAACGCCTGAAAGTTTCATCGAAATCCGTCCAAAACTTTTTGAGTTATCTTGCTAACCAACAGACAGACAGACAGACAGACAGACAGACAAACCCCGGCAAAAACATAACCTCCTGGCAGAAGTAATTAGATTGTCACAGCAGCAAAGTACAGGCAAATAGTGAGGAAATAGCAAAGACAAAAATACTATACATTGCGTGAGACAGACATATGTACATGTGTTAATGCCAGACAATGAGAAAAAAAGGTCATGTGTCTTGTTATACAGTGTATGTAAACTTATGGTTTCAACTGTAAATGACACGCTGGGGTGAGCTTGAACAGGAATAATCACTAAAAGAGATAGCTTTATATGGAGGGCTTGGCCTGTTGTTATCAGTCATCACTTTTGTCTTGTTTGAAACAAAAATAGAGAACAACAGATGTGCAAACTGCAGGGTATGTACAATAATGGTAAAGGCCCTTTCACACCATGACAATTTAGGTAGCGTATGTCGATGTATCAAAATTTCTCTAAAGTGCTGGCATATGCCCAAAACTTTCAATTTTGGGCATATGCATTGTGTATCCATAACAAGTTGGATGTATACATAATTGTGATATCCTACCGTGTAGCAATGATCACACTTGAGTTATTTCTTTGGCTAACTCTGCCGTTTATTCTGCAACACACATAATATGACTGAACATGGATTCTGCGCGGGGTTTTCACACTCTTGTTCTAATGTGTCCCCTTAATAGTAGTGCTGAACAATACAGGTAGTTCCCCCTAGAGGCATGTGCCAGTAATGTTTTAAATTAGACTTGCAGTCTACCACATCCCTCCCCTCTAGATTAAACTACTTTTAATTACACTAGCCAATTATGCTAGACATCCTGGAACTCCCATTTAACCCTAAACAATCACAGTTACTTTTAACTTCTTAAACACATGTGCCATACACATAATTTCTTTCTCTTTTTTTTTTTTTTTTTTACATGTATAACACACATAACAGTCTAACTGGGGAATTGGTTTGACTACCGCATCCCAGTGAGGTTCCAGGACGCATTCTTGTCCTGTGGCTGGGGAACTCACTACTGACTAAGTATAGTCCTTCAAGTAGTCTGGAGCTTTCCTAGCTCGCTGAGATCTTCTCACGGCGGGTGAGCCAACTGCAGGTGAAGACTCAGACTGCTCCACTGTTTCGGCTGCTGCAGTGCTGCCCGTAGAATCTGCAGAGACGGTTACCTCAGGTTTCACCTGAAGTGGTGGTTCGTTGATGCTCTCCTCAGGATGGGTGTCAGACAACACCTCTGGTGCCATCGGCAGGGGAATGGAGCTCCTACCATGAACTTGGTCGATGTGTCGCCTCACCACTTGTCCATGGCCTAATGTCACCTTGAATGACACAGGGCCTGTCTTTTCTGTTATTTCTCCTGGTACCCAGGCTGGTCCTGAGCCAAAGTTGCGGGTGTAGACCACGTCTCCTTCTCTCAGTATTCTCTCTCTAGCATGCATGTCATGATAACCTTTTTGTTTCTCTTGTTTGTCATGCACTTTGTTTCTGAAGTCTGGATGTATTAAGTCAAATGTTGACCTCAACTTTCTTCCCATCCATGGACCTGCGTAGTCAATGTGAATTCTTCTCCATGGTTTATCTGGAACTTCCCAGGGATGTAGTGGGGCTGCTGGAGGACTGTTCCTGTTCTCCTGGCATGCCGCACATGACTTCACAAGCGCCTCCACCTCTGCATCCATGTTGGGCCACCACATGTAACTCCTCGCCAACGCTTTCATGCGAGTGATGCCAGGGTGTGCTTGGTGTAGTTGTTGCAGTAAGGCATTCCTACCAGGTGGTGGAACAACCACGCGTCCTCCCCACAGGATACAACCTTCCTGGGTGCTGAGCTCATCCTGTCGTCGGGCATAGGGAATGAACTCAGGACTGTTCATCTTCGGCCATCCTCGCAAGATGTATTCTCGCACTCTTGCTAGAACAGGGTCTTTGTCTGTCCACTTCTTTATTTGTTGTGCGTTCACCAGGGGCACGCCGATATCTTCAAACAATAGCACTCTCTCCTCCTCCTCAGGCGTGCTGTCTCTTCCTCCATCCAAGGATAGCCTACTCATCGCGTCAGCATTCGTATGGTCCCGTCCGGCTTTGTAAACGATGGTGTACTCATACGCTGCTAATGTAACGGCCCATCTCTGAATTCTCTGAGATGTCATCTGGGGTATGGCTCTCATTTCACTGAACAGTGAAATTAGTGGCTTGTGGTCAGTCACTATAGCGAACTGTCTCCCATACAGGTATTTGTGGAACTTTTTTACACCAAATACTACTGCAAGGCCCTCCTTGTCTAGCTGGGAGTAGTTTTTCTCAGCTGCACTAAGAGTTCTTGAGACGAACCCTATGGGTCTCTCTGAGCCATCCTCCATACGATGAGAGAGTACAGCACCCACACCGTAGGGTGATGCGTCACACGCCAGGATGAGTGGTTTGTTTGAATCATAGTGCACTAACACACTACAGGACTGAAGTAGCGCTTTGGACTCTTCAAACGCCTTCTGCTGCTTGACCCCCCATGACCATTTTTCTTCCTTCTTAAGTAAGGTATGTAGTGGTGCCAGCAGCGTGGAGAGCTTTGGGAGGAACCTATGGTAATAGTTCAACAAGCCCAGGTAGGCTTTTAACTCAGTAACATTTTGTGGCTCAGGCGCCTCCGCAATGGCTTCCACTTTGTCTGTTAGAGGGTGTAGACCACTGGCGTTGATCTTGTGGCCTAGGAACACCACCTCTTTTCCCATGAACTCACACTTGCTTCTTTTCAACCTCAGACCGCTTTTCTCCAACCGTTGAAGCACTTCCTCCAGCGTTTTCAGATGTTCTTGTTCATTTGGTCCTGTACAAAGGATGTCATCCAAATAAATGGCAACATTCGGAATTCCACCTAGGATGCCCTCCATAGTTCTCTGGAATATAGCAGGACTGGAAGCTACTCCAAATGGTAAGCGTGTGTAGGTATATAAGCCTTTGTGTGTATTGATGGTTACATACTTTCTTGATTCTTCTTCCAGGACTACTTGTTGGTAGGCGTGACTCATGTCTAATTTCGTGAAGTGTCGGCCGCCATTCAGCTGTGCGAAGAGGTCCTCCTCTTTAGGAATTGGATACTGATCCACCCGTGATGCTCGATTGACAGTGAGTTTGTAATCTCCACATATTCTAATGGAGCCATCCGGCTTTCTCACTGGGACTATGGGCGCCGCCCATTCTGCAACCTGCACTGGCTCAATGATCTTGTCATCCAGCAGCCTCTGTAGCTCGCTTTCAACCAGTGGCTTGACTGCATAGGGTACCGGTCGGGGTTTGCAGAATCGTGGTTGGGCCTCCTTGTCCACATTAATCTTTGCAGTGACACCTTTTAGCTGTCCTACGCCTTCTTTGAACACCTCAGCGTGTCTTTCGAGGATCTCCTCCAGCTGCAATTTGGCCTGAGATTCCACTTTATTCACCAACTGATCAATCATGGCCAGTTCTTGTAGCCAACTTCGCCCTAGTAGATTTGGTCCTTCGCTCCCAACTACTACTACAGGTAAGTCCTTTTCTTTGTTTTCGTGCTGCACCTTCACTTGTGCCATGCCTAGCACGTCTAGCTTCTCTCCTGTGTATGTTTTTAATTTTAATGAACAGGGATTTAATTCTGCTGTGTCTGTTTTCTTCCACAGTTGTGTATATTGCTGTTTACTTAATATGGTTACTCCACAGCCTGTATCAACTTCAAATGTTACTTTCATTCCATTAACATTCATGGTACGCGTGATGGGCGCTACCTTGGTCAGCTCCTCTGACGTGTTGTAAATTGTGTGAAAACCCATGTCTTCTGTATCACTTTCTCCCTCCCCTCTCAGTTGATTCGCTCGCTGTTCCTTTCCTGGGCCCTTGTTTTCATACTTTTGCCCATTAACTGTCGCTTTCAGCACCTGTGCGCTGTCCACCTTTATTCTACATGCTTTCTTAATGTGCCCTCGCTTGCCACAATTATGACACAGCTCAGTGGCAAATTTGCACTCGGCAGCATTGTGCTGGCCTTTGCAGCGATAACAACTGGGGAATTTGTGCTGAGTTTTGTCAGTCAACACTTTGTGGACACCTACTTGGGTCTTAGGCACACGAACATGCGTTGCTGTGTCCTCTGTTAGCTTCCCTTGCATCTCTCTCACATCTTTAGATGCTGTTTCCATCGCTTGGCATAATTCCAAAGCCTTCGCAAAAGTGAGTTTTGTTTCAGATAAAAGTCGCCGTTGCATACGGTCATCATTCACTCCACACACAAGTCTGTCTCTTAACATTTCTTCCAATGAGTCTTTGTAATCACAGTGCAGTGTTAATTTCCTCAATTCTGCCACATACTCTGCTATGGACTCAGTGTTCCTCCTTATGCGTGAATTAAATTTGAATCGTTGCACGATTTCACTCGGTTTGGGGCTGAAGTGCTTCTGAAGCTCAGCAGTAAGCTGGTCGTATGTTTTATCTTTCGGTAATGCAGGGCTTATTAAATTTCTCAACAAGCTGTAAGTAGTTGCACCAACTCCACTCAACAGTACAGCCTTCCTTTTGTCTGGCTCCTCAATATCATTAGCTTGGAAGAAAAAGTCCAACATTTCACTATATTCTTCCCATGACTGAGTCGAGTTATCAAAAGGGGTTACCGTTCCGATTACAGCCGCCATTGCTCGTCGTGGTGGGGAAACCTCGTTTTTCCTCCTCTGAACTTGCACTCGAACTACTGGAGTCACTTGAGTTCGCCACACTTGCAATGTTCTCTGTTTCTCGCCGCTGATTTTTTTCTTTTAATCCTCGTCGCCAATTGTGTGATATCCTACCGTGTAGCAATGATCACACTTGAGTTATTTCTTTGGCTAACTCTGCCGTTTATTCTGCAACACACATAATATGACTGAACATGGATTCTGCGCGGGGTTTTCACACTCTTGTTCTAATGTGTCCCCTTAATAGTAGTGCTGAACAATACAGGTAGTTCCCCCTAGAGGCATGTGCCAGTAATGTTTTAAATTAGACTTGCAGTCTACCACAATAATGTATTAGTAACTTATATGGAATGTTTTCAATAACTTATAAATAACTTATACCAACGAATGCTTAGTGTGTTGCCAGCATTCACAACTTATGCCCAATGATAGTCTAACTTCTGCATAACTTATACATAGCTTATCTTAACTTGTGCATAGTGCGCTCATGCCAAACTGCTGTCGCCTCCCGATCCATGAATCCTAGGTGTGCGAGAGCATGAAGGCTCCATCATCTCATTTCAACTGAGATGATTCTCTCCTTCAAAGACCATTGCATGGCGGGGGGGCATGACTGACCTGGCAGATCTGCCAAATCTGTCAGATCTGTCACACCTATAGGAAGGATAAAGCAGATAATGTGACATGACACAAATGTCAGATGACAGTCGAAACATGTCAAGGTATGAAACCTCTTTACTTTGTCTGAATAGAAGAACAAGACCAGTTTGACATGGACATCTGCTCACCATGGAGTCTTGACGGTTTCCTCCTGTGAACCAACGTTGCCAATACGCCATTATGCAGTAGCTGTAAGTTAGAAACATGTTCAGTAAGTTACACATAGGTTCAAAGTACGTTGCTCATAGGTTAGAAATAAGTTTTGGGTACGCTAGACATTATCTTGACATATTTTGACTTATGAGTAACTTACAAGTAACGTGTGTGACGATTGCATAACTTACATATAACTCATGGCCCACGTATGTGGGATGTATGAGCCATATGCTGGATACGTCGAAAATTTTGAGCATGCTCAAAATTTTTAGATGATCTTGCCGAACTATGATGTGTACCAGCATGCTTCAGCGTGCTCTTAACTTATACAAAACTTACCCTTAACTTATTAGACGTACACCAGCATATTCACCAAATTTTTTTAAACATCGGCATACGCTGCCTAAATCGTCAAGGAGTGACAGGGGCTTAATCGCTAGTCTTGGGCCATTTAGAAAACTTTTAACGACTGATCCTTCTTAAAAAATGGTTGCAAACACTCTTAAATTCAGTGCTTTCAGTCTAGTTCTCTCTCACTTTTCACACATCCACATTTTGTTCCTCAAGCAATCCTTATTTGTGTGTTGTGTTTTCCCCCATGTTCCAGTGGTGGAGGCTGTCACCAACTTTGTGTTTGCATGTGTTCGTACTGAAGTTGAACAGTGAAACAAAGAATCAGGCTCGCAGATCAGACAATGAGTGCGATCGCACTTCCAGAAATAGTAGAAAAAACCCACTCCTCCATGGAGCACAAACTCTCTCGAGACCTCGGTGACAGTTTTCGCTCCCCTGCTGACTGCTCACACAATTGGTGAGTCAGCAGTGACAGAGAATTAGGGCATTTTGCTTGTGTGTTTTGCTCCCCCCCCCCCCATAGTGTGACATGTCTTTATTCTCTGCACGTTGTGAGGAGACATGAACTGAGTCACTGTTGTCATTGTAGAAAACAAATGCTTTTATCGGCTCCAATATGCATTTCTGCATGTAGATGTGTTTTAAGCTGGGCAACTTTGTTTCATAACTTTATAAAACTGGAATAAAAGTACTTGAGAGCATTAGTGCAGTATTGGTCTCTGTAATTTTGACATTAAGTTCTTCTGAGAAGATAACTGAAAGGGAAAAGTATAAACACATTACATTATTTGAGTCATCAATCATGGATACCATATTAAACTAATAACATTAAGAGGTCAAAATTGCCATTTTCCTTGAGTGGCAACATTTAGCTTTTCCATTAGGGTCACCTTTCTCTCATGACCTTATTGATGAGACCGGAGCATCACATACTGTATCAACTTAGTGAGAAGAGACAGGGAGACCAGCATAAATGTGCAGATATCGCATATTTACTGAAATCTACACATACAAGTGCCATGAAAATGTGTGTTATATAATTACATACAGTATATTCTGTACTTATAATAATATAAAAATCCATGTTCCTAAAACCTTGAAAATACAGCTTAAATTAGGCAATGCAGTAAAAAGAAGATGATATGAGTCTCTTTGGGCTCCTTATTTTTTCTTTAAACATTTCCAGTGTATTTTCAGTCTCTTTTCTCCCATTGCCATTATTTCCTTTCATCACACAACCTGCCTTCTCTCCCATCCCTAATTACAGCAGTTAATTACACAGCATTTCCTGAGACTAAAATTGATTTGATCCACAATGACCTCACATTATTTGTGTCAAATGACATGAGCGGAAAATCGATTTTCTGTGCAGCCTACTGCAGTTTTTCCTGACAAAAAAAGAAAATATTTTTCATGTATATAAACTTTTAAACATTTCATTTCACACTGCTCTATTGGAAAAAAAAATGCATTATGCTGTCAGGGACAACACATTGTATATGCTATGTTGATTTACAATCTGGAATAATGCTGTTTGACTTGATTTACAGCCATCCACAAGTAAACACAATTAGAGGAAACCAAGCAAGGTTGGAGCATGGATATAGATACAATCAGCCAACCACTGGACACAGAAGTTCCTTTGTAAAATACCAATGTATAGAATAATCCAAATGTTGATACAACACAGCATATTGCACTTCAGTCACCTTGCAACAAGAGATAAGGGCCAATTGATTTGTGGGTAAAGCTATTATCTGCCTCTCATGGACTCACTTTTAATTTATCCCCTCAACACACACACAGAAACACTTTCTTTCCATGCACATATAGAGGGACTGCACCGACGTAACACGGGACACGTGTCTTTTGTTTATTGCGCCATTTTGGACGGCAGTGAATAGTCAAATCACCAACAGCAAGCGTGAGAGAGTGTAATCAACGAGATAAATGGCTACACACAAATCGATACCATGGTCCAACGACGAGATGCAGACTTTTCTGTGCTTGGTAGCTGACTAAAGAAATCCAGAGGGAGCTGGACGGAGTGACATGAAAAAAATTCACGGCCACCAACCGACGAAGGCAGATGGGAGGCAGAGTGGCGTCGACCCGACCACAGAATCATCATTGGTGAAAACAGTGATAGAGGATGGTGAGTGATGTGATATTATGCATCTTTGCCGTTATTCATCCCAGTGGTGGAAAGCTCACTTTGAACAAACAACACCATTGTCTCCCGTATGCAGACAATGAGCTAGCTAGTTAGCTAACTCCATGCTCTTTTTGTATTTTGCGCTTGTGTCAACAACATCTGATGAACTAGTGTTAATCCTTAACTAGTGTTAATCCTGGTTAAAAAGTAGTTTTTAACATGTTGCACTTTCGTGCTGTGCATGTATTTAAGTTGTGTGTATTTTCATTCTAGAGTCCTACTCTAGAATGAAAGTCCTACTCTTTTTTTTCTAAAGCCCATCCAGGGACAAGAGTTGCAAATTAGCTAATAGCTATACACTCTATGTGCAACACATCAGATTGATTGTCTTTGATTAATTGTCTATGTTTATTGCACTGTCCCTGTCAAATACACTAATCTACTACTACTACTACCACAGGCTGTAGATCTGCTGAACCAGGACCAGCAGCACATCCAGTTGCTTCTCAGTGAGGCAAGACAGCATAAAATGGGCACAGGTCAAGTGGACCCCAGACCAAGTGAGCACCCCATGTGAGCACCCCAAGTGGACCCCGGGGTCCAATCTGTACATGTACAAATACATTTTCAATCCAGTGATTCACAAACTGATTCAGAGCTTTCTAAAGCCTCATTCAGAACATTATAGTTCCACAGACCTACAGTATTCTGTGGATTTTCATCTGGGGTCAGCCAGCAGTGGCAAGCAGCAGCGGTGGAGAAGAAAAGTGTTTTGAAAGCAGAAACAGAGCCAAAACCTTTTTCGGGACAGCTTAGTTGTCATCTCACATATAAATATTTTTTACACTTCTTGGTGACCGGAAAAAAGTCTTTCCAACAGTTTTACAAAAATTCTTGTTATTGTTCTCCTTCTTCATGTTTACAAATCATTGGACTGAGAATGTACTTGTACATGTACAGATTGAATTCTGGGGTCCACTTAGGGTGCTCACTTGGTCAGGGTTCCACTTGACCTGTATCCCATGAAACTACCTTGAGAAGGGAGGAGATGGCTCAGAATGCTGCCTTCAGTCAAGCGTTCCTTGGTGTGCTGGGCCACTTTGTGAAGGCGAGGAGTCGGCATGTGTGACCTATTCTGAGTTTGTTTTTTTTTTACAGTTTAAAGTTTGAATTTTGCACATTCTAAATAATCTGGATTTTGCTGGTGCTTGTAATAAACAATTTAGTGATGTGTTTGCACCATGATTTTTTATTTTTCTGTTAAGACACCGGTGGGAAGAGTCAACAGTACAAACCAAACATTTATCAATGATGTTGACAATAATGGTTCATTTTTAAGAAAAAGTAACCAAAAACAATTATTTTATTTACTGTAGACTGTATTGTTGGATGTGACAGTGCAGAAAACACTGCATACTTTAGTGATAGTACCAGTATATGGAAGAATTCTGGGCCATATTAGCATCTGTATTTCCTAATAATGAGTTAGAGTTTAACGGGATTTAACATGTTTTAACACAAACTACTTTATGGTTCCTAATTCTGTTGACAGAATTACACCAAAACAAAAGTGATTTCTCAAACTGCTGGATTATTTAGACAGCTTTTCCAATCTTTTAGCATTTAATTTATGTCACTATATCTTGGTAACCTTCACAAATAAAACAAACAAAAGTGGAGACATATCTGCAAAAGGGACAAAAGTTTATTGTAAAAATTCCTAGTGCAATACAAAAGGAGTACATAGTACATTGTTCACACATAGAATATATATTTATTGTCATAAACTGGCCCTCCCTGAGGGCAAACAGAACACCGAACGCAGTCTGTGAGTTTTCAGTTTTATTAACGAAGGAACACAAAAAGCTGAACATAATCCAACGAAAAACACAGCACAGAGGCTGGAGCGATAAATACAAAAACGAGGACGTGTGCAAAAAACAGAAAAACAATGACTTAACTTTGACAGGATGACCAGGGGGTTCCAGACATGAATGATTGTCGACATCGCTGCACCAGGGAATTGGTGCCCACAGCTTAAATAGGCTGCCCCTGATCACAAACACCTGCGGGGTCTGAGTGGCGATTATTGCTGGCAGCTGTGACAGAGCATGAACGGAGTGTAACAGCAGGAAGTGATGCACCAGCTGTCACTGGGCCAGCAACAATCAAAACAAAAACCAAAGAAGGAATTATAGACTCTAATAAACAGAAACTGAATACAGTCAAACAGAAAAATAAACAAACAGAAAAAGACAAAATAAATGTAATAGCTAAGCATGGCCCCCACCCGTGCACCGGATCATGACAGAGCCCCCCCTCAAGGGGTGGGACCCAGACACCCCAGGGTACCATCACAAAAAAAAAAAACCACAGAACCCCTCCCCCAATACAGAATGAAACCCAACATGACACTATGACAAACACAAAAACAAGGGAAAAATGTATGTACCAGAGGAGGGGCAGAGCTCACAACCAGGGGGAACAGAACAGCCCAGAAACACTGTGGCTGAGGCGCACCCATACACTGGGAAACCTGAGACAATTTCAGCCAGAGCACAGCGGGGCTTGACAGCTGAGGGAAAAGGGAAAAGGACAAAACCTGGTCAAAGCTCAAATCTCTGACCAGGTTTGGGTCATGGGCTGCATGGTGGCGCAGTGGTTAGCACTGTGGCAGCACAGTTTTACCCTCGGCCGGGGGATCGCGGGGATCGTGAGATCGTGGGTTCGATCCCTTCCCCCGACCAACAGTGATCTGTGTGGAGTTTGCATGTTCTCCCCGTGTTCAATTCAATTCAATTCAACTTTATTTATATAGCGCCATTTCACAACAACAGTCATCTCATAGCACTATCAACTGTAGGGGGGACCCCCACAGTTGCAGAAAGACTCCAGCAATCAGGCGATCCCCTGTGAGCAAGCACTTGGCGACTGTGGAGAGGAAAAACTCCCTTTTAACAGGAAGAAACCTCCAGCAGAACCAGGCTCAGGGAGGGGCAGTCATCTGCTGCGACTGGCTGGGGGGTGAGGGGATAGAGAAGAAGAAAAGAACAGACATGTAAAAGGGAGTAAAAGTGTTGCGTGGGTTTACTCTGGGATTTCTCCGGTTTCCTCCCACATGCCAAAACATACAGGTTAGGGATACGGGGCGCTTGCGCATGCAGCAACCGGCAGCTGGTGGCTTGTCACCAGACTGCAAAACAAATCTACCTACGGGTACAAAACAAGCAACAAAAAAAAAAAAGCACTCTCCTCAACGGCAGACCAACTGAGGATGAGAACAGACCCAGATACTAAAATAAATCAAACCAAACCATACCTATGACATTAACATAAATACTAATAAATAAGACAATCAAGAATTAAACTGAGACTGAGACATAATGAAACTGAGGGTGTAGATTCCAAAATGTGACAGAGAAATAAAGCCGGACTACAATGAAAAATAACCACAGCTCCAAACAAGGGGTAATACCTCAAACAATTACAAAAAGGAAAGAAACAAACCCAATAAAGAAAAACTAGCTGTTCATAACTTAGCCAGAACACAACATTTTAAAGCCAAGGAGAGATAAGAACTAAGCATAAACAGAAAAAAGGACCCAGAAAAAAAAATGCATTAACAGAGAAACATAACATGAAATGACCAAAAAAAACAACAACTCACCCCAGTGGGGGTAGGAGGGTTAACTCAGGCAACCACAACCAAACCAAACAACCCAAAAACAAAAGAGAACTAAAGAAGCTACTCAAGACCCCCAACCCAGAACAGCAGGTGGCAAACATTCAAGGGCCTCAGAGGAGAAACAGAGGCAGTTCGGGCGGTCTACCAAAGTCCCAGGATCACTGGCGTCTATGCTGGAACATGTCGAGTGGCCTCCCCCAGACCCAGAACCACCCGAGAAGGAGGGGCAGACCATCGGGCGGCCTCCCAGCATCCCTAAGCTAGCGAGCCACAGCACACAGCACGCCCCATCTGGGGGCAGCAGCCGGGAAAAATGCCCCCTCCCCCAGTGCGCAGGAGCTGGGAGGTGGCGTTTCTCTAAGATCGGCAGCCGACCAGTGGGAACCTCCCAAGATGCACCCACAGTGACCCCGGGCCGGGGTATAGCAGCATCTGCGGCGGCCCGGGGCTGAGGCATAGCGGCAGCCATGGTGGCCCCGGGCTGGGGCATAGCAGCACCCGTGGCGGCCCCGGACTGGGGCATGACTGCACCCGTGGTGGCCCCAGGCTAGGGCACGGCTGCACCCGCAGCTTTGGACTGGTGCAAGGTCTCAAGAATGCCAGGTTGACCTGTGAGAAAACCAGGCACAGGAGATGGTCAACCAGCGGAACCTTGCACAGTAGCACTGCACCTGCAGCGGCCCCAGATTGGGACATCACTGCACCCGCGGTGGCCCCAGACAGGGGCGTCGCTGCATCCACGGCGGCCCCGGACTGGGGCATTGCTGCACCTGCAGCGGCCTCAGGCGGCGAGTCAGCAACACCCTCGGAGACCCTAGACAGCGGGGTAGCAGCGCGCTTGGCGACCCCAAACAGCGGGACAGCAGCACCCTTGGGGACCATGGACAGCGGGACTGCAGCACCCTTGGGGACCAGAAACAGCTGGACAGCAGTACCCTCAGAGACCATACACAGCGGGACAGCAGCACCTGTAGCGGCCTCCGACGGAGGCGTCGCACCCACGGAGACCATGGACGGAGGGGGAGCAGCACCCATGGAGACCTCAGTGACCCTAGATGGTGGCTTGGGCAAGCAAACACAGACAGGAACACACACCAGATCAGGGTTACCTGAGGCTAAACTCAAGCGCAACTGAGGGCTGCACTTGGCTCTCCCCACCAAGAGCCAGGCAAGATTTTTCAAGGGTACGAAAGGAAACTTGCCTGCTCCACTGCCATCCAGGACTCTGACGACTCCACCGTGGCGATCCGGACCTCCGGCTGGACGGTTGGCACTGAACTCTCCAATGCTGCAGGCCTCTCCACCACACGCCGGCTCCCTCCCAGGACCAGCGGACCCTCCGGGGATGAAAGAGGAGGAATGGGAGAGGTAAAAATCACAGCAGCTGGTGCTTCCCCACCGGTTATAAGGCAAGGCATTTCATCAAGGGTTGTTAAAAAATGAAAAGGGCACTTGCCTTAACTCCCGGGGCTTGGTGGTGGCTGCCGTCAGGCCTGGCGACATCTTCCCGGTGGCTGTGTAGGTCGTCAGATGCGGTGGGTGGAGCACTGATGACACAGAGTCGGTGAATACTCCACCGTCCGCTCAGGCTCGGTCTGGGCTGGGGACGCTCTCTCCGGTGGTGGCAGCAACTAATAATTAAGCACGGCCCCTGCCTGTGCACCGGATCATGACATTTATACAGTATCTACATGCATATATCCATTAAATCCATGTATTTTCCATGTAACCTTGTGAATGCATTATTTTAATTGCTTTTAATCCTAGATGAACTTTGTTTTGGGTTAAAAATGCATCATAATTGTAAAATATATTTAATTATACGTAACTCAGTACTGTTTACCTGTTGAAATATATATTTTCAGCTAATATAACACCATAACTATAATATGGCACCTGGCAATCAGTTTTTGGCAGCTGATCACTTTTTGCATTGACACCACCGGCTGGAGCAGGTACATCCCATGATGTCTCAAAAGTCTCTCCATGATTTTCACAGAGATCATAGCAACTTGTAGCACAAGAAGCTAAACATTTCTTCAGACATTCTGAAGTTCTGTGAACACTGCGGTACGTGAAGCTGGGATGACATCCCATTACTGATAGGCTCAGTTGAAGACCGACGGTTTGAAGCAATAATTTTGCCACAAGAAAGCCATCTGAAAAACACACACACACAGCATACATATTTTAGTTTCTTACAGCAATAACTTGCCATGATTACATTGTAGTATTATTAGTGTATTAGTGTATTACTACTGTAGACTTATTAGTCCTTAACTAGCATGAGCAATCATTAGCTTACCCTCAAATGTGATCTAGTTCGTATCCTCATGTCTTCCGCTGCCCCATGGCTTCCTAAACTTTCCAGTACTTTTCCAGAGTTTTGTCTCGCCACTTGTAGCCTTCTCTGGTTCTCCTTTTTTGCCTTTACTCTGACATAAAGCCAGCAAGCAGCAGGCTCACCTCCATATCCATCTTGTATTTTGCTTGTCACATACAAATGATGTCATGGAAGTGCCGGGCTGCCATGCTGTAAAGATCTCACTCACTTAAGGTGGTATTCAGTTATAATGGACAACGAACAATACCATGTTGAGTCGGGCTGAGTAAGTGCTAGTGGAATTATTATTATTCTCAACACTGGGTCTACGCTATTTGCCATCCAAAATGGCAGAAAAACAATGTGGCACGTGACCACTGACGTCACATGCAGCCCCTCTATATTTATGAAATAGTCACTTATCCTGCAGAATACACTGTTGACACCATTTTTTCTTTGTTATGACACAAGATTCAAGTCTGTCAGTACATTATGCCACAACAGATTGTCGATAAAGTTGTAACACTATTGAGGCTTCCTGTTACCTGGCAGTTGTCTATATGAGTTCTGTGTTGGGGTGCTGGCTTTGTGACTATTTTCTTTGTACTTATCGGTTATTGATTTTGGACTTTGGGCAAAGTGCTGACATCCTCGGTTTGACACCTGCTTGGAAAAGTCTTTGATTTTAGAGTCAGACTGACTGAATGGGATGAGAGATGGTTGAGTACTGGTGAGCTAACTATCTGCTAGCTGACAGTTGAGTGTGCCATTAGCTAACACTAATTAAATATAAAAAAAAAACCCTGTCAGCAGACGAAGTGGAAGACATAAAAAAGCACTTGATATTCTTACTGAGGAAGTTTCGGCTGTGAGGATACAATAGAAAAACATCCTGGTGGTAGATGACAAGGTGAAAGCTCTTTGCAAAATGCCAAAAAGGACAAGCAGCTCACCTTTCTAGAAAGTTGAGTCTTAAGGTGCGTTCACACCAAATGC
This sequence comes from Pholidichthys leucotaenia, assembly GCA_020510985.1. Classification (NCBI taxonomy): domain Eukaryota; kingdom Metazoa; phylum Chordata; class Actinopteri; order Cichliformes; family Pholidichthyidae; genus Pholidichthys; species Pholidichthys leucotaenia. Next base: position 166,942,900 of record CM035847.1, on the reverse strand, counting down.
GAACAGGTGAATTTTTCGCGTGGCACAGTTACATTATAAATCAATGTAAACACACCAACATACATGAATAGTGAAATGCAGACAGGTGAAGTTGTCTTTAAAACTTCTGCAGCTGTGTTCAACCTGCTGTGGAAATTCCCAAAGTAACGTCATGCTTAGGTTTACTTTATCCAACTCGGGGCTCACCTGAAAATGTCATCTCAAGCCTCCAAAACTTCACAGATGATGGGTGTTTACACTGCTAGCTTGCTAGGATGTCCGTGGCTGGAAACCATGGATAAATAACTCCAAAATCCCAATTCAGCTGAAGAGTTCAAGAGTTTTGTCTTCCCATTCACTTTGTTTGGATTTGTGCCACCCGTTCGCATTTGGTGTGAACACACATTAAGACCTGGTGCAATTCACCAGGATGAACAATGTTGTTATCACTGGGCTCAAGGTCAAACCAATGTCCTATGTAAAGGCAGTGACAGTGGACAGCAAGTGGGAAGGGAGCTAGACCAAGCAGCTGTCATGGTTTGTGCCCCAGTGGGGACAGAGAGCAGGACTCAGATGCCGGAACGAGCCTTTGACATAATTTATTCACGGCTCGGAAGCCAAAACAAAAGACTAAATAAACACTGGCTAATAAACTAACGAACAGGTCAGATCAGGAGAAAACTCAAACAAGTCAGATCGGGTTAACTTACAGAACAGAACAGGCAGGTGTGTTTGTGTGAGACGCCAGGAATGACAAGAACGCAGCATCAGTCAAACGAGCTGTGCCCCTTAAATACAGATGGGCTGATTAACAGAAACACAAAGCAGCTGTGAATTATCAAGAACTTTAACCGGGCAAAACTACAGTGAAAATAAACACACATAAATACAAACCAGATAGAGCAAGAATAAAACAATCAAAATGACAGACAGGACTAAAATAACAATAATAAATATAAAGACCCAAAAAATAAGGAGAACCAATCCTGAAAACAAGAAGTAAATTAACACAAGGCAAGAATGTGGCTCCAATCCACACCCTGACAATAGCCCCCTCTCAAGGGGTGGCTTTCAGAGAACCCAACGCTACACCAACAACAACAAAAAAAACAAAACAGGAATGCACCCTCCCAGGGTGGGTGGTGGGGGTTCAAGGCCAGGTGGGCCAGAAACAAATCCCAGACAGACAGCTGCCGCTGAGCCCCCACCACCACCACCACCACACACACACACACACACACACACACACACACACACACACACAGTAGTGGGCGCATGCGCACGCAGCGACCGGCAGCTGGTGATATAGTGCGTGTGTGTGTTTTTTGTACTTTTTTACATTTTTAGAAAATCCTCTGTGTCGTTTCTGCCCTGGAGTGTTTGTGGGAATATATGGCGAAGAGCTCCCTGGTATCTACAACGTGGATTTCCTCTCCTCTCTCGCACTGCTGCTATCTGTGCTGTGGCTCTTTGTCTCTGAGGTAAACGCGTTCGGCTCCATGGCGAGCAGAATAGCGGGCAGAATACAATATTCCAGGGACGTGTTGCTACGCTTAAACACAGCTGATGCAGCGTCTGTGATTGAGCCCAAACTGCAACTGCCGGACTTTATTTTGAGAGACGGACACAGCGGTGAAAAGAGAGGCGGCAGAAGGAAGCGTGGAAGACGTGGAGGTGTGAAATTGCGCCTTAGGAGACGTCAGTTTGGTAACATTCCTCTTCCTTCGATAATTTTTGGGAATGCACAGTCTGTGAGAAACAAGGTGGATGAAATTCAAGGCAATGTACGTTACCAGAAGGATTTTAAGAACTGCTGCGTCATGGCTTTCACTGAATCTTGGCTTACTGCGCATGATCGAGATGCAGACCTGTGGATTGACGGCTTTGGAGCCCCGCTGCGCTCGGATCGGCAGGAAGAGGTAACGGGGAAACGTCAGGGGGGCGGCGTATGTTTATACATTAATAAGCAGTACTGCACATCTGTCACGGTCAGAGAGCACATCTGTACACCCGATGTGGAGCTGCTGTCTGTGTCACTACGCCCCTTTTATTTGCCTCGTGAATTTCCCCAACTTTTCATCACAGTTGTGTATATTCATCCGAGGGCAGACACTGACTCCGCCTCCAGCACCATCTCTGATGTGGTGCAACGGCTGCAGTCAATTTCTCCAGAGGCGCCAAACTTCATTCTTGGGGATTTTAACCATGTTTCTTTAAAGAAGACACTTAAAAACTTTCATCAGTATGTCTCCTGCCCAACCAGGCGAAAAAAGACATTGGACCTGTGCTATGGATCCATAGAGAGGGCCTATAAATCACTCCCCCTTCCTCCTTTAGGATCCTCAGATCACAACTGTGTACATTTGCTGCCCACATATAAAACTGCTCTCAGAAGAGGCAAGGTGGAGACGAGAGACATTGACGTGTGGACAGAAGATTCAGAGCACAGCCTCCAGGAATGCTTTGACTGTACAGACTGGAAGATGTTCATAATGGCCTGCGGGGATGATTTGGACTCTCTGGCTGAGCTCACATGCTCATACATGGCTTACTGTCAAAATAAGATTGTTCCACGTAAACGTGTCAAAATATATCCCAACAACAAACCATGGGTTACTAAATCAGTTAAATCCTGCTTACAGAGGAAAGCACTTGCCTTTAAACAGGGGTCTGTTTCTGAGCTACAGGTTGCCACTAAGGAGCTGAAGGCCGAAATTTTAAGAGCAAAACAGAATTATAAATCAGAGTTGGAAAGCAAGATGGCAGCAAATAAACTTGGTTCAGCCTGGGCCAGTATGAAAACTATTGCAGGCCTTCAGAGCACAGAGCCCAGTAATCGTGTGTTTTTAGATGATTTTAGTTCAGACAGAGCTGGCTAATGCTCTTAATTGTTTTTATGGTCGTTTTGACTCCTTTGATTTTAGCACAGAAATCCAAGATTTGAAACAGAAACTCAAAGACAATCAGCACTTTAATATTGAGATGCAGGATGTTAAAAGGGAGTTCTGCGCTGTAAAAGTGAACAAAAGTCAGGGCCCTGATAATATATGTGGGCGCCTGGTAAAGTCCTGTGCACATGAGCTGAGTCCTATATTTCATTACATTTTCAATAAGTCCTTACAGACACAACATGTGCCTAAGATCTGGAAAGATGCCGTGGTTGTTCCCGTTCCAAAATCCAGCTGTCCTAAAACGGTAAATGACTTTAGACCAGTTGCTTTGACTTCAATTTTAATGAAAATTTTTGAAAAACTGGTCAGATGTGAGGTCCTAAAGCAGACTGAACATGCATTGGATCCTCTGCAGTTTGCCTATAGGCCTCACAGAGGAGTGGAGGATGCCACTGTCACTCTGTTTAACATGCTTTTTAAACATCTGGATTTTAATGGGACACACGCCAGGCTTTTATTTGTGGACTTTTCTTCTGCCTTTAATACAATCCAACCTCATATTTTAGTTGAAAGGCTTCTGCAACAATTTGATTTGAGCAATAATCTGGTGGGTTGGATTCTGGATTTCTTAACCAACAGGACGCAGAGAGTAAGGGTCAATGGCACATTGTCTGACCTAAAGTGCTCTTCTACTGGCTCTCCTCAGGGGTGTGTGTTGTCACCACTACTCTTCATCCTGTACACAAACATGTGTCAGAGCAGACATGACAACAGACACATTATAAAGTATGCTGATGACTCAGTCATTGTCAGTCTCCTCCAGGATGGTGAGAGTGGCCATGGCCCAGTAGTTGATGACTTTGTTCACTGGTGTGAGGATTCCTACCTGCAGCTGAATACAACAAAAACGAAAGATGTGATTATTGACTTTAGGAGGAAAACTCCCAGGCACAAAGTCACCATACTAAAAGGCCAGACCACCGAATGTGTACAATCGTACAAATATCTTGGGGCGATTATTGATAGTAAATTAAACTTTGAAGTGAACTGTGAAAGGGTGTGCAAAAAGGGTCAGCAAAATTTGCATTGTTTGAGGAAACTTGCACGCTTCCAAATTGACCGAACCATAATGACTATGTTTTATCGGGCTTTTATTGAATCTGTTTTATCCTTTTCTTTAATGTCATGGTTTGGTCAGTTAAAACTGAAACAGAGGAAATCCTTGGATCAGGTAGTTAGATGGTCCAGTCGTTTGCTTGGTGAGTCACAGCTGAGCCTGACATCCCTGTACACCAGACAAGTACAGAGGATGGCCGACTCGATTTTAAATGATGACTCCCACCCTTTGCACTGCAACTTTCAGCTTCTTCCCTCCAGACGGAGGTTTGCTGTCCCAAAAAGCAAAACCCAGCGCTACAAAAACAGCTTTGTCCCTGCTGCTGTCAAAGAGTTGAACAAACTATAAAAATTATATTGTACATATTTTATATTTACCTATTTTGTAAGATGTGTGCCTGTGTTTGTGTCTATGTTGAATGTAATTAGTGGCTTGTAAATATGGATGTCACCAGACTGCAAAACAAATCTACCTACGGGTACAAATAAAGTAACCTGAACCTGAACCTGAACACACCAGGAACCAGGCAAGACCTATCATCCATAGGTGTTAAAAAATGAAAAAGGTACTTGACTGCATTCCTGCTTTTCTACCAGAAAAAGTCCAGATGACTCCCTCTGGGTGGCTCTGGAGATCATCTGGGTGGGGCCTGCGGATGTGGGAGCAGAGCGGCGTCTCCTCGGATTGTCCTTCCATCCAGGGCCCCTGATTTCCAGCTTGCTGCTGAGGAACTCTCCCTGCTCCGCCGGAGAAAGGCTTGACGGGCAGCACGCTGGTTCCGGCCAGGAGGAGGCAGTGAAAAGTGGAGGAAGAGCGAGTCCCAGCACCCAAGGGTGAGTGCGCACTTGTGGCTTGGCAACTAGCAGGTTGGTGATTCCTCACCAAATATCCATCTCAAGCTGTTGGAAAGAGCAACTCCGAGCAGCGGCCGCTAAATCTTCCACCACAGCGACTACTTCAAGCTCATCCCGAGTCCACTTCCTCCTCTCGCCAGGCTTGTTTGCTGAGTCCGCTACAGGCTGTGTTCTACTGTCATGGTTTGTGCCCTGGCGGGGCAGAGAGCAGGACTCAGATGCAGAACGAGCGTTTGGCATAATTTATTCACGGCTCAGAAGCCGAAACAAAAGACTGAATAAACACTGGCTGATAAACTAACAAACAGGTCAGATCAGGAAAAAACTCAAACAGGTCAGATTGGGTTAACTTACAGAACAGAACTGGCAGGTGCGTGTGTGAGACGCCAGGAATGACGAGAACGCAGCACCGGTGAGACAAGCTGCACCCCTTAAATACAGATGGGCTGATTAACAGAAACACAAAGCAGCTGTGAATAATCAAGAACTTAAACCGGGCAAAACTACAGTGAAAATAAACACACATAAATACAAACCGGATAGATCAAGAATATAACAATCAAAATAATAAACACAAAGACCCCAAAAAATAAACTTAAGGCAAGGATGTGGGTTGAAGAACCCATCCTGAAAACAATAAATAAATTAACACAAAGCAAGAATGTGGCTTCAACCCACACCCTGCCAGCAACAGCTGGCTGTTTGTTTGTTTGTTTGTTTGTTTGTTTGTTTTTTGGGGGGGGGGGTTTACAGTTTAAAGTTGTGACTTTGAACTGTAGTGCCACCCTCTACCCAGGGGAAACAGCAGTGGCAAACCAGATACTATAATGAGGTGAGTGCTTGTCAGTTGAGTACATTACTTATTGTTTTCTTTGAAACAGTAGTTCCTGCTAACTCAAGGTCTTTCTGGAGCTCTCCATAAGTGGTCTTTGGCTCTTGGATAACTCTCCTGATAATTCTTTTGACTCTGTCAGAAATCTTGCAAGGAGCTCCTGGCCGTGGCCAGTTTATGGTAAAATGATGTTCTTTACACTTCTGAATGATGACTCCAACAGTGCTCACTGGAACATTTAGCAGTTTAGACTTGCGCCTGTAACCAGTTCCATCATTATGTTTCACAACAATAAGGTTGCAAAGGTCTAGAAAGAGGTCTTTGTTTCTACCCATCATGAGTTCTTTGTGGTGGGACAATCTGATATTCACAGACCTTGTAAAAGGCTATCAGTCAGGAGTTAACCACCTGAAATTAATTTGCACTGATGAGGGATGGGAGAGCTTCCTAAATTCTGATGGATTTTAGCTGGTTTCTTGGCTTTCTATGCCTTTTTGCATCTTTTTCTTCATCTTTTTAATACTTATTTCCTGTGTCATTCCACTTTATTAAATATACCTTGTTTGTGAACACAATTGCTTTTATTTCTTTGTATTTCTGGATTACTTGGGTTGTTACTGATATCTGGTGAAAATCTCAGGTCAATGGCGCCATCAAAAATATGTTTAATAAGAAAAATGTTGATATGTTCAGTACTTTCCCCGCTGTATATTGTGCTTTTTACTCATCTCTGGATGACCAAAGCGCTTTACAGATACTGCTATTCACTGATTCATACACACATTCACAATAATACGAGTCTTCTGTCTTTGCCTGTCCCAGCATCTTGTCGTCTCATCATGTTTTCTTTTTATTTTTGATGAAGATGATTCACGCTCGTTTTTCTCTTCTTGACGAAAATAATAAGTTTGAGCCGCCATTCTTGTAAGTGCAACCCAAGAAAGTCCAACTCCTGACAAAAATGTTTATATTATAACCACTCCTTTTCCATGTGTTTCTTTTTCATATCCTGTTTTATGTCAGCCAACGGTCAACTAATGCTACAGTGCCACCAAATTCTAAAAGTCAGTTTGTCATTAAAACATCAATGGTTTCTTCTTCAGCCAGCTGTATGTTTGTCCCTTCGGAGCTACTGTAGAAACATGGCAGTGCAAAATGGCGGCATCCATAACGGCGCAGGTCCAGCTCCATGTAGTTATAAACAACTTTTTCTAGGGTAACAAAAATCACACAGCTTTTTTAAAGACTATACACTATTAAAAACATGTTTATATGTGATTATCTTAATTTTTGATAAAAGATCATCTAAAATTTTACACAGTATACCATTAAGTGAGTTGATTGAAAAAAATAATAATACTTGTGATATAATTTTTTTATGCTGGCAGAATCAATATTATTTATAATTGGGCAGCACAGTGGTGCAGTGGTTAGCACTGTTGCCTAACAGCTAGAAGGTTCCAGGTTCAAATCCCCAGGCTGGCAGGGGTAGGAACCTTTCTGTGTGGAGTTTGCATGTTCTCCCTGTGCTGCGTGGGTTTACTCCGGGGGCTCCGGTTTCCTCCCACAATCCAAAGATATGCATGTTAGGTTGATTGGTTGTTCTAAATTGTCCCTAGATAGCTGTCTCCTATAGGCCCTTGGAATAGAGGGTTAGTACTAGTGAAGCGCTTTGAGTGGTCTTTGAGACTAGAAAAGCACTATATAAGTGCAGGTCCTTTCCTTTCCTATAACAGCAACTCTTCTGAATAACCTACCATTAGAACAGTTGTTTCATGCAGCAGACATATGGCATAATTTCACTGTAGAAATAAGATAAATATATGTCAGTGGGCCACTTGTACTTGGCTACCACTTTTATTATCTGTATGTAAAACAATTTTAGTTCATTTTTTTTGGCAAAGACCATTTTGTTTCTCTTTTTCAAAACTGGCAATAGACACCAAAACTCTTTTGCCAAGTCCACCAAAGATCATAAGAAGTATGTGACATCCTCAACATCCATGCTTTTTTATGTAGAGGACATCAGTTAAATAGGTGGCTCTGCAATATGGCCAAAAAGTCTAGGCAGGGGGTCGATGATGATGACGCTTCGCTTCCAGACAGGCTCAACAACTTCTTTGCAAGTTTTGAAGCATCAAACCCGACAATCAGAGGGAGGGCTGGCCCATCTTCACCATCTGTTGGGCCAGCTATCATCATCAACGCAGCGGACACACAGAGGACCCTAATTAGGGTCAATCCACGTAAAGCTGCAGGTCCGGACAACATCCCGAGACGTGTGCTCCGAGTCTGCACGAGCGAGTTGGCGGATGTCCTGAATGACATTTATAACATCTCCCTGAGTCAGGCCATCGTTCCCAGATGCTTTAAGACCTCTACCATAGTTGTTGTTGTTCGTCCATCATTGTCGATGATGACCTCGTAATCCTATTGATGAGTTGACGGTTGACGGTGAGTCCTGAGATGACTGATCAGTCCAATTTTGGCACGGAATGTCCTGGCACATGTGGGGCAGGCATGCATCATCACGTTAGCTGATGTGCTGGGCTGTCTAGTCCAGTTCGCGCTTGGCTTTAGCTCCAGCAAATACGTCTGGCTTCGAGATTTCTGCAGCCATCCTTAATGCTCATATGCCAGGCCAAGCAGTCTTGTGCTAGAGTTTCCCAGGAGGCCACGTCTATATTGAGGGATTTCAGAGAGGCCTTCAGGGTGTCCTTGTAGCGTTTCTTTTGTCCCCCTCTCAACCTTTTTCCTACTGAGAGTTCCCCGTAGAACAGCTGCTTTGGAATGCGTTCATCAGGCATCCTGACAACATGACCTGCCCACCTGGCTTGCACTCTTATTAGCATGGTGTGGACCATTTCCATTTTAGCTCACTCAAGGACTTCTGTATCGGGTACCTTGTCCTGCCAGTTGATGTTGAAGATCCTTCGAAGACAGGTTAGGTGGAAACGGTTGAGCTGTCTGGCATGCCTTGCATACACCGTCCATGTTTCACAGGCATAAGATAAGATAAGATAAGCCTTTATTAGTCCCACAACGGGGAAATTCCAGGATTGCAACAGCACAGGGATAGCAACACTCAGAGCAACAATCAGAAGGCAAGAAAAAAAAACAAGCAAGCAAGAGCAGCTAATATACATATGTACATATTACTATAAAATATATATATACACACACACACACACACAGACACACAGTGCAGAGCATTGTAGCTGGATGGAATAAATATATGAATATATGAACACAGTGCAGAGCATTGTAGCTAGATGGAATAAATATGTAAATATATAAACACCCACAGTACGGAGCATTGCAGCTAGGTGGAATAAATATGCAAGTATATAAACACACACAGTGCGGAGGAGTGTTGGGAGCACAACAGCACGGTAGACCTTTAGCTTCATTTCTAGGCTAATGCCCCGTCTTTCTCATGCAATTTTGCGGAGTCTGCCGAATGCAATGCTGGCCTTGGCTATTCTGTGGTTGACTTCAGTATATATTGTTGCAGACTGGGAGAGGGTGCTACCTAGGTATGTGAATTGGCCTACAACTTGCAGTCTCTGCCCCTTCACTGTAATAGTTGGTTCTGCCTGTTGACCATTTGGAGCTGGCTGGTGCATAACTTCAGTCTTCTTGGTGCTGATGGTGAGGCCGAAGTTGTCACATGCCATGGACAATTTTGTCCATGCTTGACTGCATCTCACTCTCTGAGCTATCATTTAAGGCACAGTCATCGGCAAAGAGGAAGTCCCTCAGTACAGTCTCTTTTACCTTGGTGAGAGCCTGGAGTCTTCTTGGGTTGAAGAGCCTTCCATCCTGCCTGTACCTGAGGCTTATCCCAGTGGTGCTATTCTGAAAGGCATCAGTGAGCATGGCTGAGAACATCATACTGAACAAGGTGGGTGCGAGCACACAACCTTGTTTAACGCCATTCGTGACTGGAAAAGCCTCTGATGCCTCACCATTGTCTAGGACGCGAGCGTTCATGCCATCGTGGAACTGGCGCACCATCAGGATGAATTTGTCTGGGCAGCCAAACTTTGACATTATCCTCCATAGTCCCTGGCGACTGACAGTGTCAAACGCTTTGGTGACGTCAACAAATGTGGTGTAGAGCTCGCGGTTCTGTTCTAGACACTTCTCCTAGAGTTGACGAGCCTCAAAGGTCATGTCCACAGTCCCTCTACCCTTACGGAAGCCACATTGTGATTCTGGCAGCAGGCCTTGTTCTAGGTGAGTGATCAGACGATTTAGCAAGAGTCTTGCAAGGACCTTACCAGCTATGGAGAGTAGCGAGATACCTCGATGGTTGCCACATACTTGTCTGTTGCCCTTTCTCTTGTGCACGTGGACAATTGATGCATCCCTGAGTTCCTGAGGAATGGTGCCTTGGGTCCAGAAGGACCGGAACAGTTCAGTCAGCTTCTCAAGGAGTGCTGGGCCACCTGTCTTGTATATCTCAGCTGGAATGGCGTCTGACCCTGGTGCTTTGCTGCTTGACAGTTGGCCAACAGCCTTTTGGACTTCAACAACAGTAGGAAGTTCATCCATGGCATCGTTGATCTCAACCTGGGACATCCTGTCGATTGCCTCATTGTTTATAGTAGAAGGCTGGTTCAGGACTCCTTCAAAATGTTCAGCCCATCTTTGGAGGATTTGGGTCTTCTCCGTCAGAAGGGTTGAACCATCTGAGCTCAGAAGTGGGGAGCTTCCTGACGGCTTGGGTCTGTACAGGGCATTGAGAGACTCGTAGAATCGTTTTGAGTCATTCCTGTCTGCATAGCCCTGGATTTCATCCGCCTTGGCATTCAACCATGAGTCTTGCATCTCTCAAAGTTTGAGTTGTACTGTCCTGCGTGCGCTGGTGAAAGCCACCTTCTTTGAGACGGATGAGGGGTCATTTTGATGGGCACGATGAAGACTATGCTTCTCCGTTAATAGAGCTTTGATTTCCTCATCATTTTCATCAAACCAATCATGCTTTTTCCGTGTTGAGAGGCCCAGGATTTTCTGTGCAGATGAGTGGACAGTATTCCTAAACAGCACCCAGTCTTTCTCAGCATTGGCTGTGAATCTCAGATTTGAAAGTTCGCGTTCCAGGTCTTCCGTAAGTGCATTAGCCTTGGAGTAGGTTTTCAGTTGGGACACATCAAGCCATTTCATGCTTTAGTTCTTGTCCCATTGTCAAGGATCACTCTCATCCTCTGTATGAACACTTTGAACTGCTGCCATCTGGCAAACGATTCTGGAGCATCAGAGGCAGAACCACCAGACTGATTAACAGCTTCCTTCCACAAGCTGTTAGGATGCTGAACAGTTGATCCGGAATTTTTTATACATACTACTACACCTTATGGACATTATGTATATTATACTGTATGTATATAGTTCTAGTTAGTTTCAAGAATGTCTCAGGGATGTGTGAATGGCTGAGTTGGGGTGGGGGGTGAGGGTGTGTGTGAGTGTGTCTTAAATTATGTTCTTTTTAGTTATATGGATGCCTAGAGAAACGTAATTTTATCTTGCCTGCACTACATTTGTATGTACAGCAACATGACAATAAAGGTTGATTTGATTTGAAAAACACACTTGCATAATGTTAAAATAATGTGGCCATATGCAGTCCACACCACTACAGAATGTGGTCTAAGAGATTATATCCATCTTTGTGTTCACACTTCAAAGAGGTTCAGTTGTGATCAGGAATCCAAAGATTCAACTTTATTTTTTAATTCAATTCAACTTTATTTATATAGCGCCATTTCACAACAACAGTCATCTCATAGCACGATCAACTGTAGGGGGAACCCCCACAGTTGCAGAAAGACCCCAGCAATCAGGCGATCCCCTGTGAGCAGGCACTTGGCGACGGGGAGGGGCAGTCATCTGCCTGCACGGCTTGGCAGATGACTTGGCTGATGATCTTGGCTGCACGGTGGCATAGTGGTTTAGCACTGTGGCAGCACAGTTTTACCCTCGGCCGGGGGACCGCGGGGATCATGAGATCGTGGGTTCGATCCCAGCCCCCGACCAACAGTGAGCTGTGTGGAGTTTGCATGTTCTCCCCGTGTTGCGCGGGTTTACTCCGGGATTTCTCCGGTTTCCTCCCGCACACCAAAAACATGTAGGTTTAGGGCGCTCGCGCACGCAGCGACCAGCAGCCGGTGGCTTGTCACCAGACTGCAAACCAAGTCTACCTACGGGTACAAATAAGTAACAAAAAAAAAAAAAAAATCTGCTGCGACTGGCTGGGGGGTGAGGGGACAGAGAAGATGAAAAGAACAGACATGTAGAGAGCAAACAGCACGGTGAGGACTCAATCTATGGGAGAGAACAAACAGATGTTAATGACCAGCAAAAAAAAAATATTTCATTGAGAGTGAAGAAAGGAGTGAGGCCCAGTGCATTATTGGATGTCCTCCGGCTGACTAAACCTATTAGCAGCATAACTAAGGGAGGATTCAGAAACACATGATCCCTCCCTAATTGTAGGCTATATCAAAAAGGTAGGTTTTAACCCTATTCTTGAAAACAGAGATCGAGTCTGACTCCCGAATCCAGGTTGGCAGCTGGTTCCACAGGAGAGGAGCTTGATAACTGAAGGCTCTGCCTCCCATTGGACTTTTGGAGATTCTAGGTATTACAAGAAATCCTGCATTTTGGGAGCGTAGTGCTCTGTTAGGATAATACGGTAGTATCAGATCTTTTAAATAAAAAGGGGCCTGATTGTTTAGAGCTTTGTAAGTAAGAAGAAGGATTTTAAACTTAATTCTAAACTCTATGGGAAGCCAATGAAGGGAGGCCAGAACCGGAGAGATATGATCTCTCTTTCTAGTACCTGTTAAAACTCTTGCTGCAGCATTTTGGATCAGCTGAAGACTTTTTAAAGATGTTTTAGGACAGCCTGATAATAAAGAATTACAATAATCTAATCTCGAGCTAACAAAAGCGTGGATCAGCTTCTCAGCATCACTCTGAGACAAGATGCTCCTAATCTTGGCAATATTACGCAAATGATAGAAGGCAGTCTTAGAAACAAATTTAATATGTGAATTGAAGGACAGATCTTGATCAAAAATAATTCCAAGGTTCCTCACAGACCTATTAAGAGAAAGAGTAACCGCATCCAAACTGAAAGTTTGATTTGGAAAGGAATTTCTAAGGTTTTTTGGACCAACAAGAATGACTTCAGTCTTATCTGAATTTAATAGCAGGAAATTACAAGTCATCCAAGCTTTGATTTCCTTAAGACAGGCTTCTAACTTGGCTAATTGATTACTATCATCCGGCTTCATTGACAGGTATAATTGTGTGTCATCTGCATAACAATGAAAATGTATACAGTGCTTTCTAATAATGTTGCCTAAGGGAAGCATATATAAACTAAAAAGAGTAGGGCCTAGCACAGATCCCTGTGGAACTCCATGACTAAGCTTTGAGTTGAAAGAAAACTCATTATTTACATGAACAAACTGGAACCTATCAGATAAATAAGATCTAAACCATTGCAACGAAGTACCATTAAGTCCAACATAGTGTTCTAATCTATCAAGTAGAATATTATGATCGATAGTATCAAAAGCTGCACTAAGGTCTAAAAGGACAAGTAAAAGGACAAGTACAGAAACTAGTCCATTATCAGATGCAATGAGGAGGTCGTTAGTGACCTTCGCTAAGGCTGTTTCAGTACTATGATGGATTCTAAACCCAGATTGAAACTCTTCAAGTAAACCATTTCCCTGCAGGTGGTCAAATAATTGCGTAGCAACAACTCTTTCTAAGATTTTTGAAATGAAAGGGAGATTAGAGATTGGTCTATAGTTAGCTAAAGCTCCTGGATCTAGCGTTGGCTTTTTGAGTAAGGGTTTAATTACAGCCGTTTTAAAAGCCTGCGGTACATGGCCTAAAGTTAATGAAGAATTGATTATATGAAGAATAAAGCTACCAATAAGTGGGAAGACTTCTTTAAATAACCTGGTAGGAATAGGGTCTAAAAGACAAGTTGAAGGTTTGGATGAGGAAACTATTTTGTCTAACTCACAAAGGTCGATTGGAGTAAACTCATCAAGACAGACATCAATAGAAGGAGTTGTAGTAGTTACAGTATTTAAGTTAACTGTGGGAAGAATCTGATTGATTTTATCTCTGATGGATGAAATTTTATTATTGAAAAAGTTCATAAAGTCCTGACTAGTGAGCTCTAAGAGAATGCTAGGATTGACAGAGTCCTGACTCTTTGTCAACCTGGCTACAGTACTGAAAAGAAACCTGGGATTATTCTTGTTCTCTTCTATTAATGCAGAGTAATAACTCGTTCTAGCTTTTCTAAGAGATTTTTTATAAATTAAAAGATGATTTCTCCAAGCTAAATAGATTTCTTCTAAATTAGTAGAGCGCCATTTTCTTTCTAATTGACGAGTCTTCTGTTTTAAGCTACGAGTTTCTGTGTTGAACCAAGGAGTTAGAAATCTCTGATTAGACTTTTTCTTTTTTAAGGGGGCCACCAAGTCGAGAGTCTGATGCAGAGAAGCTGAAGCACTATCCACCATGTTATCAATTACAGAAGGAGCAAGCTGTCTATAGCTTATTTCCGTTGTGTTGACACATGGCATAGAGGAAACAATCTGCATAAATTTGGTAACAGCATCATCTGAGAGGCATCTACTGTAATAATATTTTTCTTTAGGAGCCAAATAGTCAGAAATAGTAAAATCAAAGGTTAACAGACAATGGTCTGACAGTACAGGGTTATGAGGAGACACTACAAGATTTTCTATTTCTATGCCATATGTCAGAACAAGGTCCAATGTATGGTGGAGGTAATGAGTAGAATTTCCTACTTTCTGAGAAAACCCAATCGAGTCTAATATTGAATTAAAAGCCACATTAAGGCAGTCACTATCTACATCCACATGTATATTAAAGTCCATCTGTCCATCCATCTTCTACCACTTTTCCGGAGGTCCGGGTCGTGGAGGCAGCAGTTCAAGCAGAGAAGCCCAGACTTTCCTCTCCCCAGCCACCTGCTCCAGCTCTCCAGAGAGGATACCAAGGCGTTCCCAGACCAGCTGGGAGACATAGTCTCTCCACCGAGTCCTGGGTCTTCCCCGGGGTCTCCCCTCAGTGGGATGTGCCCGAAACACCTTAAGTGGGAGGCGTCCAGGAGGCATCCTAATCAGATGCCCATACCACCTCAACTGACTCCTTTCAATGTGGAGGAGCAGCGGTTCTACTCTGAGCCTCTCCCGGATGACTGAGCTCCTCACCCTATCTCTGAGGGTGAGTCCAGCAATCCTACGGAGAAAGCTCATTTCAGCCGCTTGTATCTGCGATCTTGTTCTTTCGGTCATTACCCAAAGCTCGTGACCATAGGTGAGAGTAGGAACGTAGATTGACTGGTAAATCGACAGCTTTGCTTTAGAACTAAGCTCCCTCTTCACCACAACAGACCGGTACAACGTCCGCATCACTACAGATGCTGCTCCGATCCGTCTGTCAATCTCTCGGTCCATTTTCCCCTCACTCGTGAACAAGACCCCAAGATACTTAAACTCCTCCACTTGGGGCAGGAGCCTGTCCCCAACCCAGAGAGGACAATCCACCTTTTTCCGGCTGAGGACCATGGACTCGGACTTGGAGGTGCTGATTCTCATCCCAGCTGCTTCACACTCAGCGGCAAACCGTCCCAGCAAGAGTTGTAGGCCATTGCTGGATGAAGCCAACAGGACAACATCATCTGCAAACAACAGAGATGAGATCCTGTGGTCACCAAGCATGACACCCTCCATTCCCTGGCTGTGCCTAGAAATCCTGTCCATAAAATTTATGAACAGGATTGGTGACAAAGGGCAGCCCTGGCGGAGTCCAACTCTCACTGGGAATGACTCCGACCGAGTGTTGGCAATACGAACCAAACTCTCACAACGGTCGTACAGAGACCGAATAGCTCGTAACAACAAGCCCGATACCCCATACTCCCGCAGCACCCCCCACAAAAAACCACGAGGGACGCAGTCAAATGCCTTCTCCAAGTCCACAAAACACATGTAAACTGGTTGGGCAAACTCCCACGAACCCTCAAGAATTCTCGAGAGGGTAAAGAGCTGGTCCGATGTGCCACGGCCAGGACGAAAACCACATTGCTCCTCCTGAATCCGAGGTTCGACCAATGGCCGGACTCTCCTCTCCAGTACCTTGGCATAGACCTTCCCAGGGAGGCTGAGGAGTGTGATCCCTCTAAAGTTGGAGCACACCCTCCGGTCCCCTTTTTTGAAGAGAGGAACCACCACCCCTGTTTGCCATGCCAAAGGCACTGCCCCCAACCTCCACGCAATGTTGCAGAGGCGTGTCAACCATGACAGAACAACAACATCCAGGGCCTTGAGGTACTCAGGGCGAATCTCGTCCACCCCCAGGGCCCGGCCACCAAGGAGATTTTTAACCACCTTGGCGACCTCAGCCCCTGTGATCGGCGAGTCATCCCCCTCGTCCCCAAACCCTGCACCCTCTGTGGAAGGCGTATCAGTGGGATTGAGGAGATCCTCGAATTATTCCTTCCACCGCCCGACGATATCCCCAGTCGAAGTCAACAGCGCCCCATCCGCACCATACACAGTGTGGACAGAGAGCTGCTTTCCCTTCCTGAGGTGCCGGATAGTTTGCCAGAATCTCTTCGAGGCTGACCGAAAGTCTTGTTCCATGGCCTCACCAAACTCCTCCCATACCCGGGTTTTTGCTTCAGCAACCACCCGAGCTGCACTCCGATTGGCCTGCCGGTACACCTCAGCTGCTTCGGGAGTCCCACAAGCCAACCAAACTTGATAGGACTCCTTCTTCAGCTTAATGGCCCCCCTCACCACTGGTGTCCACCACTTGGTTCGGGGGTTGCCACCACGAGATGCACCGACCACCTTGTGGCCGCAGCTCTGGGCCGCTGCTTCAACAACAGAGGTGGAGAACATGGCCCATTCAGACTCCATGTCTCCAGACTCCCTCAGAATGTGGTTGAAGTTCTTCCGGAGGTGGGAGTTGAAGACCTCCCGGACAGGGGCCTCAGCCAGACGTTCCCAGCACACCCTCACTATACGTTTGGGTCTACCAGGTCTGAATGGCTTCTTCCCCTGCCATCGGATCCAACTCACCACCAGGTGGTGATCAATTGACAGCTCTGCACCTCTCTTTACCCGGGTGTCCAAGACATACGGTCGCAGGTCTGAAGACACGATAACAAAATCGATCATCGACCTGCGACCTAGGGTGTCCTGGTGCCAGGTGCACATATGGACACCCTTATGCTTGAACATGGTGTTCGTTATGGACAAACTGTGGTTAGCACAGAAGTCCAATAACTGAACACCACTCGGGTTCAGATCGGGCAGGCCGTTCCTCCCAGTCACCCCCCTCCAGGTTTCACTGTCGTTGCCCACGTGCGCATTGAAGTCCCCCAGTAGGACAATGGAGTCTCCAAGCAGAGCACCCTCCAGCACCCCAGTCACAGACTCCAAAAAGGGTGGGTACTCTGAAGCATCATTTGGTGCATAGGCACAAATGATGGTCAGGACCCGTTTCCCAACCCGAAGGCGCAGGGAAGCACCCCTTTCATCCACCGGGGAAAACTCCAATATAGAGGCAGCAAGGTGGGGAGATACAAGAATACCCACCCCTGCTCGTCGCCTCTCGCCCGGGGCAACTCCAGAAAAGGCCAAGCTCCAGCCCCTCTCCAGGAGACTGGTTCTGGAACTGGAGCTGTGTGTTGAGGTGAGGCCAACTATATCTAGCCGGTATCTTTCAACCTCGTACACCAGCTCAGGCTCCTTCCCCACCAGAGAGGTGACATTCCATGTACCAAAAGCCAGTTTAGAAAGCTTGGGATCAGTCCGCCAAGGTCTCCGCCTTTGACCGCCACCTAATCCACATAGCACCGGACCCCCATGATCCCTCCTGCAGGTGGTGAGCCCACTGGAGGGCAGACCCACGTAACTCCTTCGGGCTGAGCCCGGCCGGGTCCCATGGGTGGAAACCTGACCACCAGACGCTAGCCTTCGAGCCCCTCCCCCAGGCCTGGCTCCAGGGTGGGGCCCCGGTAACCCCATATCGGGCGGGGTACACTGAATCCTTGATATAGAATTTATCATGAGAGTCTGTTGGATCGTTCTTAGTCTGGCCCTTCACCCAGGACCAGTTTGTCTTGGGTGACCCTATCAGAGGCGAATTGCCCCAGACAACATAGCTCCTGGGATCACTGGAGCACGCAAACCCCCCCACCACGATAAGGTGACTATCCATAAGGGGGATATATTATATTATCTTATATTATATCTTATATCTTATATCTTATATTAAAGTCCCCTACTATAATTATTCTATCAGATTTCAGCACTAAATCAGTTAAGAAATCAGCAAATTCGGATAAAAATTCTGAGTAGGTTGATGGGGGACGATAAACTATGGCAAATAAAATTGGGTTTAACCTAAAATTGCTAAAGTGCCCAATACTGAGGACCAGGCCCTCAAAGGAGTTATAACATGTTTTTTGCTTTACATTAACTAGTAATTTGGAATGGTAAATTGTTGCTACTCCTCCTCCACGACCAGAACTTCTGGGATTTTGACAATTTAAATAACCAGATGGAGTTGATTCATTTAACCCAACATAATCCTCTTGCCCTAACCAAGTCTCTGTAAGGGATATTAAATCAATCTGATGATCAATTAACAGATTATGGACTAACAGAGACTTGGGAGTTAGAGACCTAATATTTAATAAACCACATTTAATTTTTAAATTATGAGGAGGAACAGAGGCCAAATCATTCAATTTAGAGGCTTTATGTTTAATTTGAGTTTTACCAATATTTTGCTTAATCACTTTGGGATGCTTATATATTATATTTTTATTTACTTTGGAGGGAGCAGACAATGATTCTCTGATGGGGAAGACAGGGGCTAAGTTGAGGGGTGGTGGATGAAGAGGAGCTGCAGAGAGGCATGTAAGACTGCGACTCTGCTTCCTGGTCCCAACTCTGAGTAGTCAAGGTTTTGGAAATTTGGATAAAAAAGATGCCAGATTGTTAGATAAATGAGAAGCACCATCCAAAGTGGGATGAATTCTGTCTCGTCTCATAAGACCAGGTTTTCCCCAAAATGAGCTCCAGTTGTCAATGTAGCCCACATCATTTGCAGGACACCACACAGACAGCCAGCGGTTGAAGGATGACGAGCGGCTAAACATGTCATCACTGGTCAGACTGGGGAGGGGACCAGAAAACATTACAGTGGCAGACATCGTTTTTGCAAAGTCACACACCGATTCTACATTAAGTTTCGTGACTTGCGACTGCCGGAGACGGATGTCATTAATGCCAGCGTGAATAACAATTGTGGAGTATTTACAGTTACTTTTAGCCAGCATTTTCAAATTTGACTCGATGTCGCCTGCTCTGGCCCCAGGAATGCATTTGACTCTGGCCGCTGGAGTCTCTAGGTTCACGTTTCTGACTACAGAGTCGCCAATGATCAGAGTTTTTTCCTCAGCAGGTGTGTCGCTGAGCGGGGAAAAACGATTAGAAACGTTAACAGGTTGGAGGTGTACCGGGGCTTTGCGACTAGGCTTCCTTATCACCGTCACCCACCCAGTCTCCTCGCTGCTGAGGAGAGCCGGAGGACCGCTAACGGGGTCATCTATGCTAGCTAGCTCCGCTGCAGCTAAGGGGCGTCCGTCAAGAGTAACTGGCGCAGACGGTGTTTCAATGCAGCGGAGCCGGGATTCCAAATCAGACAACCTCGCCTCGAGCGCCTCAAAAAGACAACATTTATTACATTTACCGTTATCACTAAAAGAGGCTGAGGTGTAGCTAAACATCTGACAGAGAGAGCACACCAGAGGAGGAGAGGAAGGAGAGCTAGTAGCCATCGCTAGTGGCTAACCCAAAAGCTCAGGAGAGTGAGGAGAGCAAACCACACAGACAGACAGCAAAACAGGAAGTGACGTTACGTTACCACAGGAAGTGATGTGTGTGAGGGTACTAGGAGAGCTATGCCTCAGTGTTAAATCAACATTTATGTACTTGGGATTTTTTTTTAAAAATCATTGATAGTAAGCATCATCCTTTTGATTATCCCTGTTATGCCATTCATTCATACTTTACTGAACTGGTACCAAGCAAAAGTTTTCTAGATGGACAACAATCCAACTAGAAAGCCTGCCTGACAGTCAAAACTATACAAAAAGTCTAAATTTAAAATGTGACAGTTACTATAAATATGACAGTTAAAAAAGTGAACTGTCAAAATTACAATACTGTTTCTTTAGGGTAGTATCTCATTGGGCTGTGACAGCGATTAGTTGGAGATTTAAAAAAATGTGCAGCAAATGTGTAAATTTGCACAATTTTCACTTGGAATCACACTGAATTGGCACTTACAACACATTTACATACAGTATCTCACAAAAGTGAGAACACCCCTCACATTTTTGGTAAATATTTTATTATATCTTTTCATGGGACAACACTGAAGATATGACACTTTGATGCAATATAAAGTAGTCAGTGCACAGCTTGTATAACAGTGTAAATTTACTGTCCCCTCAAAATAACTCAACACACAGCCACTAATATCTAAACTGCTGGCAACAAAAGTGAGTACACCCCGAAGTGAAAATGTCCAAATTGTGCCCAGTTAGCCATTTTCCCTCCCCGGTGTCATGTGACTCATTAGTGTTACAAGGTCTCAGGTGTGAATGGGGAGCAGGTGTGTTAAATTTGGTATTATCGCTCTCACGCTCACTCATACTGGTCACTGGAAGTTCAGCATGGCACCTCATGGGAAAGAACTCTCTGATAATTTGAAAAAAAGAACTGTTGCTCTACATAAAGATGGCCTAGGCTATAAGAAGATTGCCAACACCTTGAAACTGAGCTGCAGCACGTGGCCAAGACCATGCAGCAGTTTAACAGGACATGTTCCACTCAGAACAGGCCTTGCCATGGTTGACCAAAGAAGATGAGTGCATGTGTTCAGCCTCATGTCCAGAGGTTATCCTTTTAAAATAGACATATGAGTGCTGCCAGTATTACTGTAGAGGTTGAAGGGGTGGGGGGGTCAGACTGTCAGTGCTCAGACCATACGCCATACACTGCATCAAATTGGTCTGCATGGCTGTCGTCCCAGAAGGAAGCCCCTTTTAAAGACGATGCACAAGAAAGCCTGCAAACAGTTTGCTGAAGACAAACAGACTAAGGACATGGATTACTGGAACCATGTCCTGTGGTCTGATGAGACCAAGATAAACTTATTTGATTCAGATGGTGTCAAGCATGTGTGGTGGCAACCAGGTGAGGAGTACAAAGACAAGTGTGTCTTGCCTACAGCCAAGCATGATGGTGGGAGTGTCATGGTTTGGGGCTGCATGAGTGCAGCCCCAAACTCAGCTCCACTGAGGAGCTACAGTTCATTGAGGGAACCATGAATACCAACATGTACTGTGACATACTGAAGCAGAGCATGATCCCCTCCTTTCGGATACAGCATGATAACAACCCCAAACACACCTCCAAGATGACCAATGCCTTGCTAAAGAAACTGAGAGTAAAGGTGATAGACTGGCCAAGCACGTCTCCAGACCTAAATCCTATTGAGCATCTGTGGGGCATCCTCAAATGGAAGGTGGAGGAGCGCAAGGTCTCTAACATCCACCAACTCCGTGATGTCGTCATGGAGAAGTGGAAGAGGATTCCAATGGCAACCTGTGAAGCTCTAGTTAACGCCATGCCCAAGTGAGTTAAGGTAGTGCTGGAAAATAATGGTGGCCACACAAAATATTGACACTTTGGGCATAATTTGGACATTTTTACTTAGGGGTTTACTCACTTTTGTTGCCAGCGGTTTAGACATTTAATGGCTGTGTGCTGAGTTATTTTGAGAGGACAGCAAATTTCCACCGTTATTCAAGCTGTACACTGACTACTTTACATTTTATCAAAGTGTCATATCTTCAGTGTTGTCCCAAGAAAAGATATAATAAAATATTTACAAAAATGTGAGGGTTGTACTCACTTTTGTGAGATAGTGTATGTCTCACTAATGTTGCAATAATGCCGCACAAACCCCCAGCCAATTTTAGGCCAAAGTTCTCCTTGAGTTCACATAAATATCATGAGAGTGTTGCAGGACATTCTTACAACATGCACGAGATAAAAAAATCAATTTTTTTTTAACTTACGACAAGCCTGTGACAGTCACCCAACACTCGCATGACAGATATCTGTGTCAATTGAACAATTGGGACCTTATAATGCACTTGTCCCACAGGTGCATTATAAGGTCTGACTATAAGGTTTGTTGATGATACTATTTTATATACCCCAGGTTCCACCCCAGCTCAAGCTCTCACCCGCCTTCAGTCCACATTCAACACCCTCCATTATGCACTTCTGATCGTAAACTTGTTTTAAATGCTAATAGTGGTGGTATTCTCTACCTTCACTAGTGACATAGTCTTTCCTGCTAATAGAACCTTATCTGGATCTCCAATACACATACTGTAAATACCTTGGTATATGGTTTGACAACAGACTTACATTTAAAACTCACATTGTCCATCTGGTTCAAAAATTGAAGATCAAGTTGGGCTTTTTATATAGAATGAAGAATCCCCCTCCCGCCCTTCCCCACCAGCTGTAAAATTATTCTACAATCTACTCTGATATCTGTCCTAGTTTATGGAGATATAGTTTATTGTCATCCTGCTCCTTCCATATACTTCAACAGTTAAATCTGGTTTACCATAGTGCATTGTGTTTCATCATAAATGACACTTTTCGTATTCATCACTGTTCTTTGTATCAAACAGGTGGATGGAATTCCTTACTGTCAAGAACAAATATCCATCTTATGTTATTCGTTTACAAAGCACTTCTGTCAAAAAACTTCCAAATTACATCTCTGCTGTCTTTTAAATCTAGTATATACAGTACACATTCCAGCAATTACTTGACCCTAGATAGTCCTTGTGCACGTACTAACATTGAATGAATGAATGAATGAATGAATGAATCTTTATTTCAGATAGATTAAAAGTAAAGATTAAAAGAAAGGAACAGAATAATATAACAAAGGGGGAAAAATCTAACAAGGGCAAATTAAACAACTAGAAAAGCACTCGGAGAGCGCAAACCTCTGCCAAGCGCCACAGTTCCCCCCATACAGTGTTTGTGTGTACGTTTTCAGATTCCTTGACCATGAAAACATATGACTAGCAATTGGATTCACAATGATAGGATTAGTGGTTCAGTAGTTATTGACGAAAATGGCATTTTCCGTAATGGCGGTTTAGCGCCACAGTTCCCCCCATACAGTGTTTGTGTGTACGTTTTCCGATTCCTTGACCATGAAAACATATGACTAGCAATTGGATTCACAATGATAGGATTAGTGGTTCAGTAGTTATTGACGAAAATGGCATTTTCCATAATGGCGGTTTAGCACCACAGTTCCCCCCATACAGTGTTTGTGTGTACGTTTTCAGATTCCTTGACCATGAAAACATATGACAAGCAATTGGATTGACAACAATTGGATTGACAATGATAGGATTAGTGGTTTAGTAGCTATTCACGAAAATGGCATTTTGCGTAATGGCGGTTTTCTTGTAGACGGTGATCTGGATCACAACCAAAATCTAATCATCTGTAGGATACCCCATTTCTGACAATCTGTGAAAATTTCATGAAAATCCGTCCATAACTTTTTGAGTTATCTTGCTAAAAAAACAGACAAACAAACAGACAGACAGACAGACAGACAGACAGACAAACCAACGCCGATGATCACATAACCTCCCCCTTTGGCGGAGGTAAATGAAAACATATGACTAGCAATTGGATTCACAATGATAGGATTAGTGGTTCAGTAGTTATTGACGAAAATGGCATTTTCCGTAATGGCGGTTTAGCACCACAGTTCCCCCCATACAGTGTTTGTGTGTACGTTTTCAGATTCCTTGACCATGAAAACATATGACAAGCAATTGGATTGACAATGATAGGATTAGTGGTTTAGTAGTTATTCACGAAAATGGCATTTTGCGTAATGGCGGTTTTCTTGTGGACGGTGATCCGGATCACCACCAAAATCTAATCATCTGTAGGATACCCCATTTATGACTAGCAATTGGATTCACAATGATAGGATTAGTGGTTCAGTAGTTATTGACGAAAATGGCATTTTCCGTAATGGCAGTTTAGTGCCACAGTTCCCCCCATACAGTGTTTGTGTGTACGTTTTCAGCTTCCTTGACCATGAAAACATATGACAAGCAATTGGATTGACAACAATTGGATTGACAATGATAGGATTAGTGGTTTAGTAGTTATTCACGAAAATGGCATTTTGCATAATGGCAGTTTTCTTGTGGACGGTGATCCAGATCACCACCAAAATCTAATCATCTGTAGGATACCCCATTTCTGACAATCTGTGAAAATTTCATGAAAATCTGTCCATAACTTTTTGAGTTATCTTGCTAACAAACAGACAAACAGACAGACAGACAGACAAACCAACGCCAATGATCACATAACCTCCCCCTTTGGCGGAGGTAAATAACATTTTGATTTATCTTGCTAACAAACAGACAAACAAACAAACAGACAGACAGACAAACCAACGCCGATGATCACATAACCTCCCCCTTTGGCGGAGGTAATAACTCCTCTGATTATACAGTTCAGCATAAGTTATCCGAAATGGGTGATGGCTGAAGCCGCAGCTTATATTGCCCACCCATATTCCATCCAAGAATTCAAAAGTAAAACAAAATAAGAGCGATTACAATTCAGAACAAAGCTAAGACAAAATGTGACAAAAATAAAAAAACTAAGCAACAGCACAACACAGACTGAATATGATCATTCCTATGTGATTTTACATGTCATCTTGTATATATGTTTGGAGTATGTCTTCCTTTAGTTTTTGTTTAAATTGTCCAAGCGTTGTACATGATTTTAATTCAGGTCCAAAAGCGTTCCACAATCTGACTCCTTGCACTGAGACACAGTGTTGCTTGGTGGTAGTTCTCACTGAAGGTTTTTGAAATATACATGTTCCTCTGAAATGATATTGTTTCTCCCTTATTTGGAACAGCTTTTGGATATTTGCGGGCAGTGATAGATTCTTCACTTTAAACATTATTACTGCAATTTTAAAGTCAATCAGATCTTTCAACTTGAGAGCTTTTAATTTAAGAAAAAGTGGGTTTGTTGTTTTCCTGTTAGCAGCTTTGTTTATTATTCTAATAGCTCTCTTCTGAAGCATAAAGATTGGATATATGTTTGATTTATATGTATTTCCCCATAATTCAGTACAATATGTCGTGCATGGGAGTATTAATGAATGATGCAAAGTATATAGTGTGGGTTGATTCAGCAAATATTTCACTCTGTGTAGCATTGCAATTGATTTGGATATTTTACCTTTAATATAATTAATATGTGACTTCCAACACAGTTACTCCAAGAAATTTAATTTCGGATACCCTTTCAATCTCTATACCAGGGGTGTCCAACCATGTGCCATGGAGAGCCAAGACCCTGCAGGTTTTACCTCCAACCAGTGTCTTCAACAGCAGATTTCAGTGAACTTCTTCCCACTGATTGCTGATAAGTGAAAACACCTGCTGAAGAGACTGGGTAGAAGAGAAAACCTGCAGGGTCTTGGCTCTCCATGGCACATGGTTGGACACCCCTGCTCTATACCATTTACGCTGAGTTTAGATACTAAGTTGTTGTGATGGTTTTTAAAAATTATAAATTTTGCCTTACTTAAATTGAGAGTTAATTTGTTTGAATCAAACCACAGTTTCTTTCCGAGAGTACCCAAAAGTTTTTCCAAATTGCTTCCACTGCATAATAAATTAGTGTCATCTGCAAACAATATTAAATCTATTTTTCCAAAACTTTACATATATCATTTATATATATATTGAATAACAACGGCCCCAAAACTGAACCCTATGGGACTCTACAAGTAACCTTCAGTAACTGTGAGTTTTTGCTACCAACACATACTGTACATACTGATATCTGTTCTTTAAGTAACTACATAACCAAGACAGTGCCACAGCCACACACCCCCCCCCCCCGCAATACCATAATTTTTTAGTTTCTTTAATAATAAATTATGATCCATTATATCAAATGCTTTTTTAAGATCCAGGAATACCCCAACTGAATACTCTTTATTTTCAACAGCAGTTGATATTTTTTCTATAAATTCCATTAGAGCAAATGCAGTTGTCTGTCCTCTTGTGTCTGAACCCATATCGTTGCTCATACAATAAATTATTCTTCATTATAAAGTTGTCAATTCTCTCACAGATTATTTTTTCAAGTATCTTGGAAAATTGCGGCAATAGTGAAATAGGTCTATAGTTTGAAAGTTCCCCTCTGTCACCCGTCTTGTATATCGGAATTACTTTAGCGATTTTCATTGCATTGGGAAATATACCAGTTTGGAGAGACAGGTTACAAATATACGTCAGTGGTTTCATTAAGTATTCAGTGATAGTTTTAACTAAAAGCATGTCAATACCATCACAATCCGTAGATGTTTTACTTTTAAACTATTTAACAATTTCAATGACCTCTCTCTCGTCTGTGTTCTTTATGAAAATGGAGTCTTTTATAGCAATGTTTTTGCTTATTGTATCACCTGTAGATGCCGTAATGGGTATTTCTTGAGCCAAATTAGGACCAATGTTAACAAAAAAATTATTAAATTCATCTGCAGGTGCGACTGCATTCACACTCTGAGTCGTTTTTTGTTTTTTTTGTTTTTTTGAAAGATTGGTTGGGTAGCTTGTATTTCTGTTTTTATTTCCAAGAATATTGTTAAGTATTGTCCATGTATTTTTAATATTATCTCTGTTTTTCTCCAGTTCTTTACTGTAATAATCTCTTTTACTACATCTCATTATATATATTAACTTATTTTTGTATGTTTTATACCGCTGCTCTGCTTCTTTTGTCCTTTTCTTTAGAAAAGTTTTATATAATGAATTTTTGTTTTTACACGCTTTTTGTAATCCTTTGGTTAACCATGGCTTGTTGACAAATTTCTGTTTAAGCTTTTTCTTTACTAATGGACTTTTTTTTTTCTATAAAGCGTGGTTACAGTGTTCATGAATGTGTCATAGGCTTCATTTACATCTGATACATAGACTTTTGTCCAGTCTTGCTTCAGTAGGTCTTCTTTAAAAGAACTGATTGCATTTTGTGATTTGTATCTGAAAGAGTTTAAAGTTTTTTTCTGTATTGGCCCCCGTGTGGCCATGGATAAGTGCAAAGACTGGCAAATGGTCACTTATATCATTTATCAGTAATCCACTTTCTATTTTCTTATCAATAATATTAACAAACAGGTTATCAATAAGTCTAGCAGTGTGAACTGTGAGTCTACTGGGATGTGTTATTGTGGGATATGGACTCATACTGTACATAGAATTCATGAACTCTGTAATTACATTTTGTTGAAATGGATTTAGTAAATCGATATTGAAATCTCCACAGATTACAACCATTTTCTTACTAGTTATATTATTGTACAGTTCGACTAATTTCTCTCTGATTGTCTCAACGCGAGTTCCCGGCATTCTATAAATACAACTTATTAAACCAATTAGATTTTTTGTTTTATCTTGGTCAATCTTTTTTGTTTTATCTTGGATCGTCACTTCCTTGTGGTAACGTATCGTCACTTCCTGTTTTGCTGTCTGCCTGTGTGGTTTGCTCTCCAGCTCTCAAGCCACTAGCTATGGCTACTACCTCTCTTTCCTCTCCTCCTCTGGTGTGCTCTCTCTGTCAGATGTTTAGCTACACCTCTGCCTCTTTTAGTGATAACGGTAAATGTAATAAATGTTGTCTTTTTGAGGCACTCGAGGCGAGGTTGTCTGATTTGGAATCCCGGCTCCGCTGCATTGAAACACCGTCTGCGCCAGTTAATCTCGACGGACGCCCATTAGCTGCAGCGGAGCTAGCTAGCTTAGGTCCCCCTGTCACCGGTTCCCCGGCTCTCCTCTGCAGCGAGGAGACTGGGTGGGTGACGGTGAGAAGGAAGCCTAGTCGCAAAGCCCCGGTTCACCACCAACCTGTTCACGTTTCTAATCGTTTTTCCCCGCTCAGCGACACACCCGCTGAGGAAAAAACTCTGATCATTGGCAACTCTGTAGTCAGAAACGTGAACCTAGAGACTCCATCGGCCATAGTCACATGCATTCCTGGGGCCAGAGCAGGCGACATCGAGTCAAATTTGAAAATGCTGGCTAAAAGTAACTGTAAATATTCCACAATTGTTATTCACGCCGGCATTAATGACATCCGTCTCCGGCAGTCGGAAGTCACGAAACTTAATATAGAATCGGTGTGTGACTTTGCAAAAACGATGTCTGCCACTGTAGTATTCTCTGGGCCCCTCCCCAATCTGACCAGTGATGACATGTTTAGTCGCTCGTCATCCTTGAACCGCTGGCTGTCTGTGTGGTGTCCTAAAAATGACGTGGGCTACATTGACAATTGGAGCTCTTTTTGGGGAAAACCTGGTCTTATGAGACGAGACAGCATTCATCCCACTTTGGATGGTGCTTCTCATTTATCTAACAATCTGGCATCTTTTTTATCCAAATTTCCAAAACCGTGACTACTCAGAGTTGGGACCAGGAAGCAGAGTCGCAGTCTTACACGCCTCTCTGCAGCTCCTCTTCATCCGCCACCCCTCAACTTAGCCCCTGTCTTCCCCATCAGAGAATCGTTGTCTGCTCCCTCCAAAGTAAATAAAAATATAATGTATAAGCATCCCAAAGTGATAAAGCAAAATATTGGTAAAACTCAAATTAAACATAAAGCCTCTAAATTGAATGATTTGGCCTCTGTTCCTCCTCATAATTTAAAAATTAAATGTGGTTTATTAAATATTAGGTCTCTAACTCCCAAGTCTCTGTTAGTCCATGATCTGTTAATTGATCATCAGATTGATTTAATTTCCCTTACAGAGACTTGGTTAGGACAAGAGGATTATGTTGGTTTAAATGAATCAACTCCCTCTGGTTATTTAAACTGTCAAAATCCCAGAAGTTCTGGTCGTGGAGGAGGAGTAACATCAATTTACCATTCCAAATTACTAGTTAATGTAAAGCAAAAAACATGTTATAATTCCTTTGAGGGCCTGGTCCTCAGTGTTGGGCACTTTAGCAATTCCAGGTTAAACCCAGTTTTATTTGCCATAGTTTATCGTCCCCCATCAACCTATTCAGAATTTTTATCCGAATTTGCTGATTTCTTAGCTGATTTAGTGCTGAAATCTGATAGAATAAATATAGTAGGGGACTTTAATATACATGTGGATGTAGATAGTGACTGCCTTAATGTGGCTTTTAATTCAATATTAGACTCGATTGGGTTTTCTCAGAAAGTAGGAAATTCTACTCATTACCTCCACCATACATTGGACCTTGTTCTGACATATGGCATAGAAATAGAAAATCTTGTAGTGTCTCCTCATAACCCTGTACTGTCAGACCATTGTCTGTTAACCTTTGATTTTACTATTTCTGACTATTTGGCTCCTAAAGAAAAATATTATCACAGTAGATGCCTCTCAGATGATGCTGTTTCCAAATTTATGCAGATTGTTTCCTCTATGCCATGTGTCAACACAACGGAAATAAGCTATAGACAGCTTGCTCCTTCTGTAATTGATAACATGGTGGATAGTGTTTCAGCTTCTCTGCATCAGGCTCTAGACTTGGTTGCCCCCTTAAAAAAGAAAAAGTCTAATCAGAGATTTTTAACTCCTTGGTTCAACACAGAAACTCGTAGCTTAAAACAGAAGACTCGTCAATTAGAAAGAAAATGGCGCTCTACTAATTTAGATGAAATCTATTTAGCTTGGAGAAATCATCTTTTAATTTATAAAAAATCTCTTAGAAAAGCTAGAACGAGTTATTACTCTGCATTAATAGAAGAGAACAAGAATAATCCCAGGTTTCTTTTCAGTACTGTAGCCAGGTTGACAAAGAGTCAGGACTCTGTCAATCCTAGCATCCCCTTAGAGCTTACTAGTCAGGACTTTATGAACTTTTTCAATAATAAAATTTCATCCATCAGAGATAAAATCAATCAGATTCTTCCCACAGTTAACTTAAATACTGTAACTACTACAACTCCTTCTATTGATGTCTGTCTTGATGAGTTTACTCCAATCGACCTTTGTGAGTTAGACAAAATAGTTTCCTCATCCAAACCTTCAACTTGTCTTTTAGACCCTATTCCTACCAGGTTATTTAAAGAAGTCTTCCCACTTATTGGTAGCTTTATTCTTCATATA
Source organism: Pholidichthys leucotaenia (assembly GCA_020510985.1). NCBI lineage: Eukaryota > Metazoa > Chordata > Actinopteri > Cichliformes > Pholidichthyidae > Pholidichthys > Pholidichthys leucotaenia. The sequence goes on along the minus strand of CM035847.1, from coordinate 166,912,843 downwards.
ATCAATTCTTCATTAACTTTAGGCCATGTACCGCAGGCTTTTAAAATGGCTGTAATTAAACCCTTACTCAAAAAGCCAACGCTAGATCCAGGAGCTTTAGCTAACTATAGACCAATCTCTAATCTCCCTTTCATTTCAAAAATCTTAGAAAGAGTTGTTGCTACGCAATTATTTGACCACCTGCAGGGAAATGGTTTATTTGAGGAGTTTCAATCTGGGTTTAGAATCCATCATAGCACTGAAACAGCCTTAGCGAAGGTCACTAACGACCTCCTCATTGCATCTGATAATGGACTAGTTTCTGTACTTGTCCTTTTAGATCTTAGTGCAGCTTTTGATACTATTGATCATAATATTCTACTTGATAGATTAGAACACTATGTTGGACTTAATGGAACTTCGTTGCAGTGGTTTAGATCTTATTTATCTGATAGGTTCCAGTTTGTTCATGTAAATGATGAGTTTTCTCTCAGCTCAAAGCTTAGTCATGGAGTTCCACAGGGATCTGTGCTTGGCCCTACTCTTTTTAGTTTATATATGCTTCCGTTAGGTAACATTATTAGAAAGCACTGTATACATTTTCACTGTTATGCAGATGACACACAATTATACCTGTCAATGAAGCCAGATGATACTAATCAATTAGCCAAGTTAGAAGCCTGTCTTAAGGAAATCAAAGTTTGGATGACTTGTAATTTCCTGCTATTAAATTCAGATAAGACTGAAGTCATTCTTGTTGGTCCAAAAAACCTTAGAAATTCCTTTCCAAATCAAACTTTCAGTTTGGATGCAGTTACTCTTTCTCTTAATAGCTCTGTGAGGAACCTTGGAGTTATTTTTGATCAGGATTTGTCCTTCAATTCACATATTAAATTTGTTTCTAAGACTGCCTTCTATCATTTGCGTAATATTGCCAAGATTAGGAGCATCTTGTCTCAGAGTGATGCTGAGAAGCTGATCCACGCTTTTGTTAGCTCGAGATTAGATTATTGTAATTCTTTATTATCAGGCTGTCCTAAAACATCTTTAAAAAGTCTTCAGCTGATCCAAAATGCTGCAGCAAGAGTTTTAACAGGTACTAGAAAGAGAGATCATATCTCTCCGGTTCTGGCCTCCCTTCATTGGCTTCCCATAGAGTTTAGAATTAAGTTTAAAATCCTTCTTCTTACTTACAAAGCTCTAAACAATCAGGCTCCTTTTTATTTAAAAGATCTGATACTACCGTATCATCCTAACAGAGCACTACGCTCCCAAAATGCAGGTTTACTTGTAATACCTAGAATCTCCAAAAGTACAATGGGAGGCAGAGCCTTCAGTTATCAAGCTCCTCTCCTGTGGAATCAGCTGCCAATCTGGATTCGGGAGTCAGACTCGATCTCTGTTTTTAAGAATAGGGCTAAAACCTACCTTTTTGATATAGCCTACAATTAGGGAGGGATCATGTGTTTCTGAACCCTCCCTTAGTTATGCTGCTAATAGGTTTAGTCAGCCGGGGGACCTCCAGTAATGCACTGGGCCTCACTCCTTTCCTCACTCTCTATGAAATATTTTTTTTTTTTGCTGGTCATTAACATTTGTTTGTTCTCTCCCATAGATTGAGTCCCCATCGTGCTGTTTGCTCTCTACATGTCTGTTCTTTTCTTCTTCTCTGTCCCCTCACCCCCCAGCCAGTCGCAGCAGATGACTGCCCCTCCCTGAGCCTGGTTCTGCTGGAGGTTTCTTCCTGTTAAAAGGGAGTTTTTCCTCTCCACCGTCGCCAAGTGCTTGCTCACAGGGGATCGCCTGATTGCTGGGGTCTTTCTGCAACTGTGGGGGTCCTCCCTACAGTTGATAGTGCTATGAGATGACTGTTGTTGTGAAATGGCGCTATATAAATAAAGTTGAATTGAATTGAATTGAATCTCAACAGTAACACATTCCAGAATCCCCGGTAGTGTAAAAGACATTCCATTTACAAGTTTACACCTATACAGGTCATCAATATAGTGCAACACCACCACCCTTTTTTTGTGATCTATTAATATAAAACATCTGATATCCCTCTAGTGCCATCAGAGGAGCCTGCTCTTCATTGAGCCAAATTTCAGAGACTGCGATAGCTGTAAATTTTCTGTCTAGCTGTTTTAAATAGTCCTCAATCTGTGAAAAGTTTTTGTTAAGACTTCTGATGTTGAAGTGTATTATTGATAGTTTACCATCTAATTGCACTTGACTTTTGAATTGCTTTTCACTATAATATTCACAGTGATTGTGAATATTATTGAAAAAGTGGTTATCAGGATCAATATCATTCTCAATCTCTTGTAGTTTATGTTCGGCATAATGGCATATTTTCAGAGTCTGAATTTCCTCACTCTGTGTCAAAAGTCTTCCTCCCACTGGGGATGATTGATGTCTACTAAAGTCAGTCATAAGTTTTTTGTTTTGTTTTGTTTTGTTTTAAGTACATTGACATGGTATGTCACAAAAAAACTGTTCTTGCCATTTGTGTGGATATGGATTATCATAGTCTCTTAATTTTCTTAATCAGTGTTCATCTATATTTATTTAAGTCAGTAAGATCTCTTATTATTATGGCCTTTGCTTCCTCAGGTGTGCCATTTAGTTTGATCCAAACTCTACAGTTTCTTGTCCATGTTGCTTGTATCTTATTTTGTCTTTTCAGCATCCGTGCTTGCCGTGCTCTTTCAGCATTAGTCTTTGTTAAATGTTCATTTAGGTAAATTTCTGCTCCCCATAGCTTTCTGGCCTGCCTCAGTATGTCATTCTTTACCATTCTGTTCACAAAGCGCATCACAATTGATTTCTTTGTTTTATTATCCTTTCTGGTTATAGTATGACAGGCTGAAATTGCATTTACTTCAACCTTTATATTTCTGCTTTCAAGGAACTGAAGCACCTGGTTTTCTAGGGAGACTGATTCACTTAGGGGAGCCTCCTCACCTCTCATTCCTGCTGTAGCATTGGCATATGATTGGTATTTAATATCTAGTCCACTAATCATTAAATCATCCATACGAGAATATTGATCAAGATCCTCGATGCGTCGCTCCAAATCTGCAATTTTTTTGTCTCTTTTCTTAATTGTTAATTTTAATTCTCGAACTCCCTCCATTAGCCTTAATAGTTTAGACTGTTGAATGGCCACTTTGGTCAGTTCTTCTGACATGAAGTTCAGAGATTTTTTAATCTCTTCCATTTCTTCCTTCTTTGGTGGCATTTTTACTGATCTGATGATAATAAAACAATCTCTGCTGGTGTTGATGGTATCCGATCCAGCCAACCTCGAATCCAGCTGGGACCTCAGCTAACCCCCTCCGCTGCTAGTCCCGCTGCTTACTGCCGCTGTAATTGAGCTCCTGATCCGGCTCCTGTCCAGCCGGGGTGTTGGCAGCTCCTCCACCAAGCCCCGCCGCCCACCGCCACTGTAGTTGATCTCCAATCCAGCTCCTGTCCAGCTGGGGTCCCGGTAGCTTCTCCGCTGAGCCCTGCCGCCTACTGCCGTCTTCCTCAGTAGTTCCTCCGCCGAGCCCCGCCACTGTAATTGAGCTCCGATCTGGCTCCTACTGTATCCAGCTGGGGCCCCGGCAGCTCCTCCACTGATCCCCGTCTCCTACCGCCGCTGTAGTTGAGCTCCGATCTGGCTCCTGTCCAGCTGTTGCCTCGGTTAGTTCCTCCACCGAGCCCCAATCACAAGATTCTAAGAATCTGTGCGGGACGCTCAGCCGTCATCTACCGGGCCGATGCCGGGTCAGTGAGACGAACCAGGGACAGAGTTGCTCCTTTGTATTGGTGTTAGCTACGACTAGCTATGGCGTTAGCTATAGTGATAACATTAGCTTAGCACATTAGCTTAGCACATCCCACGGTTCCTTCCGTTCGTCCTTCTCTCCAGTAGACCGACAAAGCTCCAGTGAGTTTGGAGGCTTAACTGTCATCTACCGGGCCGATACCGGGTCAGTGGCACTGGTTTCACTTATTTACCTTTTAATGTAATTCAAAAGGTTCTCAAACTTGGGACTTTCATTTCCCTTGGGCAGTTTAAAACATTAATGTTTTTATGACTCTTGCAATTGTTTTTGACTTTCTTGTCTGTTGTTGCTTAGTCATACCTGTTATTTTTGTGTATGTTTCTTTTTCAAAAGAGATTCATATCTCAACAAGACTGCCTGATTAAATAAAGATTAATTAAATAAAACAAGTATTTTAATGGTAATATATTGATTTTATTGCCATTTTTTTTTACCATTAAAATTACATACTGTATTTCCTCAACAAATGTGTGGTTGAAAAGAGGTTTTACAATAAAATACTGATACAGATTCCTGCCATAACCACAAAATTAACAGTACTAATATGATTTAACTGTATTATTTAAAAAGTTCTATACCTTTTACAGTTAAACTCTTGACAAACTTTTTTTTTCCTTTTTACAAATGTATATATACCAAATGTAGCTGAAAAGGTATACTTAACGTGTAAGTGAACATCTAAGCCTTTAAAATATGTTTTGTGTCATCATATGTTCCAGTACCCAGACTTTATTTGACATTATAATGTTCACATTATTGAGATCTGCAGTAGTTTGTGCAATGAACCAAAGGATGATACTAAATTACAATTAAATGTCAGGAAAAAAAGAAGTGGTGGTTCTTTACATTTAGGTTGTCCATAATCATGTTGTTGACGGTACCACTTAATGCTTCAGTAAGTCTTCATCAGAGTCATTAAGCTACTTCATCATGACTCCCTTAAGCTTGGCTGGACGATTAAAGGGCCATCTGATTAAAGCTGAGGCAATCTCTGCTCATTACACTGAAAAGGTACCTCATTAGAAGCACTGTCATTATATTCTTTCCTGGAAAGAGAGTTGAGCACTTTTGGTACAATGGTCTACATTAAAGGGCTATGCTAAGAATTGTGTAAGTTGTATTGATGTTACTGAAGGATAAATGATTTTACATTTGGTTGTCATCCCTCTTTAAAATATTGATTAGACGCAGTAGGATTTTCTGAGGCAAAATATTCAGAAACGTTTGCCTGATATGCTTTATAGATCACAGAGCAGGCCTCACTTAAAAACTGTTATGTTCAGGTGAACACACTCCCCCTCCCTTTCTGTGGGAGGTTCTTCATCAAGACCCCGGCTCTGCAGGTGATCAGTACACCTGCGTGAGTGGATGCACCTGCCGCCTCTTCCCTGCCAGTGCTTAAAAGGACCAGTTTGTGAGTGCTGCAGCGCTGGCTCGTTGGGTATATCTGTCATCTGAATAAAGTAAGTGTTGTACTAGTTATTAAGGAGCCCAGCCATTAACTCCTTTTCTCTTCCTCCTTCTCAGGTTGCCGCCATCTCTGCGGTGCGTCTCCGGGGATTGTTGTGCGCTCACCTGCTCCATCGTCATCATCATCACTCCAGACAGCCTCCTCCACCCGGTCAGACACTTCTCCCAGCTCTACACTTCCTCAACTCCCTGCCAGCGCCACCTCGCTGGTTCATCTTTTTCCTGCTGGGTTCCTCTGCTAGGCTCTATGTTCCTAATTCGTAAGAATATCTCTGTAATTCTTTTTTTCCCAGTCTCCCTCCTTATAGCTAATCTGCTCTCATCTCCCTCTCTTAGAGGCTGGATATTCCTCTGGCAAGTGATGCTTTTCTCTAACTTTGAGTTCACTTTGTTCAATAAAACTGTGTTTAAACATTGCTCCTCTGTGTCATGTGCATTCACTGGTGTAGCATCTTGCACATGAGCTGATTATTCTCTCAATCACGACAGCACAAGCCAGCCACGAATTCGGCTCAGCAGGTGCTGCATCAGGGGAGCACTCCGCCCTTTACCACCTTGACGTCACAGAGAGGCAGGTGGCCATGCTCACGGAGCAGCTGCAGACAGTTATGCAGCAGCTGAGCACGGTCACCAATCATCTTAGCCACATGTCCCGTTTGGGTCCAGCCCCCACACCTGCCATTTCAGTTTCTTCCATCATTCACCGAACCATTTCTGTTCCCTCACCGGAGGTGGGGAAATGTAGGATTTTTTTGTGCTAGGTTTGGCTTTATTTGAGGCAGGTGGGTGGGGAGTACCCGGACGACACGTCCAAAATTCATTTCATGACCCTCCTGCTGCGAGACTGAGCCCTCAGCTGTGCTCAGTCTATTCTCAACAGCATGGAGGGCCCTAGTTATACTTTTGACAGATTTGTTGGTGAGTTCTCCCGGGGCTTTGATCGTTCTGAGAGCGAGGGTAACATTATGAGTCATCTTATGTCACTCCAACAGGGCAGTCGGTCTGCAGCCGAGGAGTGGAAAACTGTGGAGTTTCGGGTCATCGCGGCAGACTCTGGCTGGAATGACATTTCCTTACGCAGCGCCTTCCTCCAGGGTCTAAATGCCAACCTCCTCAACGACCTGGCAGTTCATGCTGTTCCCTCCTCTCTGGACAGGCTCATTGATAAGACCGTCAGTTTGGATAACCGCTACCACGAGCACCCGAAGGAGTAGAAGACCTCCTCCGGCCCGCCCATTTCGCGCACGTTCCCCCCAGCTACTGGCATGGGTGAAGCCGACTCCTCCTCTGAAACTATGGTGCTCGGCCGAGTCTGCCTGACTCCAGAGGAGCACCAGCGACAGAGGAAAGCCGGTGCATGCATGTACTGCAGCTCCTTAGAGCACAAACTGTTTAACTGTCACCTAAAGCCAAAAAGATGTGGCCCTCTGACGGGCAGGAACTCCATTCATCCCCCCCGGTAACTTTTCCATTCCGGCCCTCATTCAATTACTGGGGGTCGAGAGGATGGTGTCAGCATTAATTGATTCAGAGGCGGAACAGAATTTCATTTCTTCGCGGCTCGTGCGGGAAGTAGGCATCCCCACGACTAAATTACCAACTTCATTAAAGGTTGCGGCATTGTCTGGTAGTTGTGTGGCATCCATTACCTAACGCACAGCGCCGATCTCAGTCCTCCTTTCCAGGAACCACCGGGAGAGTATATAGTTCTTTATTTTCCCTAGTTTGTCCTCCCTGGTGGTTCTAGGTACCCTTGGCTCCGGAAGCATAACCCTATTATTAATTGAGCACAAAATTCCATCGCTTCCTGGGGCCCCTTTTCTTAGCATCCTGCCTCTGCATGGCCGAGTGTTCGCCGTCCCTTCCCATCTCCTCCCCTCCTGTGGAGCCGCCAGATCTCAGCCTCATACCCGAGGTCAGTCATGACCATGGGGAAGTCTTTAGCAAGTCGAGAGCCCTTTCTTTGCCTCCTCACCGCTCTTACGACTGTGCTATCGACCTCCTCCTGGGTGCGCAGTTGCCATCCTGCTGGCTCTACAGCCTTTCTGGACCAGAGAGGGAGGTGATGGAAAATTACATCAAGGACTCTTTGAACACTGGCCTCATTCGGCCTTCTTTGTCTCCTCTTGGAGCAGGGTTCTTCTTTGTCATAAAAAAGGATGGATCTCTGCGCCCGTACATAGATTTTTGTGAGTTAAATGCCATTACAGTTAAGAATAAATATCCTCTGCCCTTGATCAACTCCACGTTTGAGCTCCTTTAGTGCATGCGGGTGTTTACCAAACTAGATTTGCGCAACGCATACCATCTTGTCCGCATTCGCAAGGGGGACGAGTGGAAAACGGCTTTTAAAACACCTGGGGCAATTCGAATATCTCGTGATGCCTTTTGGGCTCACCACTGCCCCCGTCATCTTCCAGCGCGTGATTAATGACTTCCTCCACGACACGGTTAATCAATTCATTTTTGTTTACCTTGATGATATTCTAATCTTTTCTTGCACACCAGAGGAGCACTCAGTCCACGTCAGGGCCATGTTACAGCGGCTCCTGGAAAATCAGCGCTTTGTGAAGGCCGAAAAGTGTGAGTTTTCCACCTTCTCCACTTCCTTCCTGGGGTTTAATGTTGTTGAAGGGGGAGCTGAGGGCCAATCCAGCCAAGGTGAAGGCTGTGCTTGATTGGCCAACGCCCCAGTCCCGCAAGGAGCTTCAACACTTATTGGGGTTTGCAAATTTTTATCGCAGATTCATTAGGAATTACAGTGGTGTGGCACAGCCTCTTACTCAGCTGACCTCGATCAAGGTACCTTTCACCTTGTCTGAGGCAGCCAAGCGGGCCTTCTCCAAACTGAAGGACCTGTTTTCCAACACACCCATCTTAGCCCAGGTCGACCCTCAGCTCCAGTTCATTGTAGAGGTGGACGCTTCTGATTTGGGGGTGGGCGCTGTACTCTCGCAGTGCGCAATCTCTGATCAGAAGCTCCACCCATGCGCGTATTTCTCTCGGTGGCTCACGCCGGCCGAGAGGAACTACAACATAGGGAGCCGAGAGCTTCTGGCCATTAAATTGGCTCTTGAGGAGTGGAGGCACTGGCTTGAGGGAGTGGTCCATCCCATCGTTGTGTGGACCGACCATAAAAATTTAGAGTATCTTTGGTCAGCCCGCAGATTAAATGCCAGGCAGGCCCGCTGGGCCCTATTCTTCCTCAGATTTAATCTTACCATCACCTACAGGCCTGGCTCTCACAACATCAAACCAGACGCTCTCTCCTGCCAGTTCACCCCTGACCAATCAGCCCCCCTTCTCTCCCCCAACCCATTGTACCCTCCTCCTGCATCTTAGGTGCTCTTACCTGAAAGATTAAGCAGAGGGTCTGGCAGGCCCAGTCTACTGAGCCCAAACCCAAGGGGGGTCCCTATGATCATCTGTTTGTCCCGACCGGCCTCCGCAGGGACGTCGTCCAGTGGGGTCATACTAGTCACTTTGCCTGCCACCCAGGGGTTTCCCGGACTATCAACTTAATCCAACGAGTGTTCTGGTGACCCACACTGCGGACAGACGTCCAGGACTATGTCAAGGCCTGTCAAGTGTGCATCAGAAACAAATCCGACTCTTCTCCTCCCGCCAGCCTGCTGCATCCCCAGCTGGTTCCCAGTTGCCCTTGGTTGCACGTTGCACTGGACTTTGTCACTGGACTTCCCTCCTCGCATGGTAATACAGTCATCTTCACCATCGTTGACCATTTCTCTAAGGCCATCATTTGGTGCTCCTTCCCAAGCTGCCCTCCGCCTCCAAGACTGCCATCCTGTGGCTGCACGGTGGCGCAGTGGTTTAGCACTGTGGCAGCACAGTTTTACCCTCGGCCGGGGGATCGCGGGGATCATGAGATCGTGGGTTCGATCCCAGCCCCCGACCAACAGTGAGCTGTGTGGAGTTTGCATGTTCTCCCCGTGTTGCGTGGGTTTACTCCGGGATTTCTCCGGTTTCCTCCCGCATACCAAAAACATGTAGGTTTAGGGCGCTCGCGCACGCAGCGACCAGCAGCCGGTGGCTTGTCACCAGACTGCAAACCAAGTCTACCTACGGGTACAAATAAGTAACAAAAAAAAAAAAAAAAAATCCTGCTCACTACCCACGTTATCTTCCTTTCACGGCATCCCCCTGGACATTGTGTCTGACCAGGCCCACAGTTCACCTCCCAAGTGTGGAAGTCCTTTTGTCACTCCCTGGGCACCACAGTCTGTCTCACATCCGGATACCACCCACAGAGTAACGGGCAGGCTGAGCGTACCAACCAATCCCTGGAGGCCACCCTTGGATGTGTGGCATCCTGTAACCCATCAACTTGGAGCACTCATCTGACCTGGGTGGAGTATGCTCACAACTCTGCAGTCAACTCGTCCACTGGATTAACACTCTTTGAGGCATCTATGGGGTATACCCCTCTTCTGTTACCCATGGCGGAGAGGGAAGTCACTGTACCATCTGTAGGCACCCATGCTCGCCGTTGCCACCGTCTTTGGAGGGTCACCCGGGCTGCTCTTCTCCGCTCTGCTGAGCGGAACCAGCAGTTCACGGACCGCAGGTGGGTTCCAACGCCCAGATATACTGTCGGGCAGAGGCTGTGGCTGTCGGCGGAACAGGTGCCCTTAAAAACGGAGTTCCGAAAGTTGTCACCTCACTTCCTGGGTCCGTTTACCATCTCCAGAATCATCATTGATGTGACGGTCTGCCTGGAGCTGCCGCTGACACTCCACATCCACCCTACTTTCCACGTGTCCAAAATCAAGCCCCTCTCCACCAGTCCTCTCTGACCCCCCCCCCCCCAAGTCGCCCCCTCAGATCCTCGATGGCCAGACCACCTATACCGTTCAGAGGATTCTGGATGTTCGCCGTCGAGGCCGGGGGTTGCAATACTTGGTCCACTGGAAGGTCTACTGGCCTGAAGAAAGGTCATGGATCCCCAGCTCCTATTTCCATGACAGGGGGATGGTCTGTGCCTTTCAACGAGCTCATCCCAACAAGCCTGGTGGGCCGCCAGGAGACGCCCCTTGAGGGAGGGGGGGCACTGTTATGTTCAGGTGAGCACACTCCCCCTCTCTTTCTGTGCGAGGTTCTTCATCAAGATCACAGCTCCGCAGGTGATCAGTACACTTGCATGAGTGGATGCACCTGCCACCTCTTCCCTCCCAGAGCTTGAAAGGACCAGTTTATGAATGCTCCTGTGCTGGCTCATTGGAAATATCTGCCATCTGAATAAAGTAAGTGTTGTACTAGTTATTAAGGAGCCCAGCCATTAACTCCTTTTCTCTTCCTCCTTCTCAGGTTGCCGCCATCTCTGTGGTGCATCTCCGGGGGTGGTTGTGCGCTCACCTGCTCTATCGTCATCATCATCACTCCAGACAGCCTCCTCCACCCAGTCAGACACTTCTCCCAGCTCTACACATCCTCAACTCCCTACCAGCTCCACCTCACTGGTTCATCTTTTTCCTGCTGGGTTCCTCTGCCAGGCTAGCTGCTCCTAATTCGTAAGTATATCCCTGTAATTCTTTATTCCCGGTCTCCCTCCTTATAGCGAATCTGCTCTCATCTCCCTCTCTTACAGGCTGGGTATTCCTCTGGCGAGTGATGCTTTTCTCTAACTTTGAGTTCACTTTGTTCAATAAAACTGTGCTTAATACATTGCTTCTCTGTGTCGTGTGCAGTCACTTGTGTAGCATTCTGCGTGTGAGCTGATCATTCTCTCAGTCATGACAGAAATGTGGAACAAAATGAGGCCTGAAAATGCATATGCCACTCTGACCAAAGGAACAGGCAGTTAAGCTCAACTGGTGGCTTGAACTCACAACGTCCCACTCTGGAGCCCATCAATCTACCTGTGTCACCAAGAGGGTGGACCCACTTGGCAAGCCAAGTGGAAATGCTTTTATTAACTCTGTTACACCACATTTCATCCAAAAGTCCAGGGACCCCATGTACAAAGACTTGTGTGGATTTCCTACTGAAAGATGACGCGCGGTTAATTGGCATCAAAAACCGGGGATTCTAAATTGTCCTTAGGTATGACTGTGAGAGTGAATGGTTGTCTGTCTCTCTGTGTTGGCCCTGCCAGGGTGTACCCTGCCTCTCGCTCAGAGATGCTGGGATAGGCTCCAGCACCCCCGCGACCCGAACAGGATTAAGCGGAAGAAGATGGATGAATGAATGAAGATGACGTACGTTTAAATCAAGCAAATGCCGTAAGCAAAAAAAAATCCAGACGTATGAAACAGTGTGTACGCAGGAATCCAAGCACATTTCCTTTGTACATCCTAATCTACTTGAAATTGAACACAAATGAGGAAATACTGGACTCCTCCTTTGACACCCCGCTATTTGAATATGCAATTACATGCAAATAGATATGGAAATATATATGTATATGTATGTATGTATGTACAGTATGTATGTGTGTGTGTGTATACACACACACACATACATATATACGTGTGTGTGTGTGTGTGTGTGTGTATAAGCTCTGCATTTTTGATTCTCCTGTATCCACAATCAAAAATAATGGATTTAATGGAATTTCATGGACTGTGAGTTGGAGGCGCTCCTGAATGAGGTAGAGGCACGTAAAAACGTTTTGTTTGGCACCATGTCCTCCAGCATTAGGGCCAGATACAGGTAATTCAATAGCCTGCTCACAGCTCTATATTAGTTTACTGTTTTCCTTTATTCATACAGGGATGAGAAGGAGATGTTTATTTAACCCTGACATCAAACCCAGGATCCCCCGGCCAAGCACAGCAACTCACCCTTGGCCGGGGGATCCTGGGTTCAATCCCAGCCCCCGATCAACAGTGATCTGTGTGGAGTTTGCATGTTCTCCCCGTGTCTGCGTGGGTTTTCGCCGGGATTTCTCCAGTTTCCTCCCACATGCCAAAAACATGCAAGTTAGGTTAATTGACATCAAACTGGGGATTCTAAATTGTTCTTAGGTATGACTGTGAGAGTGAATGGTTGTCTGTCTGTCTGTGTTGGCCCTGCGATGGACTGGCGATCTGTCCAGGGTGTACCCTGCCACTCACCCAAAGATGCTGGGATAGGCTCCAGCCCCCCGCAACCCGAAAAGGATTAAGCGGAAGAAGATGGATGGATGTTTCCACTGACGTCTGCAGTCATCCTCAGAAGTGTCAGCTGATTACTGTGATTTGTGATCAGCCGGGCGGATCAACTCGTTGAATAAAGGAAAACAGTAATGAAAAATAAGGCAATATTAACCCATTTAGTGGGTAGCCATGGTCACCTGTCAGTTGAAAGCAGATCATGCGGGACTCGACAAGTACATATTTTATGTCCAAAATACAAATCTCATCCTTTATAGTTATATACAACTTACATGGATTACACACACTAAATGAATGAAGTGCACTGGAGAAAGGGTGACACTGTTGCATTTCAAACTTTACACATGTGTTTATTGACATAACTGCTGTGCACACAGAGGCAATTGGGGCTTGGTAGAATGCTGCGAAACTGTAGTTTAATCAGCAAAAAATAAGTCACTTACTCGAACCACTGACTTGTAACGAAGCCTTCAAAACAGGGTGATATTTGCGGGTGCACAGGCACATTGCACAGGAGGTGGGTTATTATTAGGACAATTACATGAATTTACTCACCAAAAAGCCACCCATCAACACAGTGCCAGCTTGTAGTTTGTTCCCAACAAAGCTGTTCATTAGAATGAATGAATCATGCGTTGAACCAGGCCACCTTGCAACAATGTTGGTTAGTCGCATTTGTGCATTACATATAATTTGTACATTGATAGAATGGAAATGTTTCATGTTAACATACACATATTCATCTTGTGAAGGTGATTGTATAGCAATGTGTGTGCAGTCAATAGCTCCGATTACATTAGGAAAACTGGCTTTTGCTGCAAATTGCACTTTGATGTTGGCCTGTTCAGCTGCATTGTATGGGAATATGATGTACCTGCGTGACAGCTGGATAATGCCATCCCACACAGCTGGCATAGCTCGGCTCAGGGTTGACTGGGAAATTCCCAATCGGTCTGCCAGCTCACTCTGAAATACCCCTGTTGCCAGGAACCCCAGTGTTGTCAGCACCTGCACTGGGATGGGCAGCGCACGGCTTCTCGCCGTGTCGTGCTCCAAGAGCAACCGTAGCTCTGAGCACAGTTCCACAAGGACTGGCCGTGGAAACCTAAACCGGCTGACAAGCCAGTCATCATCCTGAGCCAGAAAATCTTCTCTGTCTCTAAATATCCTTTCTCTTCTCACTGCGCGATTTGCAATATCCTCTATTAATGCTAACACCATTGTTGTTAGAGACATTTTCTACACTTCTTTGCACTTGCTTTTATATCCACTCTTCTAATTGCACACACCTGGATGTTTGTTTATCATGTGTCTCTGGTGTGTACAGTAATTTTCACGTCATTATCAGTCTTCCAGCATCACCTCTAAGTGTCGCCAACGGACCAATAACAGTAGAAACGTACATACGGCAGCCATGAAGTTGGCGTGGGGCTGCACATATTTCCACGGTCATTTCATTCTTGATATATCCGAAATTTTCCATGGAAAAGGACGTACGCCATGTTTTTGTGCGTAAGTACCCTTTGTACATGAGGTTTATTAAAACAACCTTGAAAGAAAAATGTGTGTACCAGACAAAAAAAAAAAAGCCCTGAGTAAAGGGGTTTTTTGGTAAATTAAAAAATCAAGTAAAACACACAGTAATGGGGGAACTGAAGCCAAAAGTGTAAAAATATATGTGAAGAATTCCTACACAAGGAGCCACATGAATACGTCGATTCACACTTTCAGTTTCACTTCATATCACACCCACTTCAACAAACACATTCACATTATTTGCTCTCTTTACGCCCCTGGTGAGCCTTAATTATTGCATTAACACCTCTTATCAGCCAACTCAAACCTCAGATCAAAGCCATTTTTCTACCACTAAGATAACAGAAAACAGGGCTGGACTGATCTCAGGGCAGTTATAGTCCAGGACATGGCCAAATAACTGAACCCTTTAAATGCTGAAGAGAGTGTCAATCGTTTTAGACAGAGTGCCTAAGGGAGTGGCAGTTTTTGCCAGTGATCTACTAACACAAAATTATGAACAGACACAAACACTTCATTTCAATAATGGGCACCCATCCACCAAGAGCAGTGCAAAATTGCACACAGGCACATCTGATGAGGAAGCAGGTCATCAACACAGACACAGCCAGTTTGGAGGAGCACAATATATAAAGCTTTTTTAAAAAAAATTAAATTAAATCACCCTTTATTGTCATTCAAGTGTACAACCAATCATGTATAGTAGAACAAGATTGTGTTTTACCTATCTGCTGTGTTAATCACACACACCAAGTGTAGAATCAGAGGGCCGCTGCCATGCAAGGCGCCGCCACAAATTTCCCTCCTCCATTCTATTTTTGCTGAGCACCAAGCTGGACGGCAGGAAGTTCCACTTTTATATGGTCTTTGGCATGACCCGGCCGGGATTTGAACCCCTGCCTCCCGGGTGTGGGGCAGATGCTCTACCAACTGAGCCACCACTCTGGTATTGAGCCACCGCTCTGGTGGTGCAAATTTAAGTGCAGAACCCAGTAAAATTGTTTTTGTTAGTCATATTTCAACATTTTGAGTTTCATTTAACATGGCAGACTCCTTTGTTTAATATGTATAAATGAAGTATAAATTTTCTCTATTTGTATCTAATTTTTATAAGTATTATATCTAACCTTTGTGAGACCATCGATATTCGTATAATCTGTTCTTATGTCATGCCAAATAAAGTAACATCACAGAGAGAAGATTCTGTCTCTTCGGCCATGCACCCTCGGTTCTCGACGGTGTCTCTTCCTGGCATCAGCGACTGCTGTCATGTCAGGCGCACATGAATTAAGACAGGGTTTTTTGGGGCGTTAAATCCTGGTGTAGTTAGCAGGAGATCGACAACTGCAAACCTTAGTAAATCACCTTACACCAGTCATTTAAATACCTTCCTCCCTCAAATTTGCACTTTGACATGACAGCTCCTACAAATACATATGGAATGAGGCCAGGTGCAAAATTAACATAGTCCAGGCCTTTCCACCGCTAACTTTGCCCTGCACCCTTTAGTAAATCTTGACGGTAGCTTTTTACCACCAAAACAGGGTTTTGCGATGGCGCAGCATGTTAGTAAATCTGCCCCAAAATCTCTTAATATTGTGTGTGTATATTCATTTAAGTGTAATGCTTCCACAGTGAACCTGAACAGTGTAGCTAAAGAACAGTTGGCCTTCTCCCATCATCTCACCAGCACATTTACCACCTGAAGGTCTGGACTGTGCAAATTCACAGGCTTGTATAAAGCAAGATATCACACAGTTATCCTCACGATGAGTTTAAATCCAAACACGGGTGAAGTTTGTTTTCATAAAGCTAAAATAAAATATTGGTCTTTCAGAATTTAGTGTTTAAAGCAACATCCCAGAATGGAAACCACTGATTATCAGAATCATTTTGACAGGGTGGATTATTTATTCTGATTTCTGTGAACAGATCTGAACAGCAGTATTTCTATGCATTGACATTTATTTATAGTTTCATAGCTCAGTGAAGATGTGCAGTGTACATTTCTGGGAGGATTATGATTTATAAAGTAAACACTTCATGCAGGTGTTCTTAAGCAATATTTATAAATCCACATTTTTTTTTCTTTTTGTGCAGTAGTTTGGGCGTTTTGGTTCTTGTATATTGTTAGCACGGATTATGGATTGTCTTACGAATACACTTCTGCATGTCCTCCAGGCATGTTCACAGATAGACCCCAAGTGGTACTCGAGCACCTGCTGCTTTGTCCTCTGCCCTTGGAAGTGTCCTTCTGGAGGGCATCTTTTAAAAAGTATTTTTAAAGTATTTTAATTTTCCCCCATGGAGGCACCTATTGGCGATCAAATGTGTTTTATTGTCTGATATTTTAATGCACAGTTCATTCCATGTGACTGGTGCATGAGCCCTGCCCAGACATAAATTCACATGAAAAATGTACGAGAAAGAACTCATATCAGAATAAAGCTTCAAATGTACAAGAAAAATGTCACAAAAATAACAAGAAAAAATTCTAATTCATGAGAAGAGGAGTTGCTAATTTATGAGTAATCAGTTTCATTTTTATACGTTAAAGCAGTACAAAATTAAATGTTTGAAATTTATGAGGGGAAAAGTAATAACTAGAAGAAAAAAGTTTCAAAAAATTATGAGGAAAAAACACAAATATATGAGAAAAAGATTTTTTTAAGGTCATTGACCTTTTGCCATGTAAATAAATACAGTGGTGTGAAAAAGTGTTTGCCCCCTTCCTGATTTCTCATTTTTTTTGCATGTTTGACGTACTTAAATGTCATGGTTAATTAAAAGCTTGACAGCTCACGTGCACGATGCAACAGCACAGGAAGTAACCACACAAAGGGGCACGTTTGAAAGTTTATTAAATTGCAAAGCACAAGCGCACAGCTGAGGAAACAGTCACTCGCCAGAGGAACCACCCTGTGGAGAGAAGACGAGAGCTGTGAGCGGAGGAATGGAGTAAGGGGAAATGGGCGAGCCAAAATGCCACTTACTTGGGAATCCAGGGAGAACTGGCAGGGACCCAGCGGAGAATAGACGAACCAGTAGAGTGTGGGGGAGATGAGCTGATGGTGCCT
Organism: Pholidichthys leucotaenia; assembly: GCA_020510985.1. Classification (NCBI taxonomy): domain Eukaryota; kingdom Metazoa; phylum Chordata; class Actinopteri; order Cichliformes; family Pholidichthyidae; genus Pholidichthys; species Pholidichthys leucotaenia. The sequence goes on along the minus strand of CM035847.1, from coordinate 166,895,836 downwards.
GACTGGGTGGAGGTAGGAAGCTGAGGGATAGTGAGATGTGGCAGGAGAGCGTGAGTGCAGTCCTGGAGACACACACCTGTACGGTGGCAGCAACCTGAGGAAAGAGGAGAAACAAGGTAAGACAGCGTGTCTAAACTTGTCAACTTATACTTGCTTGTCAGTTTTAGTGGGCAGTATACCCAGACGAGCCAGCATTGAATGCTCAGAGAGAGCCTCCTTAAGTACGCCGGCTGATGAGCGGGCGCAGGTGTGTCTTCTGCCTCAGGTGCAGTGATGAGTTGACGAATGTGAGGCAGGACGGGAGGGGCACGCTCTTGCTGCCCATGACACTTAAATATTTCAGATCATCAAACAAATTTACTGTAAATATTAGACAAAGATAATACAAGTAAACACAAAATGCAGTTTTTAAATGAAGATGTTTATTATTAAGGGGGAAAAAAAATCCAAGCCTACATGGCTCTGTGTGAAAAAGTGATTGCCCCCTAAACCTAATAACTGGTTGGGCCACCTTTACCAGCAACAACTGCAATCAAGCATTTGCAATAACTGACAATGAGTCTTTTACTGTGCTGTGGAAGAATTTTGGCCCACTCATCTTTGCAGAATTGTTGTAATTCAGCCACATTGGAGGGTTTGTGAGCATGAACCGCCTTTTTAAGGTCATGCCACAGCATCTCAACCAGATTCAGGTCAGGACTTTGACTAGGCCACTCCAAAGTCTTCATTTTGTTTTTCTTAAGCCATTCAGAGGTGGACTTACACGTGTGTTTTGGATCATGGTCCTGCTGCAGAACCCAAGTGCCCTTAAGCTGGAGGTCACAAACAGATGGCCGGACATTCTCCTTCAGGATTTTTTGGTACACCGCAGAATTCATGGTTCCATTTACCACAGCAAGTCTTCCAGGTCCTGAAGCAGCATAACAGCCGCAGACCATCACACTATCAGCACCATATTTTACTGTTGGTATGATGTTCCTTTTCTGAAATACTGTGTTACTTTTATGCTGGATGTAATGGGACACACGTCTTCCAGAAAGTTCAACTTTTGTCTCGTCAGTCCACAGAGTATTTTCCCAAAAGTCTTGGGGATCATCAAGATGTCTTCTGGAAAAACTGAGATGAGCCTTTATGTTCTTTTTGCTCAGCGGTGGTTTTCTTCTTGGAACTCTGCCATGCAGGCCATTTTTGCCCAGTCTCTTTCTTAAGGTGGAGTCACAAACACTGACCTTAACTGAGGCAAGTGAGGCCTGCAGTTCTTTGGATGTTGTTGTGTAGTCTTTTGTGACCTCTTGGATGAGTCGTCGCTGCGCTCTTTGGGTAATTTTGGTCAGCCGGCCACTCCTGGGAAGGTTCACCACTGTTCCATGTTTTCACCATTTGTGGATAATGGCTCTCACTGTGGTTCGCTGAAGTCCCAAAGCTTCAGAAACAGATTTATTGTGGCGATGTTAAAATAAGACACGGCGTCTGGAGTTTTAATGAAGTTTATTGATCAAATCATCGCCATCACGGAGCTCACCCCAGCTGCTGTATAAGCATGCTGGGGATCGCTCTCAGGCTCTCATGAGCTGTAGTCAGAAGCAGTCAGAAGAAGAACAGAGAGTGAACATATGAATTCAGCCACTTAAATACCCAGCAACGGACAATACACCAAAGGCATTTTATCATCAAAGGAAATGCATTCAGACATGTGACATTTGTACCACAATGCGAGCAGGAAGCATGAATGTTTGCATTTGCGTCATACATATCCACAGGACGCTGGTGCCTGAACTAAGCACAGGAAGGCTGCCTATTGATCTCAACACACACATCTCACTGTCCTGTTAATTGCTGTAGTCGAGCGCTGTGTTTGTCCGTGGCTGCTGTGGGGGGGTACCCCATACACTCCCCCCCCAGAGGGCTTAGCGGGGAGCTGAGACCTCGGTAGTCCCGCTTTGGTGGCGAGCTGCGGGGAAAGTCTGTGCTGGGGAAGGGAGGAGGGTGGGGGTAGCAAGTGGCGGGGGATGTCCATGGCTGTGGGAAGAAAAGTTAGTCTCTGATTCCTCTCGCGATTCAGTCCGGCAATGAAGAAAAACAGGAGCTGAAGCTATGTGAGGGACTTGGCGTTTAGGCTTTAGGTGCGTTCGCGGCCCTAAAGCCCTCGGGGACAGCTGACTGCTGGATTCCCGTCGTGCGCCGTGGCTGAGACTTACACCAAATCCTGTGTGCGGGCTGCGTGTGTGCTTCAGGTGTGTGAGCAGTCCTGAAGAGCTGTGTGCAGCGGCGGAGGATGATGTATAAGTCTGTAGAGCCAGCTTGTCTCTGGTGCGCGGCACGCGCTGCGGCCACGTGCCTTCCAGCTGCGCTGTTCTGATGCGAGGCTTCTGTGCATGGCCGGTCCGCTGTCGCGAGGCGAATCAGGGTCAGGGGGCTTGATGGAGATCTGCGCAGTCGGCGCCGATTGTGTCCCCTGTTCGGGCTGTTGGTCGTCGCTCGTGCCGGGTCATGGTGCGTTCAGGTCCACGCGTTCTCCGTCGGCCATGGGCCGCCGTCGTGGAGAGAGGGCAAGGTGTGTGCGCTCTCGTGTGGAGACACAGAATCGTGTGTCAGGAGCCGTGAGAGCGGCCGGTCCAGCGTGGATGTGCCGATCTAGGCGTGCAGACCTCACCATGAAATTTCCTCAGCTTTCCCGGTCGTGGGTGGTCTCCGAAGAGCGTCAAAGTCTCCCTGAAGCAGAAAGGAAGGGCAGATCAGTCGGGCTGCCGCGTTCGCTCGTCGTCGGAGAATCACTGCCGGGTGCTGCGTTTGCTGGCAGCATGTTCTTTTCAGCGTCGGGTCGCCAGCGTGGTTGTCCAGACCAGAAGGTTGCGTCGCACAAAGCGTGTGCGTCTGCGGGGTCACCAGTGTGGCGATGTTAAAATAAGACACGGCGTCTGGAGTTTTAATGAAGTTTATTGATCAAATCATCGCCATCACGGAGCTCACCCCAGCTGCTGTATAAGCATGCTGGGGATCGCTCTCAGGCTCTCATGAGCTGTAGTCAGAAGCAGTCAGAAGAAGAACAGAGAGTGAACATATGAATTCAGCCACTTAAATACCCAGCAACGGACAATACATCAAAGGCATTTTATCATCAAAGGAAATGCATTCAGACATGTGACATTTGTACCACAATGCGAGCAGGAAGCATGAATGTTTGCATTTGCGTCATACATATCCACAGGACGCTGGTGCCTGAACTAAGCACAGGAAGGCTGCCTATTGATCTCAACACACACATCTCACTGTCCTGTTAATTGCTGTAGTCGAGCGCTGTGTTTGTCCGTGGCTGCTGTGGGGGGGTACCCCATATTATAACCTTTTCCAGACTGATAGATCTCAATTATTTTGTTTCTCGTTTGTGCTTGAATTTCTTTGGATCGCAGCATGATGTCAAGCTTTTGAGGATCTTTTGGTCTACTTCACTTTGTCAGGCAGGTCCTATTTAAGTGATTTTTTTATTTATTTAAGTTTTTGTAAAGGGTATACATGTCATTACAGCATTGCATTGTTTACTTTTTCATCATGTTCCCTTTTTTTTGTTTTTTGACAACATTGGAAAAATAATTCTGACAACACCCTTTTTTTAAGTGAAAGAAAAAGAGAAATTAAAAAAAAACAAAAAAACAAAACAAGAAAAAAAACAAAAAAAAAAACAAAAAAACAAAACAAAACAAAAGAGCAAAAAAATAAATAAAAGAGTATCTGAGTGGTGTTGGAACAAAGAGCGGTGCCATTATTGAAATGGTATTTGTCAAAGATTAGATCTAATGGAAGACACATATGCGTTCCAGGGTTGCCAAAAGTTCATGAACCCATCCATGTCCTGTCTCAGTGCGAATGTCAACTTTTCCATCGAATAAATGTCCTGAATCACGTTAATCCAATCTTCAGGTGTAGGACAGTCCTTCAACATCCATTTTTTTGTTAGAGCTTTTTTACTTGCCAATATTGAAACAGTGAATAAGTATTTTTCTCCTCGTCTTTCCAGTGATTCCGGCAGTAAACCCAAATACAAAGTTACAAAAGTAAAGGGAACTGTTACTTTGAATATTTTCCCCAATATTGTCTGTACATTGGTCCAATATTGGTGGATAACTAGGCATGACCAAAACACATGAAAATGATTTGCAGTCTTTTCACCACACAAGCGCCAACAATTCAACCCTTTATGAGTAAATTTGTTTTGTGCAGGTGTTCTGAAAAATCTTACCAAATTTTTCCATCCAAATTCTCTCCACTGCAGGGATGAGGTACTTTTCCATTGTTGTTTATTTAGCTTTTCCCATATTTCCAGTTGTAAAGTGAAATTCCCCTCTTTTTCCCATCTCTCTTTTATATATGATGTGTTGTCTCCTTTTAAGTCTTGAAGACCAAGGTATATTTTAGAAATGTATCTGATCCCTGGGATCCCTTTATATGCCATTAAGAAGACCTTCAGAACACCTGACTGGGCCCTTTCCAAATCCTCCTTTTTAAGTATTTTGTTTATGTGGTGTCTAAGCTGAAAGAATCTGTAAAGGTCTTGATTTATTAGACCTTGTTTTTTCAAATCTTCAAAACTTCTTAAAGTTTGCCCTTTAAAAAAATCGTAATATTTTATCAGTCCGTTCTCTTTCCACTTTTTAAATCTAGTGTCTGTTTTATTGGGAGTAAAGTCTTGATCATAGGCAATCCATTGCAATAATCGATAGGGTTCTTTAGTTTGATTCTCTCTGACTATCTTAAACCAAATTTTTAGCGGGGTCTCTATCCACGGGTTAGTGTTATTAAAAAGTTTAGGTAAGGCATTGTTCCCTATTATCGCCTGTAGAGGAATGTTACTTGTTATTTGGCATTCTATCTGCTTCCATTGTACAGTGTAGACTGGGTTACATACACTACCGTTCAAAAGTTTGGGGTCACTTAGAAATTTCCTTATTTTTGAAAGAAAAGCACTGCTTTTTTCTATGAAGATAACTTTAAACTAATCAGAAATACACTCTAATGTCTAATATACATTGCTAATGTGGTGAATGACTATTCTAGCTGCAAATGTCTGGTTTTTGGTGCAATATCTACATAGGTGTATAGAGGCCCATTTCCAGCAACTATCACTCCAGTGTTCTAATGGTACAATGTGTTTGCTCATTGCGCCAGAAGGCTAATGGATGATTAGAAAACCCTTGTGCAATCATGTTAGCACAGCTGAAAACAGTTTAGCTGGTTAGAGAAGCTATAAAACTGACCTTCCTTTGAGCAGGTTGAGTATCTGGAAAAAATTATTATTTCAAATACAAATCATTATTTCTAACCTTGTCAATGTCTTCACTATATTTTCTATTCATTTTACTACTCATGGTGGTAAATAAGTGTGACTTTTCATGGAAAACAAAATAATTGTCTGGGTGACCCCAAACTTTTGAACGGTAGTGTATCTCTACTAAAGTTTTAATTTGTGCGGCTTTAAAATAGTCCCTGATATTTGGCAGCGCGAGCCCACCTTTGTCTTTGTTTAGTTGTAGGGTTCTATATCTGATTCTAGCTCTCTTGCCCTGCCATATGAATCTTGAGATCCATCTGTCCAGTTCTTGCCATGTTTTTTGGGGAGGTTCTACCGGTATTGTTTGGAAAAGGTATAGAAGACATGGAAGTATATTCATTTTGACTGCTTCAATTCTTTGTGCAGTACCCAAGAATAGTATCATATTCCATCTTGCTAGATCAGATTTTATTTTTGCTATCAGTGGATCATAGTTTAGTGTTATAATTTTGTTGAGTTGTTTCGGGATATTGACCCCCCAGATATTTCATAGATTCCATCTCCCAGTTAGTTTTGAGTTTGCTTAGTAAATATTGATTTGGGTCAGAATCAGAATCAGAATCAGATTTATTGCCATTGTTCATGTAGTACACAAACTAGGAATTTGTCTAGGTGCAATGCTGCAACATTAAACATGATAAAATAAAAGAAATAAACTATACATGCAATAAAGTGTAGAATAAGAGTGAGTAATACTGGTCAGCAGTTAAAATATATTAGCGAGCAGCAGATAATGTGGAGAACCATATAGTGCAGTCGGTAATGCAGGAAGAAAACAGTGATGATTGACATGAGTCTGGTTGAGCTGCTGTACATAGTGCACGAGAGTCAATAAGTCACTTAGTGTTCAGCAGTCTGATGGCAGAGGGGAAGAAGCTGTTCATGTGACGGGAAGTTTTAGTCTGGATGGACCGAAGTCTTCTACCTGAGGGGGGGGGGGGGCAAACAGTACGTGACCAGGGTGTGAGGGATCGGCTATGATCCGGCCAGCACGCCTCCGGGTCCTGGAGATGTACAGATCCTGGAGAGATGGGAGCTTGCAGCCGATCACCTTCTCAGCAGTGCGCACGATGCGCTGCAGCCTTAGTCTGTCCCTGGCAGTGGCTCCTGCGTACCACACGGTTATGGAGGTGGTGAGGATGGACTCGATGATGGCTGTGTAGAACTGCACTAACATCTTGGTGGGTAGCTTGAGCTTCCTCAGCTGCCGCAGGAAGAACATCCTCTGCTGGGCCTTTTTGATGAGGGAGCTGATGGTCGGCTCCCACTTGAGGTCCCTGGTGATGGTGGTGCCTAGGAAGCAGAAGAAATCAGCAGTGGTGATGGGAGAGCCTGTGAGGGTGAGGGGGGACAGAGGGGTTGTGACTTTCCTGAAGTCCACAATCATCTCCACTGTCTTCAGAGCGTTCAGCTGCAGGTTGTTGTTGTTGCACCAGGACGCCAGCTGGGCCACCTCTCTCCTGTAGGCGGACTCGTCGCCGTTGGAGATGAGCCCGATGAGGGTGGTGTCGTCCGCAAACTTGATCAACTTGACAGACTGGTGGCTGGAGGTGCAGGAGTTGGTATAAAGGGAGAAGAGTAGGGGGGAAAGTACACAGCCCTGGGGTGATCCGGTGCTGATGCTAGCAGAGCCTGAGACAGTCTTTCCCAGCCCCACATGCTGCCTCCGGTCCGTCAGGAAGTTGGTGATCCACCTGCAGAGGGAGTCAGGCATGTTGAGCAGGGACAGCTTGTCCCGGAGCAGAGCGGGGCGGATGGTGTTGAATGCGGAGCTGAAGTCCACAAACAGGATCCTGGCGTAGGTTCCCGGGGAGTCCAGGTGCTGCAGGATGGAGTGGAGGGCCAGGTTGACTGCGTCGTCTACAGACCTGTTGGCTCGGTAGGCAAACTGCAGCGGGTCCAGGAGAGGGGTGGTGATGGACTTGAGGTGGGGCAGGACCAGGCGCTCAAAGGACTTCATGACTACAGAGGTGAGCGCTACAGGTCTGTAGGCATTAAGTCCAGTGATCCGTGGCTTCTTGGGGACAGGGATGATGGTGGAGGATTTGAGGCAGGACGGCACGTGGCATAGCTTAAGGGAGGTGTTAAAAATGTCTGTGAAGACAGGAGCCAGCTCTTTCGCACAGTGTCTCAGGGTGGAGGGAGACACACCGTCCGGACCGGGGGCCTTGCGCGGGTTCAGTCTGGAGAACTGTTTGAGCATGTCCTGCTCACTGATGACAAGGGCAGGGGGGGAGGAGGGGGGGGCGCCTTTGATGAAGTAGGGATCGTGGAGGCTGTGGAGCTGGAGAGAGGGGGGGAGTTGGACACAGATGACGAGGTGTCAAAACGGGCATAGTGTTGGGACAGTCTTTGACAAAGGGCTTTGTCATCCTGACCTTTAGGAGCCTGAGGCCGATAATTGGTGATTTGCCTCAGTCCTCTCCACACAGAAGCCGAGTCAGAAAGAGAAGAAGCTGAATGTCCGTCATAGCTGAATGTTAAAATTTGGGTTTTATGCTCTCCTCTCTTTCCGGCGAAAGAGAGGAAGACGAGCGGGCGCTCTCGTCCGGCTTCGCAGGAGAGGCACGCGCACGGCTTTGCCTGGCATATTTCTGAAAAATTTCTGAAAAATTCTGAAAAATTTCATAAAACCCTCTTGGGTTTTATGCATGTTTAATTCGTACCCCAATAACTCTCTATACTCTGAAAAAACTGAGATTAGTTCTGGAAAAGAGGTGTCCGGCTGCCCCAGGTATATTAAAATGTCATGAGCAAAGAGTGCTATTTTATGTTCCTTCTGACCAAGTGTAATACCTGAATTTTTCGATTCTGTCTTATCCATTGGCTTAGAGGTTCTATGAAGATTGCAAAGAGCAGTAGAGACAAGGGGCAGCCCTGACGACATCCTCTTTCCAGTTCAAAAGATGATGATAATTTACCGTTAATCCTTATTTTAGCTGTTGGTTTTTTATATAATGCCTGGATGGTTCTAATGAAGTTGTTATGAAAATTGAAACTGGATAAGATTCTATATAGGAAAGACCAGTCAACCGAATCAAATGCTTTTTCAGCATCTAATCCCAATATGGCTGCATTTAAATTATATTTTTTTATATGATGAATTATGTGTAAAGTGCGTCTAATGTTATCTTGTGTCTGTCTTTGTCTTATTAAACCTGTTTGGTCTAAATGAATTAAGTCTGTCAGTATATTTTCTAACCTTTTGGCAAGGATAGTGGTAAAAAGCTTATAGTCCTGATTTAACACACTGATTGGTCTGTAGTTGGAGCAGTCTAGTTTATCCTTTTCAGGTTTAGGTATGACTGCAATGACCCCTTCTCTCCAGGAGTGGGGGGGATTTCCCCTGTGTGGAGGACATAGTTAAATGTTTTCAGGAGGAGAGGAGATAGTTGCTGTTTAAAGGTTTTGTACCGCTCTGCTGTATAGCCATCTGCTCCTGGGGATTTGTTAGCTTTAAGTTTCATCATTGCTTTTTCTAATTCTTTAGGTTGTATTTCTGACAATAGTGTTTTATTTTGTGACTCAGTAAGTTGGGGAAGGTTTAATGTATTTAGGAAGGCTTCCGATGCGTTTTTGTGTTTTTTGAGGGAGTACAAGTTCTTGTAGTAGTTCTCGAAGCTTTTAAGAATTTCCTGAATTCTAAATTTTATTTCCTTTGATACTGGGTCTCTGATTTTGTAGATTGCTCTCTCCGTTTGTTGTTTCCTCAATTTATAGGCTAGTAATTTTGCCGATTTGCTACCTGTTTCATAGTATTTTTGTTTCAGAAATGTAAGTTTCTTCTGGATTTCTATTGTGTAGATCTCATTTATTTGTTTTTTTTAATTTCCTTAATTTTGAGCGAGTCATTAGAATGAGTGTTGTCTTTGTGCTCTTTTTCTAGTTTCTTAAGTTCTGACTCTAATGTGATTAGTTTTTCTTGTCTCAGTTTCTTTTGGATTACCAGTTTTGCGATAATCTTTCCCCTTATTACAGCTTTGCATGCGTCCCACAGTATTAAAGGGGATACTTCTCCATTATCATTTTCTTCCAAATATCTGAGAATATCTGATTCCAATTCATCTTTTAGTGGTCCTTTCACCACATTTGAATTTAACCTCCAAGAAAATGTATTATTTGTGTATTTTTGGATACTTAAGTCCATATAGATGGGACTGTGGTGGTCAAAGAAATCCATCAGTCCTATTTTACATGTTTTTACTCTTCTAATGTCTCTATTAAACATAAAAAAAAATAGTCAATCCTTGAGTATGAGGAATGTGGTGCTGAGTAAAATGCATAATATTTTACACTGGGGTTGAATTCCCTCCACACGTCACAGATTCCCATTTCTTTTAGTAGCATCCGAGTTTTCCTACTTTGAGTGTTATTCTGATGTGGAGAATTACCTGATGCATCCCAGTATGGATTCAGTCTTAGATTGAAGTCTCCACCACATATCACTAAACCTTGGGCTTTAGTTATCATTAGGTCGAATACATTTTTATAAAATTTCCAGTTAGCCACTGGAGGTGCATATACATTCAGCAGGGTGATATCTTCTCCCTCTAGCCGACCAAGTACCATGCTGAATCTCCCTTCTTTATCTTTGTGTTCTGATTTTTTTTTTTTCAAATATAATTTTGGTTGAGATCAATGTCGCTACCCCCCTCCTCCTCCCTGACTTATATGAAGATGAAGAGATCAATTTAAACCCTTGTCTATTAAGTTTAGTGTGCTCCACATCTGTTAGGTGGGTTTCCTGTAAAAATATTATTCCTGCTTTGTCTTTTTTTCATTTTGCCTAGAATCTTGGATCTTTTAACTGACATAACGTTCGGCTCAGGAGACGCACACACACAGGCTCAGAGTAGTTCAAATAGTTTATTTAGCAACAGGGGTGAATGGATGTGTGTCTGAGGAATGTTAATGTGTTGGTGGCGGTGTCTGCTTCAGGCACAGAGGCAGGAGACCGTACAGCCGGCAACCCTATGGGAGAGAACACAGAGACACAGGGTGACAGGCACACACCAACACAGGAGGAGAATAGGCGAGGGAGAAGCTTACTTGCTAGGGACAGATGACTGGCACAACAAGGACGGAACCCGGGAGACAGCCACCTGCAGGGCTCGGTGCAGCAGCGAGGAGCGACGAGGGAACGGGGTTGTCCGCCGCCGAGGAATCCACCTGTGCACAGGGGAGCAGACTGGAAAAGATGAGGTAAGGATCTCTTACCACACAGCGTCGTGCTGAAGAGTAGGTTGCTTCTCATTGAAGGGGGATGAAGTCTGACGGCTTCAGGCCGAAGCTCAGGGTGAGGCGGCTTATATTCCTCGCCGCTGATGATGTGCAGGTGTGCGTGCAGGTGGCGCCGCTGATGAGTGGCGCGGCGTGACAGTACTCCCCCCTCTAGCAGCGCCTCCTGGCGATGGCTTCTCTGGGTGCGCTCGGTGGAAATCAGCGATGAGCGAGGGGTCTAACACAAATGACCGGGGCACCCACTGTCGATGTTCAGGCCCGTAGCCCTCCCAGTCCACCAAGTGCTGCAACCCACGACCCCGGCGCCGGGAGTCCAGGATGGAAGAGACGACCCAGGCTGGATGGCCATCAATCATCCGGGGCGCGGGTTGCGCAGCAGGAGGAGGGCAAAGGGGGTCGGAGACTGCCAGCTTCACGTTAGACACGTGGAAGGTGGGATGGATGCGGAGGGAGGGGGGAATAGCCACGCGCACAGCCACCGGGTTGACGATCCGGGTGATGGGGTAGGGACCCATGAATCGCTGTGCCAGCTTCCTCCTCTCGCCTTTTAAAGTTACGTCCCGGGTTGACACGTAGACACGTTGCCCAACTCTGTACGCCGGGGCAGGTCTTCTGTGCCGGTCCGCCACAGTTCTGTTGCGCTCCGCTGTGCGTAAAAGCGCATTGCGCGCGGCAGCCCAGATGGAGCGGAACTGCCTGAGATGCGCCCTAACTGAGGGGACAGTTACCTCACTCTCCTGCACCGGGAACAGCGGGGGGTCATAACCCAGGGACGCCTTGAAGGGGGACATCCCTGTAGCAGAAGAGCGAGCGGTGTTGTGGGCGTATTCAACCCAGGCAAGATGGTTGCTCCAGGATGTGGGTTTGGATGCGGTCCACGGTCCACGATGGTCAGGATGGTGTCATAGGAGTTGGAGACGGGGAGTCCGGTGACGAAATCCAACGCGATGTGCGACCAGGGCCTGCCAGGGACGGGCAGGGGCTGGAGCAGACCCGCTGGAGGGGCATTTCCCGACTTGCTGGTGGCACAGATTGGGCAAGCCCGGGCGTAGCGGGCTGCATCCCTCCACAGGCCTGGCCACCAAAAGGACTGTTGGAGGAGGTCTATCATCCGGGAGGTGCCAGGGTGACAGGTGAGCTTGGAGGTGTGCAGCCAGTGGATGACTTCTCCTCGGACCGCGGATGGCACGAACAGCCTCCCCTCCGGTCCGCCGCCAGGGTCAGGTTCCACTTCCTGCGCCTTCCGGATCTTGCTCTCTATGTCCCAGGAGATGGCTCCCACGACGCACGACCTGGGCAGGATGGTGTGGGGCGTCTCCTCCGACTCCACAAGGGTGAACTGCCTAGAGAGGGCGTCAGGCAGGCCGTTCTTGGAGCCAGGCCTGAAGGTGATGGAGAATTGGAACCTGGCGAAGAACAAGGACCAGCGCGCCTGGCGGGCGTTCAGGCGCTTGGCAGATCGTAGGTATTCCAAGTTCTTGTGGTCCGTCAGGACCATGAACGGCAGGTCCGCCCCCTCTAGCCAGTGGCGCCACTCTTGCAGAGCGAGTTTGATGGCCAGGAGCTCTCTGTCCCCCACATCGTAGTTCCTCTCCGCCGGGGACAAGCGCCGGGAGAAGAAGGCGCAGGGCCGTTTGGCGCCATCGTCAGGCGACCGCTGAGATAGCACTGCCCCCACTCCCGTGTCCGAGGCGTCCACCTCCACGATGCACTGCAGCGCGGGGTCGACTTGGCGAAGGACCCGGGAGGAGGAGAACTCCGCCTTCAGCGCCTGAAAGGCAGCAGCGACCTCTTCGGTCCACCGGAACGGGACCTTAGGGGACGTGAGGCGGGTCAGTGGTCTGACGATGGAGCTGAAATTGGGGACAAAGCGGCGGTAGAAATTTGCAAATCCAACGAACTGTTGCACCTGCTTCCGTGATGCAGGTGTAGGCCATTCCACCACCGCCTTCACCTTCTCTGGGTCTGGGAGCACCTGGTCATGAGAGATGATGAAACCCAGGAAGGATGTCGTTCTGGCGTAAAATTCACATTTTTCAGCCTTCACGTATAGCCGGTTCTCCAGCAGTCTTTGGAGGACCCGCCTCACATGGACCTGGTGCTCGTCCCTGGACTTGGAGAAGATGAGAATATCGTCCAGGTAGACGAACACAAAGAGGCCGATGAAGTCCCAGAGGACGTCATTGATGAGGCGCTGAAAGACGGCAGGAGCGTTGGTCAACCCGAACGGCATTACCAGGTATTCAAAGTGGCCGTTCGGGGTACGGAAGGCTGTTTTCCACTCATCTCCCTCCCGGATCCGGACGAGGTGGTATGCGCTGCGTAAATCCAGCTTGGTGAACCAGGTCGCCCCCTGGAGGGAGTGGAAGGCAGTGTCCATGAGAGGCAGGGTGTAACGGTCCTTCTCAGTGATGTCGTTGAGAGCCCGGTAGTCTATGCACGGGCGGAGGGATCCGTCCTTTTTCCCAACGAAGAAGAACCCTGCCCCCACGGGTGATGACGATGGGCGAATTATCCCAGCGCTCAGTGACTCTTTTAGGTAGGCGTTCATCGTCTCCTTCTCCGGCGCTGACAGGCTGTAGAGCCGACCAGAAGGTAAGGGAGCCCCCTGGCGGAGGTTGATGGCGCAGTCATAGGGCCGATGAGGGGGGAGAGACGTAGCTTTAGTCTTGCTAAACACCATACCCAGGTCGTGAAATTCCGGAGGCACCAGAGACAAGTCCGGGGGTGCAGTGTCCGTAGCAGGGGGAGAAGCGGACGGAGAGCAGGCAGCGGACTGAAGGCAGGTGCCCATGCAGAACGTGCTCCATGCCGATACCCCAGCTGACTTCCAATCCAGGACAGGGTTGTAGAGGCGTAGCCAGGGATACCCCAGGATGACGGGCGACACAGAGTTGGGCAGGATGAGAAAGGTTATCTCCTCCCGGTGGTTTCCAGAGATGATCACCGGGACCGGGATGGTCTGGTGGGTGACTCTCCCAAGGGAAGCACGGGAGAGGTTGACCAGGGAGATGGGGTCCTTGAGCGCCTGGCAGCGGATGCCCAACCGGGTTGCCAGGCTTTGTGAAATGAAGCTGCCCTCTGCGCCCGAATCCACCAGTGCGTGGGTGAGGTGCCCAGTGGGGTTGTGGCAGAAACGGATGGGCAGCTTTAATTGAGTGTGTGAATTTAACCGATCGGGATCCGCAAGGCCCCCTACAGTGACTCGCGGACCCCGCCGACTGGCTTTCCGTGGGCAAAGCTTCACCGTGTGTTGGTCATCTCCGCAATACATGCAGAGATCCAACTCACGGCGGCGTTGTCTCTCCGCAGGTGAAAGCTTTGTCCAGCCCGTCACCATCGGCTCCGACTCCTCGGGGCACGATGGTGGCGGCGCCGCCAGGGGGCGAGCTTGGAACAGGCGCGGCGAGGCTCCACGAGGGCGAGAAGAAGACGACTTCCACCCTGAGGAGCGCTCGCGCAACCTGTTATCCAAACTAATCGCTAGGGATGTCAGCTCCGCTAGCGTCTCAGGAATATCCCGCCCAGCCAGTTCATCCCTCAGATCATCATTGAGGCTGCGGAGGAAAAGGCCGCAGAGGGAGCGTTCCTCCCAGCCTACTTCCTCCGCCGCTACCCGGAAGTCGACCGCGTATCGTCGGCCTTCGTCGGTCTATGATGACCATGGAAGAGAATCCTAAACGTCTACTCTGCTGGAACAGCACCGCCTGTGGCTGAACAGGCCGATGCGCAAATGACAGTCCCTGTCACACAGGTCACACTTGTGGGTGGTCTCCGTGCTGCTGGGTCTGTGGCGGTTCTTCCTGCGGGTCCTTTTTTCATCTGCTGCAGCAGTCAGTCTCTCTTCACCCGCCTTGAGCTGTCTGGTCAGGGTGCCTCTCCATTTGGAGCGGTCCGTTGCAAGGTCCTCCCAGTGCTCTATGTTGATGTCCAAGGCCCTCATGTCTCTCTTGCAGACGTCTCTAAAGCGCAGCTGTGGGCGGCCAACGTCTCTCCTGCCAGTTGCCAGTTCTCCATAGAGGACGTCTTTGGGGATTCTGCCATCCTCCATACGGTGAACGTGGCCTAGCCAGCGGAGCCTGCGCTGCCTGAGTAGAGTGAACATGGAGGGAACGCCGGCACGGGACAGAACTTCTGTGTTGGGCACTTTGTCCTGCCAGGATATGTCCAGGATGTGGCGAATGCAGCGCAAGTGGAAGGAGTTCAGTCTCTTTTCCTGCCGGGCGTATGTTGTCCACGTCTCACTCCCATAGAGCAGTGTGCTGATGACGCAGGCGTTGTACACTGCCATTTTCGTCTTGACAGAGAGTTTGGGATTCTCCCACACTCGTGTGGTGAGGCGAGCGAGTGTGAAGGCTGATTTTCCAATCCTCTTGTCGATCTCTGTATCAAGGGAGAGGTTGTTGCTGATCGTGGACCCCAGGTACGCGAACTGATTCACGACCTCCAGCTTGTAGTCATCAATGGTGATGGTTGGTGGTGCTTCCGTGCCTTGCGCCAAGACGTTAGTCTTCTTCAGGCTGATGGTAAGCCCGAAGTCCTTGCATGCCTGGGAGAAGCGGTCCATCAGGGTCTGAAGCTCCTGCTGTGTGTGGGTTGCGACTGCAGCGTCGTCTGCGAACAGCATGTCTCTGATTAGAGCCTCGCGTACTTTGGTTCTGGCTTTCAGGCGGGCGAGGTTGAAAAGCCTGCCGTCAGATCTTGTGTGCAGGTAGATTCCCTCTGTTGCTGTGCTGAAGGCATGCCTCAGGAGCATAGCAAAGAAAATCCCAAAGAGGGTTGGCGCAAGTACACAGCCCTGTTTCACTCTGCTGCGTATGTTGAATGGCTCTGAGATGTTGCCATCGTGCTGCACTATCCCCTGCATGTTGGTGTGAAACGATTCGATGAGGCTTTGCAGCTTTGGTGGGCATCCTATCTTTGGCAGGATCTTGAAAAGGCCCTCTCTGCTGACCAGATCGAACGCTTTGGTGAGGTCGATGAAGGCGACGTACAGAGGCCTGTTCTGTTCTCTGCATTTCTCCTGGAGTTGGCGGATGGAGAATATCATGTCTACCGTCGATCGCTCAGCGCGGAAGCCACACTGAGACTCGGGGTAGACACGTTCGGCAAGCTTCTGTAGACGAACGAGAACAACTCGTGCGTAGACTTTGCCAACAACGCTGAGGAGTGAAATGCCCCTGTAGTTGTTGCAGTCGCTTCTCTCCCCTTTGTTTTTGTAGAGGGTGATGATCTTGGCATCCCTCATGTCCTGTGGTACGGCACCTTCCTTCCAGCACTGGCAGAGGACGTCATGCAATGGCAGCAGTAGGGCGGTCTTGCAGTGCTTGATCAGGTCAGGGGGTATGCCGTCGTTGCCGGGTGCCTTGCCAGCGGCCAAGCTATCAATGGCCTTACTGAGTTCGTCGATGGTGGCTCGGTGTCAAGTTCGTCCATGGATGGCAGGCAGTCGATGGCATCAAGGGCTGATGGTGTCATGGTGTTCTGTCTAGAGTAGAGGTCGGAGTAGTGTTCCGCCCATCTCTCCATCTGCTTGTTTTTCTCTGTGATCATCTCCCCAGTGGAAGATTTGAGGGGGGCCGTCTTGCTCTGAGCCGGACCAAGTGCTTTCTTGATGCCATCGTACATACCACGGATGTTCCCTGTTATGGCAGCGGTTTGAATGTCTTGGCTGAGCTGAGTCCAGTACTCGTTGGCACAGCGCCGAGCAGTCTGCTGAACTTTGCTTCTCGCAGCCCTGAGAATCTGGAGATTCTTCTCGTTTGGGTACTTCTTGTACTCAGCAAGTGCTGAGCACTTGGCTTCAATGACGGGGGTCATCTCGGTCAACTTGGCATCAAACCAGTCCTGTGACTTCGAGGTCTTCCTCCCAAAGGTAGCCAAGGCTGTGCGGTAGATGGTGTTTCACAGCTCTTCCCACTTCTGCTTTGCAGATTCTCCTCCTTGTGGTACACCAAGTTCCTTCTCAAAGGTGGAGGCAAACTGCTCAACAAGTTCTGGTTGGGCCATCTTGCTGATGTCAATCCGTGCCTTTCCAGGTTGTCTAGCACGATGGAATTTCTTCAGCTGCAGCTTGACCTTGCAACACACTAATGAATGGTCTGTGTCGCAATCTGCACTCTGGAACGAACAGGTGATTAGCACGTTCTTCAGTGAGGTGCGCCTGGTCAGGATCAAGTCTAGCTGGTGCCAGTGCTTTGAGCGCGGATGTTGCCAGGAAACCTTGTGTTGGGGCTTGGTCTTGAAGAACGAGTTTGTGATGCACAGATTGTGATATGTGCAGAACTCGAGCAGCCGCTGTCCGTTGTCGTTCATTTTGCCCACGCCAAAAGGTCCAAGACAGGAGGGCCAGGAGTCGTGGTCAGCACCCACTCTGGCATTGAAGTCTCCAAGGAGAATGAGTTGTTCAGAGTTGGGGATGATCCTGACAGTTGTTGCGAGATTCTCGTAGAACTCGTCTTTTGCCTCTGGTGTGGCTGTCTGTGTTGGGGCATACACACTGACAAGGGTGACTGGGCCTTGAGTGGTGTTCAGGCGGAGGGTGAGGAGTCGTGCAGAGCCAGTGCTGCCCGGTTCCACCATCTTCAGCAAAGTGTTCTTCACTGCGAAGCCCACTCCGTGTTCCCTGTGTTCGTCACTGCCCTTTCCCTGCCAGTAGAACGTGTAGTCCTTCTCTCTCAGTGTGCCTGCATCAGCTAACCGTGTTTCCTGGAGAGTGGCGATATCCACTCCCAGTCTCTTCAGCTCATTATTGATGATGGCAGTCTTCCTGGTGTCGTTGATGTCCTTGAGGTTAGCAGCGAGTCCTGTCATCATAGTGCGGACGTTCCAAGTTCCCAGTTTTAGAGTTGGTCTCTTTTGTTTTATTGTCTTGCCTGGTGCGAAGGTTCTCAGCCTGCTGTTTGGATTTCTCCTTATCCCCATGCACCCAATGAGGAAAGCAAGCTGTGGCGGGACAACACCTTATTGGCTGGGGGCTGCCCAGCTTGAGGCGGGCGGTAGCTGTCCAGTGAGATCTGATGATCCCTCCCACCATCGGGAACAACCCCTGGCCCCACGCTCTATGCCAATTGAGCAATGGCTTATAACCGGTAACTGTCATTCCCCGTGTTTTGTCTACGCCAAAGGCGAAGCTGGAGTGTCCTCTCCAGTGATCCGGTGTTCTACCTTACAGCGTTGGGCGTTGGTAGGATTCAAGCCTGGGCAGGAAGATATGGAGGACAAGATGTTGCCCATGCAGCATGTCCCCCCTCTCCACGTCACTGATGAATCCAAAGGAACAGCAGGGCTGCTACAGTTTGGCACCAGCGCCGTTGCAGGAGCTGCCAGAACGATGTTGAGCACAACATAGAACTGCCTTAGGGGCTCCGACTCCGGATTTTTCCTCAGGGTTGACTCCCGAAGCCTTTCCCGTGACCGGGTATGCCGCAAGGCAGCAGAGGTTTGAAATCAGGGTTTACCTTCCCCTAGATGGGCTACCTTCCCAGGTTGACGAGCCACCATCTACCCGAAGCATCTGGTTTTAAGGCGCCAGAGATCCGCCCTCGCCCCTTCTCCTATTAGTAAAAGCAGTTCCGCCGGGCTCAGAGACTAAACCACACGGGCAGGCTAGGAGTTGGACTTAGTTGTCAGAGGCTTTTCGAGACGCACGCCATAAGGAGCATTTTATGAGCACTGGGAGCTTAACCCCAGTGCCGCTCCTGGCTATGACAACCTTGGAACCTTGGAACCAAGGTCCGCTGCCAACCGACTTCCCTGCTGGAGGGCGAGAAGCCGATCGACCTGGACCGTCTCGGTTGGAGTATGGTCAAAGACCTCCAGGAAGCGCCTCACGAATTGGTCATATGTGAGGGCGGCATAACTGGGCCTCGCCATTACAGCGTAGGTCCACGTTAAAGCTCGCCCCTCCAGGAGATTCCCGATATAACCAATTCGGCTATGATCTGAGGGAAAGTCTCCGGGCACACGGAGGAAAACGGACTCACACTACATAATAAACCCCCGCACTCCGCCGAGCTTACCGCTAAAGCGGGCGGGGGTTGGAACGGGTGAGAGCCGAACCGGTGCACTCGGAGCCTGCTGGACGGCCACTGGAGCAGCAGGAGCCACGCCACCCTGACGAGTCGGGGGGAACGACTGTTGGGGGTCCAAGCGGCCCAACCGGTTAGTCAAATTTAACAATTGATTGAAAATCACCTGTTGCTGATAGGCTAATTGATCCACTCGAGCCTCGAGAGTGGAAAACCGGTGTGCGAGCCCGCCGTCTGCCGAGCCGCTCTGCTGAAGCCGTACTGACATAACGTTCGGCTCAGGAGACGCACACACACAGGCTCAGAGTAGTTCAAATAGTTTATTTAGCAACAGGGGTGAATGGATGTGTGTCTGAGGAATGTTAATGTGTTGGTGGCGGCGTCTGCTTCAGGCACAGAGGCAGGAGACCGTACAGCCGGCAACCCTATGGGAGAGAACACAGAGACACAGGGTGACGGGCACACACCAACACAGGAGGAGAATAGGCGAGAGAGAAGCTTACTTGCTAGGGACAGATGACTGGCACAACAAGGACGGAACCCGGGAGACAGCCACCTGCAGGGCTCGGTGCAGCAGCAAGGAGCGACGAGGGAACGGGGTTGTCCGCCGCCGAGGAATCCACCTGTGCACAGGGGAGCAGACTGGAAAAGATGAGGTAAGGATCTCTTACCACACAGCGTCGTGCTGAAGAGTAGGTTGCTTCTCATTGAAGGGGGATGAAGTCTGACAGCTTCAGGCCGAAGCTCAGGGCGAGGCGGCTTATATTCCTCGCTGCTGATGATGTGCAGGTGTGCGTGCAGGTGGCGCCGCTGATGAGTGGCGCGGCGTGACATTAACTGGATTCAGGATCCCTTTTACATTATATGAGATTATTTTGGTTACACCCTGTTTCTCCATTGTGTTGTCTTATTTAGTATAACAGTGTGGTGGCCCTCTTTTATGCTACTCACAAACTGAAAGAACATTAAGAACATAAAAAACATTAAGAACATAGTGTGGAGAATGTGCGGAAGGATAAGACTGAGTTTATTCCTCAGGTTCAGCTTTATTCACAATCACATACTCCAACAATTTCAAAGCAGGAAAAAGAGGATGGATAGTCATCACATCTGTCTTTTATACCCCGGACATCAAAACTGCAGTCACATGGTGTTTAATCAAACATACAGTCACATGGTACTTAATCCCAGTCACAATGTAACCCCTCTGATCTTCACACCATCATCCTTTAGTCTCTGGTGGTCCAGAAATCTCTCCAGGTCATCTCCTTGAAACAAAGGCCAAATCTCACACTCTCCCGTTATCTCTCGGAGGCTCAGTCCCTTTGTTCCCTGAGACGTGCAGCACACAATAAACACACAGCAATATATTTGTGGAGCATATGTAACCAACATATGTGCCCACATGACCCCCCCAAACGTCTAAGATGGAACAATCATAACCAGAGATGCATGACATAATAACATTACTACATATCAATCCACCAGTTGCCTAGGTCTAAGTCTTCTGCCGTATTTGCTGTAAGCCGGCTTTACTGCCTCTGCAGTGTCCTCCTGCTGTGGAACTGTTGCCTGTGGATTAGAACTGTTAGTCAATCTCTGTGGGTGTTCTGGAGAATGCCCTCTAGGGGGTCTGCCGCTACGGGAGGCCCTCGCCAACTGCACTGCTTCATCCGCCAAAACAAAAGCGGGTTTGAGTCTGTTTATACCAATTACCTCCTTTCTGTCTCCCAAATCTAGCAAAAAATGCTTCTCTCCTGTTTCCAGCACCCTGAACGGTCCATCGTACAGCGGCCGCAAGTTTGGGCGATGGGCATCATGTCTGACAAAAACAAACTCCGCATTTTTTAAAGCTTTCGGCACAAAAACGCGAGGGAAGCTGTGATGAACCGGGCCAGGAAGCATGTTTGATCCCATGTCGCTCTGCAACCGCTGAGTGGGGGGGAAATTTGGCGCAGGATTATCGGGGAGAAATTCCCCTGGCAGCCGGAGAGGCTGTGCAAAAACTAACTCACCTGGGGAGGCTTGCAAATCCTCCTTAGGTGCAGAACGCAACCCCAATAAAACCCATGGAAGTCTGTCTGCCCAATTTGTATCCGTAAGCGACGCTCTGAGGGCTGCTTTCAATGACCTATGGAAACATTCGCATAAACCGTTAGCCTGGGGGTTGTACGCGGTAGTGCGGTGGATCGTTACCCCCAGGCTGCGGGCCATCGATGACCAGAGCTCAGAAACAAATTGAGGACCTCTGTCGGATGTTATGTCCGACGGAACTCCAAAGCGCGCTACCCAAGCTGTTAAAAACGCGCGTGCCACCTCCTCGGCTGTGGTTGATGCCAGTGGGACCACTTCTGGCCAACGCATGGTGCGGTCCACCATTGTCAAAAGGTGTGTGTACCCCTGTGACGACGGAAGGGGGCCTACCAAGTCGACATGCACATGATTAAAGCGCTTAGCCGGGATGTGAAAAGGCTCCAAAGGAGCTCTAGTGTGTTTGTGTATTTTGGCTCGCTGACAAGCTATGCAGGCTGTCGCCCATTCCTTGACCTGTTTGCGCAACCCCGGCCATACAAATTTCTCTCCTACCATTTTGACCGATGCGCGCACCCCCAGGTGCGCCAGAGAATGGATCGAGTCAAAAACGCGGCGGCGCCACGCAGCTGGTACCACCGGATGCGGCCGTCCAGTGGAGATATCGCAGATTAGGGGGGGCATACCAACTTGCAGCACCCTGTCCTCCAGCCTTAACCCTGTTGGTCCAGACTGGAGCGCGCACACGTCCGCATCGCTAACCTGCTCCGTGGCCATGGCTGCATAATCTAACCCTACGCGGACCGGGGCTGCGTGCGCTTCCGCGTCACTACCCTGGCCCGCGGCCATGGCTGCAGAGTCTGCCCCCACGGGGCCTGGAGCCGCCACAGCACGTGAGAGGCAGTCTGCCACTACATTATATTTACCTGCGACATGCTGGATATCGGTGGTGAACTCCAATATCGCGGCCAGCTGTCTCTGCTGCCGGCTCGACCAAGGTTCCGAAATCTTGGCCATCGCAAAAGTCAGCGGTTTGTGGTCCACGAACGCGGTGAAACGGCGCCCTTCCAGCCAGAACTAGAAGTGGCGGATGGCCAAGTGTAGAGCCAACAACTCCCTGTCGAACGCGCTGTATTTTCGCTCGCTATCACACAAAGTTTTGCTGAAAAACGCGAGCGGTTGCCAGGTCCCAGCTACATACTGTTCAACGACCGCCCCTACGGCTACATCGGACGCGTCAGTCGTGAGCGCCATGCGGGCCGTTGGAACTGGGTGTGCCAACAAGGCAGCGTTTGCCAGGGCTGATTTGACTTGAGAGAATGCGCGCTCCTGCTCAGGAGACCATTCGATTTTATTCATGGGTTTTTGTTTTTTTAGTGCAGCGTACAATGGTTGCATGAGCTGCGCTGCGCTGGGGAGGAAACAGTTATAAAAATTAACCATTCCCAAAAATTCCTGTAACGCTTTGACCGTTTGAAGTTGGGGAAAATTTGTTATTGCGCGCACTTTATCGGGCAGAGGGACCGCTCCTTCTGGCGAAATGCAATGCCCCAAAAAATCAATCTGCGCTACCCCAAACTGACACTTCGCTGGGTTAATTATTAACCCGTGCCCTGCCAACCTCCGGAAAACTGCTGTGAGGTGGCTTTCGTGTTCGTCTTCGGACGTGCTGGCTACCAAAATGTCGTCCAAATAGACGAACACGAAAGGGAGGTCACGTAGGACCGCGTCCATCATGCACTGGAACATCTGTGCTGCACCCTTGAGTCCGAAAGGCATGCGCAAAAACTCAAAAAGCCCGAAAGGAGTTATTACCGCTGTTTTGGGTATGTCCTGAGTGCGCACTGGAACCTGATGGTAACCGCGTACTAAATCTATTTTAGAAAAAATGCACGCCCCCGCCAAATGAACCGAAAAATCTTGGATATGCGGAATTGGGTAGCGGTCGTGTGCAGTGGCGTTATTCAACCGGCGGAAATCACCGCAAGGTCGCCACGAGCCATCAGCCTTTGGGACCATGTGCAGTGGTGAAGCCCAGGGGCTTTTCGAACGCCTGATGGTGCCCAGTTTTTCCAGGTTGGCAAACTCCTCGCGCGCTATGGTCAGTTTAGCTGAGTCCAGGCGCTGAGCTTTTGCAAAAACGGGCGGGCCGGTGGTAGTGATATAATGTTCCACCCCATGTTTAGCCACTGTCGCCGAAAATGTTGGGACTGTGAGTGCTGGGAACTGAGTGAGGAGTGCGTGGAACTTACCACCCGCAGCTGTGACGTTGGCTTGTGCAGTTGGCGGTGCCACTCGAGCTGTGCAGGGAATAGAGTGAAAGGAGAGTACATTAACCAGACGTCTGTTAGCAAGATCAACCAATAAACCATGTGAGCACAAAAAATCGGCCCCTAACATGTTGAAATTGACTGCCGCTACAACAAAAGTCCACTTAAATGCACGGCCCTGCAAAGACAGAAGTAGAGTCTTCTCACCAAAGGTCTTAATCGCTGAGCCATTCGCTGCTGACACCCGGGGACCCTTAGACGGCGTCAGCCGGTCCGCGTAGGAAGGCGTGATGAAACTCAGCTGGGAGCCTGTGTCCACGAAGAAATACCTCCCCGAACGTGCATCCGTCAGGTAGAGCAGCTTGTTCTCCTCTCCGAGGGCTGCAGCCGCTACCGACCCCCGGTCTTGGCGTTTCCCGAACGCTTGAAGTGGCACGGTGGGAGGCACTTGTGTGCCCTCTCTGCAAAGCGGCGATGATAGAAGCAAAGGACGTCGTCCGCTCCGTGTCGCCTGGTCCTTGCTGCTGCCGTCGTCGGTGAGTCTGGTGCTGCAACCACTGGCCCCATGCCGTCTCCGGACGTTGTGCCTAGCTCTGCTGCTGCGGCCGAAACCGTGCTCCATTTGTGGGCGTCGACAAGTCATTGCGCCTCCTTGCTCAGCCCATGGTAGTCTCGCCGGGCCAACAGAGGTGAGCCTGCCAGGGTAACTCTCACCGCTGGCGGCAGGGTCCAGAGGAAAAGGTGGGCGAACATAAAGTCATAATACTCGGAGTCTCTCAGCCTCAGCATTTTCACCATCAGGTCTACGGGTCTGTCGTTCTCCGACTCCGTCAACGCAAGGAGCCCCTCTGCTCGCTGTTGCACCGAGGGGGTGAAGTGGCTGATAAGCGCAGCCTTCAATGCGCTGTATTTGTCGCTGTCCGGTGGGTGATTGACCTGATCCTCCACCCTCTGGACTGTGTGGCTGTCCAGCTTTGTCACCACATGGTAGAATTTCGTGTCGTCTCTCGAGATTCTCCGGAGGTTGAACTGCGCCTCGACCGCGCTAAACCAGGAGCGCGGACATTAGGCTGGCTTCTGCCGAGCCCCGCTCGGGAGAATTATCTCTGCTCATGCTTCGTCGTAAGGTCACCAGTGTGGGGAATGTGCGGAAGGATGAGACTGAGTTTATTCCTCAGGTTCAGCTTTATTCACAATCACATACTCCAACAATTTCAAAGCAGGAAAAAGAGGATGGATAATCATCACATCTGTCTTTTATACCCCGGACATCAAAACTGCAGTCACATGGTGTTTAATCAAACATACAGTCACTGTACGGTAAGGAAATTTCTAAGTGACCCCAAACTTTTGAACGGTAGTGTATGTGCCAACAATAGTATATAAAACTTTAAAAAAAAAAACTGACGAAAGATCTTCCTGCGCTGAGGTCTTTCTAGCGACCTTAGAAGAGCCTTGTTGGTGCGTTGGCTCTGAAGGAAATTCCTCAAACTCTGTTACGTGTTGAGGGCCCTCTCTTACCCCTGTAAGTTGTCCCATGTTTTTAACGTGAATTTCAGATCCCAATCCGAACTTGTAATGATTTTTTTTTTTTTTTTATGCCTATACCCTATGAAATTGTGTGCAACCTCCCACCACCGTCACAGCAAACAATCACGTTAATACAGTATTTGTAAGTGTGGAGAGTTCATGTGGTTCATTGTCACATTTCTATTTTAACAAGTTTTTTTTTTAAAGACTTTATTTGTTTCTAATATTATGACTGTTCCATGAAATGTTTTACCACTTGATACTTGCTGATTCTGCATCTCCTTTAATGTTTGTTACCTTGTAGGAGGAGGGTTGGATGTGCAGATTGATTAAAAATATCGTTATTCCCTCCTGAAAACGCTCAGTTTTTCCTTATAGCCCTGGCGCTGGGTTTCCCGCTGCTGGCCGGTGGATTTTGAGGGTCTCTGTGTGGACCACGTTTGAGCCTTGATTCTTTTGATCGGGTCTGCTGTGGGTTTATACACCGTTACCGGGAGCCCTCTTCTCGCCATATCCGTGGTTGCTTCTTCCGCCGAGTTGTAGAGACACGTCTCATCCCTGTAAAAAACCCGCAGCTTCGCCGGAAATGGAGTTTGAAAGCGCAGTTTCTTCTCTCGTAGTACCTTTTTAGCATTGTTGTATTCCTGACGGTTTTTAAGGACCTCCGGGGCGTAGTCGTGCTCCACAAAAACTTTTCTTTCTTGGTGCATAAATCCTTTTTTCTGCCAAGCCAGTCTCAAAACCTCCTCCTTTGTTTTGAAGGTGGAGAACTTAACCACCACCGAAAGCGGGGGCACTTCCACCGACGGCCTTGGGGCTAATGAACGGTGCGCCCTTTCCATCTTCAAGTCGGTGGATTGGGGAATTTCCAACTTCTCTCTCAGTATGGATTCCATGCATGCAGCCATTGTGGTGAAACTGTCCTCGACTCCTTCTTTCAGACCATGAATTCTTATGTTGTCTCTTCTTAGTCTTCCTTCTTGGTCGGTTAGCTTAGCCTCCAGTCTTGACTGTCGTTTGAGTAGTTCCAGCACGGCTTCTTCCAGCCCTTTTATTCTTTCCTCTGCTTCCATGATTCGGTCCTCAGCCTGGTCCACTCTGCTGTTTGTCCTTTTTATTTCGTCTTTAATTTCACGAAATTCGGCCCAACACTCTCAGCGAAATTGTCTTAATTCTTGAAGTACCATTTTTAAGCTAACCGTGTTGCTAGTGGCTAGCAACACGGAGCAACACGGAGCAACACAGGAGCTGAATGAGGCTAGCAGCTAGCCTCATTCAGCTCCTCCGCTTCCGAGTGGTCATTGTCCTCCAGGTCAGATTCTCCGGCCGATGCGCGTCTTGGCCTGGGAAATGTCGATCTCTTCTGTTTTCCTTTAGGCATAATGACTGTCTTTTGATTTTCACTCTTCCAAAAATCCGTTAAATCTGATTTTCAAGGTATTTTCACGGATCGGGTCTGGGAGCTTCAGCGTTAAGCTGCTATCACCATGGTGTCCAGACCGGAAGTCTTAAGTGATTTCTTGAATGAGAACAGTTGTGGCAGTAGACAGGCCTGGGTGTGGCTAGAGAAATTGAACTCAGCTTTCCAAAGATGTGATAAACCACAATTAATTTATGTTTTAACAGGGAGGGGGGCAATCACTTTTTCACACTGGGTAATGTAGGTTTGGATTCTTTATTTACCCTTAATAATAAACACCTTCATTTAAAAACTGCATTTTGTGTTTACTTGTGTTATCCTTGTCAAATATTTAAATTTGTTTGATGATCTGAAACATTTAAGTGTGACAAACATACAAAAAAAAAAGAGAAATCAGGAAGGGGGCAAACACTTTTTCTCACCACTGTATTTTTTATATCACACATCATCATGAGAAACATTGTATTGAATCAACTGAAGTCTACAAGGGAACTTTAGCAGTTCTTTGATGCCTTTACAGTTCACTGTTACAAAATATAACAAATTAGCCTCATTTGTGGAATTGCATATGCTCCAGAAACACACAGCTGCTCTCTGCCTGCCTGTTGTGATGCTGTGTTGGCCACACCGCGTCGTTCCTGTCCATGTGTTCACACTGGCATATGATCTGTGTTCACTGACACAGAGTGTGTGTCTCCCTCTGTTTCCAGTGGAAGAGGCTCAGGAGGGCTAATGGTTTTTGACAGGGCAGAAAATTGATGAAGTGGTTGATCAAAAGCTCAGTGCTAGAAGGCTGTTGAATGACAATTTTGGGTCACAGCAAGTGCAAAATATCCGATCAGAGTTCTAGTACTAAGATCCCAACGCAGTTTGGTGCACAGTATCCAAAGGTGATTAAACGTGACATTCAAATTGCAGGTTTGTAAGAGAGATATGCGTGTTTGCAGGGAAGGTTTTTTTTTAAACTTCCGTGGGAATGAGCCAAGACACTTGCTGCCATGGCCCCAAAATTATTTTTCACAAAAATGGGCTGACATCTCTATTTTTGATAATGCAGCAATATACATCGTTACATAATGAAGTTACTACGATATACAGTACAGTGTGCCGCAATTTACGTACTATATGCAAATGTATTAATGAATTTTGCCAAAGATGGGGGGGGGGGGGGCAAAGAAGTATAAAGGCACCATTTGATGTGATACCTGCTTGAGCCAATGAGGCAGCTTGTCACCACAGAAGCAGGGCAAATAGTGTGATAAAGCAATTAAGACAGGCCTTGACAAACCTTAACGATCTTTTGACTGAGCCCCCCCCAACTGCAGAGCTTGTTAAACCTCACATGTCTGTGCAGGTAGCCCACCAATGAGCCAAATCTGCATGATGTAAGGAATTAATCTCCTTGCTGTAGCAAAAAGGAGATGAGACCTTCGAAAGAGCTGGAAATGGGAAATGAGAGCAGAGTCTTGACTGATTTTGTTTTTCATATAATTTGGATTCATGCCATATGATGTTTCTTCTCTTTGGCATTTATAGAGATTTAAAAAAAAAGGCTTTCACTCCCTGTACACTAAGTTAAAGTTAAGTTAATCCTTTCCATAGCATGTGGCACACCATGTGGTGCATGGAGCGGCGCCTATCTCTGTTTCACTGACCCTAGGCCACACAGCTACTGTAAGTAGTAAAAGCTACTGGGGCTGGGAACGATCCCAAATTTCCAGAATCGATTCAATTCCAATTCTTGAGATTCTGAATTGATTCAATTCCAATTTGATTCGATCCGATCATTGTAATAGCTATTTTACTTGCCAGGAAAAAAAATAAAAAATCTTCCGGGACCTAATACCGAAAATTGTACCAAGAATATTCTAACTTTGTTAATACATAAATTATCACATAAAGAGCTGACCCAAAATCAGTTACAATAATGCACTTTTTATTATTTAACTTATGATTTCACAAAGTGCTCACAAGTGCTTTCTTTAGTGCAAAGGGTGTGTAGTGTCAAGTTAACAACCCAGAGTAAGTAAACAATTTTAATGCATGAAGCATATAGACATAATCTCACTGTATTTCAGTCCCTCCAGGATTTTGTCAGCTGTTTTTGTGATTATTGTGGCCCAAAAAGCTTGAATTTGTGGGAGCTTTTCCAAAAAGTTGTGACATTTTTAGAGTTTTTTCGCACTGAAAGTTGTGTGAGGACGTACAGGTTTTAAAGTAGCTGCTTTTTCCATAGTTTACAGTGATGCTGTTCTATGTAACACCACAAGAAAAGCACAGGATTGCCAGAAAATTCCTGTTAAACAGTGATTTATGTAGAATCAAATGCTTAGTAAAGCTGTCAAAAAATGACCAACATTGTATTCTTGCTGAGAACTTAAACTAAAAAAAGAAATAAAAGAATTAGTCATTACAACAACTAAATTGCACTGAATGCACATTAGAGTATGGAGCAAATTATGGCAGCACCTTCTTGAATCTTGAATTTGAAAACTAAGACCCCTGAAAAAATTGCAGTTTCAAAAATTGCACCCCTGCAGAAGCAAGGATGGCTCCTCCACTGACAACCTCTTCCCTTCAGAAGGTCTTAGTGCAGGATGGAGCTTGGAGTGGAAATCCAGTCTTCACAGATCTGAAGGGGAGATGAAAAGGAGAATAGCTTCCAAAGTCAAATTAATCATATTTTTAAATCCCCACATCACAGTAGGGTTTGATAATTTAGTTTCTTTCATTTTTTGTTGTTTTTATTCTAACTACAAATTAACTTTCAAAGTTTGAAAAGTTTCAGTTCATTTCCTGGGAAAATTTGTTCATTTCAGTTTAGTTCTATTGAGTAAAAATTGCTTGTTGTACTGCAGCCTTTATTAATTCTGCCATTTTTATTTTATTGTGATTGGTTATCTTCAAATCTCTCACATAAGTGCTAGAAGTCCATACTCTCTAAAAAATACACCTTTATTCTGCATTTATTCACAGCGCTTAACCAACAGTTAACTACTGTATCCATAAAAGAAAACACCATCATGCTGGATAAATTATTAATTTACCACACAAATGTTAAAAGAAACAAATGATATTTTACTTACAATTTCAGCAGCACCACGTCTCCCTCTGTGTTCATGAGTTTCAGCCAGTCTCTCTGAACTTTCAGTTTCAAGTGTTTATCAGTCCTCAACTTTATGTTCCCACTCAGCGCTGCATGCAGTACAAAACAGTTTATGCCCGCTTTATGAAAAATACTAGGAAACTGTCGAGGGCAGTCTTTACGGTGACTTTTGTTGATAAATTAAGAGACACGCATGTCAACTCTGCTCATGTAAACACGGAAGTGAGCCGCAGGGAACTCTTGCCGGAGAGAACCATTTTAACACCACAGAAGAAAAACTAGCATATCCGTTAACTTGTTAGCTCCGTTAGCGCTCCGGGTGTTTCTGGTTCTTCTCCACTGTTCCTGGCTCACTGACCCGGTTTCAACCCGATCAGACTCAGCAGACGTCCACAGATGTAAAAGCATTATATTAAAAGATCAATCCGCAGATTTTGTGGATTGATATCGGCTCACTCAAACGTGGATCGATCCAGATTGTTGTATCAATCTTTTGAACCCACCCCTAAAAGCTACAGAGGAGGGTCAGTCCTCTGGTAGCTCTGTGCAGAGCTGTCTTGCTCTGGACAGGTCCAAGCGCCTTCTTGATGCCATCGTACATCCCTCTAATGTTGCCTGTAGCAGCAGCTGTCTGGATGTCTTCACTGAGCTCTGTCCAGTATTTATTGGTGCAATGCCTGGTAGTCTGATGAGCCTTGCTCCTGGCAGCCCTGAGAATCTGCAGGCTCTTCTCACTGGGGGACTGCTTATATTCAGTGAGGACGGTGCGCTTGGCTTCGATGACGTGAGTCATCTCTGTGTACTTGGCCTCAAACCAGTCGTGAGACTTGGAGGACTTCTTCCCAAAGGTAGCCAAGGTGGTGTGGTGCACGGTGTCCCGCAGTACTTCCCACTTCTCTGTGGCAGAGTCTTTGGGGTGTGAGGTTTGCATTTCCTCCTTGAACGTCTCTGCAAACTTTTCCACGAGATCTGGTTGAAACATCTTGCTGACATCAATGCGGGGGTTCCCTTGTTTCTTTGAGCGGTGGATCCTCTTTGGCCGTAGCCTGATCTCACAGCAGACCAGGGAGTGATCTGTGTCGCAGTCCGCTCTGTGGTAAGAGTGTGTGTGGAGGACGTTCTTGATGGCGGCACGCCTGACCTTTTGGTAAACGTCTGGCTTTGCTGGCAAAAGTTGGTAAAAGTTAATGATAGTTGGTGTTTGTTGGCAAACGGTGGCAAAAGTTGTGTTCTTTGAAAATTTTCAGCATGCTGAAAATTTGCCAACGTTTGGAAATACACGTTGGTGAAAGTTGTGCTCAGTTTGTAAAAGTTCCTGAGCACTGGGTTAAGTTATGCAGAGTTTGCCTAAGTCGGCCTAGGTTAAACTCCACTGGCAAACGCTGAGTGAAATGCTGGTGGAAGCAGATGTGTTTTGATCGAAACTCACTTCAGACATGCACAGACACAAGAGAAGTGCTGAAGAAGTGTCGCTGTCCATGGTGCTGGAATGCCAAAAGCTGAGAGAAGGGAAAAGTTAAAAAAGAAAAAAAAAAAAAAAATAAAAAAAAAAAAAAAAATATATATATATATATATATATATATATAATCCCCAAAATGGGATAGTAACAACATAGGAATATAAAATAAATATGTGAAAGACAATTTACATCGTGAGGGTATAGGCTTTGTGATTCTTTTTGGCCCGTGACTTGGCTGAAACTTTTCCTGAAGAGAGAGGCGTGACGGCCCCCAGCGACCTCAAAGTGGACCTCTCCCACGAGGGGCTCCCATGTTTCGGGACAGCAGCAGGAACAGCAGCATTAGCACATGGTGAGCCATTTGGTAGTTCTTCGTTATCGTGGGCATTCTTGGCACGCCTCTTTTGAGGCACTGCTGCCTTTCCTCTCCCTCGCATAGTCCAAAACACTGAAATTATCCACAGAAATGTGTGCCCAAGGGAGATGTGTTCACTCCAAAAGCAGGTCCAGAATGGCAGGAAGC
Source organism: Pholidichthys leucotaenia (assembly GCA_020510985.1). NCBI lineage: Eukaryota > Metazoa > Chordata > Actinopteri > Cichliformes > Pholidichthyidae > Pholidichthys > Pholidichthys leucotaenia. Next base: position 166,864,899 of record CM035847.1, on the reverse strand, counting down.
CTCCACAAATGTTGGTCTTTATATGTGCTGAGTATTTGCTTGCTTAAGTTAACCTAAGTTGGCAACAGCTACACATACGCTAGTCTAAGTTGGCAAAAGTTTGCCAATGCTGAATGCAACGCTGGCAAATGCTAGCAAAAGTTCATAAAAGTTTGTAAAAATTGGTGTGTGCTGGATTAAAAGAAACTTGCTCACAAACACAGTGTCACCGACATTTGGATTAATTTCTCTGATTTTTCAAAACGTCTATAAAAGTCAGTCCAAATTCTATAGTGTGAACCCAGTTTAACCTGAAACCAGGGCAAAATTACAAGGAAAGAAATCTGAATTTATAAGACAAAAGTCACAGATTCATGAGAAAAATTGCTAATTTATGAGGAAAAATGTAATATATCTACAATAGCAACACTGAAAATGTATAAGAAAATGAGAAGTGTATTTACAAAAGGTTCACTAAATTCTTAGAAAAAAAATACGTTTTTGAGAAAACATCACAAAAATTACAAGAGAAAAGTTACAAATTTAAAAGAAAAAATTTTTAATTTTTTAAAAGAAAAAATATCAAAGGAAAAGACATAAAAGGGAAAAATAATGATGAAAAGAAAAAAATCAAATTCCAATAAAAATGTAAATTTGTGAGTGAAAAACGCCTAACCTTATCACAAAGTTACAAAGTTTTGTAGAAAAAAAAATTGTTTTTAAATCTGGAGGGCCAACGTAGACAAAAATGGCAAATGGGCTGTTGCCCAGGCAACAACAGCCTGTACCTCTACATGTCCTTGGTTGATGTTGTTTAAATGTGCCTTTCGAAGTGTGTTTAGCACCTAAAGAATCAGATACTTTCCTTTGGCATCAGTAATTGATCTGTTTAAATGACAGTAGTGTGTTGGTGAATTCAATACTTTGTCACATCTATTGTATCTTCAGTAGTTTCACATTTTTTTTATTTATATATTGCCTAAACAAACAAACAAAACTTGATGTCCTTTGCGTTTGAGATAGTCATAATACAATAAAATGCTGAAATATTTTGTCCTTAAAGGTTTGCTGAACAGTATCTCATAACAAAATGAAAAACGTCAAGCTACAGTACATCACATGTACTGATACATAAAAACAACCCTCCACAGCTGTTGTGTTTCAGCTGAGTTTGTCAACATCACTGACTGAGCAGATGTGCCAGTGAAGCAATTCATATATTCTGCATCCATAAGGAGTGATGAGCAAGACTTTATCCTTTTCTTTCTACCAAACCCATATGTAACTTCAAATCCTAAATTAAATAGAGTGTTATGTCAGTGAAAATGAGGATATACATATATACTGTATATAGTATGTACTGTTTTACATAAGTTAGAGGGTGAAGAGGAAAGAGAACCAAAGGCGAGCAGAGAGGGAATAACGCGATGAAAGTGTTCCCTGTGCTGGACTTTTTATAGAGCATAGGGCTTTGGGTTACATTCTCATCCCAAGAAGTCATACTAATGGACACAGAGCATTGATATCTGCTGGGTTGCATGGCATCAGGCTGCCATGCATTCCACTTACACATAAAGGTATTTGCATACGGTACATAACAACACACATAAGGCACATGCACATTCATTCACTCACTCAGCACTGCGTTTATTTGTGCACCACCCCCACACGTCTTTCCAGAGAAAGAACTGAAGGAAAGCACAGTGCATGTGCTATTAGTAGGAACTCTGTGAAACTGAACATACATGCAAAGAAATCAGTAGAACAACCAGACATTTCTTGGCTGTGCATGGTCCTCATTTAGGTACTGTATGTACATAATTCAAGATGCCTAAAAATAGACCTGAGGTAAATAATGCAGAGCCCATTAAAGCAGGTGAAAACAAACACATGGGGGTAGGAAGGGTGAGTGAAAGGATTACACTGGTCAACACCAAATTTATTTAAGTTTTTTTAGCTGATTTAGGACAATTTTGATGTGCTGAGTCCAACAATCACATTGGTTTGGCTTAATCAGCTCAACTTTTTGAATTATGGCCACATGTTGTTTTATACATTTTTGTTTACATGTACGGGTATTTTCGTTTTATATGATGCAAAATTCTTTTTTATGTCTTGAAATTCTCCGAATTTTGAACAATGATGACGTAACATTCAATTTACATGTACTTACCTTTATATAAAGGTAAGTACATGCACAGTACTAAGTAAGTACTAAGTACAGGTTTTTACTTAGCACCTGATCGAGAGAAACAAATGTCATTTTCGGATTCAGCAGTGCAAAATTGTCTTAAATCAGTTGAAAAACACAACTTACGAAACAATTATTTTTGTAACCCTGTGTTATTGGTGACAGGTGTAGAGGAAGAAAGGTTAGAGGAACAGGGTGTAGTCTGTGTTTGCCACAGTTCATTGAAATGAATGAGAAAAACAAAGTTAGGAAAAAATACGAATGAACAATGAAGAGTAGCTGATCAACACCTGATCACATTTTTTGAACAAATAAACAAAAAAAAAAACCAGAAGTCATTTGCATTTTCTTTTTTAGCATCCAGGAATGATAAACGACTGTCATGCAAAATTTAATCATAAAGAAGAGACTCATCTTCATTGAAGTCCTTTACTCTGTTCTTAATTGGTTTAAGTCCTACCTCACAGACAGGAACTTTTTTATAAGTATGGATACATGTTCTTCCAGAGTCTACAAAATAAACTGTGGTGTGCCCCAAGGTTCAATTTTAGGTCCAATACTTTTTAATCTGTACATGCTGCCCCTGGGGGATGTTATCAAGAGACATGGCATTAATTGCAATAGTTACACTGACAACACACAACTGTATATTGCTGTGTCTCCTGATGACATGGAACAGGGATGGCAATTTTCCGCCGATCCGCGGATTTCCGCCGATTTATTTTCAAATTGATCATTTCTGTGAATCGTCTAAATCCGTTGAGAAAATTTTAGGGGGGGTAAGGTACCTTATTGTTACCGATTTTAGCGAAAATCAACACGATTACATAAGCGCTCGGCGCTTCCCCGGAAGTCGTCTCCCGCAATAACCCGGATGTGTTGTGTTCAAGCTACTGCTGTATTGCAGTAGCTTGACAGCCCTGCGATTTGATAGTTGCAAACGATTGGACCAATCAAATGGCTCGCTGTATGCTTTTTCAAAGATTCATGGCGGCATGTTCTCAGGGATGTTATTTTCTGCTAATTCGCTGAATTCCGCTTTATTTTATCTTCCAGGAAGATAAAGTACGTTAAGTACGTTAGCGGCTTGTGGTCCACGAACGCAGTGAAGCTGCGCCCTTTCAGGCAGGACCGTAAGTGGCATATGGCCAGGTGGAGAGCCATTAACTCTGTTACTGGCGGCGTACAACGGCTGTTTGAGCTGGGCTGCGCGGGGGATGAAATGGTAATAAAAGTTAACCATCCCCTTTTATGATTCCAAACAGTTTGAAATTGACAGTGCACAGTGGACATTGAGTCATAACTTTTGAATATTTCTAAGACTTGGCTACATCAGTGATTGTGCAAAATGAACTGCTCAAGTCTCAATGGAGATTGAAACTGGTGAGCTGAAATGAATGCTGAAATTATAAAAAGTAATGGTATGTTGGAATTTTATTTCTATTATGGAATAGATAAAATTAACTGATTTTGATTTGATCAAGTGTTAAAGCATGTGATGGATAATGCTTGTTGGAATATTTTAGGAATGCTATCTTCTTGGAACATAAGTCAGTATTATACAGTAATAAGTGGCATTCAGCTGTTTGTTTTATGTCATTTAAGCACAGTTCTGGTACTTAAAAATCATAAAAACCCAGGAGCTTTGGGGGGCTTTGCACCCCTTGAACCCCCACCCACCCACCGGGGCTCTGCCCCGGACCCTGCTGGGGGACTGTGTCCCCCAGACCCCCTGCTGAATTTTCAGATCATTTCCCCAACCCCAAATCACATCGCTGGTTCGTGTTGGAATTCTGAGCTTTCAGTATTGTTTTCAGCGGAATTATGAGATTTTTATCGAAGGATCAGGAGTCATCAGTGCTAGAAATAGACAAAAGTATCAAAAATAAGTTCCAATGGAATTGGCTTGAGAGAAAAGTGACGGTAAAGGTGAAAATTGGCTCCAAGTTCGACCAGGTAACAGAAACACTCGGACAATTTCTGAAGAAACCAGAAAAGGAGATGAAGTTCAAAGTTCAGAGACTGACACAGCTTGCTGCCAAAAAGAAGAAAGTTTCACATTAGAAGTGACTTGGTGACCAGTGTAAATAGTGTAATAAACTCTTATAGAACTGTTAAATATGTTGGACTAAAGACAGTGAGACAACATTGAAGAAAAAGGAAGTTAACTTTTCATTAAATTTAATGATTTATCTAAGTCTAGTATTTCCTTTTTTTTTTTTTATCATTTTTTCAGTCTAAATTACTTCTGTTTTACTGAAAACCTCCCAGCTTCAGAGGGGCTGCGCCCCCCCAGCCGCCCCATAAGTCAATCGACCAAATTAGATTTCAGCTGAAATCAGAATTTCCTGTTGCCCTCCCTGATGGAAGCAATTAAGACCCTTTTAACCTGCATTTTAGACATTAAGTCATGGATGGCAGCAAACTTCAGCTCAACCAGGATAAAACTGAAGTTTTAGTCATCGGTCCTGAAGCTCAGAGACAGAAAATTTTTTCCAAAATTACATAGCTGGTCCTTTACCCCATTGCAACATGTTAAAAATTTGGGTGTCATTTTAGACTCTGAGCTAACTTTTACTCCACACATTAAAAATGTAACACGAAGAGGGTTTTACCATCTAAAGAATATAGCCAAAGTCTGGTCACTTCTCTCTCGAGCAAACACGGAGATACTGATGCATGCTTTTATCACCAGTCATATTGATTGCTGTAATGCCCTGCTCTCTGGTCTTCCCAAAAAGACAATTTCAAATCTGCACTTATTACAGAATTCAGCTGCACATGTTCGGACGAGGACCAGATGGCAGGCTCACGTCACGCCAGTTTTAAGATCACTGCATTGGTTCCCCGTGTCCTTCAGGATTGATTTTAAGGTTCTTCTAAGATAAGATAAGATAAGATAAGATAAGATAAGCCTTTATTAGTCCCACAATGGGGAAATTCCAGGATTGCAGCAGCACAGGGATAGCAGCACTCAGAGCAATAATTAATAAGATAAGATAATAAGAACAAATGAATATACATACAGTGGGGCAAAAAAGTATTTAGTCAGCCACCAATTGTGCAAGTTCTCCCACTTAAAAGATGAGAGAGGTCTCCAATTTTCATCATAGGTATACCTCAACTATGACAGACAAAATGAGAAAAAAAAATCCAGAAAATCACACTGAAGGATTTTTAATGAATTAATTGGTAAATTCCTCTGTAAAATAAGTATTTGGTCAATCCCAAAAGTTCATCTCAATACTTTGTTATATACCCTTTGTTGGCAATGACAGAGTTCAAACGTTTTCTGTAAGTCTTCACAAGGTTTTCACACACTGCTGCTGGTATTTTGGCCCATTCCTCCATGCAGATCTCCTCTAGAGCAGTGATGTTTTGGGGCTGTCTCTGGGCAACACGGACTTTCAACTCCCTCTAAAGATTTTCTATGGGGTTGAGATTTGGAGATTGGCTAGGCCACTCCAGGACCTTGAAATGCTTCTTACAAAGCCACTCCTTCGTTGCCCGGGCGGTGTGTTTGGGATCATTGTCATGCTGAAGACCCAGCCATGTTTCATCTTCAATGCCCTTGCTGATGGAAGGAGGTTTTCACTCAAAATCTCACGATACATGGCCCCATTCATTCTTTCCTTTACACGGATCAGTCGTCCTGGTCCCTTTGCAGAAAAATAGCTCCAAAGTATGATGTTTCCACTCCCATGCTTCACAGTAGGTATGGTGTTCTTTCTCCTCCAAACACGACAAGTTGAGTTTTCATCAAAAAGTTCTATTTTGGTTTCATCTGACCATATGACATTCTCCCAATCCTCTTCTGGATCATCCAAATGCTCTCTAGCAAACTTCATGCGGGCCTGGACATGTACTGGCTTAAGCAGGGGGACACGTCTGGCACTGCAGGATTTGAGTCCCTGGCAGCGTAGTGTGTTACTGATGTAGCCTTTGTTACTTTGGTCCCAGCTCTCTGCAGGTCATTCACTAGGTCCCCCCATGTGGTTCTGGGATTTTTGCTCACCGTTCTCGTGATCATTTTGACCCCACAGGGTGAGATCTTGTGTAGAGCCCCAGATCGAGGGAGATTATCAGTGGTCTTGTATGTCTTCCATTTTCTAATAATTGCTCCCACAGTTGATTTCTTCACACCAAGCTGCTTACCTATTGCAGATTCAGTCTTCCCAGCCTGGTGCAGGTCTACAATTTTGTTTCTGGTGTCCTTTGACAGCTCTTTGGTCTTGGCCATAGTGGAGTTTGGAGTCTGACTGTTTGAGGTTGTGGACAGGTGTCTTTTATACTGATAACGAGTTCAAACAGGTGCCATTAATACAGGTAACGAGTGGAGGACAGAGAAGCCTCTCAAAGAAGAAGTTACAGGTCTGTCAGAGCCAGAAATCTTGTTTGTTTGTAGGTGACCAAATGCTTATTTTACCGAGGAATTTACCAATTAATTCATTAAAAATCTTTCAATGTGATTTTCTGGATGTTTTTTTTCTCATTTTGTCTCTCATAGTTGAGGTATACCTATGATGAAAATTGGAGACCTCGCTCATCTTTTAAGTGGGAGAACTTGCACAATTGGTGGCTGACTAAATACTTTTTTACCCCACTGTATGTACACAGATATATACACAGTGCGGGAGCATTGCAGCTAGATGGTATAGACAGCATTACAGTCTGTTAAGTTACTCCATACAATATGAATATGTACCCATACAGTATATTTCGTATTTGAATCAGCCGTGTTAGATGTTTACATGGTCTTGGGCCTTCTTAGTTATCAAAGTTGCTTTTGGCATATGAGCCATCGCGGTCCATGAGGTCCTCCGGCACTGGCCTTTTAACTATTCCTACTGTCAGAACACGCACCCACAGTGAGGCGGCTTTTAGTTACTACGGCCCACATCTAGGGAATAGCCTGCCAGAGAACACCAGGGCTGCCGAGAATGTCCATGTTTTTAAAAGCAGGCTGAAGACCTACTATTTTAACCTTGCTTTTGATTAGCTTCCTATTTTAATTCTCTTAATTTCTGATTTTATATCTATTTTATGTTACAATCACTTAGCTTACTGCAAATTAATATTTATGAATATATGTCTGTTTGACTGTATTTAGATGTTTTATTCGTCTAGTCATCTTAACTGCTTAGTCTTTTTTATCAGCAGGCTGTCTTACTGTTTATCAGTGACTTTTTGTCACTCTGTCTGGGCTCCGGTGTTTCCTCATGGGGGGCCCTCCCGTGGGGGTTTTGCCTGTTTTCTGGAAGCGGGATGCTGGCCTGTGGTTGCCCTGGTCTGCCCGGCTGGGGGGGTCATGTACTGCGGCACCGTGCCTGCGGTGTCGGCCCCTCGGGTTGGACTTGGGCGGTCTCAGAGGTGGTGTTCCTGTAGCCGTCAACTTGGCACTTTCCCTGCTGGTGAAGGTTCCCTAGTGATGGTGCTTCCACACCTGGATCCTGGGTGCCCAGCCATAAGCCTTAAGCCATAAGTTTTGCACTGATGAAAGTTTCTTTGTGTGTGTGTGTTTGTATCTATGTGTACGTGTATGTGTGTGTGTGGGGGGGGTAAATTGTGTTTTATTTCAATGTGTGAAGCACTTTGCATTGCATCTTTTTTATGAAAAGTGCTGTTTAAATAAAGCTTTGATTGATTGATCAAGGTAAGTTGTCTATATGAGTTCAACCCACCTTTTACCATTAGGATCACACAAAGTCTAATTTTGTCCAGAAAGAATAATTTGCATTTGTTTCCAGCTGCAGTTTGTCATGTGCATATGGAGCTCCAAATCAATCTGAAAAGTGCCGCTGAAAATTAATTTCACCACTTCCAACAGACAAGAGACTTCATGACTGATAGATAAAAGCGGGATTGGAGCACATTTTTTTATTTATTTAATTAAAGCAACATAATGTAAGATGTTCAACTCAAAACAGTATTTCCAAAATAATTGTGATTGTACATCAACTTTTGCCTGGGTGAAGGTCACTTTCACCATAGCCTGAGCAGGCCCACACAGCAACATCTCTATGTAATGTCACTGTTCATGATTGGACGAGTGACAGGGCTACAACTGTAGTTAGCTGCTATCTCAAGGATGACGGTATCTACTGTAGCCTGGCATTTTCAGAATGGACACCATGGCAGAGTCAGTGAAGAAACCAAAGAGGATCATGTTGGAGAAAAGAGAAAAAGAAAGTGAGAGTGACCAAAAGAGAAAGGCTTATCTTATCTTATCTTATCTTATCTTAGAATACTGGATCATTGTTATGCACTTGTTGCCAGGAGTGAAAAGAGATGAAGGGATGTAAGGCCCTGGAATTGTTGCTATTGGACTAATAAGTCACATTTTTCCCTTGTTTTATATATTTCCAAATGAGGCAGACTTCTGAAATTGTCAATTCTGTTTCCATCAGCTAGCAAACAAATGCACTTGGGGGACCTCAAGAGCAATTCTTCCACAGTGTTGCTTTAAATATTCTAGTATTTCACCAACTTTATTTTATTACATCTTTCAAGAATGTTTAATAATCTCTTGACTTTACATTTAAACTGATCAGCAATTTCCAACATGTAGGGATTATTATGTAAAGGTTTAATTCTAGTTTTGATCCTTTCCTGACCCCAACTCTTCATGTTTATTGCTTAAACCACACAGCGTGAGAACCAAATTAAAGGGTAGTGAAACTGAAATTTATCTTCAAGTAACAACCAATAAAACCAAAGTGGCATCTATGATGAAATTCTCTGCTGCTGTCCATATGTAGTCTTCATAGCTCTTCTGAAGAGAACCACTAAATCTTCTCTATCCAGTGTTGTGCATGATGCTTCAAAGCACCAAAACCAAAGAACAGGTTTTCTCTGTCTCTGAGTTGCCAGGGCTTTCTGACATGCTGGGATGAGAAGAAGTTTTTTTTTTCTTTTGTGAGCGCTCGTTAAATCTACAGCATTCACTGGCCTTTTCATGGTTTAATGTTTCAAGCAACAAGTGGGAGCACTCAGGCATTGATTCACTCTTGTTACATTTTGAAAGAGATTAAATCGCCGTTTCAGATAAACAGTTACCAGAAATAGAAGTAATAATGGACTCAGAAAGTGGCACATGAATGGACTTAGCTTGACAGCACTGGCTGGGCAAAATGACTACAGCTGAAGGTCATTGTGTTGCTCAGAAAAACCTTATTTACAGCACTTCAAAATCATTCAATGGCACAATCACCCACCCGTATATACAAGTATATTGGTTAAAATAAACATGTCTGTCCTGCTGAGCAGATTTTGGGCAGAAAACTAAGAGATTCTGAAACACAGCCTGCACTGTGATGCGATAAATTGGCATATAGAGAAATGCCCCTCTATCCTTAATTTTGTTTCCACTTATTTCAGATTGCAGCATTGTGCTGAGGCTGCAGTTGCTGATCAGACTGTGATTCTTGATACCCATGACCATAATCGAAAAATAAATACTTCATCGGGTTGAGCTAAAAATAGACTCGTGGCACACATAAAAAAAAACCAAAATCTCATACTGTAAATGTGTGTACACAGTCATTGCTGTATCCAGCAAAACACAACAAGCAGACTTCAGCGTCTGGAGGGGAAGGCACATCACAGCCACATCTTTTAGGGACTAAAAATAAAATGCCAAATATAAAATTATGCTTCCTTTCCCCCAATGATAAAACCCATATCTAACTATTGATTATATTCATATTAGTGTTCACACTCAGTTCCCAGAGAAATTCTTTAAGTGCTTGCCATCACTTTGATGTATATACGAGGGCTGCTCATTAAAGCTTTCCCCTGACTCATTTGTCATGGACTGAGAGGAACTAAAGTTGACAGTTATTAGTCTTTCTCTCCATAGGCACCACCAAGGGTCACACACCTTTCCCATCGCTTTATGCAGCTGTGGAGACCTCACCTGTAGAAGTCTGCAGGTTGTGTCAGAAGCCACAACTTGGCCTCATAAATATGCGTTTCATTGTCTTGGAAGTGCTTGCCCTTCAAAAATGACTTTGTGGTTGGAAAGAGGTGGAAGTCAGATGGTGTGAGGTTGGGAGGGTAAGGGGTGAGGAAGGATTTCATAACTGCAAGACAGTGCTTCTGTCTGGACAACATGTGAGCTGTGAATTCAGCGGACATTTTTGGTCAGCATGCCACACCTCTTGGTTGTGATGGTGTTCTGGAATTTCTGCAGCAGTGAAGTGTAGTAAGTCCCAGTAATTGTGGTACTCTTTGCCAAGAAATCCATCATCAGTACTCTATGCTGGTCCCAAAAGACCATGAGCATGACCTTGCCCTCCAAGGGTTGGACAGGTGCCTTCTTTGTCATTGGTGCTTCCATGGCTTTGACTGGGCTTTAGTCTCTAAATCATAGTGATGCACCCATGTTTCGTCCTACATGATTAGTTTATTGAAGAAGTCCTCCTGGTTTTCCTGGCACATGGCCAAACGATCCTGGGAGCATGTGACTTTTTCCTGCTTCTAAAAAGGTGTGGGGAACCATGGAACCTATTGCGCAGACATCTTCCACATGTGCAAATGGTCATGGATGATTTTTTCCACATACCCCCCCACTGATCTTGACATCTTGGGCTAGTTGGTGAACAGTTATGCAGCAATCCTCAAAAATGGTGGCCTCCACTTCTCAGATGGTGTTTTCATCAATGGTGCACTGTGATCGCCTGGGAATGGGTGCTGTTTTCACTGATGTCCAACCACACTTGTACTGTCGATGCCAGTGCTTGACTGTGCCATACAATGGGGTATCTTAAAACTGATATTGTTCTCTATAAAGACAAAGCAAAGGGATGTCTCATACCTTTGACATGTTTCGACTGTCATCTGCAGTGTTCTTCAGAAAGTGTCATCTGACATCCGTGGCTTGTCACATCAGCTGTTTTATCCCTTCTGTAGGCGTGACTGACCTGACAGATTTGACAGATCTGCCAGGTTGGTCACGCCCCCCACCGTACGATGATCTCTGGAGGAGAGAGTCCCAGGTGTGCAAGAGCATGAAGGCTCCATCATCTCAGTTCATGGTGTTGTGGGCTTGCTTCCTGATTTCAGTTGCTTCTTTGATCCAGCATTTGTGTTTGTTGTCCTTTGATCCAATTATTTTTGCATTTTTCCAGTCCATGACGTGGTTGTTTATCTTGCAGTGTTCTGATATTGCTGATTTGAGGTTTTCCTGTTCTGCCTTTACTTTTTGCGTTCTTGTGAGTCATCCTGCTGTTTCTTTTTCACATTCTTTTTGGTGTCCACTTTTCCGTGTAGCGAACATCCTCCCTATTTCTCCTATGTATGTTTTTTCACCTGATTTGCATGGTATTTCATCAATTACGTTGCATTTTTTTGTTTGGTTGCATTTATTCCTTGGGGTGAACCAAAAGCTGCTGCAGTTTTGTGGGGGGTTTTATTACTGTGTTTATTCCATGTTTTTTCATGATTCCTTTTATGTGTTCAGTTATTCCCCACATGGATGGTAGGGTCACTATGTTTTTGTTATCTTCTGTTTTTGGTGTGTTTTTTTCTTGTTTGTTTTTGTTCTTGGTCTTTGTTTTGGACTTGATGTTTTCCTTTGCTTATTGCCCATGTTGGGTATTGGCAATCCATAAGTATGTATTGTATATGCCATTCTTCTTTCTGTCTGTTCTCTTCATCCGTGATGATGGTGGTCCGTTCATATAATGTCCTCACAACTGGCAGTTTGTGTGCCGTGGGATATTCGGATGTCCAGAGTAGGTATTGGTCAGCGTCTGTTGGTTTCCTGTATATTGTGATTTTGATGCTGCCATCATGCTTATGGTGAATTTTTATGTCTACAGAGTTTATGGTCCGGTTTGTTTCTTTTTCATGTGTGAATTTGATGTTCCCAGTGTTGTCTATGGTATTCAGGTGGTCTGTAAGTTCTTGTGTGTGTCCATGTTTTATTTTTTCCAGGATGTCATCCACATATCTTCTACAGAACGTGAATCTGCATGCTGTGGGGGCTGTATTGATGGCTCTGATTTCCAGGTCTTCTATGAAAAATCTGATCATTGTTGCAGAAAGTGGGTCTCCCATTACGAATCCTTCTTTTTGTCTGTATATTTTGGTTTTGAATTGGAAGTAGGTGGATTTGGTAACAAACTGTAAGAGTTGTGATATGTCGTTGACTGTGAGGTACGTATGTGCATTTTTCGAGTGTTTTATCCTTCTTAGGTGTTCCTGTACAATGTGTAAGGTGACATCAATGGGGCTTTTTTTGTAAATAATGACACCACATCATGAGAAATGAATATCTTGTCTGTTTCCACTTTAAGGCTATTGAGTTCGTGTGCCAGTTCTTTTGAATTTTTACAGTGATGTCAGTAATGTCAATGATATCAATTTTATCCGTAAGAAGACAAAATGAACCTGTTCGACATAATGGGGAATCTTCCCCATATGTCCCTTTCATCTCACTACCATCTCCTGTGGTGTGTGGCCTCTGAAGTACAGGAACCACATGACCACTCTGCATTCAGCTCGCTCCACTGTCACACCTTACTCCACCTGAGCACCTGGAAAAGAGAAACTCAGAGCTGCATATTACTACTTGACCCATAGAGATAGTTTCAGCCTCCTACAATAACTGAAAGAGAGTCAGTGGAAATCTTTAATGAGCAGCCCTGGTATACGTTCATTCATCATGGCTCATATTTTCTTTGGTCCACACATCACTACTTCCATCTGTAGGAACACATCTTTTGTGTTTCCCGTCAGTCTGACTCATCTCAGTCCTCTCCCACTGCAGTCACTGGATGGTTGCACCTGACAGGTCACATCAGGCAAAGAGACACTCATGCATCCATCCATCCATCGCAACACCCACATGTGTGTACATCACTAGCACAAGTGCACATGTATGTGTCCAACTCAGAAAGCAGTGATGCATATGCAGTGATGCATATGAACGCTCTTACATTGCCACACTACAGCTCACTATGAAGGCATTTTCGAAAAAGATGTTTTTTTATATAATAAGAATAACGCTACACTAAAAATGCAAATAAAAGCATGTATGTGTTCTCTTCCTGCTAAGTGACACTTAAAATGTTATGTTATCTTGTTGTGGAGAGATTTAGTAAGCTTGTGTCGGACTAAGGCAAGAAAACAAAGGCTAAAATTTTGTTTGTGTTATTTTAAGAACTTTTTTAATCTCTAGGAATAAGTAACTGAATCGTGTGCTTGAAAGTTAATAAAATTGCCACGTGAAACCTGACTTGGTTGTGTAATAAATCATGGAACATCATTCTGTTTTTTAGACCACCTGGGTGCTTAGAAGCGTCAAGTTCCCTAGACATCCCACTGACACAGAGATCTAGCTACATCTTGTGTAATGGCCACTTGGCAGTCAACTTGCAGTTAGAAGTAAAAACCAACACTAAAACTAGCACAGCACCAGCAGGAGCATTTGTTAAGCAGCTTCTGTCCCTCCTCCCCAACGAGAGAGTGGGCAAAAATTGAAACACGAGTGGGAGAGTTAATAAAAAAGATAACAGACACAGAAAATAGACATCAAAGTTGTGTGAATCAGAGAGATAGAAGGAGTATTTGCAAACAAATCAAATTAGTGTTTTCTCCCAAAATCCGAGGGCAATCAAACTGTCAGACAAAAGTTACAAAAGCACCGTCTTTCACAGATGATGCATCAGCTTTAGGTATTCCTCCTTTTTCAGGGAAGCGGACAGGCTGGATCTGTCTATGTGACTACAAAATCACAGCTCAAAAGAAACATGAAGGAAAAACGGGTGTTCTTCTGGGGGGGGAAATTGCTCATAAAGAAGAGAGTACATTTTCTCTGCAAATGTAAAAATCTGTTACAACCGAGCACTCAGATGACCAGAGAAATTACATTAAGGTATAGGACCCAAGTAAAACAAGCAGCAGCTTATGAATGCTACACAAGCAAACCCTCTCACTGCACAATGAAAGTATGGCAGATGCAGAACAATAACACACAGTGGCTGAAATACAATCTAGCTGCATCCAGTGGGCATTGCCAGACATATTGTCTGACTATCCTCTTCAATAATTCAACACTGGCAGTGCTACTGTTGATGTATTAGTTTGTGAATACTGTGAGAGTCTCAAAATACCTTTTTTGTTCATACTTTTGTTTTGTTATGATGAGTCTTGCCTAAATATATTTGCAACCCGACCTGTAACATTCCTCAGAAATAGAGTGATGGTGTCGCTGAAGTCTGAGTGTACAGTATGTGTGGAGTTTTGGAGTATCTGCATTCCCTTTCACTTCACAGTACTGACCACTGTTGCTCTGAGGACATTTCAATTAAAAACTGAAATCCCATTAACAGGTGTAATCTATATTGACTGATAACAGAAATAGCATCCTATATATAGTAGTGATAGAAATGACATATTATGTATAAACAAGCTGTTGCTTCTAGAATGTAGAGGAAAAAAATCAAAGAAAGACTAGAACTGCACTCAGAGATGCAGACTCTTGCCTCTCTGCATTCTCAAGCAACTGATCTGAGTAGGTGAAAAAACACTGTACGATGATGCATACATGATGCAAACATATGCATCAGTGACATACTGCATGTTGGCTGACCTTGTGATCTTGATCTTTGGACCCCAAAGCCAAAGACATACAGTATCTCACAAAAGTGAGCACACCCCTCACATTTTGGTAAATATTTTTATTATATCTTTTCATGGGACACTGAAGATATGACACTTTGATAAAATGTAAAGTAGTCAGTGTACAGCTTGTATAACAGTGTAAATTTGCTGTCCCTTCAAAATAACTCATCACAAAGCCATTAATGTCAAAACTGCTGGAAACAAAAGTGAGTACACCCCTAAGTGAAAATGTCCAGATTGTGCCCAAAGTGTCAACATTTTGTGTGGTCACCATTGTTTTCCAGCACTGCCTTAACTCTCTTGGGCATGGAGTTCACTAGATCTTCACAGGTTGCCACTGGAATCCTCTTCCACTCCTCCATGACAACATCACGGAGCTGGTGGATGTTAAACACCTTGCGCTCCTCTACCTTCCATTTGAGGAT
Source organism: Pholidichthys leucotaenia (assembly GCA_020510985.1). Classification (NCBI taxonomy): domain Eukaryota; kingdom Metazoa; phylum Chordata; class Actinopteri; order Cichliformes; family Pholidichthyidae; genus Pholidichthys; species Pholidichthys leucotaenia. The sequence goes on along the minus strand of CM035847.1, from coordinate 166,849,677 downwards.
GCCCCACTGATGCTCAATAGGGTTTAAGTCTGGAGACATGCTTGGCCAGTATAATCACCTTTACTCTCAGTTCCTTTAGCAAGGCAGTGGTTGTCTTGGAGGTGTGTTTGGGGTCATTATCGTGTTGGAATACTGCCATGCGTCCAAGTTTCCAAAGCGAGGGGATCATGCTCTGCTTCAGTACTGTATGTCACAGTACATATTGGCGTTCATGGTTCCCTCAATGAGCTGTAGCTCCCCAGTGCCAGCAGCACTCATGCAGCCCCAAGCCATAACACTCCCACCACCATGCTTGACTGTAGGCAAGACACACTTGTCTTTGTACTCCTCACCTGGTTGCCACCACACACGCTTGACACCATCTGAACCAAATAAGTTTATGTTGGTCTCATTAGACCACAGGACATGGTTCCAGTAATCCATGTCCTTAGTCTGCTTGTCTTCAGCAAACTGTTTGCGGGTTTTCTAAGGCATCATATTTAAAAGGGGCTTCCTTCTGGGACGACAGCCATGCAGACCAATTTGATGCATTGTGCGGCGTATGGTCTGAGCACTGACAGGCTGACCCCCCCACCCCTTTAACCTCTGCAGCAATGCTGGCAGCACTCATACGCGTATTTTCAAAAGACAACCTCCGGATATAACGCTGAGCACATGCACTCAACTTCTTTGGTCGACCATGGCGAGGCCTGTTCTGAGTGGAACCAGTCCTGTTAAACCGCTGCATGGTCTTGGCCACCGTGCTGCAGCTCAGTTTCAGGGTGTTGGCAATCTTCTTATAGCCTAGGCCATATTTATTTAGAGCAACAATTCTTTCCTTCAGATCCTCAGAGAGTTCTTTGCCATGAGGTGCCATGTTGAACTTCCAGTGACCAGTATGAGAGAGTGTGAGAGCCATAACACCAAATTTAACACACCTGCTCCCTATTCACACCTGAGACCTTGTAACACTAATGAGTCACATGACACCGAGGAAGGAAAATGGCTAATTGGGCAAAATTTGGACATTTTCACTTAGGGGCGTACTCACTTTTGTTCCCAGCGGTTTAGACATTAAAGGACTGATGACACGTTCTTGACTTCCTCTAATTTTTCAACACATAATACAATATGACAAAATCGGTTTGTCTGTGCAGTTCTAAGTGAAACAGGCTTTTTTTCATGCGAATATCCAACGTTTTCATGAGCGTCACGTCACCCATTGCTTCAGTGGCTGGAAACCCCCCCGGCCATGTTGTAACGTCATCAATAGAACACAAGTACTTGGCTGCCCTTTGTACACACAGGATGGAAGCGGTTGAAAACATCGACCATGGTTCCAGCACATGTAGTCTGGAATTGGTTTGTGTTGTCCAATCTTCAGACGACTATAGTCCCGAAGAATGGGATGACAATGAAGAATCTGGGGGCATCAAACCATATAGGTTTGAGCCGTGCCAAGCTGGCATTGTGCCTAGCGAATCAGACTCAGTGACAGTCAGCTGTTCATGTTTTGTGTGCATCAGCTGCTGTGTTGTCAGCCAGCCAATATTGCCAACACTATCATGATGTGTTAGTCACTCCACATAGCCGTGGTTCTGTTGCGCCCCTTGTGGTGATGTCGGCTCTGGTGCGCAACCGTGGTTCACCTTTTTGGGAATTGTCTGTCGTTCTATATTAAATGTGCTGTGGTGAATCCTGCGCTTAAATCCTCATTATTTCATGTGCCCTGCACATTTAATATAGAACGACAGACAATTCCCAAAAAGGTGAAGACTTACAAATAATATATAGAAACACAAACAGTAGGCGTTTGGGGCTGACATCGCTCAGTGAACATGGAAAGGAGACGTATTAACCACGGTTGCGCACCAGAGCCGACATCGCTTCAAGGACGCACGAGAACCACGGCTGTGTGGAGTGGCTAACACGTCATGAGAGTGCTGAAAATACTGGCAGACTAACAGCATAGATGGCAATACTATTGACCAGCAGTGCATGTACATTTTGGCGGCCGTTTGCCATTAACACACTGCTGGTGATGGTGTGATGACAAGCACCTGGGCAAGGACCGGGAAACATGATCAGCGGGAACGGAATCAGCTGTTGAGAATGAGAGAGAGGACGTGCCCGGACCAGCGTGCGATCAGAGAAAGTAGGTCAAAGCTGTGCGTAAATACATTAATCCTTCCCCTCCTCACGCTCCTCCTGCATAAAAGTGCAGGAGGAGCGCAGGCGCTACAGTTGGAGCTGAAGCGTGTGATGTGGTCTTTTACACATCACCTGCTTTATCTAAGCCTGCAACACAACGCGAAGGCATAGCCATAAAATTAAAACAAGAGAGCAGAGAAACTGTGAGCCACAAAGCTGCTGTCATTCCAGTCAACAAGACCGGAGACTGTTCTGTCGATTACGTCATGGGGGTGCCACCCTTAATTCGGTGGGCGGCTCCACAGTCCAGTCAGCGGCTGCGGTTTTTTGATGATAACTAGTTTATGCAGGCGCGGTTGTAAATATTATATTGATCATTGACAATGACTTTTGGGTTTACACAACATGCTAAAAAAGATCAAAAACGTGTCATCAGACCTTTAATGGCAGCGTGTTGAATTATTTTGAGGGGACAGCAAATTTACACTGTTATACAAGCTGTACACTGACTACTTTACATTGTGTCTAAGTGTCATATCTTCAGTGTTGTCCCATGAAAAGATATAATAAAATATTTACAAAAATGTGAGGGGGGTACACACTTTTGTGAGATACTGTAGATGAGTGTCCCATGCAAGGTCAGCATGCACCAAGTTTGGTGACCCTACTTAAATTTGTTCTCAAGCTAGAATGCAGATATGCCATGTCACCTTCTCATCAAAAAGTAGGCTGTGATAAGGGGACCTTAAGTTTAATCCCTGTGCCAGGTATGGTGATCCTAGCCCTTGATTCTCACTTTGCAGCTGTGGGCAGGCAGACAGGCATACAAACACAAGTACATGCCCACACTTTACTTCACTGACATGGGTAAGCAAATTATATTATCAGCTGATCAGAAGTACAGTGCATCCAGAAAATATTCACAGCACTTCACTTTTTCCACATTTTATGTTACAGCCTTATTCCAGAATGGATTAAATTCATTTTTTTTCCTCAAAATTCTACACACAATACCCCATAATGACAATGTGAAAAAAGTTTTTTTTTTTTTTTAGATTTTTGCAAATGTATTAAAAATAAAAAAATCCTAAGAAATCACTTAAACAGGATGCACCTGAGCTTCATGGCAAAGGCTGTGAATACCTATGTACATGTGATTTCTTAGTTTTGTTTTGTTTTGTTTTTTTTAATAAAGTTGCAAAAATCTAAAAAAAAAAAAACTTTTTTCACATTGTCATTATGGGATATTGTGTGTCGAAATTTGAGGAAAAAAATAAATTTAATCCATTTTGGAATAAGGTTGTAACATAAAATGTGGAAAAAGTGAAGCGCTGTGAATACTTTCCAGATGCACTGTATCAATAGGAAATCTGTCTTGTATGCTAACTGTATATCTTTGTGAGCTTGAACTTTTTTCAAGTTTTTCCTTGATCGTTTCATCTAAAAAATGTCGCTTTTCCTGAAGTTATAAAGAGGGTAATCACCCCCAGAGTAGGCTGTCACTTTTGGTTCCACAGCTTCTCACCTCATGGCTGCACCTCATGCTTGATCAGCCAGAAATTAAACACCACAAACTAAAACAACAAAAGCAGTTTCAGATGGTGACCAAAAATAAATATATAAATGTGAACGCATATAGAAACAAAATTTTATATTTAAAAATACTTTAAGATCCAAATCTAAAGCATAAAACCTACAGTGGTTTGAAAAAGTGTTTTCCTGATTTCTAATTTTTTTGTATGTTTGTCACCCTTAAATGTTTCAGATCATCAAACAAATTTAAATATTAGACAAAGATAACACAAGTAAACACAAAGTGCAGTTTTTAAATGAAGGTGTTTATTATCAAGGGTAAAAAAAATTCAAACCTACATGGCCCTATGTGAAAAAGTTATTGCCCCCCTGTTAAAACATAAATTAACACACATCTTTGGAAGGCTGAGTTTAATTTCTCTAGCCACACCCAGGCCTGATTACTGCCACACCTTTTCTCAATCAAGAAATCACTTAAATAGGACCTGCCTGACAAAGTGAAGTAGACCAAAAGATACTCAAAAGCAAGACATCATGCTGCAATCCAAAGAAATTCAGGAACAAATGAGAAACAAAGTAATTGAGATCTATCAGTCTGGAAAAGGTTATAAAGCCATTTCTAAAGCTTTAGGACTCCAGCGAACCACAGTGAGCGCCATTATCCACAAATGGCGAAAATATGGAACAGTGATGAACCTTCCCAGGAGTGGCCAGCCGACCAAAATTATCCCACGAGCGCAGCAACGACTCATCCAAGAGGTCGCAAAAGACCCCACAACAGCATCCAAAGAACTGCAGGCATCACTTGCCTCAGATAAGGTCAGTGTTCATGACTTCACCATCAGAAAGAGACTGGACAAAAATGGCCTTCATGGCAGAGTTCCAAGATGAAAACCACTGCTGAGCAAAAAAACAAAACAAAACCAAAACATAAAGGCTTGTCTCAGTTTTGCCAGAAAACATCTTGATGATCCCCAAGACTTTTGGGAAAATACTCTGTGGACTGATGAGACAAAAGTTGAACTTTTTGGAAGGTGTGTGTCCCTTTACATCCGGCGTAAAAGTAACAGCATTTCAGAAAAGGAACATCATACCAACAGTAAAATATGGTGATGGTAGGGTGATGGTCTGGAGCTGTTTTACAGCTTCAGGACCTGGAAGACTTGCAGTGGTAAATGGAACCATGAATTCTGCTGTCTACCAAAAACTCCTGAAGGAGAATGTCTGGCCATCTGTTCATGACCTCAAGCTGAAGCGCATTTGGGTTCTGCAGCAGGACAATGATCCAAAACACACCAGCAAGTCCACCTCTTAATGGCTTAAGACAGGGGTGTCCAATCATGTGCCATGGAGGGCCAAGACCCTGCAGGTTTTATTTACCTCCAACCAGTGTCTTCAACAGTAGATTTGACTGAATTTCTTCCCACTGATTGGTGATAAGTGAAAAAACCTGCTGAAGAGACTGAGTAGAAGAGAAAACCTGCAGGGTCTTGGCCCTCCATGGCGCATGATTGGACACCCCTAGCTTAAGAAAAATAAAATGAAGACTTTGGAGTGGCCTAATCAATGTCCTGACCTGAATTCGATTGAGATGTTGTGGCATGACCTTAAAAAGGCGATTCATGCTCACAGACCCTCCAGTGTGGCTGAATTACAACAATTCTGCAAAGATGAGTGGGCCAAAATTCCTCCACAGCTCTGTAAAAGACTCATTGCCAGTTATTGCAAACGCTTGATTGTAGTTGTTACTGCTAAGGGTGGCCCAACCAGTTATTAAGTTTAGGGGGCAATCACTTTTTCACACAGGGCCATGTAGGTTTGGATTTTTTTTCCCTTAATGATAAACACTTTAATTTAAAAACTGCATTTTGTGTTTATTTGTGCTATCTTTGTCTAATATTTAAATTTGTTTGATGCTAAACATTTATAGTGGGGTAAAAAAGTATTTAGTCAGCCACCAATTGTGCAAGTTCTCCCACTTAACCTCTTGCACTCCGGTGTACTGCGGACGGGCACATCTCTGCGCTCTAGGACGCACGAGGGCGCTGCGTCCAAGATCGCACTGAAAAAAAAAGCTGCATTTCCGTTCTTCCACTACAGACACAGCCGCGAACAGATCAGATATGATTGACCTCTCATTCGACTAATAAGAGCCTTGAATTGGGTTTCTGAAACCTTGAAGAACCAATGACTGAAAACCTAGCAAGAAGGACCCGCCTACCAACGCTGCGAATGCAGCGAGCCAATTGAAGCACAGAAGTTCGAAAGCTGTTTTGTGTAAGGCTGGGTGGAGAGACTGACTGCTGCAGCAGATGAAAAAAGGACCTGCAGGAAGAACCGCCATAGGCCCAGCAGCACGGAGACCACCCACAAGTGTGACCTGTGTGACAGGGACTGCCATTCGCGCATCGGTTTGTTCAGCCACAGGCGGTGCTTTTTTTTATTTATTTCAGCAGAATAGACGTTTAGGATTCTCTTCCATGGTCATCATAGACCGACAGAGGCTGACGACGAAGGCTGGGTGACACACACGCCTTCGCCAGTCTTTTTGAATCACTACTGTTATTTGTTTTGAAAAATCGTTCGCCAAAACCGCAATCATGGAAGCGCAAAACCGCAATAAAGGAATTATGTTTTGACCGGGTTGCGAGACCAGAACCACAAGTCCGTAACAAGCGGACCAGCGTCGCGTTCGTCTGACAATGAGGAAGAGAAGTTCGCCAGCTCCGCTGCTGCTGTGAACAGGTAAGTGTTATAAGCTAAATTATTCTTTATCCCTGAAAATTGTAATCAAAAATGACTTTTGACCGATCGGTAAATTACAACTGTGCGGCGCAGGAAGTCCGAAGTCCATGCGCTGCGGTACACGGTTCTTGTACGGTGACTGCGCCGCGGTCGCCACATCGCCACATGACTATTCAGTTATGTAGCGATGGCCGATGTCCGTCCTCTGTAGCGGAGGGGTGGTGGGAGTTGTTATCTTCTACATTACAAATATTTTAGAATAATTTTTAGTGCACTGTAGGTTATTTTTTCTTGTAAAAAAAAGCCACACATTTTTTACGTGGCATGCTTCTTTGTGTGTGGGGGCTTGTTTGTTCATTCATTCATGAATGAATAAACAACCCCCCCCCACACACACACACACAGCCCTGAGTGTCACCTTTCATTAGAGCCCAAGATGAAGCTTCTATATTGAATCATTCAAAAGTTACAGACATTTTTCCAAACTGTGCCATTTGGCACAGTTCAAAAACGCCTGGGAACTACCTGAGAACAAAGCTGTGTTCATTCATTTTTTGTGGTATTGTTACAAAATTTTGACCTCCGCTGGATAACACTTGGTTCTACATTTCTGTTGCATTTTCCAGCCCGGATCTGAAGCTGTGTGTTATTTGCAAGCATTTGTATCCAAAAAAACACCCAGGCAAAATTTATTTTCTTCAAGTTCAGTATGTTTAGATGACTGTTACTCAGTGGCCGGAGCACTTAGAGAGATTATGACTGTTTTGCCAAAAAATTCAAAGTGTTTTCTTTTAAATGAGACCAACCACATGAAGATGCTGCAAAGGGTTGAAGAACAGCTTTTGATTTACTTTGGGCACATTATTTTTTGGCATTTTTAGGGGAATTGACCGGAGTGCAAGGGGTTAAAAGATGAGAGAGGTCTCCAATTTTCATCATAGGTATACCTCAAGTATGAGAGACAAAATGAGAAAGAAAAAAAATCTAGAAAATGACATTGTCTGGTTTTTAAAGAATATATTTGCAAATTATGGTGGAAAATAAGTATTTGGTCAATAACAAAAGTTCATCTCAGTACTTTGTTATATGCCGTTTGTTGGCAGTGACAGAGGTCAAACGTTTTCTGTAAGTCTTCACAAGGTTTTCGCACACTGTTGCTGGTATTTTGGCCCATTCCTCCATGCAGATCTCCTCTAGAGCAGTGATGTTTTGGGGCTGTCGCTGGGCAACATGGACTTTCAACTCCCTCCAAAGATTTTCTATGGGGTTGAGATCTGGAGACTGGCTAGGCCACTCCAGGACCTTGAAATGCTTCTTACAAAGCCACTCCTTCGTTGCCCGGGTGGTGTGTTTGGGATCATTGTCATGCTGAAAGACCCAGCCACGTTTCATCTTCTATGCCCTTGCTGGTGGAAGGTTTTCACTCAAAATCTCGCGATACATGGCCCCATTCATTCTTTCCTTTACACGGATCAGTCGTCCTGGTCCCTTTGCAGAAAAACAGCCCCAAAACATGATGTTTCCACCTCCCATGATTCACAGTAGGTATGGTGTTCTTTCTTCTCCAAACACAAGTTGAGTTTTTACCAGAATGTTCTATTTTGGTTTCATCTGACCATATGACATTCTCCCAATCCTCTTCTGGATCATCCAAATGTTCTCTAGCAAACTTCAGACGGGCCTGGACATGTACTGGCTTAAGCAGGGGGACACATCTGGCACTGCAGGATTTGAGTCCCTGGCGGTGTAGTGTGTTACTGATGGTAGCCTTTGTTACTTTGGTCCCAGCTCTCTGCAGATCATTCACTAGGTCCCCCCGTGTGGTTCTGGGATTTTTGCTCACCGTTCTCATGATCATTTTGACCCCACAGGGTGAGATCTTGCATGGAGCCCCAGATCGAGGGAGATTATCAGTGGTCTTGTATGTCTTCCATTTTCTAATAATTGCTCCCACAGTTGATTTCTTCACACCAAGCTACTTACCTATTGCAGATTCAGTCTTCCCAGCCTGGTGCAGGTCTACAATTTTGTTTCTGGTGTCCTTTGACAGCTCTTTGGTCTTGGCCATAGTGGAATTTGGAGTCTTGATTGTTTGAGGTTGTGGACAGGTGTCTTTTATACTGATAATGAGTTCAAACAGGTGTCATTAATACAGGTAACGAGTGGAGGACAGAGGAGCCTCTTAAAGAAGAAGTTACAGGTCTGTGAGAGCCAGAAATCTTGCTTGTTTGTAGGTGACCAAATACTTATTTTCCACCATAATTTGCAAATAAATTCTTTAAACATCAGACAACGTGATTTTATGAATTTTTTTTTCTCATTTTGTCTCTCATAGTTGAGGTATACCTATGATGAAAATTGGAGACCTCGCTCATCTTTTATGTGGGAGAACTTGCACAATTGGTGACTGACTAAATACTTTTTTTCCCCACTGTAAATGTGACAAACATACAAAAAAAATGAGAAACCAGGAAGGTGACACACACTTTTTCACACTACTGTATATTAATATAGTTCACTAATTCTGCTTGATGTAACTGAACCATCATAAGGGAACCAGGATGTGGAGGATGGCTGAGCCTGGATATTTACATTACAAAGTTTCATTACTCTGCTCCATTACCAGAGCAGCCCAGCACTTAGCATATTGTGTGAAACACCATTATTCGGCCTTTTCAGATTTGTCTTGTCTTGGTTGGTTACAGTCACTGTCAACTCACAGAAGCTAATTTTCCTGCTTGAAGAGCTCTTGTAGAATTGATCCATTCTGTTTGCTGTGCTTTTGTGTTTTTGCTTACCTGACCTGGATTCTTTTCCTGTATTTAAACCCCAAGAAGGGATTCACTTTCTTCAAGAAATCTACAAATCTCTTTCATATGCCATGCACAGTTCCAGGATTCGTTTTGCAATTACCCAGTAATGACATCTTAATCTTTTCCTTTGTTATCTTGACATATACTGTTACTGTACACCACAGAGGCTGGATATGATCCAGTATGGAGAATAAATCCACACATCACAACTAGAACACAAGGCAAATTCAATTAAAAAAAAATTAAAAACAACCTTATATGAACATAAATCATAGGCCAAGTTCAAAATCTACACAAAACCATTATCAACTAGAGGGCACTCAGAGACGCATACCTCTGCCAAGGCTGCGTCCCTCCCTCCCTTTGTCAATCCATATCATCATCCATCTGTACATTGCAAAATGGGGCCTTGGCAGAGGTATGCACTCACGGATCACCTCCAACGTCTAATGACTTCATCTTTGGGCCAAGAACCACCTCTGGTGAAAATTTCATCCAAATCCATCTAGGAGTTCTTGCGGGATCCTGCTAACAGACAGAGAAATGGCAGCACAAACAATATGACTACATTATAATAACAAGACTGTCATGATTGTATTGACCATACACTGAGGCTGGGCAATTCCACCTTAAATCAGCATCATAGTTTATTGAATCTTTCAGGTTTGTTTTCTTTTTTTTTTCCTCCTCTCTTCTTCCTTACAATTTACTGACAAGGTTCATAAGCAATATTACACAACAGTGCAGTATCATATCACTGTGGTGCATAGTAAATGAGCATAATAGAATAGGCCTATTGTGACTTTACAAACAAAAAAAATTAAATATTTTCCAGTGCTGAAGTTTACTGTGTTTATATACTGTATGGGTCATGTGGCTCGCATCCTTGTCTGCCCGTGTTCTGTCGATTTGTGCTGCCCTATCGAAAAATGCTACTGGTAGCGCCGATCGACAGCAGAGTCCAGAGATTTATGCTACTTTGTCAAAAAGTGCTACCATTGCAAATCGGTACAATTTGTATATTCTGCAGATCATATACAGTGGATATAAAATTCTACACACCCCTGTTTAAATGCCAGATTTTTGTGACGTAAAAAAATGAGACAAAGATAAATCATTTCAAAACTTTTTCCACCATTAATGTGACCTATAACCTGTACAGCCCAATTGAAAAACCAACTGAAATCTTTTAAGGGGAAAAATAAAAAACTTACAATAACCTGTTTGTATAAATATGCACACCCTTAACTACTTGAGGATTTAGGTCACAGATCCACACCATCTGCATGCACCCTCTGGTGGCGGCGATTTTTTTTCAAGAAAATATTAAGTTTAGATATCACAAATTCCAAAGGCTGTAACTTGAAAGTGGTAAGAGATAATGGCTTACTGTCAATGAGAAAGATGTAGACTTATGATCTAATGTTTATGATAGGAGGAAATTTACACATCTAATTTGCATAATGTGACAACAGCCACATCAGATTACATAACTTTCGGTCAAAGTGGACTTTGGGCATATTTACACAAAGGATGGTTTCAGGGTTTTTTGTCTGTTTTTTTGTTTGTTTGTTTGTTTTTTATCTTATCTTCAAAATATCTGAACCAGAAAATCAGTAGAATGTAAACAAACTGATGAAAAACATCAGACATACCACTCGTCACATGTCTCCATGCGTCTGTGTGCTTGTCCGTGTGCTTACCCCAATCCTTATTTTGTCTTCTGTCAGTCATTTTCGCTTTCCCTCCCACATCCAGAAACAATCACATTTATCTTCTGATTTATTCCACCTCAATTTCGGTTAGTTTACCCTGTGGAAACCAGCAGTATTGTCCTGTCCATCAGGTGCAGCTTCGTCAATGGCGGACGAAAAGTGTTCCGCTCCAGTCCATCTTGTGCTGTCCAGAAGGTAAATATTTCCCTTCAGAAGCTAAATAATCCCTTTTAGAATCATAGTTGGCTAAACTTGGAGCAAATGCTTCCTCCCTGTGGAATATATGTTGCACAATTGTTGATACATTTCTTCTTCTGTGCCCCGGAATTGATATCAGATTCAATGCGGTTCTGGTTTTGCTGATCTCGGTCCTCCAGTGCAGACCAGTAAGCTATATGTGTCTGCCATCAAGTGATGTGAAATGCTTAGTACATCAGGGTTTATTTTAGGGGTTTTTGTTTTTCAGACTTTTTGACCAATCACATGACAAGAGCAGATCTGCGACACCAGCCACAGGAGAGGCAGATCATGTACTCAAATGTAATTCATAAGGAGCTTAACCACTTGCACTCCGAGCAATTTTCCTAAAAATGCCAAAAAATAACGTGCCCAAACTAAATTGAAAGCTGTTCTTCAACCCTTTGCAGCATCTTCATGGGGTTGGTCTCATTTAAAAGAAAACACTTTGAATTTTTTGGCAAAAAAAACATAATCTCTCTACGTGCTCCGGCCACTGAGTTACAGTCATCTAAACATACTGAACTTGAAGAAAAAAAATTTGGACACGGTGTTTTTTTGGATACAAATGCTTGCAAATAACACACAGCTGTCCGATTCAGCTGGAAAATGCAACAGAAATGTAGAACCAAGTGTTATCCAGCTGAGATCCAAATTTGGTAACAATACCACAAAAAATGAATATTTTACACAGCTTTGTTCTCAGGTAGTTCCCAGGCGTTTTGGAACTGTGCCAAATTGTGCCAAATGGCACAGTTTGGAAAAACGTCTGTAACTTTTGAATAATTCAATGTAGAAGCTTCATTTTAGGCTCAAAGGAAAGGTCACACTCAGGGCTGTGTCTGTGTGTGTGTGGGGGGGGGGGTCGTCCTCCCCCCCGCTACCAAGGACGGAGTTCTGCCCTCGCTACATGACGGATTACACTCGTTGCATGTTTCCACAGCAATGCTGTCACAGCGGCTTCCCCCCCCCCTCGCTACTGTGTGTGTGTGGGGGGGGGGGGTTGCCCCCCCCCCTCGCTCGCTACAGAGGATGGACTTCGGCCATCGCTACACAACGGATTAGCCTCATGTGGTGATGTGGCACAGCAGTGCAATCATCGCGGCTCCCCCCCCCCTCGCTGCAGAAGAATAGCGGGGGTGGGGGGGCGTTCACAGCCTGTACACTGCGAGCAACCCCTTGTACCGCGGCGCATGAACTTCAGACTTCGTGAACCGCACAGCTGTAATTTACCGATCGGTCAAAAGTCATTTTTGATTACAATTTTCAGGGATAAATAATAATTTAGCTTATAACACCTTACCTCTTCACAGCAGAGTCTTAGCGAACTTGTCTTCCTCATTGTCAGACGAACGCGACGCTGGTCCGCCCTGGTTCTGGTCTCGCGACTCGATCAAAACATAATTCCATTATTGCGGTTTTGTGCTTCCATGATTGCGGTTTTTGGTGAACGATTTTTCAAAACAAATAACAGTAGTAATTAAAAAAAGACTGGCGAAGGCGTGTGTGTCACTCAGCCTTCGTGGTCAGCCTCCGTCGGTCTATGATGACCATGGAAGAAATCATAACGTCTACTCTGCTGGAACCAATACAAAATAAGCACCGCCTGTTGCCGAACATGCCGATCCACGAATGGCACTCCCTGTCACACAGGTTGCATTTGTGGATGGTCTCCATGCTGCTGGGTCTGTGGGGCTCTCCCTGTGTCCTTTTTTGATCCGCTCCAGCAGCCAGTCTTCACCCAGCCTTAAAAAAAAAACAGCTCACGAACTTCTCTGCTTCAATTGGCTCACTGCATTCAAAGCGTTGGGAGGCGGGTCCTCCTTCCTAGGTTTTCTTTCATTGGCTCTTCATGGTTTCAGAAACCCAATTCAAAGCTCTTATTAGTCGAATGAGAGGTCAATCAGATGAACTAATCTGTTCTGTGTCTGCAGCATTTTTTTCCCAGTGGCGCTTGGAGGCCAGCACCATCTCCATCTGCACCATCATCAGTATATCATGCGTTATGCGTCCGAGCGCGCACGAGTGCGCTCTTGTGCGCCCTCATGCGTCCTAGGACGCAGAGACTTGCCCGCCCGCGGAACAACGGAGTGCAAGTGGTTAACTAATACTTTGTTGCAGCACCTTTGGCTTTTATTACAGCACTCAGTCTTTTTGGGTAGGAGTCTATCAGTGTGGCACATCTTGATGTGGCAATATTTGCTCACTCTTCTTTGCAAAAACGTTCCAAATCTGTCAGATTGCAAGGGTATCGCCTATGCACAGCCCTCTTCAGATCACCCCACAGATGTTCGATTGAATTCAGGTCTGGACTTTGGCTGGACCATTCCAAAACCTTAATCTTCTTCTGATGTAGCCATTCTTTTGTTGATTTGGATGTGTGCTTTGGGTCATTGTCATGCTGAAAGAGGAAGTTCCTCTTCATCTTCAGCTTTCAAGCAGAAGCCTGAAGGTTTTGTGCCAACACTGACTGGTATTTGGAACTGTTCATAATTCCCTCCACCTTGACTAAGGCCCCAGTTCCAGCTGAAGAAAAACAGCCTCAAAGCATGATGCTGCCACCACCATGCTTCACTGTAGGTATAGTGTTCTTTTGGTGATGATCAATGTTGTGTTTGTGCCAAATATACCTTTTGGAATTACCCTAGACGTGAGATTGTTGTCACATGTACTAAACAGCTAGTACATGCCAGAAATTTCTGTAGCTCCTTCAGTGTTGCTGTCGACCTCTTGGCAGCCTCCCTGACCAGTTTTCTTCTTGTCTTTTCATCAGTTTTGGAGGGATATCCAGTTCTTGGTAATGTCACTGTGGTGCCAAATTTTTTTCCACTTGATGATGACTGTCTTCACTGTGTTCCATGGTGTTACACACCCCTCCATGGGGAATTAGTCAGTGGTGCAGTCCCTGACACCTTAGAGTACACCTCCACTACTAGCCAAGAGCTAGTGAGGAATTCCTCTTTGGCTCAGCAGTAAGAGTGAGAGGATTTAGATCATGGTGTCATGGATTCAAATCCCAGCCTGGGATGTTGGTGTATGTCTACCTGCTGTGAGCAAAAGAGACCATGCAAGTGTAGTCTCCCTTGCCAGTGGGTAAGGGTGACATTGGATATGTTCACCTTGACTGAGAGTCAAAATGGACTGTGTGATTCATGTTCCCAGGCTGGAGTAGGTAATTCTGGCCTTGGCCCAGAAAGTGGGTTATAACACATGGTATATTTAATGCCTTGGGAATTCTTTTGTACCCTTCTCCTGACTGATACCTTTGAATAATGAGATCCCTCTGATGCTTTGGAAGCTCTCTGTGGCCCATGGCTTGTGCTGTGAGATGTGACTACAAAAATGTCAGGAAAAGCCTACTAGAACAGCTGAACTTCATTTGGGGTTAATCAGAGGCACGTTAAATGGTGGCAGGTGTGTGCTGACTCCCATTTAACATGAGTTTGAATGTAACTGGTTAATTCTGAACACAGCCACATCCCTAATTACAACAGGGTGTGCATATTTGTGCAAACAGGTTATTGTAAGTTGTTTATTTTTAATTTTTCCCCTTAAAAGATTTCAGTTTGTTTTTCAATTGGGTTTTACAGGTTATAGTCACATTAATGGGGGAAAAAGATTTGAAATGATTTATGTCGGTCTCAGTTTTTTACGACACAAAAACCTGGCCTTTGAACAGGGGTGTGTAGACTTTTTATACCCACTGTGAATATTTTATGTGTTTAATTAGTCCACAATATTCAGTTTCGTTATTTTATTTTCCTTAATTTCTATGCTCCATCTGATTGCCAAATTTATCATAAACTTTAAAATTTCCCATTTCTGTATGTGAAACATTATTTTCACTAACTCCAAACAATATCATTTATTTATTGTTTAATTTCCAACACCCACTTATCGTAAACTACTTTTTTGTTAATTAGTTTCCATCAAAACTATGGGGATTAATTTGTGATCAGAAAGTGGAGAATATTATGTGAAGACCAGCTGAAGACTAAAACCAAGTGTCATGGCGGCCTCTGGGCCGTCATTGGCGTCATCAGTTCCAGCTGCGCACAGACCAACAGGTGCCAATCAACGGCTGTTAAAAGCCAGCGTTGCTGACAGCCCGTCACGGAGTCGTCTGTCCTCCTCGTCGGAGAATGATCCAGAGCTCCGCTCTCGAGCCTCGTCAAGAACCTCTCGTCAAGTGCAACCACGTAAGAGAACTATTTGTTACTCTACCCCTTGTCTTAACCCCTGTGCACAGGTGGACCTCCTAGGCGGCGGACCAGCTACCCCAGCCGACGGGGCAACGCCACCTCACCCACGTAGCACCTCGCTACCACCTCGACTATCGGTACGTCTTGCTCCTCAGCTGCAGGAACTGTTATTATCTCAGTTGCAGGAACAGTCGTCACCAGGATCTGTGGAATCCTCGTCATCGCTATCATCAGTACTGTCATCGCCACGGTCAGAGGAATCACTATCCTCACCATCCTCTGAGCAGTCATCGTCACGGTCAGTGGAATCACTGCAGTCATCGTCACTGGAACTCCCCTCGTCACAGCCACGGGTGGATTCACTAACACGGCCACGGACACCTTCACCTCCACGTCACCCGGCCGCTGGAATTCAGCAGGACGCTCCCTGCGCCTTGCCCAAGTAAGCCCCTTCTCTTACAGTAACCCACGAGTACTGTACAGCGATAATTGTGTCTGCTTGTGTGTTACAGGGTTGCCGGTTCTCCATCCAGGTTGCTCAGTTCCAGTGACCAGAACACAATACTTGCACTCACTCACGCACTACATACTCTCACAATTTAATAAAGGGATTATTGTCACAATCTGCCCGTGTCAGTGTCTGTCTCCTGGGTCCTAAACCATGTCACCAAGGAGCTTAAAAAGGAGGAGAGAAAGGAAGATTGCCTTTTACCTTGTGGGAGTAGATCAGTAGTTCTCTGCGCTATGCAGCTGTGGCATAAAACTGTCTTTTCAAATATAGGAAAGAAATTTCTCCAAGCTTTTTCCTGAAACTAACTGTACACAAGAGGGCAATATGAGCCACAAATCAAACCGAGATTGTAAGGAACAGTTGGTGTTGCTTCATGTACATTCTGAACATTTTAATATACCAGTATTCCCCATCAGATAATGCTCCCAGTTAAAAATAGAATAGAAGAATAGAATAGAATTGAATCCACCTTCTTCCTGGGGGTGCCGCTGTAGGAACGATTTTGAGCGGAGCTTCCGGTTTCGGCTGAGGTAGTGTTAAATCAGTCAGTAAGAGTGGAGTAGCAGGGGCATTTAAAATAGTGTTTATAAAAGTTTTTCAAATACATTTTAATGTACGTATAGTCCACATGCATGTTTTGCTCTCAAGTGGCTGCTAATTTCAGCACTTGTAGTTTTGGTATTTTTGAATGTTTTTGCGTAGTTCTGGTACTTGCTTCTGTTTGTGGTGTGAGACTCCTCACAGATAAGCACAGCTAAATCTGTGGCTTCAATAGCAATGAGTAGATCATGCACTGAAAACTAAAGGATTGTTCGTGTGATCGGTGGTACAGACACAGCAGCACCAGGTATGTTTTCACTTGTATGAATGTTACAGATCTGAGGTTTTACCCCAAATTTAAAACGCCCAAGCACGGTGTTGTGGTTCTTTGTGGCTCTGACTAGACTCTACGTCTGCTCTGAGGTAAATTTGAGTATGTCCAACATATTTTAACAAAATGTAGCTGACTTTATTGCAGTGGAGACATTGATATAGCTCAGAGCTTTTATTTGTTTACAGCGTTAGCATATTGGCAGCAGCGCTAACAAACGGAGCTGCTGTCTGTTAGGCCACTTTTAAGGTCATCTTCTCATCCCTCGATAGTCGTGGGAAGTGGTATGATTACATTACTGTTTTTGAGGTGCAAAAGGCCGTATTCCCGCATTTCTGATGCTGAAGTCATTGTTTTTTAACAAGATGAAAAGTGTCCCGTTTCAGTGACGACCATACGTTCTAAACTAGTACCGATAGTTGCTACCACAGTTCACACAAGGCATCATGGGGCCTAGGAATAAGGTGGATAGAATAGAATAGGCTTTAATTGTCATTTTACAGTTGTACAGCACAACTAACTTGTGGGTGCTCCACCAGGCTACTGTGCAATAAAAATACTCCCAGTTATAAAAAAAAAATACTTTCTCCAACATTAGGCTACAGATCTTTCATGAGCTTGAGGCTCTTTTGTGTCAAAAATGCACATAAATGCGGAAGTACGTGGCCACACCATAGGGCCACGTAACTCTGCCGTAACTCCGTGGATACGTCTTAAAGGGGCAGTACATGAAAGTGCAATATAAATGTATTCCTGGATCCAGATCGTGATCCGGATCACCACCAAAATCTAACCATCTGTTTGCCGTGCCATTACACACCCTTCCTGAAAATTTCACCAAAATTCGTTCATAACTTTTGGAGTAATGTTGCTAACAGTCAAACAAACAAACTGTCATGAGCCGAGCCGGCTTGGTTTTCCCCGGCTCGGCCCTGATCTCTCGGTGTGTTGTGGCTTCACTGCTTATGTGTATTTTGTGTATTCATTTCGTCTTGGCCACTGCCTGACTGGCAGCTGTTAGTCAGCAACTGATCTTTTTCCCACTCTACTGACAGTCTGTCGGTCCTACCACGCCCCCTCACTCTCCATATTCCACCAGCTGTCCCAGCCCAGGTAATTATCTTTCCCGCGCCTCAGGTGTTCCCACTTGGTGTGTCCAGTGGCGTTTGGATTTAAGCAGCTCATCGCTAGACAAACGCCGTTGGGTCATTGAGTGAGTCACTCCTGCTCCCCACGGAGTGATCGCTATGTCAGGAAGGATTATTGGACTATGTTCGCAGAAAGAACTGGACTCCTTGGGACCACTCCAACTCGTGAGTAGACTGCTAGCGTTTCTCCGTGTGGTTAGCTGCTACGCTGACCAGAAGCGTTTCTCCCCCTGCAGTATTCTGCTACGCCTCTGGCAGCGTTTCTCCCCGCAGCATAACTGCTATGCTTAGGCTGTGCCCAGTTTGCGTTCCCCCTGAGTTTGTTGCATTTCCCTGTAGTCTTCCCTGCTCTCCAGAGCGCATCCAGTTTGGTTTGTAACCTACTTGTCCGTTCGTATTGTGAACTGTCTTGACAATAAATGTGTGTTTGGTAAACCCAGCATTTAAATCCTCATTCTTCCTTCTCTCCACCGTGCGAAATGGAAGGGCGCATGGGGGGTTATGACACAAACAAACAAACGCCTCTAACAACATCAGAGATAAAACCAATCAGATTCTTCCCACCGTAAACTTAAATACAGTAACTACTACAACTCCTTCAATTGATATCTGTTTTGATGAGTTTACTCCAATTGACCTTTTAGAGTTACACAAAATAATTTCCTCATCCAAGCCTTCAACTTGTCTTTTAGACCCTATTCCTACCAGGTTATTTAAAGAAGTTTTCCCATTTATTGGTAGCTTTATTCTTCAAATAATCAGTTCTTCATTAGCTTTAGGCCATGTACCGCAGGCTTTTAAAACAGCTGTACAGTAATTAAACCCTTACTCAAAAAGCCAACACTGGATCCAGGAGTTTTAGCTAACTATAGACCAATCTCTAATCTCCCTTTCATTTCAAAAATCTTAGAAAGAGTTGTTGCTACACAATTATTTGACCACCTGCAGGAAAATGGTTTATTTGAAGAGTTTCAATCTGGGTTTAGAATCCATCATAGTACTGAAACAGCCTTAGTGAAGGTCACTAAAGACCTCCTGATCACATCTGATAATGGACTTGTTTCTGTACTTGTCCTTTTAGACCTTAGTGCAGCTTTTGATACTATCGATCATAATATTCTACTTGATAGATTAGAACACTATGTTGGACTTAATGGAACTTCTTTGTAGTGGTTTAGATCTTATTTATCTGATAGGTTCCAGTTTTGTTCATGTCAGTAATGAGTTTTCTTTCAACTCAAAGCTCAGTCATGGAGTTCCACAGGGATCTGTGCTAGGCCCTACTCTTTAGTTTATACAGTATATGCTTCCATTAATCAACATTTTTAGAAAGCACTGTATACATTTTCATTGTTATGCAGATGGAACACAATTATACCTGTCAATGAAGCCAGATGATAGTAATCAATTAGCCAAGTTAGAAGCCTGTCTTAAAGAAATCAAAGCTTGGATGACCTGTAATTTCCTGCTATTAAATTCAGATAAGACTGAAGTCATTCTTGTTGGTCAAAAAAACTTAGAAATACCTTTACAAATCAAACTTTTAGTTTGGATGTGGTTTCTCTTAATAGCTCTGTGAGGAACCTTGGAGTTATTTTTGATCAAGATCTGTCTTTCAATTCACATATTAAATTCATTTCTAAGACTGCCTTCTATCATTTGCGTAATACTGCCAAGATTAGGAACATCTTGTCTCAGAGTGATGCTGAGAAACTGATCCACGCTTTTGTTAGCTCGAGATTAGATTATTGTAATTCTTTATTATCAGGTTGTCCTAAAACATCTTTAAAAAGTCTTCAGTTGATCCAAAATGCTGCAGCAAGAGTTTTAACAGGTACTGGAAAGAGAGATTATATCTCTCCGGTTCTGGCCTCCTTTCATTGGCTTCCCATAGAGTTTAGAATTAAGTTTAAAATCCTTCTTCTTACTTACAAAAATCTAAACAATCAGGCCCCTTTTTTATTTAAAAGCTCTGATACTACCCTATTATCCTAACAGAGCACTACACTCCAAAAATGCTGGATTACTTGTAATACCTAGAATCTCCAAAAGTACAATGGGAGGCAGAGCCTTCAGTTATCAAGCTCCTCTCTTGTGGAACCAGCTGCCAATCTGGATTCGGGAGTCAGACTCAATCTCTGTTTTTAAGACTAGGGCTAAAACCTTCCTTTTTGATATAGCCTACAATTAGGGAGGGATCATGTGTCTCTGAACCCTCCCTTAGTTATGCTGCTTATAGGTTTAGACAGCCGGGGGACCTCCAATAATGCACTGGGCTTCACTCCTTTCTTCACTCTCAATGAATTTTTTTTTTTTTTCTGGTCATTAACATCTGTTTGTTCCCTCTCATAGATTGAGTCCCCATCGTGCTGTTTGCTCTCTACATGTCTGTTCTTTTCATTTTCTCTATCTCCTCACCCCCCCAGCCAGTCACAGCAGATGACTGCCCCTCCCTGAGCCTGCTTCTGCTGGAGGTTTCTTCCTGTTAAAAGGGAGTTTTTCCTCTCCATCGTCGCCAAGCGCTTGCTCACAGGGGATCGCCTGATTGCTGGGGTCTTTCTGCAACTGTGGGGGTTACCCCTACAGTTGAAAGTGCTATGAGATGACTGTTGTTGTGAAATGGTGCTATATAAATAAAGTTGAATTGAATTGAATTGAACATTACCTCCTCCCTTTGCAAAGGTAAATATTCAACTGGCTATAGTACAAAAGCACTTCAGGTAATAAAGTTACCAAGAAATAACAGAATTTCAAGTAATAATCAAATATATTCATAAGAGTTACAGCTGACACACAAGCAAAGAAAGCATTCAGAGAACACTCAGAATGTAATCAATTAACCATCAACATAGTATACAGCAGGCCCACACTGGTGGTAACCATTTCTTCACTCATCATTGACTGTAGGCTTACATTCACGAGTAAATTGCTTTTTCCCTCACAGCTATGCACTTGATAAATTCACCTGAAATTCCACTTAGGTTCCAACTTTGTGACACATTCTTGTGACAGATCAGTACAACAACATGGTTCAGTCATGCTTGGTCCATTGTTAAACACAAATAAATTTTAAGGTAGCACAGGTTGGATAATAAACTTCCTTTTTTTGTTGTTGTTGATGGTTCAGTTTGTAATAACAGCTCCTTGCTTGGCATATGGACACCGTTGCTGAATACACATTATTTCCATCAATGGAGCTTTATTGTGACTACTATTGTGACTACCAGCGTGGTGGCCTAGTTGGTAGAGCGTCCCCCCCACAAACAGGAGGCTGGGGTTCAAATCCCGGCCGGGTCATACCAAAGACCAGGTAAAAATGGCACGTTCTGCCCTCTAGCTTGGTGCTCAGCACAATAGAATGGGGAAAGGTGGGCAGTGAGGAGTGGCGACCACTGTCCAGTACTAGCTTTGTAAAGCGACTGAGATGTGGTCGCTCGCCTCACAGGCGACCAAATAATAATTGTGACTATTATTTTTGGTGAGAACCCTTAATAGTGTCAGGTGAAACTTACATTATATACAGTGCTAGGTGAACAAAGTGTTCAGTGTGGATTCTGGATCACTTGTTTTCCCTTTTTGACAATGTGAGATAGGACTTTAGCGGAGTGATTAAGAAAGTGAAAAGGTGATCCAGAAGCCACATTCTGACCTGCATCTCCAAAATTTAATGGGTTTGTCTGTAGCCCAAAGGCCACCTCTGGTGAAAATTTCATCAAAATCTGTCCAGTGGTTTTTATGTAATCCTGCTAACAAACAAGCGGGCCGACAAATGAACCAACCCAAAAATACCTCCTTGGTGGAGGTAATAGCAGTTTTAGAAAGAAGTACTTTATCTTGTAAATTTATCAACTTACCACCCACTGTAACAACATACCCTGGTATATGCAACAACTTTCCCTGGAAGTGGGGTAAAAAGTTACATGACCAAATGTATTTTCATTTGTCCACCATGTAATGTAATCCAAAATAAAAACAACATGAAAGACAACATGGACAAGAGCACATGGACAAGATTTGTATGAAATAAAACTATATTAACCATATTTGACAGTTGTAAAAAAAAATATAACTTTTTGTCCTGACTTACCCTACTCTGTCAACAACAACACCAACCATATTTTTTTCTTTATATTTCAGTGTACAAGAACTCAACTTTAAACTTGAGGAAACACTCCTAATGCTGGAAGGACCTCTGTTGCTAATTAATTCTTCTTCTGCTCTTGTGAGTTCAGCAAGCCAGCCAGTATAAAAGAGATGGATTTAAACTCTACCAAGATTTTTAATTACAACTATGTTTTAAAGTCATGCAAGAAATATTGTGATTGGGGAAGCTGTGGTGCAGGTGTAGCGTTGCTGACTACTAATCGACGGATCAGGGGTTCGATTCCCGTTCTCTCTGCAGTCTGCATGTCGAAGGGTCCTTGAGCAAGACACTGAACCCCCAGTTGCTCCTGGTGGGTCAAGTCAGTGCCTTTCATGCATCAGTGTGTGAATGGGTGGATAGCAGGATCTGTAAAGCGCTTTGGTTATCCAGAGATGACTAAAAAGCCCTGTATAAGTAATGCCATTTACCATTCTACGTCCTGTAGTCAAGATACATAAGCTGTTTATATGCAATCAGCAGTAGCAGATCATAACTCATTCAGAATACACTGGGGTCTGGATTTATAAGCTTGTTCAGTGATAAGAAATCTACATCAGTAGAGTTGTGGTGTACAAGCAATATACTGTCTTCCTTCAAAAGGTTTAAATAGCTGCTTCCTGTTTTCTGATATATTCAAAAGTAACACCGAATTTTGACTTTGGACAACAGAATCAAGCCTTTATGCTTATCCATGAAAATGGTGCATAGAGAGAAAACTGATCAGAAATGTGCATTCATACTGTCATAGCTTATTCTTACTAGAAATTGCTGCATCTTTAGTACTTTTCCTCAATTTCATGTCACTGAAATCTGTGTTAATCAGTGCTGTGGATCTTAATTTCTGGCTCTAGAAACATTATTTTCTTAATGGCTACAGTACTCTCTTGTTTAAGTGATTATTTTGGTGATTACCTATTTGACAAATTAAATGGTAAGGTGTTCCCTTGAGTACAATTTATGGTTACTCAAACAGTCCCTAATCTGCTTTAACAGTTAAAAAAAGTCCTTTAACTCTCACACATTTACAAACAACATCCTGTTGAAATTTGGCTTTTGATAACACAGGGTTACAAAAAATAATTTTTTTGTAAGTTGTCTGTGTTTTTTTTTAAACTGATTTAAGACAATTTTTCACTGCTGAATCAGGTGCTAAGTAAAAACCTGTACTTACTTAATACTTAGTACTGTGCATGTACTTACCTTTATATAAATGTAAGTACATGTAAATTGAATGTTACATCATTATTGTTCAAAATTCAGAGAATTTCAAGACATAAAAAAGAATTTTGCATCATATAAAGCGAAAATACCCGTACATGTAAACAAAAACGTATAAAACAACATGTGGCCATAATTCGAAAAGTTGACCTGATTGAGCAAAACCAATGTGATTTTTGGATTCAGCACATCAAAATTGACCTTAAATCAGCTAAAAAAAAACCTTAGACAATAAATTTAGTGTTGACCAGTGTAATAAACAACTGACACAGCTGAATACTGAAACAAAGCAAAAGCAGATATTGTTGGTTTATTTCATACACAGAAACCCTCCTAGGCAGACACAAAATCAATAACCCAATTTAGAAACCTCTCTCAATACAAGACAGTCAAACAAACACTAAAATGAGCAGTGTGCATACAACAGAGAGAGGAGGACAGACAGATGGCATGACATTGTTTTGCCAAAGAAAAAGAATAAATAATCTAAGTATTTGAGGAAGGCAAGATAAGCGCAGCCATTTAACAGATCAATCAAATGACAGTTTGACATTGTTGCTGTCAAAATATTGAATATTTCAGCTGCTATATTGCTTTCTTAGTCATATATGAAGATGCTCACTTCTGACGTGTAACAACATGTCACCAGCTGACAGTACTGATTGGCTGAAACTGTCTACTGTGTCTACTTATTTAAAAAATGGTAGAGATACACTTGAAGTTTGTACTTGAAGGAGAGCTAAGCAGTTATCGTGGCATGTGCTATTTGTGGCTTTGAGGATTTGACCTGGCAATATATCATTCCAGCTAGG
This sequence comes from Pholidichthys leucotaenia, assembly GCA_020510985.1. Taxonomy (NCBI): domain Eukaryota; kingdom Metazoa; phylum Chordata; class Actinopteri; order Cichliformes; family Pholidichthyidae; genus Pholidichthys; species Pholidichthys leucotaenia. The sequence goes on along the minus strand of CM035847.1, from coordinate 166,825,598 downwards.
GGGAGGTAGAAACTTGCTACATTTACTCAAGTACATCCATTAAGTAACTTTTTCACAAGCTTGTATTTTCCTGAGTAGTTTTACTGCAGGATCATTTGTACACTGATGAAGAAAGACTACTTTTACTTATGTACATTTGGTCATTCTCTCGGACTTAATTTTGATTTCACTGTTTTGTTAACTGGTCAGAAGTGTGCTTGTTTTCACTATAATAACTTGTTCATATCACTTTTGTAAAAGTATTAAAATAGGAGTTGAAACAATCATACTTCTGCTCTGGCTCAGGAGTCATTACAGTAAGTATGAACTGAACAATATTGCAAGAAGAATGCCCACTTGCATGCAGTAGAGTCAGACAGGTAAGGATTGGTGAGGAGGAGCAAGTAGAGTCTATAACCTATAGGTGGCGAGCCACGGAGGGTCAATTACAGGTTGCTATGGCAACTACGTGGCTAGAGCTCACAGGGAGTCCAAATGACAAGAGTTCACAGAGAGGAGAGCTAGGGAGTCAAGACCCACGGAGGGAAGCACAAGGAACCCAGAGATCCCAAGGCACTTGGGTTGATTGAATATTGTTCAGAGTTATTACATAGAGTGTTTCCCAGAGGTTGGGAGACCAGGCAGAGAGTGGAGAGTGATAAGGTCGGCACTCCTGAGGCACAGGGTTTAGTTGATATTAGAATGATCAAAGTTTTTACTTGGGAGGCCCAGGGAGTGTGACTCGAAGTGACGATGTCCACTACCAAGAGTTGGCAGCCAAGAGCGGGGCAGTTTGCTGGATGAGCATGCAGAGCCAAGGAAAGAACCATTGGCAGGTAGTAGGTTTTGAGCTGGAGAGTGAGGAAGAGAGTCGGAGGTGAGTGAGGGTCAGAACACTGAGGCTGAAGTAGCTTGCAGATCTTGGAGGTTGTGAGGAGTAGTTTTACCAATTAGATTGTCCCTTGCCAATCCATTTGCTGACTGAGCCTGAAGAAGGTGCAGCCAGTCAATGGATTTAAATGGATTTGCAATTTGACTGCAAACCACCAGCTGGAGAGCATTCACCAGCTGCCACCAATTAACCTCTTGGCTAACTGATGAGAGATAACAGGCAAAGAGTAGAACATGACAAGATACTGTAGCACTCACCCAGATCCATGACAAAAACATTTAATTCATTATTGTCTTTAGTTTCTTTATATGATGGGAAATTATATATTAGAGGGTAGGTGTGGATGCTTTTTTTCAAACACATCTCCCAAATGTGACAGACTGAAAAAATAAATTTATAAGAAAAAAGACATACAAGAAAAAAAAAAGATTTTAGAAAAATAACTCAACATTTTAAGATAAAAAGTCTATAGTGTACAAGAAAATAATCACAAATTGACAAGAGCAAATACAAATTTATGAGAAAAATGTTGCCAGCCGACATGAAAAAGTTGACAATTTCTACAAAAAAGGATCATTCAATTTTAAGAGAAATTTAAAAGAGTCACAAATTTAGGCCATAACCCCCCTGAAATTTTATGAGAAGGGGGTTAATAATTTAGGAGAAAAATCTTTAGTTGGTGACAGCGGAGTCGTTGCTCATGATTCCAGTAAATTTTCGAGTAGATTCTTTCTTACTCTTACTCAAGTAACTTTTTAGAAGACTACCATTCCTTATACTTGAGTAATTAATTTCAGAAGGAAATGTTACTTTCACTTGAGTACAATTTCTGACTGCACTACCCACCTCTGATTCCAACATTATATCATATACAGTGGGAATAAAAAAGAATCAGCTCCCTTCTCAATAATCACATTTTGTTGTTATGCAGCCTGAAAAGAAAGTGGACAATTTCTGTGTTATCTCATTGTATTAATCAGTGCAAATCATCCATGTGAAAGATATAACAGCAACAGGTCAGGAAAAAAAACGCAAAAAGCGGGATCACTGACTTGCTTAAAAGATCATCCCTTCCTAAAAATAATTTGCAAAGTCAATCGCGGGTAACTAATCACCATCTCAATACCACACCAAGCCATTGTGTTTCCATTGTTCAAGTGTAGTCATTTTTATTAGCTCAGCATAAAAAGAGCATTTCAGCCCTTGGTAGTGCTAGTGAAGCAAACAATTAAGGCACTGTCAAACAATCTCTGGGATAAAGTTGTGGACAGGCACAAGTTAGGAGATGGATATGTGTAACGTACTGTATGCCAAGGGTAGTTAAAACATAACCATAACTTTGCAAGGTTCTTTAAAAACCAGGTGAAGAGTCACAGGTAGCAATCAAAGGGGAAACTCTTAAAATGAGGATGTTCAAAAGAATTTTATTACAATAAAATTTGTACAAATGCTCACTAAAATAAAAAGCCTAAACTAAAACCTAAGAATTAAAACTATCTAAGAAACTAAAAAGGATAAAATACCAACTAAAAACCTAAGCTTAAAAATTACTAAAAGTGGGCTTAAAAACAAAGTCTATAAAAGCATAAAAGTCCTTAAAAGCTGAAGAGGAGGATCCATTTTTCCAGGCCAGGTTCCGTCTGCCACCACGACACCGACGCCCTCAGGAAAGCTATGTAGGGGAAGACACTTGTCAGCAGTATATCCAGATTTCCATTGTCATAAACATCATCATCATCATCATCATCATGGGGTGCTGCTGTCTGAGAACCAGACACTTACAGCCCAGGCAGAGCTCCTCACTCTTGCTGTCCTTCGCCTGCAGCACCACCAACTGCTCTACACAGAAGTGTCTTCCCCCCAAATGCTGGCATGGTGGTCCTGGCCATCACTGCTCCTCCTCCTCAGGCATGCCCTCCTGCAGCCATCTTTCTGGGACCAGCAGCCTTCTCTTCTCCAACAAGCTCTCATCTGGCCGGCTGTCCTGGTAGGCCTCTCCTCCAGCCAGGGCCTCTCCTTAGTGATGTTATGCTCGACACTGCCCACTCAACACTGATTCGAGCAATATAACACGGAAGTGTCGCGAGCAGAGTGTTGAGCACTGTGTCAACACGGCCACAGTCACGTGACTGTAGCGAATGAGGCCTCATTGTCAACATCACGTAATTTGAGACCTGGCGAGAAATTTGAGATGGCTCAGCGTTGTATACGTCAATAGTGGAGGATTTAAAAGGGGTCTGATTCACCACTCAAACTGAGGGTTTTTGAAAGAAGGAGATTTGTTATCATCATTGCATTTGCGATTTGAGTAGAAGTCAGGGACAGTATTACACAAGTTATAATTAGGTTTAGGTTTAGAAACATTAAACAACACATGACTATTCAACATTAAACAACACATGCAAGGCCCCCGGGCCGGACGGTGTGTCTCCCTCCACCCTGAGACACTGTGCGAAAGAGCTGGCTCCTGTCTTCACAGACATTTTTAACACCTCCCTTAAGCAATGCCACGTGCCGACCTGCCTCAAATCCTCCACCATCATCCCTGTCCCCAAGAAGCCACGGATTACTGGACTTAACGACTACAGACCTGTAGCGCTCACCTCTGTAGTCATGAAGTCCTTTGAGCACCTGGTCCTGTCTCACCTCAAGTCCATCACCACCCCCCTCCTGGACCCGCTGCAGTTTGCCTACCGTGCCAACAGGTCTGTGGACAACGCAGTCAGCCTGGCCCTCCACTCCATCCTGCAGCACCTGGACTCCCCGGGAACCTACGCCAGAATCCTGTTTGTGGACTTCAGCTCTGCATTCAACATCATCCACCCCGCTCTGCTCCAGGACAAGCTGTCCCTGCTCGACGTGCCTGACTCCCTCTGCAGGTGGATCACCGACTTCCTGACGGACCGGAGGCAGCATGTGCGGCTGGGGAAGTCTGTCTCGGACTCTGTTAGCATCAGCATCGGATCACCCCAGGGCTGTGTACTTTCCCCCCTACTCTTCTCCCTTTATACCAACTCCTGTACCTCCTCCCACCAGTCTGTTAAGCTGATTAAGTCTGCGGACGACACCACCCTCATCGGGCTCATCTCCATCGGTGACGAGTCCGTCTACAGGAAAGAGGTGGCCCAGCTGGTGTCCTGGTGCAGCCACAACAACCTGCAGCTGAACGCTCTGAAGACAGCGGAGATGATTGTGGACTTCAGGAAAGTCACAACCCCCCTGCCCCCCCTCACCATCACAGGCTCTCCCATCACCATTGCAGATTCCTTCCGCTTCTTGGGCACCACCATCACCCGGGACCTCAAATGGGAGCCAACCATCAGCTCCCTCATCAAAAAGGCCCAGCAGAGGGTGTTCTTTCTGCGGCAGCTGAGGAAGCTCAAGCTACCCACCAAGATGTTAGTGCAGTTCTACACGGCCATCATCGAGTCCATCCTCACCTCCTCCATAACTGTGTGGTATGCAGGAGCCACTGCCAGGGACAGACTAAGGCTGCAGCGCGTCGTGCGCACTGCTGAGAAGGTGATCGGCTGCAAGCTCCCATCTCTCCAGGACCTGTACATCTCCAGGACCCGGAGGCGTGCTGGCCGGATCATAGCCGATCCTTCACACCCTGGTCACGTACTGTTCGCCCCCCCTCCCCTCAGGTAGAAGACTTCGGTCCATTCAGACTAAAACCTCCCAGCACATGAACAGCTTTTTCCCCTCTGCCATCAGACTGCTGAACATTAAGTGACTTATTGACTCTCGTGCACTATATACAGCAGCTCAACCAGACTCATGTCATTCATCACTGTTTTTCTGTTGCATTATCGACTGCACTGTGGTACCCCATATTATCTGCTACTTGCTAATTTATTTAAAATTGCCTTGACTAGTATTACTCATTATTATTATTATTATTATTATTATTATTATTATTACTTATTATTCTACATTTATTGCATGTTTTCAGTCCTTTAGTTTTTTAGTTTATCTCTTTATCTCATCATGTTTTTAATGTTGCAGCATGGCACCGAGACAAATTCCTAGTTTGTGTACTACATGAACAATGGCAATAAATCTGATTCTGATTCTGATTCTGATTCTGATATGTACTAAATATTACACATAGATACATTAGTGATGGTGAAACTGAGGCCTTATAAAACAACGAACAACTTTGATACAATTGCTTCATGATCGACAAAGTGTTATGAAACATTTAATAAAGAGTGCCATCTGCTGACTGAGTGTCAGAACTGCATCTGGGTAGAAAACCTGAAAAAAATTTCAATACTTTTGGGTTTTTTTCTTGAGGATTTGCCCATCCAAGGTCTATTCAAAATTGGATGGCAGGAACAAACAATCCAAAGCAAACAAAAACAAAACTAATTCCAATAGAGCCCTCTCAAATTTCCTGCGAGCCCTCAAGTCACGTGATGTGACCGACATAACGAGGCCTTGCTGGCTACGGTCAAGTGACTGTGGGCGTGCTGAAACTGCGCTAGATGCACTGCTTATGATGCAAAAAAAATTGCAAGAGACATTGGACAGCTCCTATTACTATAATAAAAAAAGACTATCAGAGAATTGTTGTGCTCTTTACTCTTTCTTTCTCTCTTTTAATATACCCTTTTTTCTTGTTAATTGGAATGTGAAGTTTGACTAATTGTATATTTTTTGTGAAAGTTCTGATTTTTAGGTCTTTTGTAACCTTTATCCTCATCAAGAGTTTGTATGTTGTATTTTGTTCTATTAAATTAAAAAAAAAACTGCTCATGACACTTCCACTTTATATTGTGTGAATCAGTGTTGAGTGGGTGGTGTCGAGCGTAGCATCACTACCCCTACCCCTAGGGATTGGGACACCCCTTCACGGCTGCACATGGCCAAAGTGGCTGTCAAGTGTAGCTGTCTTACTGGCAATGCTGAAATTCACCAGCCATTGGCCAGTGTTAATGTCAAGCCCTGCATTCTCTCTCTCTCTCTCTCTCTCTCTCTCTCTCTCTCTCTCTCTCTCTCTGTATATATATATATATATATATATATATATATATATATATATATATACTGTATATATATATATATATATATATACATACATACAAACAGTGGTGTGAAAAAGTGTTTGCCTCTTCATTTTTTTTGTGTTTGTCACATTTAAATGTTTCAGATCATCAAACAAATTTAAATATTAGACAAAGATAACACAAGTAAACACAAAATGCAGTTTTTAAATAAAGGTGTTTATTATTAAGAGGGAAAAAATCCAAACCTACATGGCCCTGTGTGGAAAAAGTGATTGCCCCCGCCCCTCGTTAAAACATAAGTTAACTGTGGTTTATCACATCTTTGGAAAGCTGAGTTCAATTTCTCTAACCACACCCAGGCCTGATTACTGCCACACCTGTTCTCAATCAAGAAATCACTTAAATAGGACCTGCCTGACAAAGTGAAGTAGACCAAAAGATCCTCAAAAGCTAGACATCATGTTGTGATCCAAAGAAATTCAGGAACAAATGAGAAACAAAGTAACTGATATGGCGCATATTTAGGGCGCATATATTGTATCCATATTTGCCACATATACCTATATATATTGGTATATGCATATGTATATGCATATGCATATGTATATGCATATATTGACGTCATGCGTCAATATGCATGACGGTGCATGCGTCAATATGCATGACGGTGCATATTTTGGAGGCTTCACGTCTTAATGGACAAAGAGGACCTGACCCTACAGAGACCTACGGGAGGTGTGAAGTTGGTCCTACAGGAGGAGGGAAGTTGGAGAGAATGTCCCAGCAGGAGCCTCGGAGGCTAGAAGGATCAGAGACAATGGGGACGCCAAGGAGTCTCGGGGGCTGTATGTTTGCTGAAGGACTGTGGGGTTGGGGGTGTATGACTTGGGGAGAGTATAAAAACTGTGAAAGACGATTGTTCTCTCTCTTTTCGAGATTCTGAGATTGCTAGAGGATGTAACCATTCAATAAACCAATCCTGAGAAATAAACCCAGTCTCGTCTGTGAAAGGCATCCTCTACACTGAGATCTATCAGTCTGGAAAAGGTTATAAAGCCATTTCTAAAGCTTTGGGACTCCAGCAAACCATAGTGAGAGCCATTATCCACAAATAGCGAAAACATGGAACAGTGGTGAACCTTCTCAGGAGTGGCCAGCTGACCAAAATTACCCAAAGAGCGCAGCGACAACTCATCCAAGAGGTCACAAAAGACCCCACAACAACATCCAAAGAACTGCAGGCCTCACTTGCCTCAGTTAAGGTCAGTGTTCATGACTCCACCATCAGAAAGAGACTGGGCCAAAATGGCTTGCATGTCAGAGTGTCAGAGTTCTAAGACAAAAACCACTGCTGAGCAAAAAGAACATAAAGGCTCGTCTCAGTTTTGCCAGAAAACATCTTGATGATCTCCAAGACTTTTGGGAAAATACTCTGTGGACTGAAGCGACAAAAGTTGAACTTTTTGGAAGGTGTGTTTCCTATTACATCTGGCACAAAAGTAACACAGCATTTCAGAAAAGGAACATCATACCAACAGTAAAATATGGTGGTGGTAGTGTGATGGTCTGGGGCTGTTTTGCTGCTTCAGGACCTGGAAGACTTGCAGTGGTAAATGGAACCATGAATTCTGCTGTCTACCAAAAAAATCCTGAAGGAGAATGTCCGGTCATCTATTCGTGACCTCCAGCTGAAGCACACTTGGGTTCTGCAGCAGGACAATGATCCAAAACACACCAGCAAGTCCACCTCTGAATGGCTTAAGAAAAACAAAATGAAGGCTTTGAAGTGGCCTAGTCAAAGTCCTGACCTGAATCTGATTGAGATGCTGTGGCACGACCTTCAAAAGGTGGTTCATGCTCGAAAACAATCCAATGTAGCTGAATTACAACAATTCTGCAAAAATGAGTGGGCCAAAATTCCTCCACAGCACTGTAAAAGACTCATTGCCAGTTATCATAAATGCTTGATTGCAGTTGTTACTGCTAAGGGTGGCCCAACCAGTTATTATGTTTAGGGGGCAATCACTTTTTTACACAGGGCCATGTAGGTTTGGATTTTTTTCCCTTAATAATAAGCACCTTTATTTAAAAACTGCATTTTGTGTTTACTTGTGTTATCTTTGTCTAATATTTAAATTTGTTTGATGATCTGAAACATTTGTGACCCATTCTGACAAAATGAGTCACTTTGAGGAAATTATCAAAACTTAGGTAACATTTTTTTCCATATTCTGTATTGACAGACCTTCAAAATGATATTTAATTTGTAGGAAGTGCACAAAAACGGATCCAGGAAAAAAAACAATTTGTTTATATTTTGGCTCCGTTTAAAACTCACGTTGGATCAGTCGGGAGTTATGTGTTCTGCAAAAACATATGTATTTTTAGAAAGTATATTTTCTCAGGTTTCCAATGATACCAGGCACTCATGGGGGTTTTCCCGGGACTTGCTGCTAGCAAACAAAGTAAGAGTCATGATTTATGATTTCTTGTGCCTGCAGCTCATAGTGACACGGTGCGCATTCCGACTCATTTTAAAAGCACGGGTCACATTTAAGTGTGACAAACATAAAAAAAAAAAAGAGAAATCAGAAAGGGGGCGAACACTTTTTCCACACTACTGTGTGTGTGTGTGTGTGTGTGTGTGTGTGTGTGTGTGTGTGTGTGTGTGTGTGTGTGTGTGTGTGTGTCAGAGGTTTCATTCACTGAAAATTGTCCTTCCACATAATTTTTCCAGCAATGACTACAAATTCTGAAAGCTGTCTATCATTTGACAGATTATATGGAGGGTGATCTAATTGAAGTCAATTAAAATGACAGCTAACTGATTGACAACATTTTTACAAGCCTGTCTGAGGAAATGACATAACAAAAAGTGTAGTGCAACCTGTGATATAGAGTAATAGCCCTTTTTCAGGTTTTCAACTCAAATGCAGTTCTGACAGTCAGTCACAAGATGGCAGTCTTTATTAGATGTTTCATAACACTGTGTCGCTCATGAAGCAATTGTCTCAAAGTTGCTCATTGTTTCATGAGGCCTTGGTTTTAACATCACTACCTCTCCTCTGACAGGACCCTCCTCCAACCAGGCCCTCATCCAGCTGGGCCTTGCCTCAAGTAGGGCTCCTCCATCCTGGCAAAAGCTCTCTCCTGTGGACTGCCAGAGCACCTCTTATATCGTGTGCAGCCACAGGTGCTGCACATCCCCAGTCAACCGGGTGCTGCTGATCAGTCATTGGGAAAGCAGACAAACACCTCCAATTTAAAAACAAAGTTAAAATACAAAAACTGCAAAACATGCAAACTTATAAAACATGCCACATAAACTTAAAACTATATGAAATCCAAAAGACACAATAAAATTCTTCCACCCCGTGACACACAAAATGCACCTTGAAGATTCTGAAGTCAAGTGGAAAGAGGTATTACAGTCAGATGAAACTAAGCAAACTCTTTGGCCTCTAAACCAAACAATATGTCTCGTGGAAAGCCAATACAGCTCACCATCCAAATTACACCATTCCTGTGCTAAAGCAGGGAGGTGGTGATATCCTGCTGTGGGGTGTTTCTCTGTAGCTGGGACTGGAGCGCTTTTTCTTCTTCTTCTTGATAAAAATCTGCTGTTGTTTGCGTAAAATTTGTCAATCACAAAGGTTTACCTTCCAACATAACAATAGCATAAGCACACAGTAAAACTGACCACATGGTGGTTGAAAGAGGAAAGGTGAAGGTCCTTGCATGGCCAGAGCCCAGACTTTAACCCCTTTGAAAATCTGTGGAATAATTTGAAGACTGCAATCCACCAAAAGTCACCATCAAATTTAACTGGATATGAGCAGTTCAGTGGTTAGCACTGTGGCAGCACAGCAAGAAGGTCACTGGATCGATTCCACCCCTGGCCATCGGTGACCCTTCTGTGTGGAGTTTGCATGTTCTCCCCGTGTCTGTGTGGGTTTACTCTGGGTACTCCAGTTTCCTCCCACAGGCCAAAGACATGCAGGTTAGGTTAACTGGCATCATTTGGGGATTCTAAATTGTCCTTAGGTATGGATGTGAGAGTGAATGGTTGTCTGTCTCTCTGTGTTGGCCCTGCGATGGACTGGCGATCTGTCCAGGATGAGCAGTTCTTCAAAGTCCAGATGTGCAAAGTTGGTAGAGATGTATCCCAACTGACTAAAGACAGTAATGAAGGCAAAATATGGACCCAAGAGGGTACCCAATGGTTTTTATTTTTTTCCCTGACCTGTTGCTGTTCACTTGAATGTTATAGGTTGCACTTGGTAATAGAGCTGAATATAACCAGAATTGTGTCTATCATCATTTTAGGCCACAAGGTAACAAAATATGATTATCTTCAAAGGGATGATTCTTTTCCACACCCTCTATATAGCCTACTCATCAGTAATGTGGTGCCAATTATAAGAGCTAAAATGTACTTCAGACAAATTTTTGATTTCTGTAAAACTTCATCTGAATTGACCCTAAGCTGTGCAGTAAATATGTGGGCATTTGCAGCTAGTCTATATTCTACACCAGTGCACATGCCAGGAACAGGAGTGTCTGTGGGCAGAGTGAACACACACTCTGTGGACCATGGTAATGGGAAGGAAATGTCAGCGTGTCCGTCCATGACCTCTACCTATCCTTCCCTGCAGCATCATCTTTCCTCCCCTACCTTTTTTTTCTTTGCTTTTATATGGGGTTGGTTTTGGCAGTTGAACGAACTCTGGGAACAAACTCACTCATCTTTGAATTCTCTTGTTCCAGTGTTTTATCGTGGATCCACCGTGCCACATTGGGCCACATGTTTGTCTATCTCCATCACTCTGCAACTCTGAGGCAATAATGACTCTTTCACAAGACATTGTTGAGAGACAGCAATGGGGACTCCCAGCTCAGAGCAGTGACAGACAAGCTGTTTTTAGGAGCATAAGAAGTGAATCTTTATCTCTGTCTGTCCCTCTGTCATTTACACAACAAAGTGATGCACTGTTCCATGCTGGCAGGGTATGGGTTATTCCTGATGATGAATTGGAAGGGCGGGGGCTGAATGGTTCATAGTGGTCAAATTTGACCGAATGTGGTTTATTTTTCAACCGCAGGGATCCAAGCACTGCAACACCAATGGAAGAAGTGTGTGGACCAAAGGAAAGACTATGTTGAAAAATAAACCACATTTGGTCAAATTTGACCACTATGAACTTTTCAGCCCCCCTCGTACATGCTTGTTACAACTTCCCCACATCTCATTTATTCTACCATTTAAGAGCGAGTTTTCCAAATGAGACAAACAGGAGACAAACTGAGTGAGCTCTTGTTGAAGAAAATGGTGATGACAATGATCACAAGTCAAAGACGAAGATTCAAAAGGTGATTTCATAAAGCAGTGGCGGATATGTAGGTAACTCTAGATTGTGGTTTTCTTGTATCTCAGATGTACCTTGTTTAGTTTCCTGATGTTTTTATGTAACATATCAGACAATCACTAGCAACAATATGCTTTTTGCATTTTGCTTGTTCCATGTCTGCTGTGAATTTTATGGGTTTTGCTTTGTTGCTGTTGTTGTTGTTGATTCCTACATTTGATTCTATTCTGGTTCTTTTTTGATATGGACACAATCACTCCTGCTGATGCGGCTGACATTTGAATGCATTTGAAAGCAATTATTCCCACTCCAATTTCCTCTTTTTTTTTCTTGGTTTCATCAATCCTGGCATGGCGTAGAGAAAAGGACTCATTCTTTATTTTTAGAAAGAGGAAAGGAGAACAGAACATATAGCTTAACAGAAATATGGCACCACATTGAAACCCAACTGGGACACAAATTGCCAAAAGGATCGCAGGGCTGCGTTAGTGATGCTGAACTGCCATTATGATTTCCCAGTGACCATTGAAAAAACAGAATCTCCAGTCTTCTCCTGCTTTTTAGAAGATGCCTCAACATAAATTTTAATCTATGTTTTAGGTTAGTTAATTGTGTAAAATAAATCACAAGAAAGTCAGTCATGCTTTCTTGGATTATTTATTAACATTCTGGATTTAGTATATGGAGAAAATCACTCATTTGGTGTCCTGGTGTTTTCAATTCCTTTTATTCACAGTGTTTTAGGGGATTGGCACCTGAGATGCACTAAGGGTGTCACAGCTGTGATATGTGAAAACGTGTCAGTAATATGTGAGATGACTTCAGACACTGAAACAGCCCATTAATCCTGGTTTGCTATCACATTTCACCTTAAAGTGATAAGTGTACATAGTTTAGTGCTAGTATGCATTTTTTAGATAAACTGAAAATAGTTTTTGCTGATGATGAATATCAGATTCCCCTTATCAAAGAGAAGCCTTCATGAGTGAAATCACAAATATCAAGCACACTCCAAAAAAAGTACTACAGACCATCAGGTATTGAGAGATAGCCCACTACTGCAGTAGAAGTTAACAGAGAAGCTGGACAAAGAATTTGAAGGAATGTACCTGGAAGATATGGATGAATTAAATGAATGAATCGTTATTACAGTTAAGAAATGCACTGAGGAAGTCTGTCCTAGAATATACTCTGACTCGAAGAAGAAGAAAGGGTATGTGATCTGCGGAAGCGCACCAATCAAAAGGAGGTTAGAAAGCTACAGAAATCCATCAAGCTTCAACCTAGGCAGTTAAAAAATTACTATAAGGAACTGGCTGCGAACACAAATTCTGCTGCTGAAACGAGGGCAGTTGAAAAGGAATTTGCATTGGCGAAGAAGTTCAAGATATTGAAATGCAAATCTAAGCATGCAATCTTGAAGTCCAAACTTAAGCAACACTATAAAAGCACTTTGAGCAGAGGGAGTTAGCTACTCCACCTGAGCTTGCAAACCCATGTGACTTCTTACATCTCAGTGATGAGGCCATATACTGTATGTAAATGAAGAGGTACCAGAGGAGGGGGAGGTTTGTGACATTATGAAAAGCTTTAAGAACAACCAAAGCACAGGAACGGATAAGCTAAAAACCAAGTATCTAAAGTATAATGAGAGTAAATACCTAATTAGTGTCCTAATTAGTCCTAATTAGTGTCCTAATTAGTCCTATCTCTGATGGTATTGTTATGGACACTTGTTAAGGTCCCTGTCTCGTGGCTTCACTCTAACCGCAGGGATCCAAGCGCTGCAACACCGTTGGAAGAAGTGTGTGGACCGAAGGAGACTATGTTGAAAAATAAACCACATTCAATCACATTTGACCACTATGAACTTTTCAGTCTATGAACTTTTTAGCCACCCTGTTTGAAAATGAGACTGCCACTCACCTAGAGACAGATGGACCGGTAGCTCTGCAGCTGAATTGGAATGTTGGAGTTATTTACCCCCAAAAAACAGCAATTTATGGACTCCTGCCACAAATGTGCTAACAAGGCTAACAATATAAACAACCCATCATCCAGGTGAAATTTAGGAGGCAGGGACAATTTTTTCAGGTGAGACCCCTGTCGAATAATGTAAACCTAAGCATGATGGTGTTTGGGGGATTTCCACAGCAGGTTGAACACAGCTGCAGAGGCAACTCCGCCCATCTGCAACGTACTCAGATGGTGAATTCACATCTATTTGCATGTTTACATTGAATTAAAATGTAATTGTACCGTGCAAAAAATTCACTATTTGCATTTGGTCTGAATGCACCTTTAGACGTGTCACACCCGTAGTTAGTATATTCATTGATACCGTAAGACGTTGAGTGTAATATTGTTTTTATACAACAGTTCCACAAGCACAATTTATTAAATGACAGCAATACTGGACAAAATATTATGATTTGTTTGTTTAACCAATCATTTTGAGAAGCTGAGAAAAAAATATTCCCTTCTAAATATAGCCAGTAATTGTTGCTAAGCACCACATACCAGTCACCTGTTGAGTCGGCACCGCAGATGGTCAAGATCAATGCTCGTAGCTTGTTAGCATGCTAGCAATTTGGCTTTGGCACACTTCACTCACTTTTTCTTGGCATTTTCAGATGGAATAGAGTCCACCACCACAAATGTACTGTGGTTTGTTAATCAAGACAATAAATCCAACTCTAGCACTGCCTATTTTTTTTAAACAGACATGAAATAGCTTAACGATGTTTATACAAGGGCAGACTTTGTAAATACAATAAAGTTTTCTTCAAAAGGGTGGGACTTCTGGCTCACAGATGTATAACTCTTTTCAAACAGTGCATCACTGTGGAAATTAAGGCATCCATCACAGTATTGCAATTCTCAAGTCTGCAGACTTGACAGTAAATTAGTTAATAATTAATGGTTACTCGACCACCTTTGAAGCAGAGTGATACATATCCAGTGAAACATTGGAGTGCACTTATCATTTGTTTCCTCAAAATTCTACACACAATACCCCATAATGACATTATTATTTCAAGATTTTTGCAAATTTATTAAAAATAAAAACTAAGAAATCACATGTACATAAGTTTTCACAGCCTTTGCCATGAAGCTCAAAATTGAGCTCAGGTGCATCCTGTTTCCACTGATCATCTTTGAGATGTTTCTACAGCTTAATTGGAGTCCACCTGTGGCAAATTAAGTTGATTGGACATGATTTGGAAAGGCACACACCTGTCTATATAAGGTCCCACAGTTGACAGTGCATGTCAGAGCACAAACCAAGCATGAAATCAAAGGAAATGTGTGTAGACCTCCCAGAAAGGATTGTATCAAGGTACAAATCTGGGGAAGGGACAAAAAAATTTCTGCTGCTTTGAAGGTCCAAATGAGCACAATGGCCTCCATCATGTGTAAATGGAAGAAGTTTGGAAAAACGGGGACTCTTCCTAGAGCTGGCCAGCTGTCTAAACTGAGCGATCAGGGAGAAGGGCCTTAGTCAGGGAGGTGACCAAGAACCCGATGGTCACTCTGTCAAAGCTCCAGCATTCCTGTGTGGAGAGAGGAGAACCTTCCAGAAGGACAACCATCTTTGCAGCAATCCACCAATCAGGCCTGTATGGTAGAGTGGCCAGATGGAAGCCACTCCTTAGTAAAAGGCACATGGCAGCCCACCTGGAGTTTGCCAAAAGGCACCTGAAGGAGTCTCAGACCATGAGAAACAAAATTCTCTGGTCTGATGAGACAAACCTTGAACTCTTTGGCATGAATGCCAGGCGTCATGTTTGGAAGAAACCAGACATTGCTCATAACCACGACGATGGTGGTGGCAGCATCATGCTGTGGGGATGTTTTTCAGTGGCAGGAACTGGGAGACTAGTCAGGATAGAGAGAAAGATGAATGCAGCAATGTACAGAGACATCCTGAATGAAAACCTGCTCCAGAGCACTCCTGACCTCAGACTAGGGTGACAGTTCATCTTTCAGCAGGACAACGACCCTAAGTACACAACCAAGATATCAAAGGAGTGGCTTCAGGACAGCTCTGGGAATGTCCTTGAGTGGCCCAGCCAGAGCCCGGACTTGAATCCAATTGAACATCTCTGGAGAGATCTGAAAATGGCTGTGCACCGACTCTTCCCATCCAACCTGATGGAGCCTGAGAGGTGCTGCAAAGAGGAATGGGCGAAACTGCCCAAAGATAGGTGTGCCAAGCTTGTGGCATCATATTCAAAAAGACTTGAGGCTGTAATTGCTGCCAAAGGTGCATCAACAAAGTATTGCGCAAAGGCTGTGAATACTTATGTACATGTGATTTCTTAGTTTTTTATTTTTAATAAATTTGCAAAAATCTCAAAAAAAAAACTTTTTTCACATTGTCATTACGGGGTATTGTGTGTTGAATTCTGAAGAAAAAAAAATGATTTTCATCCCTTTTGGAATAAGGCTGTAACATAACAAAATGTGGAAAAAGTGAAGCGCTGTGAATACTTTTCTGATGCAAGAATTTGTTGTTCAATCAAATTGTCTGGTCGGAACTAACTGTTGTATAAAGTGGAGTATATCATAGTATTTAACATTCTCAGTTGTAGGGGCGGTCCTGGCTTGTATGACGCCCTGGGTGGACTGCCTCCCCGGCGCCACACACACACACACACACACACACACACACACACACTTTTTTTTTTTACTTTTTGTTTATCAATTTAATGTCCAAATGTTCAATTTTCTCAACAATTACTAAGGTTTTTCTTGCAACTTTTTCCTGACAAGTTTATTACTTTTTTGACTTTAGCCATGCTTCACCTTTTTTTCCTCATATTTTCATGATTTTCTTGTACATTTGCACCTATCCTCTCACTGATAGGTGCCTCTCAATAAATTAGAATGTCATCAAAAACTTAATTTATTTCAGTAATTCAATTTAAAAAAAAATAAAACTCCTATATTATATATATTCATTACACACAGAGTGATATATTTTAAGTTTTTTTAAGGACAGTGCAAGTTGATGAACATTGATATCAGTCAATGTAAAGTTGCCAGATTGTATCCAGTGACTAATTTCCATCTGTTTTCCGTGGGTTACAATATTTCAAGTGTTTATTTGTTTTAATTTTGATGGTTATGGTTTACAGCTAATGAAAACCCCGGATTCAGTTTCTAAAAAAAAATAGAATTACATAAAATTAATTTTAAAAAGTTCAGCCGGCTACTGGGAAATTTTAGAGCACTTCATGCTTCCCTCCACTGACAAGCTTTATGGAGATGCTAATTTCATTTTATAGTAGGACTTGATACCTGCCCACACTGCCAAAAGTACCAGAACCTGGTTTAGTGACCATGGTATCACTGAGCTTGGCTCAAGAGGAAGATGAGAGACACCAGACCCAACAATGCAGGCAAGCTAAAGGCTGCTTTCAAAGCAACCTGGGCTTCCATAACACCTCAGCAGTTCCACAGGCTGATCACCTCCATGACATGCCGCATTGATGCAGTAATTCATGTAAAAGGAGTCCTGACCAAGTATTGAGTGTGTACATGGACATACTTTTCAGTCAGCCAATATTTCTATTAAAAATCCATTTTTTAAATTAATTATACATAATCTTCTAATTTTGTGAGAAACTGAATTTGGGGTTTTCATGAGCTATAAGCCATAACCATCAACATTAAAAGAAATAAACACTTGAAATCAAATCAAATCAAAATCAAATCAACCTATATTGTCATGTTGCTGTACATACAAGTGTAGTGCAGGCAAGATGAAATTGCATTTCTCTCGGCACCCATATAAGTAAAAAGAACATAATTTAAGACACACCCTCACCCCCCACCCCAACACAGCCATTCACACATCCCTGAGACATACTTGAAAACTAACTAGAACTAAAATATACAAATAATATACATAATGTCCATAAGGTGCAGTAGTATGTATGAAAGATTCCAGATCAACTGTTCAGCATCCTAACAGCTTGTGGAAGGAAGCTGTTGATCAGTCTGGTGGTTCTGCCTCTGATGCTCCGGAATCGTTTGCCAGATGGCAGCAGTTGAAAGTGTTTATGCAGAGGGTGAGAGTGGTCCTTGACAATGTTCAGTGCCCTGCTCCTACAACGGTTCTGAAAAAGTTCTTGGACAGAAGGGAGGGAAACTCCAATTACTCTCTCAGCTCCCTTAACTATCCTCTGCAGGGCTTTTTTGTCTGACATACTGCAGCTGGAGTACCATGTTGCAATGCAGTACGTCAGAACAGTCTGGTGGTTCTGCCTCTGATGCTCCGGAATCGTTTGCCAGATGGCAGCAGTTCAAAGTGTTTATGCAGAGGGTGAGAGTGGTCCTTGACAATGTTCAGTGCCCTGCTCCTACAACGGTTCTGAAAAAGTTCTTGGACAGAAGGGAGGGAAACTCCAATTACTCTCTCAGCTCCCTTAACTATCCTCTGCAGGGCTTTTTTGTCTGACATACTGCAGCTGGAGTACCATGTTGCAATGCAGTACGTCAGAACACTCTCCACCACACCTCTGTAGAAGGTCCTGAGGATGCAGATGGGGAGAGAGGCCTGTTTGAGTTTCCTCAAGAAGTGCACTCTCTGCTGGGCCCCCTTCCTGATCCCCAAGGAATTCTTGCTCCAGGTTAGGTCCTGTGAGATCTGCACTCCGAGGAACTTGATGTTCTCTACTCTCTCCACCAAACGGCCACCGATGCTGAGAGGGACGTGTTCAGGCCGTGACCGCCAGAAGTCGATAATCATCTCCTTCGTTTTGTCCATGTTGAGCACCAGATTGTTCTCCCTGCACCAGCCCTCCAGGTCTCTAACTTCTTCCCTGTACATTGATTCATCATCCCTCTGAGTAAGTCCACCACTGTGGTGTCGTCTGCAAACTTAATAATCTGGTTCCACTCGTGTCTGGATACACAGTCATGTGTTAGAAGTGTAAACAACAGTGGACTGAGTACGCAGCCTTAAGGGGATTCGGTACTCAGCGTGATAGAGTTGGAGATGTTATTTCCAACACGGACAGACTGAGGTCTCTCGGTCAGGAAGTCCAGGATCCAGAGACATGTGGCGGTGTTCAGACTGAGAAGGAGTAATTTCTCCATCAGTCTCTGGGGAATAATGGTGTTGAATGCTGAACTGAAATCAATGTATAGGAGTCTGGCGTAGGTGTCTTTCTGATCCAGGTGGGTGATGACAGAGTGCAGGGTGGTGACTATAGCACCCTCCATGGAGCGGTTTGAATGATATGCAAACTGGAGCGGGTCGTGTGATGCAGGGAGGCAGGCTGTGATGTGTGGTTTGACAAGCCGTTCAAAACACTTCATCACAATTGGTGTCAATGCAACAGGTCAATAGTCATTCAGACAAGACACAACTGGTTTCTTTGCCTCCAGTACTATGGTAGAGATCTTAAAGCATCTGGGAACGATGGCCTGACTCAGGGAGATGTTATAAATGTCAGTCAGGACATCCGCCAACTCGCTCGCGCAGTCTCGGAGCACACATCCCGGGATGTTGTCCAGACCTGCAGCTTTACGTAGGTTGACCCTGATTATGGTCCTCCATGTGTCCGCGGCATTGATGATGATAGCTGGCCCAACAGATGGTGGAGATGGGCCAGCCCTCCCTCTGATTGTTGGGTTTGATGCTTCAAAACGTGCAAAGAAGTTGTTGAGCCTGTCTGGAAGCGAAGCATCGTCATCATCGACCCCCTGCCTAGACTTATAATCCGTCAGCGCCCGAATCCCCTGCCACATCCATTTGGTGTTCCTTGTGTCACAGAGGTGTCCCTGGATTTTCTCCGCATAGGCGCGCTTCACCGTCTTAATTCCCTTTGAGAGCGCAGACCTGGCTGAGCGGAGGGCGATCCTGTCCTTCACTCTGAAGGCTGCATCTCTGGCTGTGAGCAGCGAGCGCGCCTCTGCCATCATCCAAGGTTTATAGTTGCCCCGTGCAGTGATAGTCTTCACTATAGTGACATCCTCTGTGCACTTCGAGATGTAGCCGGTGACCATTTCAGCATACTCCTCCACATCTGTCCTGTCTCCCTGGGAGGCTGCTATTTTGAAGACCTCCCAGTCTGTGTGCAGAAAACAGTTCTGAAGTTCTGAGGCTGCACCCTCTGGCCAAATCCTGATTTGCTTCTCTACTGGCCTGCTGCGCTTCAGTAAAGGTTTGTAGGCAGGCCCCAGCATCACGAATAGGTGGCCAGAATGGCCGAGGTGGGGGCGAGATGTTGCCTTATAAGCATCTGGGAAGTTTGTGTACACCAAGTCCAACATATTCTCTCCTCTGGTCTTAAAGTCCACACATTGTTTAAACTTGGGGAGCACAGTCTTTAAACTGGTGTGATTAAAATCCGCCGCAACCACCACAAAACTGTCTGGGTGTGAAGTTTGAAATTCACTGATAGCGTCGTGCAGCTCTCCAAGTGCCTCGTTAGCATTAGCTTTAGCGTTAGCACTAGGAGCTATGTAAACAGCAGTTACAAACACATTGGTAAATTCCCTCAGCAGATAGAATGGCCGACAATTCACGATAAGGAACTCCGCCAACGGAGAGCAGTGTTTAGATACTAACGTGGCGTTAACGCACCAGTTCTTGTTAATATAGATACATAGCCACCCTCCCCTTGGCTCTTACCGGAGCTAGCAGCCTCTCTGTCCGCCCAGAATGATGTCATCCCTTCCAGCTGAATGGCCGCATCAGAGATGTTGTCGTGGAGCCATGCCTTCGTGAACGCAAACACACAGCAGTCCCTCCACTCTCTCCGGGTTTTTCTCAGCAGATGCAGCTCGTCCAGCTTGTTGTCGAGGGAGCAGACATTGTAAAGAAGGAGTGAAGGTACTGCTGTTCTGGAGGGGTTAGCCTTTAGCCTAGCATGAATCCCGGCTCTTTCTCCTCGCCTCTGTTTGTGTTTGCACCGCTTACACTTCCTCCTCTCCCGGGTAGCTGCCAGTGAAATCTCCAATAGTATTCCATGATGGCGTAGAATGTCCAAGTCACATCTGAGCGCTGCAATTCTTGCAGCGTGTAAGTTTTACAGAATGTACGTCTAGGATGATCAAAACACTCAAAACTTTCACACTCACTGATGCCTAGAGGGGCCGCAGCGTCCATGTGCGCCACCATCTTCTTAGATTAAATGCATCACTCTGTGTGTAATGAATCTAATGAATCAAGGTGAGGCATCTGATGACTTTCTCGTGTCCACCTATCATGACAAGAGATCAGCGCTGCTGCTAACCGCAGTTCTGCTGTCAGGACACTGACGTGGACCACTTGTTTGGGTACTTTTCCTGCATAATCCATGTTTCAAGAACCGGGTGTATTTCTGTGAGAGACGATTCTACTCTGTGACTTTCAGCTGAGCCGAAGCGGATTAATGAAGGACGACGCTAGCTGGGACGACGCTAGCTGCCGAAGGAGCCTTGGTTTCACCGGCGGATTCAGCTGTCAGGTGGTGACGCTGGTTGGTGACCTTCACTAGCCATCACTGGCCATCGGGAGCACTTCGACCTCGCAGTCGGGTGACAGCTATAAATGAGACGGCGGGCCAGCTAGCGGCCTCCACTAGCCATCGAACGTGCTTCGCCTTTTTGGATTTATCACCGGATTCATCACCGGATTCATTGCTTTGGGTTCATTGCTAGCTAGGACGACACTAGCTGCCGAGGGAGCCTTGGTTTCACCGGCGGATTTCAGCTGTCAGGTGGTGACGCCAGTGGTGACCTTCACTAGCCATCACTGGCCATCAGGAGCACCTCAACCTCGCAGTGGGGTGACAGCTATAATTGAGACGGCGGGCCAGCTGGCGGCCTCCACTAGCCATCGGACGTGCTTCGCCTCCTGTATTAACCAACAGGTGAGTCGCCTTTTATCCCAATCAGTCTAGTTAGTATGCCTCCGAAAAGGAATCAGATAAATGGAGAGGAGTTGGAGGAGATCAAACTCTCACTAAATTTTATGACTGAAGAAATATCCAAGATAGCAAAACAACAAACTTTGCTTATTGGCCTTATGGGCCAAGTGCGCGATTTAAAGGCTGAAGTCATGGAAAAAGATAAGAAAATTAATTTCTTAGAAAGACGTGTAGATGAATTAGAACAGTATATGAGAATGGATGATGTCATTGTGAGCGGTCTTAACACCAGACACCATTCCTATGCACGTGTGACAGCTGGAGTTGGTAACCAGGATGGGGACGATGAGACGTTGGCAGAATCACACACTCTTGAGCAGCAGGTATTACATTTTTTCAACTCTAAAAACATTGTTGTGGACAATCAGACTATTTTGGCTTGCCACACATTACCTAAAAAAGACAGTAAAGGAAAACCAGCGATCATCATCCGATTTGTCAGCAGGAAAGCAAAAATTGATCTTCTGTGACAAGCAAGAAAACTGAGAGGGACGGCTGTCTATATAAATGAACATTTAACAAAAAAGAACTCTGAAATAGCTAGACAAGCCAGGGCTCTCAGAAAACAGGGAAAAATACAATCAACATGGACAAAGAACTGTAAGGTGTGGATTAAACTGCTTGGCACTCCAGAAGAAGCTAAAGTTATAATGATTAGAGAAATGGAGGAATTAGACAAATTTAAACCTTAGCCCTGATGCAAGAATAACAGTGCAGTAAGATTATGAGTGAAGATTTTTGTGTTCTTTTTCCTTTTTTCCTTTTGATGTACATTGCTGACATAACTTATGATTAGTACTTTAACCAATCATCCTTCCTCATTTAATAATGAAAGTGTATTAGGGCAAATTGAAGCAGGAATCTTTGTCAGTACTGAACAGCAACCACAATACATTTTAGGAGATATTGACCCAGACAATAATTATTTTTATCATATTAATAATACGTGTGTTTATTATGATGAACAACAATTAAATGGAATTATGAATTCGGATCAGACATTGGCAATAATACATATTAATAGTAGGAGTCTCTATGCAAACATTGATAGTATTAAGGAGTTTTTAAATCAATCTAACACACCATTTAGGATTATTGCAATAAGTGAAACATGGATTAATGAAGAAAAAGATGTACATTTTGAACTATATGGATATGAGATGTACACACAAAATAAGAAATATAAAAGTGGTGGCGGGGTAGCACTGTATGTTGATAGAAACTTAAAAAGTAAAAAAAAAATGGAGAGCATGACATCAACAGTGAATGAAAGTATGGAATGTTTAACAATTGAGATTACGATGGAAAATAGAAAAAACATAATAGTAAGTTGTATATATAGAGCACCAGGATCTGATATGGAAAAAATTAGATTTGGGATGGAAAAGATATATGTAAAAATAAGACAAAAAGATATATTTATTTGTGGTGACTTTAATATAGATTTAATGAAAACAAAACAACATAAACCAACTGAAGATTTCTTAGATACAATGTATAGCTTAACCTTATTTCCAAAGATTACAAAACCTACGAGAATAACTACACACTGTGCTACCTTGATAGACAACATTTTTACCAATGTTATTGAATATAATATGGTGAGTGGTATACTAATAAATGACATTAGTGACCACCTGCCTGTATTTGTTTCTTTAGACGTTAATTATGGGGTTAATGAGAGTAAGAATAATAATAAACCATGTAAAAAGATTATCTATAAAAGAATAGGGACAGAAGATAGAATCAATGCTTTAAAAGAAGACTTAATGTTACAGAATTGGGATGTTGTCTATAGAGAGAAAAAAGTGGGCTTGGCATATGATAAATTTATTGATATATTTAAATTATTATATGATAAAAACTGTCCAATTAAATAAATTAATTAAAAAAAAACATATATACAAAAATTGCCTGTGGTTAACCAGAGGGCTACAAAATGCTTGTAAAAAGAAAAATTATCTCTATAAAAATTTCATTAAATTAAGAACCAAAGAATCTGAAAAAGATATAAAACATATAAAAATAAATTAACTGAAATAATATGAACAATTAAAAAATTACACTATAGGAAAATGTTAAATGAAAATAAAAATAATATAAAAGGAGTCTGGGATATATTAAATAAATTAAGGAAAAAATGGAACTAAGAAAATGCCATATCCAGAGTATTTTACTGATAATTGTGGTGATAATTATGATAAGAATATGGTAGTAAATAAAATGAATAATTTTTTTTGTAAATGTTGGACCAGAGGTGGCAGCAAAAATTCCAAACCAAGGAAGAGACACCATGAGTGAGACATTGATTGGAAATAACCCTCGGTCAATCTTTCTCTCAGCGGTGGATGAACTAGAGGTAAAATCTGTTGCCGAAAAGTGTAAAAATAAATTATCTACTGATTGTGATGGTACTGATATGGCACTAGTAAAAAGAACTGTTGATGGCATATTAAAACCATTCACATATATTTGTAATCTATCATTTCAAACTGGCTCATTCCTGCAGAAAATGAAAATAGCAAAAGTAATACCATTATTCAAGCAAGGAAATAAACACCACTACACAAACTACAGACCAGTATCGCTCCTCCCACAATTTTCAAAGATTCTGGAAAAACTTCTCAACAACAGATTAGAAAACTTTTTAAATAAACACGATGTGCTTAATCAGAACCAATATGGATTTAGAGCCAAGAGTACAACATTGTTGGTGATAATGGAAGCAACAGAGGAAATAATAAATGCATTAGCTCAAGGAAAATATGCAATTGGTGTATTTATAGGTTTTAGAAAAGCATTTGATACAATAAATCATTCAATACTTCTTAATAAACTGCAAATGTATGGTATTAGGGGAATGGCTCTGAATTGGGTTACAAGTTATTTATCTGAGAGACAACAGTTTGTGAAGATGGGAAAATATCTGGCTGGGTGTATGGGAATTGCCTGTGGAGTCCACCAGGGGTCACTATTGGGCCCCAAATTATTTAACATATATATAAATGATATATTCCAAGCTTATAAATTATTAAAAATAATATTATTTGCTAATGATACTAATATATTTTATTCTAGAAATAATTATAATCAACTAATCCATACTCTAAATAGTGAATTAAATAAGCATAAAAAATGGATGGATAGTAATAAATTATCACTAAATATAGATAAAACTAAGGTAATATATTTGGTAATTGTAAAAATAAAGAAGAGATACATATTCATTTAGATAATGTAATTATTGAAAAAGTTAAGGAGATCAAGTTTTTGGGTGTAATACTAGATGATAAAATTAGTTGGAAACCACATGTCAGATACATACAAAACAAAGTTGCAAAAAATATTGCAATTATAAATAAAATTATCAAGTCCTAGATTACAAATCAGTTCATATCTTGTATTGCTCATTAGTACTTCCATACTTGACCTATTGTATAGAGGTCTAGGGTAACAGTTATAAAAGTACACTTAATTCATTGCTAATATTACATAAAAGGGCAGTCTGTGTTATACACAAAGTCGGGTATCTTGAACATACTAATTTATTGTTTTTACATTCAAAGTTATTGAAATTACGGGATCTGGTTCATTATTATACAGCACAGTTAATGTTTAAAGTCAGTAAAAACTTTTTGCCACACAGTATACAAAATCTTTTCAGTGAGAGAGAAGGGAAATATAATTTACGGGGGAACACAAAATTTAAAATGCACTTAGTAAGATCTACTAGGAAGGGTTTTTGTGTGTCTGTGTGTGGGGTAAAATTGTGGAATGGGTTGGGGGAGAAACACAGACAATGTCCAAACATCCATATATTTACATCAACATACAGTATAAAGAAATGATTTTTGAGCAATTTAAAAATAAAGGACAGTAATATTACAATGTGTCTTCAATGAAAAAAGGTTGTTATTGTGTGCGTTATTGTGTTATGGTGATTGTGATGGTGATGGTGTTGTCTGTGTTTGTGTTGAACATACCAGAAGTATTTATTTATTATTGTTACAATTATTGTTGGGTGTTGGTATTGTTGTCAATATGGACTGTTGTTGTTGTGTCATTTCTGTTACATAATTTGACTATGGGGTGTATTATGGTGAATGTGGTTGTGGGATGAATGATGACTAAGAGTGAGGTTGTAATTTGTTGGGTATGGAAAAGGGGTGGGACTATATAAGTGTTGGCTTCTTCCCACTCCTTTTGAACATTTTATTTTTGGCTTGATTTTTGTTTTGTTTTAAATTCTTTTTTTCTTTTGTCGGAATTTTCAAATAAATAAAATGAATCAATCAATCTATATAATATTCATTACACACATTACATTCATTGATAGCATATCTATGAATGAATGAATGAATGAATGAATTTCAAATAGATTAAAAGTAAAGATTAAAAGAAAGGAACAGAATAATATAACAAAGGGGAAAGAAAAAAAACATCTTACAAGGTCAAATTGAACAATAACTCCTCTGATTATACAGTTCAACATAAGTTATCTGAAATGGGTGATGGCTGAAGCCGCAGCTTATATTGCCCACCCATATTCCATCCAAGAATTCAAAAGAAAAACAAGAGCGATTACAATTCAGAACAAAGCTAAAATAAAACGTGACAAAAATCTAAGCAACAACACAGACTGAATATGATAATCCTTATGTGATTTTACATGCCATCTTGTATACAGTATATGTTTGGAGTATTTCTTCCTTTAGTTTTTGTTTAAATTGTCCAAGCGTTGTACATGATTTTAATTCAGCTCCAAAAGCGTTCCACAATCTAACTCCTTGCACTGAGACACAGTGTTGCTTGGTGGTAGTTCTCACTGAAGGTTTTTGAAATATACATGTTCCTCTGAAATGATATTGTTTCTCCCTTATTTGGAACAACTTTTGGATATTTGTGGGCAGTGATAGATTCTTCACTTTAAACATTATTACTGCAGTTTTAAAGTCAACCAGATCTTTCAACTTGAGAGCTTTTAATTTAAGAAAAAGTGGGTTTGTTGGTTCCCTGTAAGTAGCTTTGTTTATTATTCTAATAGCTTTCTTCTGAAGCATAAAGACTGGATATATGTTTGTTTTATATGTATTTCCCCATACTTCAGTACAATATGTCATGTATAGGAGTATTAATGAATGATACAAAGTCTATAGTGTGGGTTGATTCAGCAAATATTTCACTCTGTGTAGTATTGCAATTGATTTAGGTATTTTACCTTTAATATAATTAATATGTGACTTCCAACACAGTTTATTATCAATTATTACTCCAAGAAATTTAGTTTCGGATACCCTTTCAATCTCTACACCATTTACACTGAGTTTAGATACTGAGTTGTATATAATATGAGTTTAATTTTTTAACTGAATTACTGAAATAAATCAACTTTTTGATGACATAATTTATTGTGATGCATCTGTATTGTGCTGTCCTGTATAAACTATCCTTGCAGTCTTTGTGGCGATGGAGGGGGGCAGTTTAACAGAGGGGATGCTTTGGGTTCATTTTGCTGGCTAGGCGAAAGGCCTTTTTAATTTTTTTGCAACAGTTTAGTAATTTGAATGAAGTTTTAAATATTTATTTATTGAAAGAAAAGCTTTTTTTCAGATTTTTGCAAAGATGTTTTTATTTTGAAGAGATAATCATTTTTCAATGGAAGCTGTCTTTTTTTAAAAATTTTTGTCATTGACCTTTACATAATTAATAATGAAGACCATGGTTTCTGTGGAAGTTGATAATTTGCAAAAATCTGTGGGGTATTATTACAGTGGGGTAAAAAAGTATTTAGTCAGCCACCAATTGTGCAAGTTCTCCCACTTAAAAGATGAAAGAGGTCTCCAATTTTCATCATAGGTATACCTCAACTATGAGAGACAAAATAAGAAAAAAAATTCCAGAAAATCACATTGAAGGATTTTTAATGAATTAATTGGTAAATTCCTTGGTAAAATAAGTATTTGGTCAATAACAAAAGTTCATCTCAATACTCTGTTATATACCCTTTGTTGGCAATGACAGAGGTCAAACGTTTTCTGTAAGTTTTCACAAGGTTTTCACGCACTGTTGCTGGTATTTTGGCCCATTCCTCCATGCAGATCTCCTCTAGAGCAGTGATGTTTTGGGGCTGTCGCTGGGCAACACAGACTTTCAACTCCCTCCAAAGATTTTCTATGGGGTTGAGATCTGGAGACTGGCTAGGCCGCTCCAGGACCTTGAAATGCTTCTTACGAAGCCACTCCTTTGTTGGCCGGGCAGTGTGTTTGGGATCATTGTCATGCTGAAAGACCCAGCCACGTTTCATCTTCAATGCCCTTGTTGATGGAAGGAGGTTTTCCCTCAAAATCTCACGATACATGGCCCCATTCATTCTTTCCTTTACATGGATCAGTCGTCCTGGTCCCTTTGCAGAAAAACAGCCCCAAAGTATAATGTTTCCACCCCCATGCTTCACAGTAGGTATGGTGTTCTTTCTTCTCCAAACACGACAAGTTGAGTCTTTACCAAAAAGTTCTATTTTGGTTTCATCTTACCATATGACATTCTCCCAATCCTCTTCTGGATCATCCAAATGCTCTCTAGCAAACTTCAGACGGGCCTGGACATGTACTGGCTTAAGCAGGGGGACACGTCTGGCACTGCAGGATTTGAGTCCCTGGCGGTGTAGTGTGTTACTGATGGTAGCCTTTGTTACTTTGGTCCCAGCTCTCTGCAGATCATTCACTAGGTCCCCCCATGTGGTTCTGGGATTTTTGCTCACCGTTGTCGTGATAATTTTGACCCCACGGGGTGAGATCTTGTGTGGAGCCTCAGATCGAGGGAGATTATCAGTGGTCTTGTATGTCTTCCATTTTCTAATAATTGCTTCCACAGTTGATTTCTTCACACCAAGCTGCTTACCTATTGCAGATTCAGTCTTCCCAGCCTGGTGCAGGTCTACAATTTTGTTTCTGGTGTCCTTTGACAGCTCTTTGGTCTTGGCCATAGTGGAGTTTGTAGTCTGACTGTTTGAGGTTGTGGACAGGTGTCTTTTATACTGATAACGAGTTCAAACAGGTGCCATTAATACAGGTAATGAGTGGAGGACAGAGGAGCCTCTTAAAGAAGAAGTTACAGGTCTGTGAGAGCCAGAAATCTTGCTTGTTTGTAGGTGACCAAATACTTATTTTACTGAGGAATTTACCAATTAATTCATTTAAAATCCTTCAATGTGATTTTCTGGATTTTTTTTTTCTCATTTTGTCTCTCATAGTTGAGGTATACCTATGATGAAAATTGGAGACCTCGCTCATCTTTTAAGTGGGAGAACTTGCACAACTGGTGGCTGACTAAATACTTTTTTGCCCCACTGTATGTCCATGAGTGTATAGTTATTAAAGTAAAACAGATACCAACTAAGTAACATATAAAGTTGACATATATTTTTAACAAATCTCATTCCATGTGCCCTTTTTTATTAATTTGCACCTCTGCCTCGCAAATGGTCTCTGCACTACAACACATTGGAGAAAAATTATGTTACATAACATAAGTTGTGATAACCAAATGCTGCCGTTTTAGGGCTCAGTGTTTTGAAGATCAAACCACTGCATAATTTAAGAAAAAAAAAAACTCACTTAACATTTTTTTCCTCCTTTGCGCCACTTTGAATGTTGGCCATACTGTGGAGTCTGCCAGCCGCAGACAGAGGCCACCGACATCCCGCCTGTAGAGGGTGCCCATTTGCCACAAATACACACTCAGCACACATAATTATGAATCTTTTATTATTATTTTTATTCTTTTGATTCTCATGGCGCCCTCAGAAGAGTGGCACCCACCCACATAGCACATATCCGCCACTGCTCAGTTGTCACTGAATTGTGGTACTCACACCTTCTCCAATTCTCACTGAGCATTATAAAGAGGGAATCAGCACTGCTTTAAATGTAATGTTGTAAATATGTGGTGACATGTGGTATTGCATTTCTACTGGGAGATTTAAGGAGTCTGGGGGGATAAAGCCTCCTAACCCTGGAATTTCCCCATTGTGGGACTAATAAAGGCTTAGCTTATCTTATCTTGTCTTATCTTTTATGAAAAAACAATGAACACTTAACCTACAGTCATACCACTGCTACAGTGTGATTAGTCAAGACTGTGCCAAGGGAAGCTAGGTTTACATTTGCATCAGACCAGTGAAAGCACAGGATGTCAGCAGCGTCATTGCTGACTGGAGATCCTGTTAGGAGCACTAGCAAGTGCCAAGTACAGTCATGGAGGGCGGGATTTTGAAATTTTAAGTCAGAAATGCCTTTACCAAGCTGTAGTTGTTGAAGCTTCACCACCAGGAAAGACAGGAGAATAGCCTTCGTCTTCAATAGGGTGAGTTCACTTATCTCTGTATTGCTCCACTGTTAATTAAAGTGCCCACTGTGGGCACACTTCAGTGTGTAATTTTTGACGATGTAATTCTGATATCTTTGCTTGGGTTTATATCAGTCCTCATTCAGTCCTTTTCATTGGTTATTTTATGTGGTTGTTTGGTGCAGAAGATGTGTATTCTGGTGTCTGTGTGTAGCTTCACCTGATGTGGAATAGCATCATCATTGTTGGGTTATGAACAATATTTGATGTAGTTTAAAACAATAATGATGTATGTAAATATTTCTACATGTTATCATTCATTCATCTTCAACCACTTAATCCTTTAAGGGTCGCGGGGGGCTGGAGCCTATCCCAGCATCTTTGGGCAAGAGACAGGGTACACCCTGGACAGATCGCCAGTCCATCACAGGGCCAACACAGAGAGACAGACAACCATTCACTTTCACATTCATACCTAAGGACAATTTAGAATCCCTAGTTGATGCCAATTAACCTAACCTGCATGTCTTTGGCCTGTGGGAGGAAACCATAGTACCTAGCGAAAATCCACACAGACACGGGGAGAACATGCAAACTCCACACAGGGGAGTCCCATAGTGTGGGCAGCCCCACGGAGCTGCCCACACTATATGTTAGTGTAAAGAAAATACAGTTTGTAAGTTATGTGTTTGACACATGGTCTAGAGAGAGATAGAGAGCATTGCAAAATAGAAGTGATGTTTATCCCCACATCACATGTACGTTGGGCCAAGGCCTCAGCAAGTTTACATTGTGAATACATCTTATAGAGGTCGTTTGCACATTGGCAAGATGTTGCCCAGCTACTGTATTTAGACATTAGGTTGGAGATGACCGGCAGCCAATGTTTAAAATCTAAGCTATAGCAGCTGCAGCAGCTAAATGTTAATCATCTTCTTCCAGCTGCTCCCTTTTGGGGTCATCACAGTGTACCATCATCTGATATCATGATGATCTACATATTTGATTTGGCAAGTATTTTACAACAGATGCCCTTCCTGACCCAGTCATGAACCCACGACCTTCCTGCTGCAGATAGGCCACCACTCCACTATTCTGCAGTTACGTAAATGTTAATCATGACCTTTATTTATTTAGACCAGATCATTAAGATTGCAACTATTTTGTTATTCAAAGTGAGAAACACTCTGTTGCGCTTGTTGGTCTTAACCTCCAGTTCTTTTATTTGAAGGCTAAATGACCAGACAGAGAGGTGAAATATAGTTCCACTTGTTTTACTAATGCTGAGATACAGTACAGGTGCAGCGCTGGAGTACAGCTCTCACGACGTATCACAAGAGAGTACTCCCCAAAAAGTGGGCCCTACAGTTTTTATAAAACTATGCCGCACCCTCACGCAGGAGGTGGGCCGACCTCACACGTATCAGTATTTTCCACTATGTGTCAGTTCGCCTGTGAGGAAAACCGATTCTATCTGGTTTGGCTGTTGAGTCACTGGATGTAATCTAAGGCTGCAGTGTAGCATGAGAAGCAAGCAGGAACAGTTTGTGCAACATGATTAACTGCTGAGAATAGTAACTTTATAAGAAGAACAAGTGCATCATAGAATTTTATCAACAACTCTTACTAAATTATGATTAGTGGTAGAGCATCCACTCCACAGCTGGACAGTTGTGAGTTCACAACTGGGTCATACCAAAGATAATATAAAATTCTTGCCAAATCAAATATGTGGACTATCACAAGTTCAGATGATGATATGTTGTGGTGACTCCGAAAGGGAGCAGCCAAAAGATTAACATTTTAGGTCAGTGACCTGATACCAACACTGTAAAGAATTTTTTTTCTGTAAAATAACAGTAAAATGCTGGCAGCAGAATTGCCAGCATTTTACTGTTACTTTACAGTATTCTTACTGTGAAATGACTTTACAGCTTATTGTTGCAATAGTGAAAAACAGTATATTTCTGTATTTATTTAATTTACAGTAAAGTACTGGTAGCAGTTACGCACAGAGCTACCAGAAGACTGACCCCCCACTGTAGCTTTCACTACTTACAGTAGCTGTGTGGCCTAGGGTCAGAGAAACGGAGATAGGCACCGCCCCATACACCAAAATGGTGTTCCACATGCTGTGGAAGGGAATTAACTAACTAACTAACTGGTAGCAGAGATGCCAGCAATATACTGTAATGAGCAGTGGGTTTAAGGCAATGACGAGGTAGCTATTGCTCAATCAGCATTTATTTTTTAAATTCCCCAAAACATCACAATAGGGATGTGTGTATCGATACTCAAGTATCGATACTTTAGTATCAGCTGGTCAATATTTTGGAGTCGATACTTTTTTAAATGTTGCAATACCACCGTGTTAATAGAAAATGTGCAATTTGTTTTCACTTCTGAGAGCTTCAGGCATTAAATGTATGTGTGAAAACTGGTGAAAAAACAGCCCAGACATATTTTAGAGATGGTTTTCCATGTCACATGATTATGGCAGCCTATCAGATGTCAGAGCCGAAGACTCACTGTACACTGTGCAGCCTCAGTCAAGCACTCACTGACTCCCGCACAGAGTGAGCTCAGCAGCATCGGGGGTGGTAGAAGTATTACTTCTGAAATGTTACAACATTCATCCAAATTCTATGGCGATACCAAGCAACATAATTTTGAAAAATAAACAATATAAGCTCTATTTAGGTTTGTAAAATAATAGTGTAAAAATAAAATAAAATACATAAATAATAAAATAAAATTAAATTAAAATTAAATTAAAAAAAACATTGCACTGTGAAAAATTTACACATATATGCTGCTTGGTATTACCATAGAATTTGGATAAATGGTGAAACATTTCAGAAGTAAAAAATACTTGAATCCAGTTGACTTAACTAAGCTTTCATACAGCATACTTACCCGCCTGGATGACTGAGAATCTTCACCAAATTAAGAAATTGAATTAATTTTGCATTCATTTAAAGTCTTAATTATTTTTATTATAATTGGGGAAAAAAATCTTTTTTTTAAATTTACTTTGCTCATTGTTTTGTTTTATTATCATTTTATAAGCATTTCTTTCAAGTATTTATGTTCATGAGTTTTGTTCATATTTCATATTGTCCTTGCAATAAAGTTGTTAATGGAACTGCAATCATGTGATTTTCCTTTAAGGGACAAAAAGTATCAGTGTTGGTATCAAAGAAAAAGTCCCATAAATTAATGATATTGTATCGAAAGGAAAAATGCTGGAATCGTCTATCCCTACACCACAATGGCCGAAGCCATTAAACTGACCAGCTCCCTCAGTCACGGTTTCCACAGAGAACAATGCACCAACACTAACATTTAACAACACTACTATTACAAAAACATAAGTAAAGAACACAGAACATAACCCAGAATCTGTGGAGGTAAAATGATCAGGCGAGATGCGACGAGCTGGAAGGTTGCAGGGTTTTATTTCCTCCAACATAATGAGACGCACATTGTAGCTAAATGAGCTACTGTGCTGCTGAGACATGTCACACAAGCTCTTTTATGCAGTGATACAGACAGAGAAAATGCATGGCACATTAGCATATCAGTCAATACCAATGATTAGCATGACCAACTGGTGCCCAGATGTCCTGTCCCTCATCCGGGGATGTATAAACAACAGTCCATTGTTCTGGTTTCCCCCAGGGGCTCTCTGTCCATATGTGAATTGTCCTCTGTATGTAAATTGTCCTCTGCTTCCTCCAGACCTGCTGAGTGTGAGAAATGTCCGTGTAGAGTGTGGTGGGTCACCACAGGGCTCCCCCCAGAACGCTCAGAAGGGGCTGTGACCCCACCCCCCCCCACCTGCCCCCGGTCGTTTGGGCTCCAGCTCCGGTAGAACTGTCCTACTGTAGAGGAGTGTCCGAGGGCATGTCAGTCGGTGGAGGGGACGGGGGAGGGATGGAAAAGACAGTGTGCTCCGCTCCGGGTCTCAGCACATTGAATGGCCGTGGATCGTGGGCGCACGGGGCCGATGCGCGTCGTGCATAATGGAACCAACCGGCGATCGGCTGGCTTTAGGGAGTGAGGTGCAGGTAGAGCGCTGTGGAGGAGGAGAGGGAGGGGGGTGGGAATAAGTGAGTGCCGGCCCGGGACGTCAAAGGTGTCTGGGCCACGCAAAAATTGAGTGTGGATCCGCGATGGTGAGGGACTTTCCCAGTCAACCTGGCGGTGATCCGCAGCAGCTGTGAAAAAATTAAGTCTCTGACTACTCTCGCGGCTTGGTCCAGCGAGGATGTGGGGAAGGCGAGGGGCCAAATTCCCTGAGGATGTGTAGCGGCTGTGAAATAACTGCAGCTGTGTGAGGGACTTGGCGGTTTGGCTTTTTTTTTTTTTTTTTTTTAATTTAAGTTTTTGTAAAGGGTATACAGGTCGTTACAGCAATGCATTGTTTACATTTTCATCACATGTTCCCTTATTTTCTGATATCTGACAACATTGGAAGATTAATTCTTACAACACCCCCTTTTTTTAAGTGAAAGAAAAAGTGAAATTAAAGAGAAAAAAAAAAACAAAAAAACAAACAAACCAGCAAAAAACAAACAAAAAGAAAAAGTAAGTAAATAAAGGTAAAAGAGCATCTGAGTAGCATTGGAACAAAGAGCGGAACCATTATTGAAATGGTATTTGTCAAAGATTAGATCTAATGGAAGACACATATGCGATCCAGGGTTGCCAAAAGTTCATGAACCCATCCATGTCCTGTCTCAGTGCGAATGTCAACTTTTCCATCAAGTAAATGTCTTGGATCACGTTAATCCAATCTTCAGGTGTAGGACAGTCCTTCAACATCCATTTTTTAGTTAGAGCTTTTTTGCTTGCCAATATTAAAACATTGAATAAGTATTTTTCTCCTCGTCTTTCCAGTGAGTCCGGTAGTAAACCCAAATACAAAGTTACAAAAGAAAAGGGAACTGTTATTTTGAATATTTTCCCCAATATTGTCTGTACATTGGTCCAATATTGGTGGATAACTGGGCATGACCAAAACACATGAAAATGATTTGCAGTCTTTTCACCACACAAGCGCCAACAGTTCAATCCCTTATGGGTAAATTTGTTTTGTGCAGGTGTTCTGAAAAATCTTACCAAGTTTTTCCATCCAAATTCTCTCCACTGCAGGGATGAGGTACTTTTCCATTGCTGTTTATTTAGCTTTTCCCATATTTCCAGTTGTAAAGTGAAATTCCCCTCTTTTTCCATCTCTCTTTTATATAAGATGTGTTGTCTCCTTTTAAGTCTTGAAGACCTTGGTATATTTTAGAAATGTATCTGATCCCTGGGATCCCTTTATATGCCATTAAGAAGACCTTCAGAACACCTGACTGGGCCCTTTCCAAATCCTCTTTTTTAAGTATATTGTTTATGTGGTGTCTAAGCTGGAAGAACCTGTAAAGGTCTTGATTTATTAGGCCTTGTTTTTTCAAATCTTCAAAACTTCTTAAGATTTGCCCTTTAAAAAAATCGTAATATTTTATCAGCCCTTTCTCCTTCCACTTTTTAAATCTGGTGTCTGTTTTATTAGGAGTAAAGTCTTGATCATAGGCAATCCATTGCAGAAGTCGATAGGGCTCTTTAGTTTGATTCTCTCTGACTATCTTAAACCAAATTTTTAGCGGGGTCTCTATCCACGGGTTAGTGTTATTCAAAAGCTTAGGTAAGGCATTGTTCCCTATTATCGCCTGTAGGGGGATGTCACTTGTTATTTGGCATTCGATCTCCTTCCATTGTGCAGTGTAGACTGGGTTACATATCTCTACTAAAGTTTTAATTTGTGCGGCTTTAAAGTAGTCCCTGATATTTGGCAGCGCGAGCCCACCTTTGTCTTTGTTTAGCTGTAGGGTTCTATATCTGATTCTAGGTCTCTTGCCCTGCCATATGAATCTTGAGATCCTTCTGTCCAGCTCCTGCCATGTTTTTTTGGGAGGTTCTACCGGTATTGTTTGGAAAAGGTATAGAAGACATGGAAGTATATTCATTTTGACTGCTTCAATTCTTTGTGCAGTACCCAAGAATGGTATCATATTCCATCTTGCTAGGTCAGATTTTATTTTTGTCACCAGTGGATCATAGTTTAGTGATATAATTTTGTTGAGTTGTTTCGGGATATTGACCCCCAGATATTTCATAGATTCCGACTCCCAGTTAGTTTTGAGTTTGCTTAGTGAATAATGATTTGGGTCATAGTTGAATGTTAAAATTTGGGTTTTATGCATGTTTAATTTGTACCCCGATAAATCTCCATACTCTGAAAAAACTGAGGTTAGTTCTGGTAAAGAAGTGTCCGGCTGCCCTAGGTATATTAAAATGTCATCAGCAAAGAGTGCTATTTTATGTTCCTTCTGACCAAGTGTAATACCTTGAATTTTTTGATTTTGTCTTATCCATTGGCTCAGAGGTTCTATGAAGATTGCAAAGAGCAGTGGAGACAGGGGGCAGCCCTGACGACATCCTCTTTCCAGTTCAAAAGATGATGATAAATTACCGTTAATCCTTATTTTAGCTGTTGGTTTTTTATATAATGCCTGTATAGTTCGAATGAAGTTGTTATGAAAATTGAAACTGGATAAGATTCTATATAGAAAAGACCAGTCAACCGAATCGAATGCTTTTTCAGCATCTAATCCCAATATGACTGCATTTAAGTTATATTTTTTTATATAATGAATTATGTGTAAAGTGCGTCGAATGTTGTCTTGTGTCTGTCTTTGTCTTATAAAACCTGTTTGGTCTAAATGAATTAGGTCTGTCAGTATATTTTCTAACCTTTTGGCAAGGATAATGGTAAAAAGCTTATAGTCCTGATTTAGTACACTGATTGGTCTGTAGTTGGAGCACTCTAGTTTATCCTTTTCAGGTTTAGGTATAACTGCAATGACCCCTTCTCTCCAGGAGGGGGGGATTTCCCCTGTGTGGAGGACATAATTAAATGTTTTCAGGAGGAGAGGAGATAGTTGCTGTTTAAAGGTTTTGTACCACTCTGCTGTATAGCCATCAGCTCCTGGGGATTTGTTAGCTTTAAGTTTCATAATTGCTTTTTCCAATTCTTTAGGATGTATTTCTGACAGTAGTGTTTTATTTTGTGACTCCGTAAGTTGGGGAAGGTTTAATGTGTTTAGGAATGCCTCGGATGCGTTTTTATGTTTTTTGTGGGAGTATAAGTTCTTATAGTAATTCTCGAAGCTTTTAAGAATATCCTGAATTCTGAATTTTATTTCCTTTGATACTGGGTCTCTGATTTTGTAGATTGCTCTTTCTGTTTGATGTTTCCTCAATTTATAGGCTAGCAATTTTGCCGATTTACTGCCTGCTTCATAGTATTTTTGTTTCAAAAATGTAAGTTTCTTCTGGATTTCTATTGTGTAGATCTCATTTATTTGGTTTTTAATTTCCTTAATCTTGAGCGAGTCAGTAGAATGAGTGTTGCCTTTGTGTTCTTTTTCTAGGTTCCTAAGTTCTGACTCTAATGTGGATAGTTTTTCTTGTCTTAGTTTCTTTTGGGTTGCCAGTTTTGCAATAATCTTTCCTCTTATTACAGCTTTGCATGCATCCCACAGTATTAAAGGGGATACCTCTCCATTATCGTTATCTTCCAAATATCTGAGAATATCTGATTCCAATTCATCTTTCAATGGTCCTTTCAGGACATTTGAATTTAACCTCCAAGAAAATGTATTATTTGTGTATTTTTGGATATTTAAGTCCATGTAGATCGGACTGTGGTCAGAGAGATCCATCAGTCCTATTTTACATGTTTTTACTCTTCCAATGTCTCTATTAAACATAAAAAAATAGTCAATCCTTGAGTAAGATGAATGTGGAGTTGAGTAAAATGTATAGTCTTTTACACTGGGGTTGAGTTCCCTCCACACGTCACAGATTCCCATTTCTTTTAGTAGCATCCGAGTCTTCCTGTTTTGGGTGTTATTTTGATGTGGAGAATTACCAGAAGCATCCCAGTATGGATTCAGTCTAAGATTGAAGTCCCCACCACATATCACTAAACCTTGAGCTTTAGTTATCATTAGGTCGAATACATTTTTATAAAATTTCCAGTTAGCCCCTGGGGGAGCATACACATTCAGCAGGGTGATATCTTCTCCCTCTAGCCGCCCAGTTACCAAACTGTATCTCCCTTCTTTATCTTTGTGTTCTGATTTTTTTTCAAATGTAATTTTGGTTGATATCAATGTCGCTACTCCCCTCCTCCTCCCTGACTTATATGAAGATGAAGAGATCATTTTAAACCCTTGTCTACTGAGTTTATTGTGTTCCACGTCTGTTAGGTGGGTTTCTTGTAAAAATATTATTCCTGCTTTGTCTTTTTTCATTTTGCCTAGAATCTTGGATCTTTTAACTGGATTCAGGATTCCTTTTACATTATATGAAATTATTTTGGTTACACCCTGTTTCTCCATTGTGTTGTTTTGTTTAGTATAACTGTGTGGTGGCCCTCTTTTGTGCTACTCAGAAACTGAAAGAACATTAAAAACAAGAAAAACTTTGAGAACATAGTGTATAAAACTTTAAAACAAAAAGCTGTCAGAAGAACTTCCTGAGCTGAGGTCTTTTTAAAGACCCTGTAAGAGCCTTGATGGAGTGAAGGCCCTGAGGGAAATTCCTCAAACTCTGTTACGTGTTGAGGGCCCTCTCTTACCCCTGTAAGTTGTCCCATGCTTTTAACGTGAGTTTCAGAACCCAATCCAAACTTGTAATGATTTTTTTTTCCTTTTATGCCTAAACCCTGTGAAATTGTGTGCACCCTCCCACCCCCATCACATCAAACATTCACGCAAAAACAGTATTTGTTAGTATGAGGAGAACATGTGGATTATTGTCACATTTCTATTTTAACAAGTTTTTTTTTTTTTTTTATTAAAAAGACTTATTTGTTTCAAATATTATGACTGTTCCATGAAATGTTTTACCACATGCTGAATACGCATCTCCTTTAATGTTTGTTACCTTGTATGAGGGGGGTTGGATGTGCGGATTGATTCAAGAGAAAAAAAAAAAAAAAGGTCGCTATTCCAACCTGAAAACGGACAGTTTATCCGCGACGCTCTGGCGCTGGGTTTCCCGCTGCTGGTCCGTGGATTTTGAAGGTCTTTGTGTTGTCCATGTTTGCGCTTTGATCTTCTCACTCGGGTCTGCTGCGGGTTTAAATACCGTTACCGGGAGCCCTCTTTTCGCCATGTCAGCTGTTGCTTCTTCCGCCGAATTATAGAGACATGTTTCTTCGCCGTAGAAGACCCTTAACTTCGCAGGAAATGGAGTCTGAAAGCGCAATTTCTTCTCTCTTAACACCTTTTTCGCGTCATTGTATTCCCTGCGCTTTTTAAGGACCTCCGGGGCGTAATCGTGTTCCACGAAGACTTTTCTCTCCTGGTGCATAAATCCTTTTTTCTGCCAGGCCAGTCTTACAACCTCTTGTTTTATTTTGAAATTGGAAAATCTTACCAACACCGAACGTGGGGGCGCTTCCGCCGCCGGCCTAGCGGCTAATGAACGATGTGCCTTTTCTATCTTCAAGTCGGTGGTTTGTGGAATATCCAATTTCTCTCTTAGTAAGGATTCCACGCATTCTGCCATTGAGTTAAAACCGTTTTCGGCTCCTTCTATCAGACCATGAATTCTTATGTTGTCTCTTCTTTGTCTTCCTTCTTGGTTGGCTAGCTTAGCCTCTATAGATGCTTGTCTTTTGCGTAGGTCCAGCACAGAATCTTCGAGCCCTTTTATTCGTTCCTCTGTTTCCAAGATTCGGTTCTCGGCCTGGTCCACTCTGCTGTTTGTCCTTTTCAATTCTTCTCTGAATTCCCGAAATTCGGCCGTAACTTCTCGGCGAAATCGTCGTAGCTCCTCAAATAGTGATTTCAGGCTAACCTTTTTGTTAGCTATCACCAGTTCCTCGTCTTCTGAACGGAGATCTTCCAGTTCAGATTCTCCGGCCGATACGTGTCCTGGCCTGGAGAATTTCAGTTTCTTCTGTTTTCCTTTAGACATGATGATTTTGTCTTTTGATTTTCACTCCTCCAAAAATCCGTTAAGTTTGATTTTCAAGGTGTTATCTTGGATTGGGTCTGAGAGCTTCAGTGTTAAGCTGCAGTCGCCATGGTGTCCCGACCGGAAGTCCGGCAGTTTGGCTTTTAGGTGTGGAAGCAGCCCTAAAGCCATCGGGGACAGCAATCGGCTAAATTCCCCTTGTGCGCCGTGGCCGAGAAACCCATGCAAAGTCCTGTGTGCGGGCTGCGTGTCTGCTTCAGGTGCGTGAACAGCCCTGAAGGTTCTGAGGATGGCGGTTGGCCGTGTTTCTCGGGCATGTGCAGCGGCGGAGGACGATGAATCAGTCTGTGGAGCTGGTTTGTCCCTGTGCGTGGCGCGCACTTGGCGCAGTGACCACATAGCTGGAAGTTGCGCTGTCCTCGTAATCCTGCGGTGTGCATGCGGGGCTTCTGTGCGCAGGAGCTCTGCTGTCTGGAGTGAGTCAGGGTCGGGGAGCTTGGTGGAAATCAACGCAGACGGCGCCGATGATTTTCCTCGTTCAGGCTGCTTCCTTCGGTTCGCTTGTGTCACCGTTCATGGTGCGTGTCGGTCCCAGCGCTGCCCGCTCCGGAGAGTGCGCTCCGGTGTGGATGAAGAGGGTGCCGGCATCACTGTGACACATCTAGGGTCACCAATGTGGAGGTAAAATGATCAGGCGAGATGCGACAAGCTGGAAGGTTGCAGGGTTTTATTTCCTCCAACATAATGAGACACTCATTGTAGCTAAGTGAGTTACTGTGCTGCTGAGACATGTCACACAAGCTCTTTTATACAGTGATACAGACAGAGAGAATGCATGGCTGGCACATTAGCATATCAGTCAATACCCATGATTAGCATGACCAACTGGCGCCCAGATGTCCTCTCCCTCATCCGGAAATGAATAAACAACAGTCCATTGTTCTGGTTGCCCCCAAGGGCTCTCTGTCCGTATGTGAATTGTCCTCTGTATGTAAATTGTCCTGTGCTCCCTCCAGACCTGCTGAGTGTGAGAAATGTCCGTGTAGAGTGTGGTGGGTCCCCACAAACCCACATTAAATCCCTTAAAAAGTCCCCCACAGTCCTTCAGTCCCTGCCTCATGAGCATACTCCCTATATTTTGGCCAGTCATGTCCCAGAGGCTGCCCAGGATGCCTCAATACTGTAATTTTACAGTATTCATATTGTTACATACATATTCACAGCCTATCACAATAAAACTAAACTGCAGTATATTTCTGTGACTGTTCTAATTTACATTAACATTCTGGGGTTAATTTAAATTTTCACTGTTTACTGTAGACAGGCATAATGCTTGAGCAATATTACACGAGAGTGAGTTTGGTATCGTGATTATAGTAACTGCAGATGTGGTACGTCTAATGCCCTCCACGTAGCTCTATACTTGGCATTGACCAAAACCCCATAGAGAATCTGTGGAATATTGTCAAGAGGAAGATGAGAGACACCAGACCCAACAATGCAGACAAGCTTAAAGGCCTCTATCAAAGCAACCTAGCCCTTCATAACTCCTCAGCAGTGCCACAGGCTGATCGTCTTCATGCCATGCCACAATTCGAGCAAAAGGAGCCCCGACCAAGTATTGAGTGTGTACATGGGCATACTTTTCAAACAGCCAACATTTTTATTAAAAATTTTATGTAATATTCTAATTTTTGGAGAAACTGAATTTGTGGTTTTCATGAGCCACAATCATCAAAATTAAAACAAATAAACATTTAAAATATGTCACTCTTTGAACTGAATTACTGAAATAAATCTACTTTTCAATGACATTCTAATTTATTGAAATGCACCTGTAGAGCTATATTTCAACCAAATTAAGAACAAAAAAGATGTAAAAAGATTATAAAGATCATGTAAGATTTTTCTATGAATAAGACTGAATAAGTCTGCCAATCAGGGCTCAAGGTGGGCGGTGGGTTACATCACGGATTGGCTCTGAGCCCCTTCTTGTTTGCCATGGTGATGGACAGGCTGACAGATAAAGTAAGGCAGGAGTCTCCATGGACCATAGTGTTTGCAGATGACATTGTGATCTGTAATGAGAGTAGGGAGCAGGAAAAAGAGAACCTGGAGAGGTGGCGGTATGCTCTGGAGAGAAGAGGAATGAAAGTCAGTAAGCAAGACAGAATACATGAATGTGAATGAGAGGGAGGCAGGTGTAACGGTGAAGATGGAAGGAGTAGAGGTCGTGAAAGTAGATGAATTTAAATACCGGAGGTCAATCATCCAAAGCAATGGAAAATGCACAAAAGAGGTGAAGAAGAGAGTGCAGGCAGGGTGAAGTGGGTGGAGGCGAGTGTCAGGGGTGATTTGTGACAGAAGGGTAGCAGCAAGAGTGAAAGGGAAGATTTACAAGATGGTAGTGAGACCTGCTATGGTGTATGGTTTGGCGACGTGGCGATGACAAAAAGACGGAGCTGGAGATGGCAGAGTTGAAGATGCTAAGACTTTCACTGGGAGTGACATGATTACAAGTAAGGAAGTACAAGATTAGAAATGAGTATATCAGAGGGACAGCTCAGGTTGAGCGGTTTGGAGACAAAGTAAGAGAGGCAAGGCTGAGATGGTTTGGACATGTGCAGAGGCGAGATAATGGATATATCGACCAAAGGATGTTGAAGATGGAGCTGCCAGGCAGGAGAAAAAGAGGAAGACCACAGAGAAGATTCATGGATGTAGTGAAGGAGGACATGGAGAGGATTGGTGTTACAGAGGAAGATGCAAGGGATTGGATGAGATGGAGGCAGACGATCTGCTGTGGCACACATTTGTTTGTTCTGTCCCATAGATTGAGTCCCCGTCGTGCTGTTTGCTCCCTATATGTCTGTTCTTTTCTTCTTCTTCTCTATCCCCTCACCCCCCAGCCAGTCGCAGCAGATGACTGCCCCTCACTGAGCCTGGTTTTGCTGGAGGTTTCTTCCTGCTAAAAGGGAGTTTTTCCTCTCCACCATCACCAAGTGCTTGCTCACAGGGGATCGCCTGATTGCTGGGGTCTTTCTGCAATTGTGGGGGTTTCCCCTGCAGTTGAAAGTGCTATGAGATGATTGTTGTTGTGAAATGGCGCTATATAAATAAAAATAAATAAAACCCCTAAAAGGATCAGCCAAAAGAAGAAGAAGAGAAGTCTGCCAATCAGGGTACCAAAGGATAAGGCATATGCAGGGGTGTGAAAAAGTGTTTGCCCCCTTCCTGATTTCTCATTTTTTGATTGTTTGTCATGCTTAAATGTTTCAGATCATCAAGGACGGCCTCTGTCGGTCAATGTTGACCATAGATGATGTGCCCTCTTGGTTTGCCGTTGTGGAGCTGTCTCAGCTAGTACAGTGTCGGCTGTGGCTGATCAGTCCAATACAGGAATGGCAGTCTCTATCGCATCTGGTGCAGGTGTGGGTGGTCACAGTATTTCCTTGGCAGGCATGCGCCTTCCGTCTGGCTCTCTTTTCTTCGGCGAAGGTCTGGAATTTTTCATGTCCTGCCTTGAGTTGTTTCTGGAGAGTGCTGCGGCATCTACTGTGGCCACCTGCTATATCCTCCCAACTCTCAGTGCTGATGCCCAGGGCTTTCGTGTCATGCTTACAGACATCCTTGTAGTGCAGCTGGGAACAGCCAACAGATCTCTTGCCAGAGGCAAGCTCGCCATACAGAACATCCTTAGGTATGGGTCCGTCTTCCATACGGCGCACACGGCTGAGCCAGCGTAGCCTACGTTGCCTGAGCAGTGTATACATAGTGGGGAGACAAGCGCGTGTGAGGACCTGGGCATTTGGCACTTTGTCGCTCCATGTGATGCCGAGGATGCGAAGTAGGCAGCGCAGGTGGAAGCTATTCAGCTTCTTCTCTTGCTTGGCATATGTTGTCCATGCCTCGCTGCTGTACAGCAGTGTGCTGATGATGCAGGCATTGTACACTTCCATTTTGGTTGACACTGTCAATTTGGGATTCTCCCACACACAGGTTGTAAATCAGCCTATTGTGGAGTGTGTGAAATCACAGGCAGATGCATTTCAAATGATTTATTGCACACTCACATCACGAGCACAGAACAGACTGACTCTCTACATCAAGTTACACTTCATAAGTGTCACCATGGGTTGAGATGCCGTCTCGGCACTCAGCCCATGTTTTCCCTCATCCCTGCTTCCCATTGAGCAGCGTCTCAGCTGGCCCCCAGCTGAGACGCTGGGGGCCAGCTGAGACGCTGCTCCAGCCGTCCCCAGCCGTCCAGCATTATGGACGGCTGGGGCCAATTAGTCTTCATCAGCTGGGGCGCTGCCAATGAGGATAAATAGGAGCAGCCTCGATGACTCGGGGCTGCGACATAAACACATTGCTAAGCTGAAGCCCCTTCGTCTGGTGTCAGCTTATACTCCTCTTGCAGCATTCCTGTGTTTGTATCCCGCTGTGAGTATGTACGTCTTGCTACCCCCACGTCCGGTACGAGCTGCTTACCTCTGCGCTGTGCAACCTGTGAGTGTACGTCTGCATGAGTATCTGTGCTCTCCTCATCCCTTCCCCTTTACCCTGAATAAAATATCACGACTCACTGGCTTGCCCCTGGCTCTGATTGCCCGGCTCCCTAGAGCCGGATATGACAGTATGTCGCAGCCAGAAGAGCTACCGGCGGCCGTGAGTCGCCGTGGAAATGTACCTTTCTGTCTGGGTGTCAGCGCTGCTAGCATGCCGTTTCCCAGGAGTCACTTCCGGCGCCAGGGCGACGAGCTGAGGTCCGTCTCGGAGGCTGTCGACGGGACGTTCTTCACCCTGCACGACGCCTCCAACGCGAGACGCTGGCATCCGGGCCGTGCTGAGGAACTCCTGGACTGTCACCCTCACTCTCTGTACCTTCTGGAGGACAGTGCCAGGATAGACGCTGCAGGTACACAGCGAGAGAAGCTCCACGGGGTGGATGGAAATCCCGGCAGGGAGTCGAAGTGGGCGACGTCTTTCCCCGCTTCGGAGTCCCGTTCCTGCCGCCATTCCAGTCCGGGAGTTCGCGCCAACCAGAGGACTTCCCCCGACCTGCGCCACGTCACTCGGGATTCCCTTCAAGGAGCCGCAGCTGACAGCAGTTATGTCCGGGGTCGAGTGGCTGTCGCGAGCTCTACTGTGTTTCCTATCACCACCTTCAGGCATGTGGCGGCGGCAGTGAGATTGATGGTGAGGACTTCAGGGCTACGAAGCTTTCCCGTGCTCGACGCCTTCCTCGTCTCGATCTCCGATCTGGAGCGGCGAATCCTGGGTTTCCCCCTCGCTTCGTCCCCTGGGAGTAGTCGTCATCACATCGCCGAGTCACCTCTGCACGAACCTCGTCCGGATCCAGTTCTGGGTCATCGTCAGGACCGTTCCTCCCACGCAGCTGTCATCCCTTCGCCTCGTCAGTGTGGAGATT
The DNA here is from genome assembly GCA_020510985.1 of Pholidichthys leucotaenia. Classification (NCBI taxonomy): domain Eukaryota; kingdom Metazoa; phylum Chordata; class Actinopteri; order Cichliformes; family Pholidichthyidae; genus Pholidichthys; species Pholidichthys leucotaenia. The sequence goes on along the minus strand of CM035847.1, from coordinate 166,780,605 downwards.
CTACAGCCTCGTCCCCTGAGCCTCGTTCCCCCGCTGTCATTCCTGGACATTCGGGCTGGCTCACCCCGGCTGTTTCCCCCTCCTCCTCGACGCGCTTCCTGACCGCTGTGTGTGCCTGGAATCCCGGCCTGGTGAGCTCTCTGCTGGAGACAACGCGAGCGACCCTCAGACGAATTCCCGGGGGGTCCTCCGTTATCGCCGGGCGGGGAGAGGAAGAAGCAGATTCCACTACAGCAGGCGATACTCAACCTCCAGGGGGCAGGCAAGTCATTGTTTTTTCACACCTGCTTAATGATTTGCTCTGTCACATCCCTGGAGGAGAAGTTCAGGGTTCGCAGCTCCCTGAACTCTCCCCACCTGCTGTAACCTGTATGCCTAATCCCGCATCCTCTGTGTCTCTCTCCGCCGAGCGGTCCCCGGCTCCGGGTCAACGTGGTGGGATATGGAGAGGGCCTGTGGTTCTGCAGCTACATTGCGGACGGAGGAGGGGGACTGACTGCTGCGTGGAGTCTACGCCGACGACTGAGCGTCCCCGGGTCTCCACGGAGGAGCGGTTCGGTCCGGCGGGACGAGATTCTTCTGGCTTCACGCCGAGTGGATCGTCGGCGGGGTTACCTGAGCTGGAGGGATCTCAAGCTGCGCTGACCATCGTGCTGGCTGCGGGGCCCGACGCGGCTAGATGGGAGCCTGACAACGACCTCCTGACGACGGATCCTGGATCTTCGCAGTCCTGGACGGCATCAGAACCCGAGATCAGGCGAGTGCTGTCCTTTCTTTTCTCTCTTTTTATCCCCGAGCACTTCAGCCTATCTCCAGGGGAGACGAGCCGGGTGCAGCCGTCCGCTGCGTCTGAGCTCGTCTCGCCGGGTTCTGGCGCTGCCGGTGATCCTGATCCCGGTTCTGTTTTCTCTTCTGAGCCTTCTTCCAGGGTCACCGGCAAGGAGTTGCTGTTCCTCGTGGTGCTGGAGGGTCCGGGTTCAACGTTGGAGGTCGGTTCTGGTGCAGTATTCAACGTGGGTTCGCCCGAGACCCAGTCGGGGTCCAACGTGGGTTCGCCTGAGGCCCGATCGGGGTCCGACGTGGGTGCTGCCCCAGTATTGTCCAGGTCCGGTGAGGAGGTGGCCGTTTTCCTGCGGCCTGACGCCCGCCGCCCTCGTCATCGGCTCTCCCCTGAGCCTCTTCCACCAGGATCCGCTCTGATCCTTCGCCCGTCTCAACGGTCCTGGTGGTTGAGTGATGCGGGTCGACGACCCGACCCACAGAACTTTCGGTTCGGTGATCTGGTTCCCCCCACTGGTCTGTTTCCCTCTGGGCAGCCTGGTTCGGCTGCCGGTGGACTGGATTCCTGGGATCTGGGTCCAGAGTTCGCCATCCGAACACTTCTCTTTCCCTGATTCGCCAGCTGGACAATGGGCGGGGAGATCTCCGGAGCCATCTCGGCCATTTTTGGACTCTGCCTGCCATTCACCTCGGGTGTCACTTTTTCTTTTGTTATTAAGGTCACTCGGGTGTAATGTGTTGTCCTGTTGGTGGATTCGTTTTTATAGTGCTGTGTTTTCCATCGCTCATGCTCAGCATTTTACTTTTTGTGCCATGTTTTTAGCCTCGTTTTTTGTATTGTAGAGTTATGTTTTGTTTTCCGTAACACCATGCTCTGCAGTTATCCATTTATTCCAGTCACTTTCATTTCTTTAGGTGACTGGGTATTTATATATTCGTGTGTGTGGGTTTTTCTTTGCCTGCACTCAGTATTTCTTTTTTGTCCTGTTGGTTCATTAGAGTCATGTGCCTTGTTTTCCGTAACACCATGCTCTATAATTGTCATTTGTTCCAGTCACCCTCACTTTTCTTGGTGACTGTGTGTGTATGTACTTAAATTAGCGCTGTGTATAGGTTCCCCTTTATTTAACCGTACTCAGCATTTTTTGCCCTGTACCTTTTTGGTGGTTCTTTTTTTCCTTGCTCTGGGTCACGCATGGTTGGTACTCTCTGGGTAGTATGTAACCGGCGTGCTGACCCGGTTCTTCTCCCCATCTGTACCTGGGTTAATTATTCTGTTTTGTCAGTATTGTATTTGGGTTTTTCTTTCCCGCTACCCTACATTGCCCCATTGGTGTTGTCCTTCCCTTGGCTTCTTCCCCTCCAGTCCGCCTCCCTTCCTCCCACCCTAGGTGGGGGGGGGGGGCTGGGATGTTCCTGGTCGTTCAGGAGCCCGACCTTGAGGGAGGGGCTCTGTCACCATGGGTTGAGATGCCGTCTCGGCACTCAGCCCATGTTTTCCCTCATCCCTGCTTCCCATTGAGCAGCGTCTCAGCTGGCCCCCAGCTGGCAGCATTATGGACGGCTGGGGCCAATTAGTCTTCATCAGCTGGGGCGCTGCCAATGAGGATAAATAGGAGCAGCCTCGATGACTCGGGGCTGCGACATAAACACATTGCTAAGCTGAAGCCCCTTCGTCTGGTGTCAGCTTATACTCCTCTTGCAGCATTCCTGTGTTTGTATCCCGCTGTGAGTATGTACGTCTTGCTACCCCCACGTCCGGTACGAGCTGCTTACCTCTGCGCTGTGCAACCTGTGAGTGTACGTCTGCATGAGTATCTGTGCTCTCCTCATCCCTTCCCCTTTACCCTGAATAAAATATCACGACTCACTGGCTTGCCCCTGGCTCTGATTGCCCGGCTCCCTAGAGCCGGATATGACAATAAGATTCAAGGCACTTCCTAATAACAGCAGGACATCTACACCATACTTCATTCAACCCCCACTCCCACTGTTCTCCCATGTGTATTCATTGTCTCTGTCTAAGGTGTGAAATAACCTGAGGCCTGAGGCCCACACTATAGTTGTTGCGGCCTTTCCGATGCACTGGTTGATGTCCGCATCAAGGGACAAGTTGTTGCTGATGGTAGACCTGAGATATGTGAACTGGTGGACAACAACTAGTTCATAGCTGTCGATGGTGATGACAGGTGGGGTTTCCACATCTTGGCCCAACACACTGGTCTTATTCAGGCTGATAGTGAGCCCGAAGTCTTTGCATGCTTGGGAAAATCTATCCATGAGACACTGGAGTTGTTGCTCAGTGTGTGAAATGACTGCAGTGTCATCAGCAAAAAGCCTTTGCTGCCTCTGATGATGCCCTTGTGCACCTTGGTCTTTGCTCTCAGTCTAGCAAGGTTAAAGAGTCATCCATCTGATCTGGTGCATAGGTACTCTCCTGTCGAGGTTGCAAAGGCCTGCTTCAGGAGCAGAGAAAAGAAGATGCTGAAGAGGGTGGGCGCAAGGACGCAGCGTTGTTTCACACCACTCTTGATTTCAAATGGCTTAGACATGCTACCCTCTTACTGGATGGCTGCCTTCATGTTGTCGTGGAAGGTATCTGATCATGCTGTGTAATTTCAGGGGGCATCCTATTTTCAGGAGGATGTTGAAGAGCCCATCCCTGCTGACTAGGTCGAATGCCTTAGTAAGGTCAATAAAGGCAATGTAGAGGGGCTTCTGCTGCTCTCTGCACTTCTCCTGTAATTGGCGTAGGGAGAAGATCATGTCTACTGTTGAACTTTCTGCTTGGAAGCCATACTGGGACTCTAGATAAACGCACTCAGCCAGCTTCTGGAGCCGCACGACCATGACACGGGCATAGAGTTTGCCTATAATGCTCAGGAGGGAGATGCCCCTGTAGTTATTGCAGTCACTTCTGTCACTCTTGTTCTTGTACAGGGTGACAATCTTAGCGTCACGCATGTCTTGCGGTACAGCTCCTTCACTCTAGCACTGACAAAGAACACTGTGCAATGGCTGCAAGAGGGTGGCTTTGCAGTACTTAATCAGGTCTGGCGGGATGCCATCCATGCCAGGTGCCTTGCCACAGGCTAATCTATCAATAGCCTTTCTAAGTTCCTCCAATGTTGGCTCGACATCTAGCCCGTCCATGATGGGCAGAGGTTCAATGGCATCTAAAGCTGAAGTTGCCACGATGTTTTCTCTGGAGTACAGCTCTGAGTAGTTTTCTACCCATCTGTCCATCACTCATTGACACATCTTCTTGCTGTCTGCTGTATTTTATTCTGGCTGCTCTGAGTGCTTGAAGGGATTTCTCGCTCGGTGAGCACTTGTATTCAGTAAGAGCAGCGCATTTTACTTCAATAACGGGAGTCATCTCGCCCAGCTTGGCTTCAAACCAGTCGCAGTTCTTAGAAGTCTTTCTCCCTAAGGTTGTGAAAGCAGATCATCAAACAAATTTAAATACTAGACAAAGAACACAAGTAAACACAAAATGCAGTTTTTAAATAAAGGTGTTTATTATTAAGGGGAAAAAAAATCCAAACCTACATGGCCCTGTTTGAAAAAGTGATTGCCCCCTAAACCTAATTACTGGTTGGACCACCCTTAGCAGCAACAACTGCAATCAAGCATTTGCGATAACTGGCAATGAGTCTTTTACAGTGCTGTGGAGGAATTTTGGCCCACGCATCTGTGCAGAATTGTTGTAATTCAGCTACATTGGAGGGTTTTCCAGCATGAACCACCTTTCTAAGATCGTGCCACAGCATCTCAATCAGATTCAGGTCAGGACTTTGACTAGGCCACTCTAAAGTTTTAAGCCATTCAGAGGTGGACTTGCTGGTGTATTTTGGATCATTGTCTTGCTGCAGAATCCAAGTGCGCTTCAGCTTGAGGTCACGAACAGATGGCCGGACATTCTCCTTCAGGATTTTTTACTAAACAGTAGAATTCATGGTTCCATTTACCACAGCAAGTCCTTCAGGTCCTAAAGCAGCAAAACAGCCCCAGACCAACACACTACCACCACCATATTTTACTGTTGGTATGATGTTCCTTTTCTGAAATGCTGTGTTACTTTTATGCTGGATGTAATGGGACAAAGTTTCACACGCACACACACACACACACACACACACACACACACACACACACACACACACACACACACACACACACACACACACATACAGTCATGTGAAAAAATTAGGATGCCCCATTAAATGTTCAGTTCTTTATCAAGAAATGTTCACATATCAATGCCTAACCTTGTTTTTGTCTTTATTTGCAGTTTTTAACATTTATTTTAGCCATTTTAAGTAGGAATGAATGTGGGGGTGCCTTAAGTAGTCCTAATTTATTCCTCACTATTTGTTTAGAATTATATTTTACAGAAAATTTGAAAAAAAAAGTTTTTAATTCATTTTTAATTGTTTAGTTGTATTACATGAATCTCCCAGCATTTTTAACATTGATATTAAATATCCATATGTCTAAATATGTTAAAAACACACAGGCTTATACAGGGTGTCCTAATTTTTTCCATGACTGTACATACCCACACCACAGAATCCCTTTTATATATATAGACTAGCATCGATGCCTGTTGAATATGGCATGCAGTGTTTAAGGGTGGTGGGACTACAATAGCAATAGCAAGCAAGTTTTGTCCACATACAGTATATATATAAATCACACATTTGTGATTGGGTAGCCTCAAATGGCTAAACTATTTGCTACAAATAAACAAAAGGATGTTGAAGATGGAGCTGCCAGACAGGAGGAAAAGAGGAAGTGAGAAGCAGCGGGTGAGAGAGAGAACGACTTATGGTGTCCATTGGTCTTGGTTTCTTCATCTACCAGTTGTGGAAACACTGGACACTTAAAATGGTGAACAGCTCTTTTAAAAGTCCTCAGGGGAAAGATAAGATAATATAAGATCAGACTTTATTAGTCCCACAATGGGGAAATTCCAGGATTGCAGCAACACAGGGATAGCAGCACTCAGAGCAATAATAAATAAGATAATAAGAACTGGTTAGCCAAAGCGGTAAATAAATATACATACGCATGTACACAGTTATATACATAGTTTATTTCTCTTATCTTATCATGTTTAATGTTGCAGCATTGTACCGAGACAAATTCCTAGTTTGTGTACTACATGAACAATGGCAATAAACCTGATTCTGATTCTGATTCTGATTCTGATATACACAGTGCAGGAGCATTGCAGCTAGATGGTATCAGTAGCATTACGGTTAGTTAAATTACCCAGCAAAATATAAATATAGACCCAGACAGTATATTTCACATTTGAATCAACAGTGTCGTTGCCACCCTTGATAATAATTGTAATTGTCTTAGTTGCGTATTGGAGAGGATGATCTCTATTGTGCAAAGTTGCGACATTTACTACAACCTCTATGAGCAGCACCGGTTGGATTATAAAGTCTTACAACCTTAGGTAGGAAGGACCTGTGGAACCTCTCCCTCGAGCACAATGGCACAGCCTAACGCTAAATGAGCTCCTCAGTGCATTCAGCGTGTCCTGCATGGGGTGGGACTCGGACTCCAGCAGAGATGACAGCTGGTCGAGGTGGTGCCCCAGAACAGAGCTGTCTTTTTTGATCAACCTGTTCAGTTTCTTCCTGCCGGCTGCTCTGATACCGTTGCCCCAGCAGACCACTCTAAACATGATGGCTGATGCCACCACTGAATTGTAGAAGGTCTTAACGAGTGCCCCTCACACTGAGCAAAGAGAATGTTGGTAGATTTTTATTTGATTTAGGAAAAGATATTTCACAACATCTTACTCATCATTTGGTCTGTATGCTACATTGTTGCTTTAGGGTACTTTCCATTTTAAATTGCAATTGTTAAGGGATCTGTTGTGTATGTAAATAGGCTGTATTAGTAAGATGGCGGCCGGGTTGGTCATGGGTTAGACCGGGGTGGCTACTGCCGGTTTCTGGTGGTGACGCCGCCCATGGTATAAAGGAGTGGGCGGAAGAGGCTGTGTCTCTTTCGTCGCGGGAGCCAAGTGGCAAGCTGGCGTGTGCCGTGAGCCTATGTGTGTATGTGACACTCTGCTAAATAAAGCTCCATAAACTGCAGCGACCGTGTGTTTGCTTTACCCAATTATGGACACAACTTTTGGCGACGAGGTAAAAGTGGGAATGAATAAGTTTATTACTGAGTTTCAGCTGTTTCTGGAGGCTCCGGGCAGGCCGCCTGTGCCGTGGCCTCATTGGTTCACTGCTTTTTCCAACTACCTCATGGTCTTGAACCTCAGCGAGCATGAGAGGTTTCGCGCGAGGGCTGTGTTAGTCCATAAGTTGGATGCCGAGGGGCAAAGAGTGTTGGAGAGCCTGGGTGGGGCCGACAGTTTCGACGGTATGGTGGAGTTGATGGCGTGCCATTTTTGTGCTGAGGAGAGCGTCACGGTCCAGCACATCCAGTTTCGACAGCGCCACCAGCGTTTAGGAGAGCCAGTGACGACGTTCATTAGCAAGCTCTGAAGGCTGGCGAGGGGGTGTGAATTCGGACACCTGGAAGAGGAGATGATTCGGGACCAACTAGCAGAACACGTTTGTAGTGAAGCGGTCCGGTCCAGGTTGTTGGAGTTCCCAGGAGAGTTGACAGTGGCCACAGCTGTCGAGCTCTCCCAGCAGTTTGAGGCAGCAGAGATCATCGTGAGAGGCCTTCCTGAAGGGGCCTTTCTGAGTGAGGATGATTCTTGCGCTAAGGCACTGAGTTGGGACCCTAATGACGGTGATGCCGGAGGTGACACGTATGCCACTGTGGTGAAGATAAGGTCTGCCCCTGGTATGCCTCGTTGTTATGGTTGTGGGTCCCCTGTTCACCGTTATAAGGCCAGTGTGTGCCCAGCGAAAGTAAAGCGTTGTGGCAAGTGCGGTTTGCGGGACCACTTTGCCAGGACGTGCGACAACTTTGAACGCAGGAGCCGTGGAAAGGAACCAGGTGCTGCACAGAAGACTCCGACTATTGTACATACGGTCTCCCCGGCAATAACGGGGAGGATCGGTTGTGATGTCATGCTCAACGGTGTCGTGATTCCACTGTTGGTAGACACAGGTGCTGTTATCTCGATATTGAACCTGTCGACCGTGAACAGTTTGTTTCCCCACCGACAGATTAAACAGCAGGAGAAAGACTATTACAGCTATGGACTGAACAGACTGGCTGTTGTGGGCTTTATGGAGGTAGAGGCCCGTTACAAGTGGTGCCCCGAGCCCACATTCATGTCACTGCTGCAGGGGTTAACATCATGGGGTGTAATCTATTTTATAGCCTGGGTTTTTCTATTGCCAACGTGTCAGGTGAGGAGTGGTCGGGCTGCGGACTGTGGAGCCTGCCAACTCCACTGATGGATGGCATGGAGGTGAGGGAATCAAAATGGTTGGACATGTGTAACGAAGGAGAGCACATTCGACGCTGTGCGAGGATGCCGCGGGTTGGACCCGATGCCAGTCTGTTTGATGCCCAAACTGAGGGCGCGGGATGGCACGACAGGACCCCGGTGGCAGCCTGTAAGGATCAGGCGCCCATGCTGAATCCGGAAAGAGTGGGACCAGAGAGCAGGTTGTTACATTGCTCGGGAAGATGGTCTGCCATGGGTAACACGGATCAGGCCCACAAGTCAACTGGACCGTTGATGGAGACCAGTCAAACCCATCATCACCAGAAGGGGAGGACGCGGGCTTCCCTGCGGGTCGGCAACATGGTGTGACCCAGGGTTGAGGCTCGGATGAGAGGTGAACACAGCTCGCGCAAGTGACGCGAAGAGAGGAGACGATTCCGGGTGGAGGCCGCTGGGAGTGACGGGTATCTGCGCTTGTATGACCAGATCTGGAGGCATCCGAACGAGCTGTGCAGAGATGAGGAGACGAAGCGGCGAGGTGGGAGCCCTGAGGTCAAGAGACAGAGGCGTCTGGAGAAAGACCCGCCTGAGGACTGAGAGTGTTATGTCGTTATTTTCTGTCTGTGTTTTTCTCTCTAGTCCTGATGTGTTTATTTACTAATGTTTATTTGCTGCTGGTCTGGTACCCTGATTTGATTAAAAAAAAAAGAGAGAGAAGAAGAGGGAAAGTTTTCTATTATTGGGAAAGGAGATGTGTATTAATCAAATTTTAGCCTAAGGGGTTTGTGTGAAAATTGTGAGATTTTGCTGATTTTAGAATAGCGGTTTGATGGGGTGAAATTTTATTAAGATTTTTAAGACCTTTGAGACCTTTAAGATTAAGACCTTTGTGTGCCCAGGTTTGGGGTGGTGGGGTGTGTTTGGCCCGTGTAAACTGTTTATTCATTTGTATCTACATACCCAATGTTTGTTTTCTTGGAATGTGCCCAGTGTGGGGGTGAGTGTTGGGGGGCAAGGCCACCAGTAGCTGTTATCTGTCTTGTAGTTATGTGTTTTATGTGGAGCTGTTCTGGGATTCTTTTATTTTATTATTGTGGTTACACGGCTTTGTTTTGTGTATTTGGCGGCAGAATAATCCGCCCAGCCATGTGGGGGTGCTAGTAGTCTATCTGCCCCGCCCCCCAGTTTAGTTGTGCGCATGGATAGGTTGTTTATTTGTTTCTGTAACTGTTTTGTTTTAGTGTGTGAGTCGGGAAGCAAATTTGGGAGGGCTATCTGTGCACTTGGCATTTTTTTTGAGGGGGGGATGTTGTGTATATAAATAGGCTGTATTAGAAAGATGGCCACCGGGTTGGTCATGAGCTAGACTGGGGTGGCTACTGCTGGTTTCCGGTGGTGACGCCACCCATGGTATAAAGGAGTGGGCAGAAGAGGCTCTGTCTCTTCTCTCACGGGAGCCCCCTGGCAAGCAGGCGTGTGCCGTGAGCCTATGTATGTATTTGACACTCTGTTAAATAAAGCTCCATAAACTGCTGCAACCGTGTGTTTGTTTTACCCAGTTATGGACACAACAGGATCCAAAGCAAGAATCCTTTTTGATGGGTTGACTTTCACATAACCAGTGACAACAAATAACAAAGTGTGCATATCTCTGGCTGACGACCCATGACAGTTTGTGATGCAAAGTACAAGTATAAAGAGATAAAACTAAACTAGTGATATAATAGGTAGGGAGGGAATGAATAGAACAGACAAAACTAACTAACTAACCTGCACTTATATAGCGCTTTTCTAGTCACAAAGACCACTCAAAGCGCTTTCATTAATACTAACCCTCTATTCTAAGGGCCTATAGGAAACAGATATCTAGGGACAATTTAGAACAGCCAATTAACCTAACATGCATGTTTTTGGCATGTGGGAGGAAACTGGAGAAATCCCGGAGTGAACCCACGCAACACGGGGAGAACATGCAAACTCCACACAGATCACTGTTGGTCGGGGGCTGGGATCGAACCCACGATCCTACGATCCCCACAATCCCCCGGCCAAGGGTAAACTGTGCTGCCGCAATGCTAACCACTGCGCCACCGTGCAGCCAAAACTAAGAAAACAGAGGCAAGGGACAACCTGACACTATGTTTTCATATACTATATACCATATTCTTGTCAAGGTCCATATCCTGATTAAGGCAATATTGCCAGTAAGGTGGTTATACTGGAATATTTTTTAATGTGTTAATTGGTTTAGCAACAAATACTAATAGGGATAGAAGCATTGTGGTGTCTGACAAGGTTTGTTCTTTTCTGCCAAAATCCCCACTGTATTGCATTTGTCTGTTCTAAAACAATGCATATATGATGTGTTTCTTTCTTCACCAAAATGAAACCATAGTAATATAAAAGCCATAATTAATTTGTTAACACACTTAATCTTAGCAGCCATGAACCAGGGCATGTGTGGCACACTGCTAGCAACTACCAAGAGTGTAGTAAAACTTTAGTAGGAATATTGATTGCAATTAAAGTCTTTGTATGTCAAAATAATGCAACTAAGATGAGAATATTCCATGACTTCTGTTGATTGTTTTCTCTAAATATGACTTTATTCTGGGTGATCAAAAACTGTTGTTTACATGGCGTTGCATTATTCAAAATATGATCTTATTCTTGTTAATATTGGAGTATTGCTGTGCATGTAATCATAGGAACTAAAAACATATTGGACTAAGTGTTCAAAGAAGAGTTTTGGAAAATATAGTATACAAACAACAAACCATGGATTACCAGGGACTCCAACAACAAACTATGGATCAGCAGTGACCTGAAAGCACTTCTTAACAAGAAGAAGAGGGCTTTTAGGTCTGGAGACAGGGAGGAACTGAGGAGAGAACAGTGTGAACTGAGAGAGATGCTGAGGAGGTGTAAAGACAATTACAGGAGGAAGTTAGCGGGTAAAGTCCAGCAGAAGAATATGAGAGAGGTGTGGTCTGGAATGAAAAACATCACTGGGTGTAAAGCTGGATTCATGCTGCACCCCCGCTGTCCGTGCACATGCAACCAGAAACCTTGTGTGACAAAATTTACATCATCATCTCTAGTCCGCTAGTGTATGTAGGGCTCTACTGCGGACGACTGCGTACAGGCCAAATTTTATGACCGTACAGCCTGCCCACGACCTGAACGCATTGACAGAGCATGTGCAAGACTGAACGTCCCATTCACGAGGTGGTGCTACCAACACAACATACAAAGACAAAGTAGACAAGGAAGACAATGAGGACACGGAAGACGAGAATAAACATACATGAATCCTTTTGCAGCAGCAGTAGCTTGAGCAGAGAAGATCACTGGAAAATGCCTCCTTTTCCTTGAAATGACGCCATTGTTGTTGCTACAAAAAAAGTGCGTCGCTCTCATGTTTATAGCCGGTGAACCAACTGGCATGTTAGTGCATTTGCACTACCCATAGGGATGGGGCGAAACTACATATAACAGTTGTGTGCATGCATCAACTGCTTGGCCTGGTAGACGAAAAAAGATAGATGTACTTTATTGATCCCAAACTGGGAAATTGCAGTGTAACAGCAGCATGGCAGGAGACAACCAAATGACAGAAAAACACACAGCATAATAGACAAAGGGATTACCCGTGTAAAGTAAAACTACTAAAAAAGCGTATCAACATCAAAGATGAATAGATGGTGACCCGTATGCATACTTGAATCATACCCGCTGTACAATGCAGGACTATCAGGTGCAGAGTGAGATGTGAGGTACCAATTAGACCGTAAGGTGCAGTATGGCAGCATTGTTATGACCAGAATACAACATTAGAGTGAGTTATTGTACAGTGAAATGGCATATGGCAGGAAAGATTTCCTGTACTTAACCGTTCAGCAGTGAAACTATAGCAGTCTGCTGTAGAAAGTGCTCCGCTGTCTGTCCAGTGTGTGGTGGAGGGGTGATCTGGTTTGTCCATGACTGATTGCAGTTTATTTAGTGTCTTCCTCTCCACCATTGTCTCAAAGGTCTCTGGCCTGAGACCAAAGACAGCGCCAGCCCTCTTGATAATCTTGTGAAGTCTCTTGGTGTCGCTGACTCTGATACTGCTACCCCAACAGACAGCAGCAAAGAAGATGGCGCTGGCAACAGTGGTCTGGTAGAAAAGCTCCAGCATCCTGCTGCACACACTGAAGGATCTCAGCTTCCTCAGGAAGTAGAGTCTGCTCATCCCCTTCTTGTGTGCAGCATCGGTGTTAGATCTCCAGTCCAGCCCATTACTGATCATGACACCCAGGTATTTGTAGTCCTCACCCACCTCCACATCCTCCCCCCTGATCTGCAATGGCTGAGAAGGTGTCCTCTTCCTCCTGAAGTCAATCACCATCTCACTGGTCTTGCTGACATTCAGCCTCAGGTGATTCTGCTCTGTCCACTCCACAAGTCTGTCTACCAGTGCCCTGTACTCCCCCTCCTCTCCACCTCTTATACACCCAACAACAGTTGAGTCATCAGAGAATTTCTGCAAGTGGCATGACTCGGTGTTGGACTGAAAGTCAGTGGTGTATAAGGTGAAGACAAAAGGAGAGAGCACAGTCCCCTGTGAAGCGCCCATATCACTAACCACCACATCTGACAAGACACTGCACAGCCGGACAAACTGTGGCCTGCCTGTCAGGTAGTCAGTAATCCAGGAGATCACAGAGCTGTCGACCCCCATCACCAGCAGCTTCTCACCCAGCAACAGTGACTGGATGATGTTAAAGGCACTGGAGAAATCAAAGAATGTGATTCTCACAGTGTCTCCTCCGCCATCCAGATGCAGATGGGCTTGTTGCATGTACAACGCCGCATGTGTGCCGGGCTCGTCCAAAGCAGAAGCAGACCAAAGAGGACCAGAGGGGAAATGCAGCATGAATAAGGCTTAAGGGGAGAGACAGACAGACAGCAGGGAGCCTTGAGAGAGCCAATGAGTTGAATCTGTTTTTTAATAGGTTCAACTCACTGTTACCCCAACAACACAGCCAGACCCCCACACACCACTCCCCCCTCACTCCCCTTTGCAGCACCTCCCCCCCCCCACTGACAACATCAGCACCAACCCCCACATCACTGTGACTACAGGCCAGGTGAGGAAACAGCTGGAGAGACTTCACCAGCGGAAGGCTGCGGGCCCTGATGGCATCTCCACCTGGATCCTGAGGACCTGTGCCAACCAGCTAGCTCCAGTACTGAAGCATCTATACAGCCTGAGCCTGAGTCTGGAGAGAGTACCGGTGCTGTGGAAGACATCCTGCCTGGTTCCTGTCCCCAAGAAGGCGCCTCCATTGGACCTGAACGACTATCGACCAGATGCCCTCACATTACATGTGATAAAGGTCCTGGAGAGACTTGTTTTAACCCACCTGAGGCCGCAGGTGAAGACATGGCTGGACCCTCTGCAGTTTGCATATCAGCCCCATTTAGGAGTTGAAGACGCTGTCATCTACCTGCTGCAACGAGCCCATCTGCACCTGGATGGAGGAGGAGACACTGTGAGAATCACATTCTTTGATTTCTCCAGTGCATTTAACACCATTCAGCCGCTGCTGCTGGGTGAGAAGCTGCGGGTGATGGGGGTTGACAACTCTGTGATCTCCTGGATTACCGACTACCTGACATGCAGGCCACAATTTATCCGGCTGGGCAGTGTCTTGTCTGATGTTGTGGTTAGTGATACAGGAGCTCCACAGGGGACTGTAGAAAGTCTCTGATGACTGTTGCTGGGTGCATAAGAGGGGAAGAGGAGGGGGAGTACAGGGCACTGGTAGACAGATTTGTGGACTGGACTGAGCAGAATCACTTGAGGCTGAACATCATTCATTCATTCATTCATTCATTCATTCATTCATTCAGGCTGAACATCAGCAAGACCAGAGAGATGGTGATTGACTTCAGGAAGAAGAGGACGCCTTCACAGCCATTATGGATTAGGGGGGAGGATGTGGAGTACAAATACCTGGGTGTCGTGATCAGCAGTGAACTGGACCAGAAATCTTTTCTTCACATGCCATTTTACTGTACAATAACTCACTCTAATGCTGAATTTTGGTCATAACAATGCTGGCATACTGCAACTTACAGTATAATTGGTACCTCGTATTTCGCCCTGTGCCTTATAATCCTTCTCTGTACGGTCAGTACTATCCATAGATTCATAAGGATCACAACCTATTTAACCCAGTAGTAGCCTATGTTGTATATAAAGTTATTTAAGAATTTTTACCTGGATAACTCCTTTTCTATTATGCTGTGTGTATTTCTGTTGGTTGGGTTGTTTGTGTCCTGCTGCTGTTACACTGTAATTTCCCAGTTTGGGATAAATAAAGTACATCTATCTATATATCTAGCAATCTATCTAGCTATCTACAGTATCTCACAAAAGTGAGTACACCCCTCACATTTTTGTAAATATTTTATTATATCTTTTCATGGGACAACACTGAAGATATGACACTTTGATACAATGTAAAGTAATCAGTGTACAGCTTGTATAACTGTAAATTTACTGTTCCCTCAAAATAACTCAGCACACAGCCATTAATGTCTAAACTGCTGGCAACAAAAGTGAGTATACCTCTAAGTGAAAATGTCCAAAATGTGCCCAAAGTGTCAATATTTTATGTGGCCACCATTATTTTTCAGCCCTGCCTTAACTTTCTTGGGCATGGAGTTCAGTAGAGCTTCACAGGTTGCCACTGGAATCCTCTTCCACCCCTCCATGATGACATCACAGAGCTGGTGGATGTTAGACACCTTGTGCTCTTCTACCTTCCATTTGAGGATGCCCCACAGATGCTCAATAGGGCTCAGGTCTGGAGACATGCTTGGCCAGTCCATCACCTTTACTCTCAGTTCCTTTAGCAAGGCAGTGGTTGTCTTGGAGGTGTGTTTGGGGTCGTTATCATGTTGGAATACTGTCCTGCGGCCCAGTTTCAATTCAATTCAATTCAACTCAACTTTGTTTATATAGCACCATTTCACAACAACAGTCATCTCATAGCACTTTCAACTGTAGGGGGAACCCCCACAGTTGCAGAAAGACCCCAGCAATCAGGCGATCCTCTATGAGCAAGCACTTGGCGACGGTGGAGAGGAAAAACTCCCTTTTAACAGGAAGAAACCTCCAGCAGAACCAGGCTCAGGGAGGGGCAGTCATCTGCTGCAACTGGCTGGGGGGTGAGGGGACAGAGAAGATGAAAAGAACAGACATGTAGAGAGCAAACAGCATGATGGGGACTCAATCTATGGGAGAGAACAAACAAATGTTAATGACCAGCAAAAAAACCCAAAAATATTTCATTGAGAGTAAAGAAAGGAGTGAGGCCCAGTGCATTATTGGAGGTCCCCCGACTGACTAAACCTATTAGCAGCATAACTAAGGGAGGGTTCAGAATCACATGATCCCTCCCTAATTGTAGGCTATATCAAAAAGGAAGATTTTAACCCTATTCTTAAAAACAGAGATCGAGTCTGACTCCCGAATCCAGATTGGCAGTTGGTTCCACAGGAGAGGAGCTTGATAACTGAAGGCTCTGCCTCCCATTGTACTTTTGGAGATTCTAGGTATTACAAGTAATCCTGCATTTTGGGAGCGTAGTGCTCTGTTAGGATAATATGGTAGTATCAGATCTTTTAAATAAAAAGGGGCCTGATTGTTTAGAGCTTTGTAAGTAAGAAAAAGAATTTTAAACTTAACTCTAAACTCTATGGGAAGCCAATGAAGGGAGGCCAGAACCGGAGAGATATGATCTCTCTTTCTAGTACCTGTTAAGACTCTTGCTGCAGCATTTTGGATCAGCTGAAGACTTTTTAAAGATGTTTTAGGACAACCTGATAATAAAGAATTACAGTAATCTAATCTCGAGCTAACAAAAGCGTGGATCAGTTTCTCAGCATCACTCTGAGACAAGATGCTCCTAATCTTGGCAACATTATGCAAATGATAGAAGGCAGTCTTAGAAACAAATTTAATATGTGAATTGAAAGACAGATCTTGATCAAAAATAATTCCAAGGTTCCTCACAGAGCTATTAAGAGAAAGAGTAACCACATCCAAACTGAAAGTTTGATTTGGAAAGGTATTTCTAAGGTTTTTTGGCCCAACAAGAATGACTTCAGTCTTATCTGAATTTAATAGCAGGAAATTACAAGTCATCCAAGCTTTGATTTCCTTAAGACAGGCTTCCAACTTGGCTAATTGATTACTATCATCTGGCTTCATTGACAGGTATAATTGTGTGTCATCTGCATAACAATGAAAATGCATAAAGTGCTTTTTAATAATGTTGCCTAACGGAAGCATATATACACTAAAAAGAGTAGGGCCTAGCACAGATCCCTGTGGAACTCCATGACTGAGCTTTGAGTTGAAAGAAAACTCATTATTGACATAAACAAACTGGAACCTATCAGATAAATAAGATCTAAACCACTACAATGAAGATCCATTAAATCCAATATAGTGTTCTAATCTATCAAGTAGAATATTATGATCGATAGTATCAAAAGCTGCACTAAGGTCTAAAAGGACAAGTACAGAAACAAGTCCATTATCAGATGTGATGAGGAGGTCGTTAGTGACCTTCGCTAAGGCTGTTTCAGTACTATGATGGATTCTAAACCCAGATTGAAACTCTTCAAGTAAACCATTTCCCTGCAGGTGGTCAAATAATTGCGTAGCAACAATTCTTTCTAAGATTTTTTAAATGAAAGAGAGATTAGAGATTGGTCTATAGTGAGCTAAAGTTCTTGGATCTAGTATTGGCTTTTTGAGTAAGGGTTTAATTACAGCCATTTTAAAAGCCTGCGGTACATGGCCTAAAGTTAATGAAGAATTGATTACATGAAGAATAAAGCTACCAATAAGTGGGAAGACTTCTTTAAATAACCTGGTAGGAATAGGGTCTCAAAGACAAGTTGAAGGCTTGGATGAGGAAACTATTTTGTCTCACTCTAAAAGATCAATTGGAGTAAACTCATCAAGACAGATATCAGTTGAAGGAGTTGTAGTAGTTACTGTATTTAAGTTAACGGTGGGAAGAATCTGATTGATTTTATTGTATCTCTGATGGATGAAATTTTATTATTGAAAAAGTTCATAAAGTCCTGACTAGTAAGCTCTAAGGGAATGCTAGGATTGACAGAGTCCTGACTCTTTGTCAACCTAGCTACAGTACTGAAAAGAAACCTGGGATTATTTTTGTTCTCTTCTATTAATGCAGAATAATAACTCGTTCTAGCTTTTCGAAGAGAT
Source organism: Pholidichthys leucotaenia (assembly GCA_020510985.1). Lineage (NCBI taxonomy): Eukaryota > Metazoa > Chordata > Actinopteri > Cichliformes > Pholidichthyidae > Pholidichthys > Pholidichthys leucotaenia. The sequence continues at coordinate 166,763,140 of CM035847.1, read as the reverse complement.
TTTTTATAAATTAAAAGATGATTTCTCCAAGCTAAATAGATTTCATCTAAATTAGTGGAGGGCCATTTTCTTTCTAATTAACGAGTCTTCTGTTTTAACCTACGAGTTTCTGTGTTGAACCAAGGAGTTAGAAATCTCTGATTAGACTTTTTCTTTTTTAAGGGGTCCACCAAGTCTAGAGTCTGATGCAGAGAAGCTGTAACACTATCTACCATGCTATCAATTACAGAAGGAGCAAGCTGTCTGTAACTTATTTCCATTGTGTTGACACATGGCATAGAGGAAACAATCTGCATAAATTTGGTAACAGCATCATCTGAGAGGCATCTACTGTAGTAATATTTTTCTTTAGGAGCCAAATAGTCAGAAATAGTAAAATCAAAGGTTAACAGACAATGGTCTGACAGTACAGGGTTATGAGGAGACACTACCATATTTTCTATTTCTATGCCATATGTCAGAACAAGGTCCAACGTATGGTGGAGATAATGAGTAGAATTTCCTACTTTCTGAGAAAACCCAATCGAGTCTAATATTGAATTAAATGCCACATTAAGGCAGTCACTATCTACATCTACATGTATATTAAAGTCCCCTACTATAATTATTCTAGCTGATTTCAGCACTAAATCAGCAAAGAATTCAGCAAATTCGGATAAAAATTCTGAGTAGGTTGATGGAGGATGATAAACTATGGCAAATAAAATTGGGTTTAGCCTAAAATTGCTAAAGTGCTCAATACTGAGGACCAGGCCCTCAAAGGAATTATAACATGTTTTTTGCTTTACATTAACTAGTAATTTGGAATGGTAAATTGTTGCTACTCCTCCTCCACAACCAGAAGTTCTGGGATTTTGACAGTTTAAATAACCAGAGGGAGTTGATTCATTTAAAGCAACATAATCCTCTTGTCCTAACCAAGTCTCTGTAAGGGATATTAAATCAATCTGATGATCAATTAACAGATCATGGACTAACAGAGACTTGGGTGTTAGAGACCTAATATTTAACAAACCGCATTTGATTTTTAAATTATGAGGAGGAACAGAGGCCAAATCATTCAATTTAGAGGCTTCATGTTTAATTTGAGTTTTACCAACTTTTTGTTTAATCACTTTGGGATACTTATACATTATATTTTTATTTGCTTTGGAGGGAGCAGACAATGATTCTCTGATGGGGAAGACAGGGGCTAAATTGAGGGGTGGCGGATGAAGAGGTGCTGCAGAGAGGCGTGTAAGACTGCGACTCTGCTTCCTGGTCCCAACTCTGAGTTGTCAAGATTTTGGAAATTTGGATAAAAAAGATGCCAGATTGTTAGATAAATGAGACGCACCATCCAAAGTGGGATGGACGCTGTCTCGTCTCATGAGACCAGGTTTTCCCCAAAATGAGCTCCAATTGTCAATGTAGCCCACGTTGTTTGCAGGACACCACACAGACAGCCAGCGGTTGAAGGATGACGAGCGGCTAAACATGTCATCACTGGTCAGATTGGGGAGGGGCCCAGAGAATATCACAGAGGCAGACATTGTTTTGGCAAAGTTACACACCGATTCTACATTAAGTTTTGTGACTTCCGACTGCCGGAGACGGATGTCATTAATGCCAGCGTGAATAACAATTGTGGAGCATTTACAGTTACTTTTAGCCAGCATTTTCAAATTTGACTTGATATTGCCTGGTCTGGCCCCAGGAATGCATTTGACTATGGCCACTGGAGTCTCAAGGTTCACGTTTCTGACTACAGAGTCGCCAATGATCAGAGTTTTTTCCTCAGCGGGTGTGTCGCTGAGCGGGGAAAAACAATTAGAAACATGAACATGTTGGTGGTGAACCGGGTCTTTGCGGCTAGGCTTCCTTATCACCGTCACCCACCCAGTCTCCTCGCTGCTGAGGAGGACCGGAGGACCGCTAGCAGGGCCTATGCTAGCGAGCTCCGCTGCAGCTAGGGGACGTCCGTCAAGAGTAACTGGCACAGACAGTATTTCAATGCAGTGGAGCCGGGATTTCAAATCAGACAACCTCACCTCGAGTGCCTCAAAAAGACAACATTTATTACATTTACCGTTATCACTAAAAGAGGCAGAGGTGTAGCTAAACATCTGACAGAGAGAGCACACCAGAGGGGGAGAGGAAGGAGAGCTAGTAGCCATAGCTAGTGGCTAACCCGACGCTAACAAAAACACCGATGAAAGGTGAACAGAAGGCTAAAGAGGGTGAGTAGGTGACACTGAGTGCGCACACAGGTGCAAGAGGCTTGATAAACAGAAATGAGAACTAACGGTAGATGGAAAAAAGTGGTTAAAATACAATTAAAAGCAAAATCCTCAGGAGAGTTAGGAGAGCTAACCACACGGACAGACAGCAATACAGGAAGTGACGATACGTTACCACAAGTGACGTTCACCAATCACAGAGCCAAAGGTGATGACCAGTTTCCGAAAGGCTGCTTCAGTATGTCACAGTACATAGTTCCTTCATGAACTGTAGCTCCCCACTGCCAGCAGCATTCATGCAGCCTCAAACCATGACATTCCCACCACCATGTTTGACTATAGGCAAGACACATTTGTCTTTGTACTCCTCACCTGGTTGCCGCCACACACGCTTGCCACCATCTGAACCAAATAAGTTTATGTTGGTCTCATCAGACCACAGGCCATGGTTCCAGTAAGCCATGCCCTTAGTCTGCTTGTCTTCAGCAAACTGTCTTTCTTGTGCATCATCTTTCAAAGGGGCTTCCTTCTGGGACAACAGCCATGCAACCAATTTGATGCAGTGTGCGGCGTATGGTCTGAGCACTGACAGGCTGACTTCCCACCCCTTCAACCTCTGTAGCAATGCTAGCAGCACTCATATGTCTATTTTCAAAAGACAACTTCTGGATATGATGCTGAGCATATGCACTCAACTTCTTTGGTCGACCATCGTGAGGCCTGTCCTGTTAAACCGCTGTATGGTCTTGGCCACTGTGCTGCAGCTCTGTTTCAGGGTGTTGGCAATCTTCTTATAGCCTAGGCCATCTTTATGTAGAGCAACAATTCTTTCCTTCAGATCCTCAGAGAGTTCTTTGCCATGAGGTGCCATGTTGAACTTCCAGTGACCAGTATGAGAGAATGTGAGAACGATGACACCAAATTTAACACACCTGCTCCCCATTCACACCTGAGATCTTGTAACACTAATGAGTCACATGACACTGGGGGGGGGGGGGGGCTAATTGGGCACAATTTGAACGTTTTCACTTAGGGGCGTACTCACTTTTGTTGCCAGCAGTTTAGACATTTAATGGCTGTGTGTTGAGTTGTTTTGAGGGGACTGCAAATTTTCACTGTTATACAAACTGTACACTGACTACTTTACATTGTATTAAAGTGTCATATCTTCAGTGTTGTCCCATGAAAAGATGTAATAAAATAGTTTCAAAAATGTGAGGGGTGTGCTCATTTTTGTGAGATACTCTATCTATCTATCTATCTATCTATCTATCTGACCAGAAAAAGCCAGAAACTGAAGTAAACATAGACCCAAGGGGACTGAATAATCATTTGACATTAACATGCAAAGTGAGAAAGAAAATCCTACTGTAATTAATAATTCTGTCTGGATATAATTTCATGTGTTTATCATTTTTAACAAAAATTATAACCCATGGTTTGACATAAGAAACACTGATTGTTCTGTCTCAAAGATACAACTGGTTATTAATAAATGTTATGTGTTCTGCTTAATTACACTGGTCAACACCAAATTTATTGTCTAAGTTTTTTAGCTGATTTAGGACAGTTTTGATGTGCTGAATCCAAAAATCACATTGGTTTTGCTCAATCAGGTCAACTTTTTGAACTATGGCCACATTTTTTTTTTTTTTTTACATTTTTGTTTACATGTACAGGTATTTTCACTTTATATGATGCAAAATTCTTTTTTATTTCTTGAAATTCTCTGAATTTTGAACAATGATGACGTAACATTCAATTTACATGTACTTACCTTTATCAGTGTCTACTATTCAATTGACAGTACAGCTGTACAAGTGCTGTGCAACTGCTTACAACAGCATAAAAACCTGGCCTGATCAAGAGAAACAGATGTCATTTTCAGATTCAGCAGTGCAAAATCGTCTTAAGTCAATTGAAAAAACACAGACAACTTACAAAAAAATTATTTTTGTTATGTTGTTATTTATTTTTCCTCAAATATTACACCTTAATTGTTTTCACTCTCTGACTTCTCAAACTGTCTCAAGAATATACAGGGTGGAGCCACTGTAGGAAGAAATTTAGTCTGTTTGTGCATGTAATATTAAAGTACACTGGTGTGAAAAAGTGTTTGCCCCCTTCCTGATTTCTTGTTTTTTGTGTGTTTTTCACACTTAAGTGTTTCAGATCATCAAACAAATTTGAATATTAGACAAAGATAACTCAAGTAAACACAAAATGCAGTTTTTAAATAAAGTTGTTTATTATTAAGGGTAAAAAAAATCTAAACCTACATGACCCAGTGTGAAAAAGTGCCCCCCCCCCCAGTTAAAACATAAATTAACTGTCGTTTGTCACATCCTTGGAAAGCTGAGTTCAATTTCTCTAGCCACACCCAGGCCCGATTACTGCCACACCTGTTCTCAATCAAGAAATCACTTCAATAGGACCTGCATGACAAAGTGAAGTAGACCATGAGATCCTCAAAAGCTAGACATCATGCTGTGATCCAAAGAATTTCAAGAACAAATGAGAAATAAAGTAATTGAGAGCTATCAGAATGGAAAAGGTTATAAAGCCATTTCTAAATCTTTGGGACTCCAGTGGACCACAGTGAAAGTCAAAACATGGAACAGTGGTAAACCTTCCCAGAAGTTGTTGGCTGACCAAAATTACCCCAAGAGCGCAGCAATGACTCATCAAAGAGGTCACAAAAGACCCCACAACAACATTTAAAGAACTGCAGGCCTCACTCCAGACTCCACCATCAAGAGACTGGGCAAAAATGGCCTGCATGGCAGAGTTCCAAGATGAAAACCACTGCTGAGCAAAAAGAACTTAAAGGCTTGTCTCAGTTTTGCCAGAAAACAGCTTGATATCCCCAAGACCTTTGGGAAATACTCTGTGGACTGATGAGACAAAAGTTGAAATTTTTGGAAGGTGTGTGTCCCATTACATCCAGCGTAAAAGTAACACAACATTTCAGAAAGGGAACATCATACCAACAGTAAAATATGGTGGTGGTAGTGTGATGGTCTGGGGCTGTTTTGCTGCTTCAGGACCTGGAAGACTTGCTGTGGTAAATGGAACCATGAATTCTGCTGTCTACCAAAAAATCCTGAAGGAGAATGTCTGACCATCTGCTCGTGACCTCAAGCTGAAGTGCATTTGGGTTTTGTAGCAGGACAATGATCCAAAACACACCAGCAAGTCCACCTCTGAATGGCTTAAGAAAAACGAAGTGAAGACTTTGGAGTGGCCTCGTCAAAGTCCTGATCTGAATCCGATTGAGATGCTGTGGCATGACCTTAAAAAGGCGGATCATGCTGGAAAACCCTCCAATGTGGCTGAATTACAACAATTCTGCAAAGATGAGTGGGCCAAAATTCCTCCACAGTGCTGTAAAAGACTCCTCGCCAGTTATTGCAAACACTTGATTGCAGTTGTTGCTGCTAAGGGTGGCCCAACCAGTTATTTGGCTTAGGGGGCAATCTCTTTTTCACACAGGGCCATGTAGGTTTGGATTTTTTTTTTCCCTTAATAATAAACACTTTCATTTAAAAACTGCATTTTGTGTTTACTTGTGTTATGTTTGTATAATGTTTAAATTTGTTTGATGATCTGAAACATTTAAGTGGGACAAACATACAAAAAAATGAGAAATCAGGAAGGGGGCAAACACTTTTTCACACCACTGTAAGCATCAACAGGAGCTTAATGCGTTTATGTGTGCTTAGACCTCATTAAACTGCCCAATAAACTTTATTAATTTGTACAGAAACCTCATTACAATCTTTCATGACCTTATAGCACGGTGACGGCCATGCTATGTGAATTTATAGTTATACTGACAGGCCAAGACTGAAGTTACTGTATACAGGTATGTTTGTTAGAGTTTAACATCAATATTACAGCCAAATACCAACAAGTGTACACAGCAGGTAAACCAACAAATGAGCATTTAAACATCTAACCCAGTGCATTATGTGTGAGAGAAACCATTTTACTGCAATATTTGTTTGATAGTATAAAAGCTAATACTAGCTATTTTTGGTCACTTATACACCTAATGGCAGAATCAAATTTTGTGTTAATTGTTTTGTGAATTTTCTTTTACAAATACCGACTCAGTAGATTTTACTATTTTTACTAATTCAAGCATTCTGGATGATCCCTACGCTTTGACTTTCTTTTAAATTTATCCTAAATATATCTTTCTTATTACAGTTTTGACACTGAATACTCAATTTACTAATCTGTAAATATCTATATCTACGTTTTCAATTGCACAACCTGCTTTAAGAATTAAGTGTAGTTTAGAACTGTTCCTGTATTTACTACAGAAAGCTCTGTGAATTTGCAGGGCTTTGTGAATTTCAATCTATTTTAACATAAATTTGTTGGCTTCCATACAGCATGGAATTATGCTTTTCATGCTTAGTAAATTGTTTGGTGTGTCTGTACATAGTTTTGCTTTTTTTGTTGGGTAATTGTCAGGCTTTCTCTCCAGGTCTCTTTGAATTTAGTTGCCAGCTGGAAATTAAAAGGGAAAATCAAAATACTGATATATAGACAGAGAGAGGGGGGAAAATTAGAGCATAGCATTGCAATCTTTACTGTTATCCACAACAAGCAATGTTTATTGTGGTTATTGACAGGGACATTTCACATTCCTTTAAAAGGGCTGTGTGTTTCTTTGTGTCTGCGTTGTCTTGTTTTTGCATGTCTGTGTGCATTCATGGACAAAGACAGTACCTGTACAGTGTGTGAGATGAAGTGGGAAACGTACTGTTGTACTCTGAATCGCTAACATCTACCACATGATGAGGAAGACAAAGGTGGCATCACAGAAAGGCAGCCATCTAGTTTCACCTTTGACCTAATATTATATAATACATAGCTTGTGTATTTGTACTAACTCTTTTATCCATTTTATGTTTCAGGTGTCAAAGCTGCTCCATTACATTTGGATAGCGTGAAGAATCTGATTGAAGATGCTGTCCTCAATAATCGCTGGACTTCGGACCTTCATTGAGCTGTAAGACCAACTCCTCTTATTATTGTAATTGTTATAAATGTGCATAGATCATTTATGAAAATTATGTCAAAAAGCATTGTTTCTCTTCATGTAAATAATGTTTCTCCAATCAAATTTTGAGTAAGAAATGTTCATGAACACCAAACTGTGGACATTTTTCATAACCCTGCATCAGTCTGACGTGTTATTTCTGTCACAGACCCTCCTACTGGTGGCTTTTTCATTTGTGTAAACAAGACTGCTAATTTTGTGATGGTAAAACAGTTAGTGCATTTTTAATGGAAACAATAAGGATTAAGGAAAAGTTTCATGCAATCAAGATTACTATTTTCTGTCAGAATTACACTCACAAATAACCATAGTCAAATCAAAAATGCAGCCAGCATTGTTCACTGAGAATAAAACAAAACAAACAAAAAATCCTGAATTAAAATATTCGCCGCCTTATCATGGTGGAGGGGCTTGTGTGTCCTCATGATCTCAGGCAGTACGTTGTCAGGGGCAGCTTGCCTCTGGTAGGGTCTCCCATTGCAAACAGGCCCTGGGTGAATGGCCAGACTAAGAGTGGTCCAGACGCTCCGCATGAAAAAGTTACAACAAGGGTCCAGCGTACACAATGAGCCACTTGGTTCTGCCCTCTCAGGGTTCACCACCTGCAGGAGGGATCATGGGGATCATTGCTACACTACTAGGCAACAGTCTGGACACATCAATACATTAATTTTGAATGAGGAGATGTGTCCAAATTTTTTGACTGGTAGTGTATGTGAACCGGGCAGCGGTTTGGAGTACTCTGCTTGGATCACTGTCCCCATGACCCCTGGATAAGTGATAGAAGATGGATGGATAGATGGATGGATGGCTGATTAAAATACTTGTAACAGCATGTTTTTCAGCCATTACTATCAGAAAATTATTATTATTATTTAGTGGTTATAAGATAAGATAAACTTTTATTAGCCCCACAATGGGAAAATTACAGGAAAGCTACTCATTTCTAGTGTGGTATAAATGGATGTTAATAAACAGCTCTAAGGAGAAAACTATACTGCAATACTTATGTTTTTTGTAAGTATATAAAGCAAAAATATATAAAGCAAAAAAAATATGCAGGGTTATAAATATAGCCACTTTTACCCCAAAACTGTTCTATTTACACTGTTTACATGTTAACACCTTTGAGAATGTCAAGACATTGTTTTGAATGATATCTAATGATATCTAACAGCTGGGTTGGACCTTTACACATAGTATAAGAAAAAAACTTTGCCACGTGTTAACTTTTTCTGAAAGCTAACTCCTTTTTTGTTGTTCATTTTCTGATGAACAATTAACTCTCATGTATCCTGTGACTGTGACTTGTAGCCCCAAATGAGTCTACTTGCAACAATCAGGAAGTTCTATCGGGCCTTTTCAATGCTCAATAGATTCAAACAGCACATACTGTGGGAGAGAGAGGCTGCTTGCAGGGAAGACTATGTGGCTGCTGCCAGTCTACAACGAGCTAAAACAGACAAAAATCAATAGTGAACTATAGCAAACTAAAAGGAATTTTAAAATTGTACGTTTGAGAATGCCTTTATTTTATAATTTGATTCAAGAACATTCTGATGGTAATTCATGCCATGCGGCAGTTGGCTGCTCAACAAACCCTTTAATCCAGCATTTAAAAATCCATCTTAAAAGCAACAAACTACTGCCAAGGCCACATAAACCAATTTCTCTTTTTTGAACACATCCATTCATTGTTTATTTTGTCCTCCTACTTAATTGTTGCTTTTAACTGATCTGAACGAATATCATTTGATTTTTTTTGTTCTGAATTTATTCTGATTGTGTTCATTATTGAAGTTTTGTAAAACCATTTCAGACTTGATGTTAATGGTACTAAAACCTAGAAAATATAAATTTAAGATACATTTAGAAGATAATATAGAAGGGAAAAAACAGTGGCTAGAAGTTTCCTGGTTCGAGACCCTAGGTTGGCAGAGGTAGGGACCTTTTTGTGTGGAGTTTGCATGTTCTCCCTGTGCTGTGTGGGGTTACCTGGAAGCTCTGCTTTCTTCCCTCAAGCCAAAGACATGCATGTTAGGTTAACGGGTGATTCTAAAATTGGCTCTATGTAGAAGTCTCTGATGAGCCCATAGAATAGAAAGTTAGTGTAGCTACTAGTTTGGCACTTTTAAGTGGTCTTTAAGATTAGAAAAGCACTATATGAATACAGGTCCGTATCCTTACAATAAAACAGCTGCCTGCCATCACCAGTGCTTGTTGTCTCTTCTCCACATGGTGGCCCACTTTTTTTTTTTGCTCAACTTCATTAACATCTTTCTCCATTCTGAGTGTGATAACAACGTTTAATCGCAACAATTCATCATATGGGCCTGAGCTAGTCTTTCCCAAGGGACTTGGGTTAGGGAGACAGGGAGGCAGGAAAATGAAAAGGCAAGCACTTACATGCACTGGGACTGCTGAGGCAAAGAGCTGGTCATAAAGCACTAATGGCTGCCAAGCTGCTGAGAGAGCAAAGGACTCTGAGATACACCTCATCATCAGCAACAGCAGCAATGTTTCAGCAGTGGGGCTTGCATAACAGGTGCCACCAACCCCTAGACAGGCAGAAAAATAAATGGGACAGATGGTGAAAAGAGTGGGGGGTGTTTTATGTAATGTTATTGGGACATGAAGGAGCAGGATGTTTTGTCAGTGCTAACTTAACATTGGCAGCAGATAAGGCTGAATTAATGTGCTGCTGCTGCTGCTGGCTGCATGACGTGTGCTCACTTCCAGGGGAGAGGCCAGTTTCCAATTTTTAAGCTATTTGCGCTATTCATTTGGAGCAACAGTCAGGTGGAGAGGAAGCAAACAAATAAATAAGAAAAATAAAACCCATACCAGCAGCAGAGAGAGGAAGATGTTGTTAGAGTCGATGATGAGGATAAATGAACATCACTACATCAAAATTCTGCACATATAATCATTGTATATAACAAGAAGAAAGAAGCCAACATTAAGCTGAAGTAAAACATCTTATCTCTTCACTACTTCAAAATTATTGACAACAATTTCAACAGTGTTATGTAGATAATAAAAATCAGGCTTTTGGGAACTTGCAGTGAGAAACACAAGAAAAATGGAAAATGCCACCAGAAACGCCTGCTTCAGGTGCGCTGAGATTTTCCGGCTGAGCCACCAGAGATGGACTGAAGTCAAGCAGAAGATAATTGTAGGTCAACGCGTATTATGGGAGAAAACAACTGGTATATGTAGGCTTTGTGTGGCACGGGTGCATGAATGAAGCTCATTTGTCATTGCTGAGGTTTATGTCAGCTGATGAGCTCGAGCAGAATCAAACCTAGGAGCAAGCCAGTGAAATGGGCTTTTTTTGGCCCATGGCCGAGGTGATTTTCATTCAGGCAACCAGTCGCCATCTTTTAGTGAAGCAACCACTTCTCATATACACCCAGTAAATCCAAAAACAGGAAAGGCCAGCACAGTCTCACTCTGGGTGCATAATATATTACCATTCAGTCAGAGCCCTTAGCATTTCAGCTTAATTTTATTTATTTATAAAAGGAACAGTGCATATTAATGAACATAAAACATGTAAATATGCAAGATGCAAGATTATAGCAGAGCTAATTTTCATCTTGTGTCACCTGGCCAGCCAGTGCTAACCACATGAAACACAAAACACAATACAACAGTTAATAACAAGCGCAGTAAGACTGCACACTAATAAAAGAAGAAAAACAAGCAAAGTTAAAATAAATATTGTTGAGCTCAGACCAGCAAAAAGTACTACAGTGAACCAAGGTGTTACTTGAGATGTTAAAATGCATAGTGCTGAAGTGCATCGTGTAGTTTAATAAAGTACATTTGTGGAATTGTATAATGCATGAATTTAAAGCTCTCAGTGAATTGCACACAGCTCTAGTGCACATATTTCAGCACAAACAGACGAGTGTGTGCTAATGATATTGCACCAGCTTTGCATACATGGTTAAACCCATGTACGCAAGGTTATTGAAATTATGCAAATTAGTATACGTATGTACACAGACACACACATACCTATATATACAATGGTGTGAAAAAGTGTTTGCCCCCTTCCTGATGTCTCATTTTTTTATAAGTTTGTCACATTTAGATGTTTCAGATCATCAAACAAATTTAAATATTAAAGATAACACAAGTAAACACAAAATGCAGTTTTTAAATGAAGGTGTTTATTATTAAGGGTAAAAAAAAAATAAATCCAAACCTACATGGTCCTGTGTGGAAAAAGTGATTGCCCCCTAAACCTAATAACTGGCTGGGCCACCCTCAGCAGCAACAACTGCAATCAAGCCTTTGTGATAACTGGCAATGATTCTTTTACTGCGCTGTGGAAGAATTTTGGCCCACTAATCTTTGCAGAATTGTTGTAATTCAGCCACATTGGAGGGTTTTCCAGCATGAATCGCCTTTTTCAAATCAAATCAAATCAAATCAACCTTTATTGTCATGTTGCTGTACATACAACTGTAGTGCAGGCAAGATGAAATTGCGTTTCTCTAGGCATCCATATAAGTAAAAAGAACATAATTTAAGACACACTCACACACCCCCTCACCCCCCACCCCAACACAGCCATTCACACATCCCTAAGACATACTTGAAAACTAACTAGAACTATAATATACAAATAATATACATAATGTCCATAAGGTGCAGTAGTATGTATGAAGGATTCTGGATCAACTGTTCAGCATCGTAACAGCTTGTGGAAGGAAGCTGTTGATCAGTCTGGTGGTTCTGCCTCTGATGCTCCAGAATCGTTTGCCAGATGGCAGCAGTTCAAAGTGTTTATGCAGAGGGTGAGAACGGTCCTTGACAATGTTCAGTGCCCTGCTCCTACAGCGGTTCTGAAAAAGTTCTTGGACAAAAGGGAGGGAAACTCCAATTACCCTCTCAGCTCCCTTAACTATCCTCTGCAGGGCTTTTTTGTCTGACATACTGCAGCTGGTCATGCCACAGCATCTCAGTTGGATTCAGGTCAGGACTTTTTCTAGGACACTCCAAAGTCCAAAGTCATTTGTTTCTCTTAAGCCATTCAGAGGTGGACTTGCTACTGTGTTTTGGATCATTGTCCTGTTGCAGAACACAAGTGCGCTTTGGCTTGAGGTCACTGTGGTGATCCCAAGCGCGGGTCTGCTCCGCCCTCGAGTCACTTATTATTTTCTCTTTTTGTCTCTTTATTTGAGCATGTTATGATCGTGTTTACTTGTGCTTTTATTTTGACAGTGACGGGGCAGGACTTCGGCTTGTCAGCCGGCTCCGCGGCCTGTCACAGTTATTCACAATTTATTCATCATTATCTGTCTCGCCTGTTTGTGATAAGTTTTTACACTATTTAAGATTGCAGTTGAGAATCATTCCTCGCTCCAGTTCTTTTCAGCGTTAGGTTTCGCCCTCGCTATTTTCATGTGTTTATTCTACAGCGCAAGGTTTCGCCCTCGCTGCATCACATGTAAGTGACTGTTTTGGACTCTCTGCATGTGTTCAATTATTTCACACATCGGGGTCGTATGTGTTTAGTTATATGTGTTTTGCCCCTCGTGGCTCATTATTTTGCACTTTTCTTAATAAATAACAACCTCACCGCTGGCTTCTGGCGCCTCATCTTTGCCCTGCAAGGGGCAAACATAACAGTGACGAACAGATGGCCGGACATTCTCCTTCAGGATTTTTTGATAGAGAGCAGAATTCATGGTTCCATTTACTACAGCAAGTCTTCCAGGTCCTTAAGCAGCAAAACAGCCCCAGACCATCACACTACCACCACCATATTTTACTGTTGGTATGATGTTCCTTTTCTGAAATGCTGTGTTACTTTTACGCCGGATGTAATAGGACACACACCCTCCATAAAGTTCAACTTTTGTCTCGTCGGTCCAGAATATTTTCCCAAAAGTCATGGGGGTCATCAAGATGTTTTCTGGCAAAACTGAGACAAGCCTTTAAGTCCTTTTTGCTCAGTAGTGGTTTTCGTCTTGAAACTCTGTCATGCAGGCTGTTTTTGCTCAGTCTCTTTCTTATGGTGGAATCGAGGGGAGGGGCAATCACTTTTTGATTTAGGGTCATGTAGGTTTTTCACACCACTGTATGTATGTACAGTGTTGTGAAAGTGTTTGCCCCTTCCTGATTTCTCATTTTTGTGTGTGTTTGTCACACTTAAATGTTTCAGATCATCAAACAAATTTAAAAATTTAAATATTAGACGAAGATAACACAAGTGAACACAAAATGCAGTTTTTAAATGAAGGTGTTTATTATTAAGGGTAAAAAAAAAATATCCAAACCTACATGGCCCGGTGTGAAAAAGTGACACCCCCCCCCACACTGTTAAAACATAAATTAACTGTGGTTTATGACATCTTTGGAAAGCTGAGTTCAATTTCTCTAGCCCAGGGGTGGGCAAACTATGGCCCGCGGGCCACATCCGGCCCGTTGGTCTTTTTGACCTGGCCCGCCAAAGATTGGTACATAATTGCCCAAATCATATCACATACAGTAATTATGACTGCATTCATTTGACCTTGTCCTGTAATGCCTGGCAATTCCACCAGGTGGCACATTAGGCACAGCAAAACACTTGATTTTGTAGAGCCCGGGCTACACTTTGTTAATACTCTGCTACTGCTCTGACAGCAGAACCCATTTGCAACAATGAGTGGGCCAAAGAAAAGAAAAGTTGACGGCGAGTGCTGAGTGTTTAATAAGGAATGGACAACTAAATACTTTTTCACTGAAGTCCGGTCAAAGGCTGTATGTCTTATTTGCCAAGAAACCGTCGCGGTTTTAAAGAAATATAACGTCAGTCGTCACTTTTCCACCAAGCATGCTAATTATGCTAACAACCAGTCAACGCAAGAATGGACGGCTACCGCTCAGAGGTTGGTAGCTAAACTGCAGGCTCAGCAAAACACCTTTATCCGACAAACCGGCATCCAAGAATCAAGCACGAAGGCAAGTTATTTGCTGGCATTCAAATTAGCAAAGACCAGTAAGCCTTTCTCTGAAGGGGAGTTTCTCAGAGTGCATGGTAGAGACAGCAGGTATCTTGTGTCCTGAGAGCAAAAACAAATTTGAAAAAATTAGCTTATCACGCAGGACAGTGACTCGCCGTGTTGAGCTGATTGATGAAGACTTAGCTAGCAAGCTAAGTCTTGGCCGCCGCCCGGTGCTAATGGGAAACTTGACATACCGGGAGCTGTAGCGAAAACGACGCGGGTGCCGGGCTGGAGTTTAGGCGACATGCAAGAAATATAAGACAGAATAATAAAGATCGATGGCAAGAACCAAGCAGACCGCCCGTAAAATCTACTGGAGGAAGAAGCCCCCCCAGGAGATAGCTAGCCACCAGGGCTGCTCGGAGAGGCGCTCCGGCCACCGGCAGAGTGAAGAGGCCTCACTGTCACAGGCCCGTGGCTCCGAGAGAGATCCGTCGCTGCCAGAAATCCACGGAGCTGCTCATCCGTAAGCTGCCCGTCCAGCGCCTGGTGAGGGAGATCGCTCAGGACTTCAAGACCGTCCTGCGTTTCCTGAGCTTCGCCGTCATGGCTCTGCAGGAGACCAGCGAGGCCCACCTGGTGGTCTCTTCTTCGTTAAGGGGGTCACCATCATGCCCAAAGACTTCCAGCTGGCCCGCCGCATCCGCGGAGAGAGAGCTTAGACTTTCTGCTGCACATTCACCAACCAACCATAATGCTCTGCACTGTGTGTCTATATATATACATCTATAGTAATATGGACATATGTTTACTAGATGTTGTTTTTTCTTGCCTTCTGATTGTTGCTCTGAGTGTTGCTATCCCTGTGCTGTTGCAATCCTGGAATTTCCCCATTGTGGGACTAATAAAGGCTTATCTTATCTTAAACAAAAAGTGAAGTTATTTACATTATATTCCTTGGCACTGGATGAAAGTAATGATATTAAGGACACCAGTCAGCTTTTAATTTTCATTAGAGGGATTAATGACAATTTTGAGATAACGGAGGAGTTTTTGGCCATGGAATCCCTAAAAGGGAAAACGTGGAGAGAGGACTTATATAACAGCGTGTCAGTGGTCATCATGAGGCACAAGCTACCTTGGAGTAAGCTCGCCAACGTTACCACAGATGGATCGCCAAATCTGACAGGAAAAAACGTTGGGTTGCTCAAAAGAATCCAGGAGAGGGTGAAAGAGGACAATCCTGAACAGGAGGTAATTTTCTTACACTGCATAATCCACCAGGAAGCACTGTGCAAATCCGTATTGCAGCTTGACCACGTAGTGAAGCCAATTGTAAAGCTCGTTAACTATATTCGAGCGAGGGGACTTCAGCGTTGTCAGTTTATTAAGTTTCTTGAAGAGACTGACACCAATCACCAGGACTTGCTTTATCATTCCAGTGTCCGCTGGTTAAGTTTGGGGAAAGTATGTCAACGAGTGTGGGAGATGAAACAGGAGATTATCTCATTTTTGGAGCAACTTGAGAAAGCTGACGATTTACCTGAGCTGAGTGATACCGATTGGCTTTGTGATTTAGCTTTTGCTATGGACATACTGACACACATAATTGAGCTGAACGTGAAGCTACAAGGGAAAGACCAGTTTGTGCATGAAATGTACACAAACGTCAGAGCCTTCAAAACCAAGCTAGCTTTATTCTCAAAGCAAATGTCAAACAAGTCATTCACTCATTTTCCCACGCTGGCTACACTGAAAGAGGCCCTTCAACATGTGAAAAAATGTAGGAAATCACTAGATGACCTGCATGGAGAATTCTGCCATCGGTTCTCTGATTTTGGAAAAATTGGCAGGTCACTTCAGCTGGTGTCATGTCCCTTCACGCAAGATCCTGAAACGGTGCCACAGGAGTTGCAGTTGGAACTGATTGATCTCCAATGTGACACTATCTTGAAGGAGAAGTTCCACTCTCTTAAACTGGATGAGTTTTATGCTTCATTAAGCCCGGCAAAATTTCCAAACATCCAGAAGATGGCACAGAGGATGCTAGTACTGTTTGGATCTACATATGTCTGTGAAAAGACTTTTAGTGTGATGAACACCAACAAAGCACCGTACAGATCCCAGTTGAGTGATGAACACCTCAGATCTGTTTTGAGAACTGCCACAACAAAACTAACAACAGACTTCGACGCACTGGCAAAAAAGGGTGATCAACAACACTGCTCCCACTAAAAGTGAATGAAAGTATTAACACTGTAATGCCATTTTTATGTTTATCTTTGATATGCTGATATGATATGATATGCTTTGACATGCATCTGGTGCTGGCCCGGCCTGTCTGTCAAATTTTAAAAGTCAATGTGGCCCCTGAGTCAAAAAGTTTGCCCACCACTCTAGCCACACCCGGGCCTGATTACTGCCACACCTGTTCTCAATCAAGAAATCACCTAAATAGGACCTGCCTGACAAAGTGAAGTAGACCAAAAGATCCTCAACAGCTAGACATTATGCTATGATCCAAAGAAATTTAGGAACAAATGAGAAACAAAGAAATTGAGATATATCAGTCTGGAAAAGGTTATAAAGCCATTTCTAAAGCTTTGGGACTCCAGCGAACCACAGTGAGAGCCATTATCTACAAATGGCGAAAACATGGAACAGTGGTGAACCTTCCCAGGAGTGGCTGGCCGACCAAAATTACCCCAAGAGCGCAGCGACGACTCATCCAAGAGGTCACAAAAGACCCTACAACAACATCCAAAGAACTGCAGGCCTCACTTGCCTCAGTTAAGGTCAGTGTTCATGACTCCGCCATAAGAGAGAGACTGGGCAAAAATGGCCTGCATGGCAGAGTTCCAAGACGAAAACCACTGCTGAGCAAAAAGAACATAAATGCTCATCTTAGTATTGCCAGAAAGCATCTTGATGATCCCCTTGACTTTTAGGAAAATACTCTGTGGACTGACGAGAGAAAAGTTTAACTTTTTGGAAGGTGTGTGTCCCATTACATCTGGCGTAAAAGTAACACAGCATTTCAGAAAAGGAACATCATACCAACAGTAAAATATGGTGGTGGTAGTGTGATGGTCTGGGGCTGTTTTGCTGCTTCAGGACCTGGAAGACTTGCTGTGGTAAATGGAACCATGAATTCTGTCTACCAAAAAATCCTGAAGGGGAATGTCCGGCCATCTGTTCGTGACCTCAAGCTGAAGTTCACTTGGGTTCTGCAGCAGGACAATGATCCAAAATACACCAGCAAGTCCACCTCTGAATGGCTTAAGAAAAACAAAGTGAAGACTTTGGAGTGGCCTAATCAAAATCCTGACCTGAATCTGATTGAGATGCTGTGGCATGACCTTAAAAAGGCGGTTCATGCTCAAACCCCCCCTCCCCCACCCCCATTGTGGCTGAATTACAACAATTCTGCAAAGAAGAGTGGGCCAAAATTCCTCCACAGTGCTGTAAAAGACTCATTGCTAGTTATTGCAAATGCTTGATTGCAGTTGTTACTGCTAAGGGTGGCCCAACCAGTTATTAGGTTTAGGGGACAATCACTTTTTCACACAGGACCATGTAGGTTTGGATTTTTTTCCCCTTAATAATAAACACCTTTATTTAAAAACTGCATTTTGTTTACTTGTGTTATCTTTGTCTAATTTTTAAATTTGTTTGATGATCTGAAACATTTAAGTGTGACAAACATACAAAAAAATTAGAAATCAGGAAGGGGCAAACACTTTTTCACATCACTGTACATACACAAGCGTATGCACATGCATAGGTCATGTGACGGTCACAAATCTGGTCTGTTTTCAACAGATTGATAAACACATAACTACTGCACATAAGTCACTGGTGTTGAACATGTACACAGGTTTGAGATGACATGAATCATTCCTTCACTTTACTCTTAAAGGTGGCAAAGCTGGAGTTTTTCCTGAGAGAAAGTGTTATGGTGTTCCATAAAGTACAACCATGAAATGGAAAAAAAAACAATATATTGTGGAAGATGAAAGCAGACGAGGCAGCGAGCTGCACGACGCACGAAATGTATTCATCTTCTAACATAAAACACAGAAACTCTAACCTGAGTGCCTGAGCTAACTCCTTTATATACTTTTATTCCTGCCTCTGGCACACAGGGTAAACACATTAACATACAGACATGAAAGACATGTACACACATTAACATGACATTGACACACGTGTCAATGTCATGAACATTGACAAATGTCATGAACAGGTCTTGCTACTATACATTCACACCCCTGCGTCCTCAGGTGTGAACCTGGTGTGGCGGGGGGCAAAAGGCACATCTTTGTCTGGCTCCTCTCACCTTTCTCCATTAGCATCATTAACTATCTTCTCCCCCACCAACCCCGTTGTCCTGGGTGGAGTGCCATGTGTACTGTGTCCACCACACAGCCCCCCCCCCCCACCACCCGAACACCCAGAAGGGGCTCTAACCCTCTGGCACCTTGTGTTTGAGCCGGCGCCGGTAACGGCTGTAACGTGGAGTCACCAGACCGGCCGAAGTGTCTTGCTGTTGAGGTGGGCAGGAGACAAACTCGGCCTCCTGCGTGCAGTCCTGTGGAGGAGAAAAGGGTGGGGAGGGGAAAGACCTAGTCTGCTTCCAACAGTTCTCTGTAGGGGGGACACCAACTTGCAGAGCCACTGTAGGTGAGCATCCACACTGGGGAACCAAAGCCAACACTACCTGTTCATCTGCCAACACATAAGCGGGCTTAAGCCTGTCAATGCAGATGGCTTCCTTACGCGCCCCCCAAGTCTAGCACAAAATGCTTTGCCCCGGTTTCCAGCACACTGAACAGTCTGTCATACGGTGGATGCAGTGGGGTTCTGTGTGCGTTGTACCTAACAAAAACAAACTCGGCACACAGGTGCGGGGTTTTCGGGTAAAATTTCCCTGGGGATCCGCAGTGGCTGAGAAAAAATGAGTTCTGCCGGGGAGGCTGCCAGGTCCTCCTTAGGCGCGGAGCGCAACCCTAACAGAACCCAGGGCAGATGGTCGACCCAATTTGCATCCATGAGTGAGGCTCTGAGCGCTGCTTTAAGCGACCTATGAAAACATTTGCATGACGTGTTAGCCTTGGGGTTTTACACGGTGGTGCGGTGGATTTTGACCCCCAGGCTCTGGGCCATCGTGGACCAGAGTTCCGAAATGAATTGCAGACCCCTGTCAGAAGTGATGTCCAACGGGGAGCTGAACCGTGCAACCCAAGTCGACAAAAAAGTGCAAGCCACTTCCACGGACGTTGTGGAAGCAAGTGGGACCACTTCAGGCCAACATGTGGTGCGGTCCATGATTGTCAAAAGGTGCGTGAAACCTTGCGACAGTGGGAGGGGGCCCACCAAATCCACGTGGATGTGGTCGAACCTCCTGGCCGGAATTTGGAATGGCTCGAGGAAGGCTTTGGTGTGCTTGTGCACTTTGGCCCACTGGCACGAGACGCATGCTGCAGCCCACTCTTTCACGTCCCTGCGTAAGTATAGCACGTAACAATTGATTACAAGTGTGATAAGGTGCAAGGATTAGTTAATTCATATTTAGAGGTGTGTGTGTGTGTGTGTGTGTGTGTGTGTGTGTGTGTGTGTGTGTGTGTGTGTGTGTGTGTGTGTGTGTTGGGGGGGGCTTACTCCATCACCACTAACACTCACAAAACAAGACAGGAAAACACTCGTAAGGCACACCAGTCCAATGGGACAATTTATTAATAACAAATCCTTGAACCTTTTCATTAACCAGTCTCAATATTCATGAATTCTTCTGCCGTGACCCAGAAAAGCACACACACAAAAGAAATCAAGCAGAAACTTGTATATACCGTTAACAGTTTTAATAATCAAACTCAGGTTAAATGACATTACATTCAATTGCGACTCAGTCCCCGGTGAGGGCTCACCGGAGGAACTAACCGAAGCGGCAGTTGGACGTGAGCCGGATCGGAGTTCGGGGGCGGCGGTGGTGGGAGACGGGGACCAGTGGAGGACCACCGGGACCCAGCCAGACAATAGCCTGAGTCGGAGCCCAGTTGCGAGGCCCAGCGGAGGAACTACCCAGGCAGACGGCGGTAGGCGGCGGTGCTCAGCGGAGGATCTACCGGGGCCCCAGCACAGCTTGGCTGCACCGGCGGTGTGCGGCGGGACTCGGTGGAGGAGCTGGACAGGAGCTCAGTTACGGTGGTGGTAAGCAGCGGGACTAGCAGTGGAGGGGCTAGCTGAGGCCCAGCTGGATTCGAGGACAGTCGGATCAGATACCGGCGACACAAGCAGAGATTGTTTTTACTATCCACAGGTCAGTAAAAATGCCACCAAAGAAGGAGGAGATGGAAGAGATCAAAAAATCTCTGAACTTCTTGTCAGAAGAAGTGGCCAAAATGGTTAGCCAGCAGGCCAAAATAATAGGCCTAATGGAAGATGTACGAGACTTAAAAATAACAATTCAGGAAAAAGACAAAAAAATTATGGACTTGGAGCGACGCGTCGAGGATCTTGAACAAGGTTATCGTATGGATGACCTAGTTAAAAGTGGACTAGACATCAAATATCAGTTATACGCTCATGCCACAACAGGACTGAGAGGTGAGGAGGCTCCCCTGAGTGAATCAGTCTCCCTAGAAAACCAGGTGCTTCAGTTCCTTGGCAGTAAAGATATAAGGGTAGAAGCAAATGCAATTTCAGCCTGTTATGCTTTACCGAGGAAAGATAATAAAACAAAGAAATCAATTGTGATGCGCTTTGTGAACAGAAGGGTAAAGAATGACATACTGAGGCAGGCCAGAAAGCTACGGGGAACAGAAGTTTACCTAAATGAACACCTAACTAAAACAAATGCTGAAACAGCACGGCAAGCACGGATGCTGAAAAGACAAAATAAGATACAGGCAACATGGACAAGAAATTGTAGAGTTTGGATCAAACTAAATGGAACACCTGAGCAAGCAAAGAGTATAATGATCAGAGATGTTACTGACTTAGATAAATACAGATAAACACTGATTAAGAAAATTAAGAGACAATGATAATCCATATTCACACACACAGTAAGAATAGTTCTTTTGATATACCATGTCAAAGTACTTAAAAAAATAATAAGCAAAACAAACAAAAACTTATGACTGACTTGAGTAGACATCAATTATCCCCAGTTGGAGGAAGTCATTTGACACAGAGTAAGGATACTCAAACTCTGAAAATATGCCATTATGCTGAACATAAACTACAAGAGATGGAGAATGATATTGATCCTGATAACCACTTTTTCAATAATATTCATAACCATTGTGAATATTACACTGAAAAGCAATTCAAAAGGCAAGTGCAACTAGATGGTAAACTATCAATAATACACTTCAACAGCAGAAGTCTTAACAAAAACTTTCCACAGATTCAGGACTATTTAAAACAGCTAGACAGAAAATTTACAGCAATCGCAGTCTCTGAAACTTGGCTTAATGAAGAGCAGGCTCCCCTGATGGCAATAGAAGGATATCAGATGTTTCATATTAACAGATCTCAAAAAAAGGGTGGTGGTGTTGCACTGTATATTGATGACCTGTATAGGTGTAAGCTTGTAAATGGAATGTCCTTTGCACTACCAGGGATTTTGGAATGTGTTACTGTTGATATTGACCAAGATAAAACAAAAAATTTAATTATAAGTTGTATATATAAAACGCCGGGAACTTGCATTGAGACATTCAGAGATAAATTAGTCGAGCTGTACAATAATATTACTAGTAAGAAAATGGTAGTAATTTGTGGAGATTTCAATATTGATTTACTAAATCCACATCAACAAAATGTAATTACAGAGTTCATGAACTCTATGTACAGCATGAGTCTATATCCCACAATAACACATCCCAGTAGAATCACAGTTCACACTGCTACACTTATTGACAACCTGTTTGTTAATATTATTGATAAGAAAATAGAAAGTGGATTATTGATAAATGATATAAGTGACCACTTGCCAACCTTTGCACTTATCCATGGCCACACGGGGGCCAATACAGAAAAATTTTTAAAATTGTTCAGATACAAATCACCAAATGCAATCAGTTCTTTTAAAGAGGACTTGCTGAAGCAAGACTGGACAGAAGTCTATGTATCAGATGTAAATGAAGCCTATGACACATTTATAAACATTGTAACCACTCTTTATGAAAAAAACTGTCCATTAGTAAAAAAAAACGTTAAACATAAATTTGCCGATAAGCCATGGTTAACCAAAGGATTACAAAAGGTGTGTAAAAAGAAAAATTTATTATATAAAGCTTTCCTAAAGAAAAAGACAAAAGAAGCAGAGCAGCGGTATAAAACATACAAAAATAAGTTAACATATATAATAAGATGTAGTAAGAGAGACTATTACAGTAAAGAACTGGAGAAAAACAGAGACAATATTAAAAATACATGGACAATACTTAACAGTATTCTTGGAAATAAAAGCAGAAATACAAGCTACCCAACCGATTTTTCAAAAAATAATAAAACGACCCAGAGTGTGAATGCAGCTTCACCTGCAGATGAATTTAATAACTTTTTTGTTAACATTGGTCCTAATTTGGCTCGTGAAATACCCACTACGGCGCCTACAGGTGACACAATAAGCAAAAACACTGCTATAAAAGACTCCATTTTCATAAAGAACACAGACGAGAGAGAGGTCATTGAAATTGTTAAATCATTTAAAAGTAAAACATCTACGGACTGTGATGGTATTGACATGCTCTTAGTCAAAACTATTATTGAATGCTTAGTGAAACCACTGACGTATATCTGTAACCTGTCTCTCCAAACAGGTATATTTCCCAATGCAATGAAAATAGCTAAAGTAATTCCGATATACAAGACGGGTGACAGAGGGGAATTCTCAAACTATAGACCAATTTCACTATTGCCGCAATTTTCCAAGATACTTGAAAAAATATTCTATGAGAGAATTGACAACTTCATACTGAAGAATAATTTATTGTGTGAGCAGCAATATGGGTTCAGACACAAGAGGACAACTGCATTTGCTCTAATGGAATTTATAGAAAAAATATCAACTGCCATTGAAAATAAAGAGTATTCAGTTGGGGTATTCCTGGATCTTAAAAAAGCATTTGATACAGTGGATCATAATTTATTATTAAAGAAACTACAAAATTGTGGTATTAGAGGGGTTGCACTGTCCTGGTTAAGTAGTTACTTAAAGAATAGATATCAGTATGTATGTGTTGGTAACAAAAACTCACAGTTACTGAAGGTTACTTGTGGAGTCCCACAGGGTTCAGTTTTGGGGCCATTATTATTCAATATGTATATAAATGATATATGTAAAGTTTCAGAAAAAATGGACTTAATATTGTTTGCCGATGACACTAATCTATTATGCAGTGGAAGCAATTTGGAACAACTTCTGGATACACTCGGAAAGGAATTAGGAAAGCTTAAACTGTGGTTTGATTCAAACAAATTAACGCTCAATTTAAGTAAGACAAAATTTATAGTCTTTAACAACCATCACAACAACTCAGTATCTAAACTCAGTGTAAATGGTGTAGAGATTGAAAGGGTATCTGAAACTAAATTTCTTGGAGTAATAATTGATAATAAACTGTGTTGGAAGTCACATATTAATTATATTAAAGGTAAAATATCCAAATCAATTGCAATATTACACAGAGTGAAATATTTGCTGAATCAACCCACTCTATATACCTTGTATCATTCATTAATACTCCCATACATGACATATTGTAATGAAGTATGGGGAAATACATATAAAACAAACATATATCCACTCTTTATGCTTCAGAAGAGAGCTATTAGAATAATAAACAAAGCAGCTTACAGGGAACCAACAAACCCACTTTTTCTTAAATTAAAAGCTCTCAAGTTGAAAGATCTGGTTGACTTTAAAACTGCAATAATAATGTTTAAAGTGAAGAATCTATCACTGCCCGCAAATATCCAAAAGTTGTTCCAAATAAGGGAGAAACAATATCATTTTAGAGGAACATGTATATTTCAAAAACCTTCAGTGAGAACTACCACCAAGCAACACTGGGTTTCAGTGCAAGGAGTCAGATTATGGAACGATTTTGGACCTGAATTAAAATCATGTACAACGCTTGGACAATTTAAACTAAAACTAAAGGAAGAAATACTCCAAACATATATACAAGATGACATGTAAAATCACATTAGGATTGTCATATCCAGCCTGTGTTGTGTTGTAGCTTAGTTTTTTTCTGTCACATTTTGTCTTCGCTTCGTTTTTGAATTGTAATCGCTCTTGTCTTGTTTTTTTTTTCTTTTGAATTCTTGGATGGAATATGGGTGGGCAATATAAGCTGCGGCTTCAGCCATCACCCATTTCGGATAACTTTTGTTGAATTGTATAATCAGAGGAGTTATTGTCTAATTTGACCTTGTTGGATTTTCTTTCCCCCTTTGTTTTATTATTCAGTTTCTTTTAACCTGTACTATCCGAAATAAAGATTCATTCATTCAAAAAAAAAAAAAAAAGCAGGGGTAATGATCAGCAAATATTATATTAACTGTTAATGGATTCCTGAGCATAAAGTCTATATTTAAATCTTTGTGGAAACAAGAGAAATCAGATTTTGAATTTGTAACTGTGATGCGATGGGTGACTGTCAAATAACTGTAACAAAAATATGCATAAAATCGGACACAATTTTATGAAGAAAATGACAAAAGCTGATTATATGAAAAAGAAAATTCTGAGTTACTCTACAAAAAAACTGAGGTTATTGAAAAAGGAATATTTATTTTAGCTTATAGCTAAAAAGCTATAAGCTTATAGCTCCTATTGTAGCTTATGGACAAACCTTAACATGAAAAATTGGTCATATTCAATTATAATTAGACATCACATTTAGCCCAGCAGATAAGAGGTAGAAGTCTGGTTTACGAACAGCTGTGTCTTCAGAGTCCAGCGGTGAGCTTGAAAGCAGCAGATGGCACAAAGAAGAAACGATTGCCAGCAGTCCTTTCAGTTATAGCGGTGATGGCACAGACTTAGCAGCGGGGCGACCATAGAGTGTAGGCGGCAGGAGAGTGGACAGCTGGCCCCGGGGCCAGCTGTCTTGGACAACAGATCCTTTCCTGGTCGGCAAATTTAGAATGTCCACCAGCCGATACAAACACAGACTGAAAGAAAATGGATACTAACAGTTCCACCCACAAAATCCTAGTTCTTCTGACTTTGTGGGACATGGATGAGGCAGTCTTGAGGGGAAAAAGTTCAAAAATCACTATCAGTCCACTTTAACAGAGAGTTAAAGTAAATCCATAGAAAAAGTTCAGCAGAATAAACATGGCTTCTGAGGAGAGGGCAAAAGGCGTTTTGGAGTTTCACTCCAGGTAAGAAGGTTTGAGCTCAACAAGAAAAAGATGACCGCTCCTCAGATGCCAAGGAAAAACAGAAAAAGACTTAACACAAAACTTCTGAAACCAACCAAAACTCACAGAAAACTCGACAAAAACTGAACTGAACAAAAACAAAAACTTAATTGGACTGCTAGGGTGTTTCATCTATTAAACAGAGCGCACGCCTTGGATCACAAAATATGACTGGCAGCAGGAAGAACCAATAATCAATCGGCCATCGTGGGAGATTCGAATGGGCTATGGTCCAATAAAAAACAGTCCTTTGTCTGTAACCAACCAATAGAATGAAAGGGGTGTCATCCAACAGAGATGGCCTGGGGATTGGCTGGTATCAGTCAGATGACTGGCATAAGTTTCAGAAGGCATACATACATTTTAACTGTGAAATTCATTATATACTTAACCCTTTGAGTGTGAGATTTCGTGTGCCTCTAATGGCAGAGCACGGCGCTGCGCCTGTCAACTAATTCTGTCATCCCTGTACTCCCCAGCTATACTGACAACTTGTACTGATCATGGCAGTTCAAAAGGTGGAAGACATGCGTTGGAGGAATCATGGCTGACATGCAATACACCAAAGGAGAACTCCTTATTTCCTTTTCCTGTATTCCCTTCTTTTAGCTCAGAAGGCTAATATGGCTGCCGTCCATTGTCGTGCACCGTCATTTAGACGGCTTTGTACACAGAAAATAGCCGCGGGATACAAGTGAAATTTACATGGGATAATCACAAGACTTTGTAGATGTGGTAGAGAGCGTAAATGACTGACAGAATACAAAATAATGACCACGATGGACAAAAACACACCGACCACAGCAGCAAGCGAGTCCCCTTAGCTGCTGGTAAGTGACGAATTTCTTTGGGTTTTTTTACATTGTGCTGATTTCTTGTTCATATACTTTGAAGATAAGATGATAACGTACCTCTGTACAAAAAACGGTGTCAAAAGACTGAACCATTCTTTGTGTAAATATGTCCAAAGTCTGCTTTTGACTGAGTTATGTAATTCAATATAGGTGCTGTGACATTATGCAAATTAGATGCATAAAATCACTCCTATCTGAAACTTTGGATCATATTTTACATCTGTCTAATTGACAGTAAGCCATTATTTCTTACCACTTTCAAGTTATAGCCTTGGAAATCTGAACTATTTTATTGTCAAAAAATATTTACCACTCTTGACTACTAGGGTTATGTCACAATTCGGTGACAGTCACACCTAAAGCCTTAATATGAAATTTAAGCTAACTTCAGTGATTCATGACTAACTTCAGTGAGCATGCACTTTTATAAACTTGTTCTTCTATAGTTAACATGCATTAGAAGAAGGTTCATTTAAGCATTTTCAACATGCAACATATTTAAAATCAATGATTAATGAAACATTTCAAACCCATCATTGTCCAACACAGAGGTGGTTATCTGCAACAGTGTTCTGAGCAGTATTTCCTGGAAAAATAAAGTCTTGAGGAGAAAGGGTTATTTCAGAAGATAAAACAAAATTCCAATGTTGATTAAATCCAACATGTCCCTGAGTTGACAGGAGGGGGCAATGTTGAGCTGTGGATAAGTCCTAGCGACTTGTGGAATGCAGTCCAGAAGTTTCTGGGGTATCTCACAGAGTGCTCTAAGCGTAAAACTGCTTGGTTGGGGAGGAAGCTTTGGGATTTATGACTTGTAAAATAATCCGTTCCTGGCACAAAATGGGATCCTTATCGGCCCTTTTACCAAGGAATGTGTTTTCCAACTGTGGTTCTTAGATGAAGGAAACAATTCTTGACCAGACTTTTGGGTGAAATAATTTCTTTAAGGTGAAGAGTGATTTTCTAGATTAGAGCCACATGGATTGATGCTACAATAAGTGAGGCCAGACAAATTTCACCCCCGCCAGTTTAACCAAGGCGCACACGCCGGGGTGTGAAAGGGAGTGGACTGACTCGAAAATGCAGCGGTGCCAAGAGCTCGGAACCACCGGGCGTGGGCGACCAGTGGAGACGTTGCTGAGCAAGGAGGGGGAACCCTTCTTGTACTGCCCCGCAATCCAGTTTTAACCCAGTAGGTGTGGACTGGAGCATGCAAATGTCCACGTCCTCGGTTTGCTCCGCAGCCATGGCGGGGAAATCTATTCCCATGTAGACCGGGGAATCTAACGCCCATGACAGGCAGTCAGCCACGACATTAAGCTTACCGGGTACGTACTGGATGTCGGTCGTGAACTCCAAGATTGCCGCCAAATATCATTGCTGCTGGGCCGACCACGGTTCCAAGACTTTGGACATTGCATACCTTAGCGGCTTATGATCAGCAAATGTGGTGAACTCGTGCCCTTCCAGCCAAAACTGGAAGTAGCACATCACCAGGTAGAGGGCCAACAACAATCTGTCAAACGTACTGTATTTGCGTTCGTTGTCACGCAAAGTAGGCTGAAAAAATGCGAGCGGCTGCCACGAATTGGAAATGTACTGCTCCACCACTGTGCCTATGGCAACGTCTGACGCGTCAGTGGTGAGTGCTATCTGTGCTGACAGGGCAGGGTTGGCTAGCACAGCAGCGTTAGCAAGCACTGTTTTGGCATCTGCGAAAGCCTGGACTTGCTTGGGGGTCCAGTCAATGTTTTCCGTCGGCTTCTTTTGTTTGAGTGTGGCATACAACAGCTGCAGCAGCTGGGCTGCTTGGGGGAGGAAACGGTTGTAAAAGTTGACCATGCCCAAAAATTCCTATAGGGCCTTCACGGTCTGCGGGCATGGAAAATCCGACGCGGCATACACCTTAATAGGCAGCGGAATCGCACCCTCCCGTGAAATGCGGTGACCCAAAAAATCATTCACTGGAAAACCGAACTGGCACTTTGCTGGGTTAACTATAAGCCCGTGCACTTCCAACCTCTGGAAAACTAGGTTGAGATGGGCGAGGTGGTCCTCCTCGGATGCGCTAGCCACCAGAATGTTGTCTAAGTAGACACAAACAAAAGGCAGGTCACGGAGCACCACATCCATCATTCTTTGGAAGGTTTGCGCTGCGCCCTTTACCTTGAACGACATGCGTAAAAACTCAAAAAGGCCAAAAGGAGCTATTACCACTGTTTTTGGAACGTCCTCCGCGTGCACCAGGACCAATCCACAGGTGGTAACTGTGGATTAGACCCACTTTCGAAAAAACACACGTCCCGGCCAGGTGCACAAAAAATCCTGGATCTGCGGGATGGGACACTAATCGTGTTCCGTGGCATTGTTCAGGCTCCAGAAATCGCCGCACGGTAGCCATGACCCATCGGCCTTGGGCACCATGTGTAGCAGGGATGCCCATGGGCTATTGGAGTGCCAAACAATGCCCAGCTGCTCTAAGTTGGCAAACTCCTCGCTTGCATTGGCTAGTTCAACCTCATCCAGGCGCAGAAGGCGCACGAACACCGGCGGGCCTTTGATGGTTATGAAATGTTTGACCCCGTGTTTGGTTACCGTAGCAGAAAAAGTCGGAAGCATGAGTGCTGGGAACTGTGAAAGTAAATGCTGGTACTTACCCCCTGGGGCTATAACATTAGCATGTGTTGTTGGCCCAACTCCCCAAGCTGTGCAGGGCAAGGAGGAAAAAAAACAGCATCAACTAAACATCTGTTAGAAACATAGACTAACAATCTGTAAGCACATAAAAAATCAGCACCTAAAATGGGGACAGAACATGCAACTACCACAAAGTCCCACTGGTAATTGCATCCGTGTAAGCATACTGTCAGTGTCTTTCGCCAAACGTCCTGATGTTGGATCTGTTGACGGCCATAAACTCGGGGCCGCAGCCTTCTGCCGACCTGTCCGTGTCACGACCTGAACGCTATCTTTCTCTGCGTTCAGGTTGTCCAGTGTCACTCCTGCTCCGGGGTAGTCCGTGCTGGGTCTTCCAAGGCCCGCTCTTTGACAGCGCCCAGCTGATTGCCAGCTGTCTAGTTCAGCTGCGCTGGGACAGCTGTCTCCTATTCCCAATAATCTCCCCCATTTAAGCGAGCAGCCGAGAGTTACTCGTTGCTGCGACCTCGCTTTGGAAAGACGTATCCTGTGTTTCCACGACTGTTAGCTCCCCCGTCTAGCTACAGTTCGCCGTTACCTCGGCGCTTTACCCAAAGTAAGTGTTGCGACTCGGCGAGTGCTTTTCCCTCGCCGCCTCTCTAGCCTTTCTCCCTGGGTTGTATATCATCTTTAGTTCTGTGTGTGTTTTAGCCCCACGTGGCTCTTTACTTTGCTGTTCGTTATTTAGTGTAGTGTGTGTTTTGTGTTAATAAATTACGCTAACTCACTGGTCGCCCTCGAATCTCTTTTCTGGCTCGTGAGAGCCAGAGTTATGATAGTAGGTCGCAGCCATACTGAGACGGCCGCGACCGTGAGTTTGCTGTAAGGACTCGACGCTTTCTTTTCCCTTCCTCTGGGTGTAGGCGAGCCTGTATCATGTCTCCCTCCAAGAGACGCATGCGGCACCCAGGCCACGATCTCTCGGAGGCTCTGGACCTTGTGGACGGAACGTTGCTCACCACGGACCTCTACGATTCCCCCAGCGAGATACGCTGGCGCCTGGAGCTCGCCGAGGGTATGGTTAACAGCTTTTCTCGTTACTTCCTTCTCCCCGAGGTTAAGGCGAGGAGGGCAGACATCTCTGTGGCCTGGGAGAGACTCCGTAGGCTGGAGGAGAACTCCGGCAGGAAGCCGAGGACAGGACGCCATCGCTCCTCGCTTCGGAATCCCGCTCCTGCCGCCGATCCAGTCCAGGAGTTCGCCTCACCCAGGGGTGATCCCCAGGATAGAGTGACATCAACCAGGTTTCCCCCGGAGAAGATGAGAGTGACAGCAATGCGCATTGCGGATCAAGTGGCAGCCGCTTCTTCCGCCGCCGTTCCCCCCGTAGCCATGAAGAACGTGATTGCGGCGGTCAGGCTGGTTGAGAAGAACCCAGAGCTGAATGATTATCCGGGATACGCTGACCTGTTGGCTTCGCTCACCGCACAGGAGCGGCGTTTCCCCGACCTCACGTTCAGAAGACGTCGCTCCCAAATTCCCCGCTCATCTCAGCGAGAGTCCCGTCCGGATCCCGCTCCAGGAAACCACATGAATTCCGCCTCCCAGCCTGCTGTAGCTCCCGTGTCTTGCCGAAGAAGCGAATCAGCTGCTCCCGCTCCTGGGCCCGCTCTCCCCGCTGTCCCGTCAGCTCTGGGCCCCCGGCTCTCCTCAGCTGTTTCACC
Source organism: Pholidichthys leucotaenia (assembly GCA_020510985.1). Lineage (NCBI taxonomy): Eukaryota > Metazoa > Chordata > Actinopteri > Cichliformes > Pholidichthyidae > Pholidichthys > Pholidichthys leucotaenia. The sequence continues at coordinate 166,732,243 of CM035847.1, read as the reverse complement.
CCCCTCTTCGTCATTCACTCCGGCAGCTGGGAATGGCGCAAATTCATTCCCAGGTGTTCCCGGTCCCGATCCGGTGCGGGTAGCACCACCTCATCTGTCCGGGGGGTCCTCCACTTCTATCCGGTTGGGAGAAGAGAGACTCAAGTCACATGTAGCGGATTCCACCGGCCCTCCGGGAATCAGGCAGGTGTCCTTTCATTCTCCCCCCATTATGAGTGAATTGCCTTGTTTGATTCCTGGGGGAGGAGTTCAGGGTTCACAGTCCCCTGAGCTCTCTCCTCCCGCTACAAAAATTGAATATGAACCTGCGTCCTCTGTGTCTCTTCCCCCTGAGTGTGCCCCGGTGCCAGGTGTACACCGCCGCGCGAGGAGGAGGCGGCCTGCGGCCCTGGAGGGTTTTGCCCCAGCCCCGCAGCCACGTCATGGGCAGAGGAGAAGGTCGAACTGCCTGTTGGAGCCAGCGCCGACGGTTAAGCGTCCCCGGGTCTCCACAGAGGAATGGTTCGGCCCAGCAGAGTCCAGATCTCCTGCCTCCACGCCAGGCGGGCTGTTGACGCGGTCTTCGGCGTTTGGAGGTCGCTTGACTGTGGAAACCATCATGCCGGCTGCGGAGCCATTCGCAGTCGAGTTGGAGCCGGAGGACGGAGTCCTGCACGCTGAGCCCGGAGCATCGAAGTCCTGGATGGCGGTAGAACCCGAGATCAGGCAAGTGCTCTATTTTGTCTTTCTCTCCTCTATTCTGGAGCATTATTGCCTGTCTCTCGGGGGGGCGGGCCGGGTGCAGCCGTCTGCTGCGCTCGAGCCTGTTCCGCCGGGCTCTGCCGCTGCCGGTGATCCTGATCCCGGTTCCTTTTGTCCCTCTGAGCCTCTCCCCAGGGTCACCAGAGACGAACCTGCTCTGGGTGCCATCTCGGAGGTTCCGGTTCTCTGCACGGTGTTCGCCTCAGATGCTGCATCCGGGAGTGTTTCGCCGGTCCAGCTGGAGTCCACCGGGAGTATTCCGCCGGCCCGATCGGGGTCCACCGGGGGTGCTGCGCCGGTCCGGGTAAAGGTCAGTGAGGGAGCTGGAGGATTGTGTTCGCCTGACGTCAGGCTGACTTCGTCCCTTGCCTCCATCATCTCTCCTCCTGCCGCTGTTGGGGTTCCTCTCACCCGGGCCAGTTTCCCCCTGCCCTTATCATTAGATGGCAGGCTGACTTTGCCCCTTGCCTCCATCTCCTCTCCCCCTACTACTGTTGGGGTATTTCTCACCTGGGCCAGTTTCCTCCTGCCGTTTCCCTCAGGGAGGAAGCTGCGCCAAGACTTCTCCCTCAGCTCTCCGTGGTCTGAGGTCACGGGACGACCGCCTGGGGAGCCATCTGGCTGGTTCGGTGGTCTGGGTCGGCCTCCGGAGAAACTGTGTCTCCTAGCCTGGGACTCGGGTAGGCCACCCGAACTGGTGTTGTGGTTCCTGGCCTGGTGGAGTTCGGGCCGCCCGCCGGACAAGCTGTCATCGCCTGCCTCGCTCCACCTGCTGTTGTTCCTGACAGATTGTCTGACTGTATATAGCCTTGTATTTTGTATGCCCTCCATTATTTAATTTCATTCAGGACATCAAGGAACTTTCTGTGCTAGAGTCCTTATTGGGATGTCATTTCTGCATTTTTACCCTCCTCCACACTGTTTGATATCTGTTGTACTGATTCATGATTGAGGAGCGGTTTCTTTTGTTTATATGCCAATCGGTAGCTCCTGGCTCTATTTTCAGGGCTTGTGCCCGGATTACTTTTTTGTATATTCTGTCTTGGCCGAGGTTGCATTGGTAATCTTCTTTGACCCTGTATTCTCTGAGTTTTGCTTTGTCCTCGCCCAAAGTCATTGTGAACCTTTTTTTTTCCATGACTATGTCGCTTTATTTCTGCAGGTTGTTCTCCCCACCTCCTGTGGTCACCTGCACAGACCGTCTGGCCTCTGCAGAGGAGGGGGTGATGTTTTTTTGGGGGGGGGTTGAAATTATTATGGTATCTGACCCTATACTGTACCTAGGTTTTTTTTCTTCCCAGCCTCCTTTTTCTGGTCCCTCCCTTTCTCCCAGATCTGGCCCCCACCGCCCTCCCTGGTCTTCCCTCTTGGGGGGGGGGGGGGGGGTTAGCCCGCTCCAGGAGGCGCGGCTCGGGGGAGGAGTACTGTCACGACCTGAACGCTATCTTTCTCTGCGTTCAGGTTGTCCAGTGTCACTCCTGCTCCGGGGTAGTCCGTGCCGGGTCTTCCAAGGCCCGCTCTTTGACAGCGCCCAGCTGATTGCCAGCTGTCTAGTTCAGCTGCGCTGGGACAGCTGTCTCCTATTCCCAATAATCTCCCCCATTTAAGCGAGCAGCCGAGAGTTACTCGTTGCTGCGACCTCGCTTTGGAAAGACGTATCCTGTGTTTCCACGACTGTTAGCTCCCCCGTCTAGCTACAGTTCGCCGTTACCTCGGCGCTTTACCCAAAGTAAGTGTTGCGACTCGGCGAGTGCTTTTCCCTCGCCGCCTCTCTAGCCTTTCTCCCTGGGTTGTATATCATCTTTAGTTCTGTGTGTGTTTTAGCCCCACGTGGCTCTTTACTTTGCTGTTCGTTATTTAGTGTAGTGTGTGTTTTGTGTTAATAAATTACGCTAACTCACTGGTCGCCCTCGAATCTCTTTTCTGGCTCGTGAGAGCCAGAGTTATGATAGTCCGCACTGACTGGTAGAATGAGGCTCTTCTGGGAGCTGGAGTCCACCAAGAAACGTCTCCCCGAACGTGTGTCTGTGATGAAAAGCAGCTTGTTCCTGTCGCCCACGGTCACAGCTACTACTGTCTGCTGGTCGTGCCGTTTCCCTGGCTTCTTGAATTGGCATGGTAGCAGACAGCATTGGGCATTCAAGCCAAACTGGCAGTGATAGAAACAGCACGTCCCATTCCTGCATCTCTTGGCATCTGTCCCAGCCACCCCCAATGGCTCTTCAACCTCGCTGGAGTCCTTCATAGCTACTGGTGTCGTTGCGTGCACACTGAGAGCTCTGTTTGCTAGGAGGATGCAGTTCACTTCTTGTTCCAGGGCACGGTAGTTCTTGGCCACCAGCAGCGGTGAGTTGGCCAGGATTGCCTTCGCTGTAGCTGGTAGGTTCCTGAGAAAGAGGTGGGCGAAGAGGAAGGGTTCATCATCCTTCCCTGTCAGCGTTAACATGCTCTCCATCAGCTCCACAGCTGACCTGTCACCCAATTGTGAGCGCATGAGGAGTTTTTCTGTTCTCTCACTGTCCGAGAGAGCATAATGTTGAAGCAGCATCTACTTGAGCGTGTCGTATTTCCCCTCGGCTGGCGGCTCATGGAGCAGGCTCGTTACTTGCTGTGCAGCGCGCACATCCAGCGTAGCGACCACATGATAATGTTTGGTGTCATCAGTGGAGATCCTGCGGAGTGCGAATTGGGCTTCCACATGTAGAAACCAAGCGGTCGGATTGTGGAGCCAAAAGTCCAGGAGCTTGACTGTGACAGTGCATGCCGTGCTGCTGTTCTCCCTCTGGGTTGTCTCTGGGGTGGTGCTCAGCTCTTTCTCCATTGCACGTCTTAGGGTCACCAATGTGGAAGATGAAAGCAGACAAGGCAGCAAGCTGAACGACACATGAACTTTATCCACCTTCCAACATAAAACACAGAAACTCTAACCTGAGTGCCTGAGCCAACTTCTTTATATACTTTTATTCCTGCCTCTGGCACACAGGGTAAACACATTAACATACAAACATGAAAGACATGTACACACATTAACATGACATTGACACACATGTCACAGGGCAGGTCTTGCTATCATACATTCACACCCCTGCGTCCTCATTTGTGGACCTGGCACGGCGGGGGCGAAAGACACATCTTTGTTTGTTTGGCTCCTCTCACCTTTCTCCATTAGCATCCCTAACTATCTTCTCCCCCACCAACCCCGTTGTCCTGGGTGGAGTGCCATGGGTATTGTGTCCACCACAATGCAAAGCAAATTGTGCTCTTTGGCTTCACACTGTGCTGTGGAATTAATGACATAATCCAAAGGCATCACATGATAATGTGCAAGAGACAATCTTTTCCTAGCCCTGACTGAATAATTTTTGTGCCTGAATATAATAAGGTTCTTGTCCATTCATCCATCTATCCGTGTTCTACTGCTTTTCCGGAGGTCCGGGTTGCGGAGGCAGCAGTTCAAGCAGAGAAGCCCAGACTTCCCTCTCCCCAGCCACCTGCTCCAGCTCTTCAAAGAGGATACCAAGGTGTTCCCAGACCAACTGGGAAACATAGTCCTCTCCAGCAAGTCCTGGGTCTGCCCCGGAATCTCCTCCCCGTGGGACGTGCCTGAAAGACCTCAAGTGGGAGGCGTCCAGGAGGCATCCGGATCAGATGCCCATACCACCTCAACTGGCTCCATTCAATGTGGAGGAGCAGTGGTTCTACTCTAAACCTCTCCCAGATGACTGAGCTCCTCACCCTGTCTCAAAGGGTGAGTCCAGCAATCCTAGGGAGAAAGCTCATTTCAGCTGCTTGTATCTACAATCTCTTAGAGCTCAGCTCCCTCTTCACCACAACAGACCGGTACAACGTCCACATCACTGCAGATGCTGCTGCAATCCGTCTGTCAATCTCCCGCTCCATTCTCCCCTCACTCGTGAATAAGACCCAAGATTCTTAAACTCCTCCACTTGAGGTAGGAGCTTGTCCCCAACCTGGAGAATACAATCCACCCTTTTCCGGCTGAGGGCCATGGACTCAGACTTGGAGGTGCTGATTCTAATCCCAGCTGCTTCACACTCGGCAGCAAAATGTCCCAGTAAGACCTGTAGGTCATTGCTGGATGAAGCCAACAGGACAACATCTTCAGAGACAAGATCCTGTGGTTACCAAACATGACACCTTCTGTTCCTTGGCTGCACCTAGAAATCCTGACCATAAAAATTACAAACAGGATTGGTGACAAAGGGCAGCCCTGGTGGAGACCAACTCTCACTTGGAATGAGTCCGACCAAGTGTTGGCAATACAAAACAAACTCTAACAACAGTGGTATAGAGACCGGATAGCTTGTATCAACAAGCCCAACACCCCATACTCCCGAAGCACCGCCCGCAAAAAACCATGAGGGACGAATGCCTTCTCCAAGTTCACAAAGCACATGTGGACTGGTTGGGCAAACTCCCACGAACCCTCAAGGATTCTCAAGAGGGTAAAGAGCTGGTCCGATGTGCCACGGCCAGGACAAAAACCACATTGCTCGTCCTGAATCTGAAGTTCGACCAATGGCCGGACTCTCCTCTCCAGTACCTTGGCATAGACCTTCCGAGGGAGGCTAAGGAGTGTAATCCCTCTAAAGTTGGAACACAACCTTCGGTCCCCCTTCTTGATTAGAGGAACCACTACCCTGGTTTGCCATGCCAAAGGCACTGTCCCTGACATCCAAACAATGTTGCAGAGGCGTGTCAACCATGACAGCCCTACAATGTCCAGGGCCTTGAGGTACTCAGGGCAAATCTCGTCCACCCCAGGGGCCCGGTCACCAAAGAGTTTTTTTTACCACTTCGGTGACCTCCGCCCCTGTGATGGGCAAGTCATCCCCCTCATCCACAAGCCCTGCTTCATCTATGGAAGGCATGTCAGAGGAATTGAGGAGATCCTCGAAGTATTCCTTCCACCGCTTGACGATATCCCCAGTCAAAGTCAGCTGCACCCATAGTTCTTGTTTAATGCTTAAATCTTTTTTTTCCCTTGTCCTGTCATGTAGCTAGGTGAGCAGAACAGAAATCTGCTTCCCTGATTTTGCCAAATAGACTTACTTTGCCCAAAGGAGCTTTATACAGTACATATGTACTGTAAATTGTTCATAAACTCCTCTTGTAATAGCTCTTAATACTTTGTTTAAATTGTTTTACCCATGAAGGATCCGACTGGGGGGGAATGGGGAAAGGAGAAGTGGGGAGGGGGAAAGAAAAGAGAGAGGAACAGACAAAGAAGACAAACTGACAACTGAAACAAACAGAAGACAGACTGTTTCTTCCACTGAAGAGGTCTCAACATGAGTCTGGTATCTGCACCTGTTAAAGGAGCGACATATGAGTGTGTGCATAAGTGTGCATGTGTATGAGAGGGCACACAAAATAAGTGTGTGGATGTGAGTGGTTTGTGAGGGAATATACAAAGAGGATGGCTGGTCACAGCAACTCACCCCCCCGCCCCCGGAACCCCCTAGCAAGCAGGACAATGCCACCAACCCACACAGGGCAGAGGTGTCCCGAAGCCTCAGAATCAGAATCAGAATCAGAATCAGCTTTATTGCCAAGTATATTTACAAGTAAACACACAAGGAATTTGACTTGACATTGGGCGCGCACGTTAGGCGCATCCAATGACATCCTCAAAGTGCCAGGACAACCAAGCATCTGCCCCAGGAGGGACGGCTGAGGTGGCTGGGCCGCTAAGTGGCTGGCGTGACGGGCCCACGCCTCCAGACCGGCCAACCCCTGCCCCCCAGCGGGGCCAACTCCAGCCCCCGGGCCCCAGGCACCAGAAGGCCAGTGTCCCTATCCCCCGGGCCATAGACTGGCCCACGCCCCTGGCACGAGCCCCCCCAGACACCCCCACAGCGGGCCCGCCCCCACCCCAGCGCCACCGCCACACACCCCGGGGACACCCAGGCCCCATGCTCAAGAATGGCGGCAGCAAGGCACAAGGGCCCCATGCCCCCCACCCCCGCCTCAGGAGAGCCCATGCAGCCAAGAGGCGCTACCCGTTAGATTTAATGCTTAAATCTAAGGAGCCAATGAAACTTAAAATTAAGCATTATCCAAAAGTCATAAAAGTGGAGCAAAGCCAGCAGCACATGGAACAAACTGAGTGTGACTGATTTACACCACCACTCCAACATACATATCTATACTTTATGGCTCTGTTAAAAGCTGCTGTTCCACTTCAGTCAGTAAGAGAGATGGCCGTGACCTCACAAAATCATGAGTTAAAGACCTTTTTTTTAATTTGCACATAATTAGACATGATACAAGTTTAAACAACCACCAAGATACATTAGGATCTAATCAGACCACTTGCAGCGCTGATCTGCTACTGTATGACCAGATATCTTTATTGTATATCCTGAGGGGAAATGGTCTCCAGAGGAGGACACAAAATACTTGTGCTGACTAAAAACAATTTTATTCTTCCTCTGTTCAGAGTTGGAATAGCTCATACATTAAAAAAAATGGTTGTCATTATGTTTGATGGGCAACATACAAACATAATTACCAGGCCATTCCATCTTCTATTGCTAGTGGAGGTGATGAAACCTGAGCACAAGTAGTCAACTAACGACTTTGTAGGCATACGTGTAAACTACAGTGTCTCAGCTGTCCACTTGTAACCCTATTTCCAAAGCACTTGTTAAGACCAAGTGTAAACAGGGTCAAAACTATGACAACACAGTTATTTTTAGGTGTGACATATTACAATGGCTACACTATCAACAGAGCTCCAGTCTTGCAGCATTGGTTAGTTAGCATCTCCACAGTGGAAACCAAAGCCGTCTATTAAATAGCACAAGCTGATATTCCCCAAGTAGAACGCACGCCACTTCTGGCATGTAATGCCTCATGAGGTCAGTGCTCTTCTTTTACGTGCAGCCTGAAATCTTGACTGTAGCATCAGGTACAAAATCTTTGAACATCTTCATCGTCACGTATAAAGATGAAGTGAAAGCTGTTTGAGCTCCATTCTGATTACATTTCTACCTGATTCTCCAGCACGGTGGTCTAGGAGCTGACCAAATTTTTTGAGAAAATTACCACCACCAATAAAAGCAGCATGCCTTCTTTGGCACAAAACCTCAAATCAAGAGCTCTTCACCCAAGTGTGGTGAGTGGGGTTGTAGCTGTTGCTCGGTGTGCAGGTGTGTGCTGGTGGAAGCATGTAATCTGTGCTCAGGGGGGCCACGTCTCAAGCAGACTAATCAGAGAGAAGACAGGACTTGGAACAGCAGGTGTAAATCAGCAATGATTTTTTTCCCCTCTCTGTATCCCTGTCTCTGTTTTTTTCTCCTTCCATTTCTCTGCACAAATGAGCTCACCATCAAGTGAAACCGTGCTGGGTCTGTGCCACACTGCCCTGCCTGGGCTCATTCTTTTTCATCCATCTTCATTTTTGCTTGGTAGTCCATGTGATGTAAATTAGAAGGATGTATTGGATGCACAAAGAGACCTCTCATATTAGCTTATACAGCTGGGTTACACTGTCAAACAAAACGATCACTGCAACTGATAGAGTGGTTCTATTTTTCTGTACGTCCTATTCTTATTAACTCAACAGTGAAATCTTTTTGTTCTATTAGAGAAAAAGAAAACTTTGATTTTCAGCAAAAGGACACAGAGGGTGACTTTGACTTTTCAAGCCAATGGTGGGAGGTGAGAAAGGCTCAGTTTGAGTGTAGCACTAACATCACACCTCTCAGCTTGCCACCAGGGTCAGAAAAACTGTTTGGAAACTGCAGCAGCAGATTAAATTCACTGACCATGTTTTTTGTTTTGGGTTTCTTTTTCCTTTCCGTTGAGCAGTCATGATACACTGTGTTGCTGCAGTAAACAAGGGATTGGTGAGATCCTCATAGGAGAGCAACTGGATGTAACTAGTCCTGCCAGGTCAGTGTCATGGCAAAAACAAGCCCCTATTCTCCCATTTACCAGTCCTTTCTCAGCCATTACTCTGTGACAAACTGCAAATGTGGACACTTGCTCACTATGGGGACATTGTGAAAGCAAGAGCGTGACGATCAGTATTAGTTTATGTTGCAGAGGACCAAACTGAGAGATCTGTAAAAATTGTTTGCACTACAGTTATTTTCTGATACACTTTAACTTTTGCTTGACTGTAACTGGATGTCCTTTCAATAATAGAAAGTCACATTCCTTTTTGATAACTTTTTAATTAGTATGATGCATATCTTTTGTTTATCTTAACACTCTTGCAATTAAAGATAAAATGATCTGCCTGAGTTAAGTCCGTATTATAAACTGCTGTGCAAAGAACTGATGATTGAGAATCCAGTGGAGCTCCATGTGTTGTTTTTAAGATTAGTTCTGCAAAAATGCAGTATGTTGTATGGTCAGTTAAATGCTACAGAATGGAACATAAATGCTTATTTTCGTTAAGAATTTTTTTTTGATTGTGTAAACTCTACAGTCTGCTCTGCAATGACATTTTCAGAACAGTTCAGACAGTCAGACTGAAACACTCCAGCCAAAATGACACCATTTATTTGCAAAAACATCGATAAAGCCCTAAAAGCATGGACAAGTACATTTTTCTCAGACACAAAACAACTTTTAACGAACTTAAGTAATTCTTTCAGTCAATTACAACACACCTGACACCTAAATTAAAACTGAAGATTTCAATATGCGCCTTCATTGACATGTTAGACCTATAGAAAGCCTCTAAACATAATCCACCTTTTAAAGGCCTACAAAAATTCTTTTTTCCCCAAAACTAACAAATTGTACCAATTAGCCTACAGCATCACATATTTCAGTGCAGTGTTTTCCAAACTTGTCAAACGTCTTATATTTTATAAATGAATAAGAACAGATTGATAAATGATGATTTAGTGGGGGTGCATATAGAGGTTTGTACCTTTTCAAGAAATTTCTGTCTGCTGTGAATTTTTCCTGCATTTTACCAGTTATTCCAAATGAGTTTAGGATTTTTGAGTGTGATGTACAAACCCCAGTTCCAGTGAAGTTGGGACATTGTGTAAAACGTAAATAAAAACAGAATACAATGATTTGCAAATCTCAGCTTTTTTGGAATGTGTTGCAGACATCAAATTCAAAATGAGAGAATATTTGCAAAAAAAAAATCCAACAACAATAAAGTTTATCAGTTTGAACATTAAATATCTTGTCTTTGTAGTGTATTCAATTGAATATAGGTTTAAAAGGATTTGCAAATCCTTGTGTTCTGTTTTTGTTTACATTTTACACAGCGTTGTATGTTTATTGATTTCAATTCACAATATATGTGATACTGATAAAAGTAAGTAAGAGCTGCATTAAGAAGGTGAGGATGAAGGTCAGGTGAATCAAGTGATTATGCATGCTTTACTGACTGAAAAAAAATCTGTAAATTGTATTGGACATTGAAAACATTTCGAACAGTCCAAAAATACTGACTCACTTGAACCAACTATTCTACTGTGTCCCCATTTTAATCTCCTCCGTTTCAGATGTGTAAAACAATTATTATATTATGCCATATTTTTTCTACTATTGTTAATAAAAAGTACTATTTTCTCCCTTATTTTTTTTCTGTTTTTATGACTAAACCATGATCAGGAAAACATGTGCCACTGTGTACACAAAATTGTATGCACAATACTTAATGTATGCTAAACGTATGGCCATAATAACAAAAGCATTTTCACTGGAACACTGTGCTGTGTCCACTGTTGAAAGGTTTCTTAGAATCATGATGTGATTCATTGCATTTGCACAGTGTCTGATATAATAGATGGGGTGTATTTGCAAGAGATGTAGCTGCTGAGCTGCGTTTGAGGGATTGCTTGCCACAATGAGATGAGGGATTGAAGGTCGTTTTTGGGGCGCTGAAGGTCTTACTCTGTTGGCTGAGAACCTAGCACAGTTGTTCGAGGCAAATGAGATGCTCTGTATTTGTCACGATCTGAGCACGGGGGGAATCCACCCAGCTCAGTCTTTTTGCCTTTTATCATATTTGTATAATGTTGTTGTCTTGAGTTGCAATTCCTGTTGTTTTATCCTTGGTTGATTTGTCACATATTCTGTATTCTTTCTTAGTATGATTTATTTTCCTGTTTATTTTCACTATTGTTTGTTATTTACATTTTTGAGGTTACTCATCGTTATTTTGCCATCTCATATTTTTATTCTGTTGTGTTCTCCCTCTGGGTTGACAGCTGTCAGTGACATTTCCGGGTTTTTGCTTCACGTAGGCGGGGTCCCTGTCAGCTGTCAGCCCATTCTTTTCCCTCTCATTTCTCGCAGCTGGTCTAAATTGTATCTTTGTTATCTTCTCCCCGCTCGAGTGACCCACATCTGCTTTCACTTGTTTCATTTGTTTCTAGCCTTATTTAAGGCTGTTTTTTTCGTTTCTTGTTGCTGGAGTCTTGAGTTTCTTCCCCCTCATCCTCACCAGAACCCTGCCCTTGTTCTGATGAGCTTACTCGTAAGTTTGTTTGTTTGTTTGACTGTTTGGATTTTTGTGTTGTTGCACTTTTGTGTTTTTGTTTCTTAATAAATTTCGCAACTAGCAGTTAAGCATCTGGGTCTTTCTCTCTGCCCTGAGGGGCAATTCATGACAGAAGACTGTTCGAGACCCAGCTACTGCTAGGTTGTGATTTTTCTTTGGTTGCACTCACCTTTTTTCTCCAGAGCTCTCACCATGTCCCCTGCACGCCAACCTCCAACAAACAAAGGGAGCTCAGCAGCGGGGGTTCCAAGTGTTGAGGAGCAGTGGGCCACTGAGTTTGTCCAGAGCTTTGTGGATGAAGCTCTCACCTCTCACAGCCCAAAAAGGCTCTGGGAGAGTGTGGATTCAGCAACCGCCATTGTCGAGGCACACCCAGGGTTGTGGGAGCATGCCTAGTTCGTGTACTTGTTGGTCACGCTCTGCGTCCTTCAACAATCCTTCCCCAGGCTGAGGTGGGGGCCACCTCCAGCGAGCCCAAAGACAATGCAGAAGTGCGCTCCGCGGCAGACGCCCCGCTCCACCTCTGGTTCTCCTATTCCTGGTCCTGCCCCATTTGCTTCACGACGCCGCCATCCAGCTCCGGACCGCCGGTGGAATTCCCCCACGTCTCAGGCAGCAGTTTCCCCTTCGCCGAGGCAGAAGACTCCAGAAGCAGTGCCCTCTTTGTGTTTTTCCTCTCTGGCTGTTCCGCCAGCTTCTTCTATCTCTGCAACTGCTGTATCCCGCTTCTCCTCGATGCTCTCTCCCGCTGCTAAGGGGTCAGCCGTTTCCTTCACAGCTCCGCCTGTCACCGTGTCCGCAAGGGCAGCTCCCCCATATCCCACTGAGGGGCTCACAACCGCTGAAGTCACGGAGAGGGCTAATTTCCACCCAGCTGCAGAAGAAGACATCACATCTCGGGAACCCAGGCAAGTGTTTTTTTCACTCTGACTCACCTAAACATGAATTATCTTGCCTAATTCCCTGTGGTGAGGCTCAGACTAGGCAGTCCTCTGAGTCTTCACTGCCTGCTGCAGCTTTAGACTGTTCATCTGCTCTCGCCGTGTCTCCTCCTTTCCCCCTTGAGTGTCCGCCAGCCTCAGGACTGAGCCGCCAGGCTATGGAGGAGCCTACACCCCTGGAAGACCTGGTTCCAGCCCAGCAGCCACAGTTTGGACGGAGGGAGAGTGCTGTGACTGAGCTGAAGCCTGTGCCAATGATGGAGCGTCCCCTTGCCTCAGCTGAACAGGATCCAGTGCCAGCAGGAAGCCGACCTCCTGTGTCCACGTTGGGCGAGCCACTGGTGTGGGTCACATCACTGGGGGTTCCTAGGAATGCATTGACCACCATGCCTGCTGCTGGGGCCGCCAGAGCAGAGTCCGAGCTGGACCTCCAGAGGGCTGGGTCTGAGGAGTCGTCGTCCGGATCGACAGAGTCCTAGACGGCGGTGGAACTTGAGATCAGGCAAGTGCTCTCCTTTGTCTTTGTGGTTTCTATTTTGGAGAGATCATGCCTGGCTCTTGGTAGGGAGAGCCAAGTGCAGTTGTTGGCTGCGCCTGAGCTCACCTCACCGGGCTCCACTGCTGCCGGTGACCCTGACCCTGTTTCTCTGCATCTCCTGTCTGAGCTTTTCCCAAGGGTCGCTGAGGATCATCCAGCTTTGCCAGTAGTCTCCGTGGGTCCAGCCTCACTGCCCGAGATCACTGTGGGTCCAGTTCCTCCTGTCGAGGAGGTCATTGTGGGTGCTCTGTCCCAGCCCGGGACCTCCGTGGCTGCTGCTCCCCCTCCAGTAGAGGTCTTCGCGGGTGCTCCGTCCCAGCCCGGGGCCTCCGTGGGTGCAGCTTTGGTCCAGTCCGGGCCCACCATGGGTGCAGCTTTTTCCCAGTCTGGGTCCTCCGTGGGTGCTGCTTCCCTTCCTGCTGAGGTCGCCGTGGGTGTGCCATCCCAGCCCGGGTCCACTGAGGGTGCAGCTCTGGACCAGTCCGGGTCCACCAAGGGTGCTGCTTCCCCATTAGTTGAGGTCGTCGTAGGTGTTCCGTCCCAGCCGGGGCCTCTGTGGGTGCAGCTTTTCCTCAGTCCGGGTACACCGAGGGTGCTGGCGCAGTCTGGACCCACCGAGGGTGCAACTCTGTTCCAGCCCGGAACCACTGTGAGTGCAACTTTGCTCCAGCCTGGAGCCACCGCGGGTGCAACGATGCCCCAGCCCGGAGTCCCTGCGGGTGCTGCGTTGTCCCAGTCCGGGACCATCGAGGGTGCTACTGGCCAGCCTGAGGGCATTGTGGTTCCCCCTCCTCTGTCAGACGCCATTGTGGTTCTCCCTCCTCTGCCAGACACCGTTGGCATTCCCCCTCCTCTGTCAGATGCCATTGTAGTTCCCCCTCCTCTGCCAGACGCCATCGTGGTTCCCCTTCCTCTGCCAGACACCGTCGTGGTTCCCCCTCCTCTGCCTGATGCCGTCGTGGTTCCCCCTCCTCTGCCTGATGCTGTCATAGTTCTTTCTCCTCCACCTGACCTCGTCAAGGTTCCCCCTATTCCTCCATCCTCCTCATTTCTGGGCGTCCCGGTTGGGCGGCCACCCCCTGGACCACCTTCTCTGTGTTGGTGGTTAAAGAACTCTGGCCAACCACCTGACAGACTGTGCTGTTAGGTTGGGTGGTTCATATTCTCCGGCAGGCCACCCGACTCTTATCACCTCACCATCTGCCAGCCCTGGGACTTCAGCCGGCCACCGGAACAGTCTAGTTCTTTTGTTCAGGGGGCCTAGGTGCCAGGTTCTGTGTGGGTCCTGAGCAGGGCTTTTGTTTTTTGTTTTTTGTTTTTGTTGTTGTTGTTGTTGTTGTTGTTGTTGTTTCCTCTTAGTCTGGGCTTTGCTGGGATGTTAATTCTGAGAGTTTTTCTTATTTTCTCTGAGTTGTATCAGTCTCTCCGTGCCTGGATCACCTTCCTCCCACCTGGGCGGGGTTGTTTTGTTGTTGGGGTGTTTTTTTTGTGTGTGTGTGGGGGGGGGGGTTCTTTTCTTTCAATGTCGCCAGAGTGTCTGGTATCCACCCCTTGGGGGGAGGGGGCTCTGTCATGATCTGAGTGCAGGGGGGTTCCACCAGACTCAGTCTTTTTGCCTTTTTTCATATTTGTATAGTGTTGTCATCTTGAGTTGCAATTCCTCTTCTTTTATCCTTGGTTGATTTGTCGCATATTCTGTATTCTTTCTTAATATGATTTATTTTCCTATTTACATTCATTATAGTTTGTTATTTACATTTTTGAGGTTACTTGTCGTTATTTTGCCGTCTCATTATATTTTTATTCTGTTGTGTTCTCCCTCTGGGTTGACAGCTGTCAGTGACGTTTCTGGGTTTTTGCTCCGCGTGTGCGGGGTCCCTGTCAGCTGTCAGCCCATTCTCTTCCCTCTCATTTCTCGCAGCTGGTCTAAATTGTATCTTTGTTATCTTCTGCCCGCTCAGGTGACCCACACCTGCTATCACTTGTTTCATTTGTTTCTAGCCTTATTTAAGGCTGTTTTGTTTTGTTTTTTTTTTTCATTTCTTGTTGCCGGAGTCTCGAGTGTTTTCCCCCTCATCCTCACCAGAACCCTGCCCTTGTTCTGATGAGCTTACTTGTAAGTTTGTTTGTTTGCTTGACTGTTTGGATTTTTGTGTTGTTGCACTTTTGTGTTTTTGTTTCTTAATAAATTTCGCAACTAGCAGTTTAGCATCTGGGTCTTTCTCTCTGCCCTGAGGGGCAATTCATGACAGTATTGGGAAATGAAGAGAGGTCATGATCCCCATTCTTTTTGGCCAGTACATTTTTTTTGTGCTGGAGATTTATTTATCTAATCCCCTGTTTGCACATGAAAAGTTGATTCGCTCAGATAGCAGGGAGAACATGCAGTATGTTGTGACAACAAACAGGCATAGATAATCTCAAGTATAAAAAATATATGCAGATGCCTTTCTTGATCATGAACCTATACATGCAGACCCTAACAACATCACAGTAACCAGAAGGTCTCAGCAGATTCTTCGTGGCTGTTCATATCAGATTAACACTGTTGTATTTGCACTGGAGACAACATAATAGTGGTAGGATGGTTGACAGCCATCTGCCCAACACCTCCCTGTACACACACTGGACTTAACACAACTCTAGAAACAATTGCAAAGGCATTTGATTATTCAAGCATAGACTACTAAAAATTTAAATTTTTCAGCAAAATGTGTGAACTGTCAGTTTTCTGAGTGATCAGATAAAGGTGACAAAGAGTTAGCTGAGACAAGACTATCTGTAGCATACAGGACCATATAGGAACATAAATTTAAAAAAAAAAACACATCATGAATGACAGACCAGCTCATTCTGGCCTGATGAAATCACTTCGAAACTGCTCAGATCTCCTAACCGTTGACCTTGACCTTGAGCACAGCCTAGATGCAGACCCATTTGAGGACCATTATGCATATCAGCTTGTCCAACATTGAGGCAACTGCCTAGGAGAGGTAAGGGTTGTGAAATCATTAATGCCCAGCTCTCCTAACCTTTGACAGTGACTTGACCTTGAGTGTGAGCTACTTGAAAATCATTGTGAATGATATGGTGAGCATTGAGGCAATTGCCTAGGAGGTGGAGTGTTTTTTGAAATCACATAAGTGCCTAGATCACCTTAGATACTAAGATGGCGGCGCACATGGACGCTGTGGCCCCTCTAGGCATCAGTGAGTGTGAGAGTTTTGAGTGTTTTAATCATCCCAGATGTACATTCTGTAAAACTTACAACCGTGAGACCTTATTAAACATCAAGGTATTGCACGCTGCAAGAATTGCGGTGCTCGGATGTGACTTGGACATTCTACGCCAGCATGGAATACTATCGGAGGTTTCGCTGGCAGCTACCCGGGAGAGGAGGAAGCGTAAGCGGCGCAAACGCAAACAGAGGGGAGAAAAAAGAGCAGGGATTCATGCTAGGCCAAAGGCCAACCCCTCCAGACCAGCAGTACTGTCGCTCCTTCTTTCCAATGTCCGCTCCCTCGACAACAAGCTGGACAAGTTGCATCTGCTGAGAAAAACCCGGAGAGAGTGGAGGGACTGCTGTGTGTTTGCGTTCACGGAGACATGGCTCCACGACAGCATCTCTGACGCGGCCATTCAGCTGGAAGGGATGACATCATTCCGGGCGGACAGAGAGGCTGCTAGCTCCGGTAAGAGCTGAGGGGAGGGGGGGCCTATGTATCTATATTAACAAGAACTGGTGCGTTAACGCCACGTTAGTATCTAAACACTGCTCTCCGTTGGCGGAGTTCCTTATCGTGAATTGTCGGCCATTCTATCTGCCGAGGGAATTCACCACCGTGTTTGTAGCTGCTGTTTACATAGCTCCTAGCGCTAATGCTAAAGCTAATGCTAATGAGGCACTCAGAGAGCTGCATGACGCTATCAGTCAAACTTCACACCTGGACAGTTTTGTGGTGGTTTCGGGGATTTTAATCACACCAGTTTAAAGACTGTGCTCCCCAAGTTTAAACAATGTGTGGACTTTAAGACCAGAGGAGAGAATATGTTGGACTTGGTGTACACAAACTTCCCAGATGCTTGTAAGGCAACATCTTGCCCCCACCTCGGCCATTCTGACCACCTATCCGTGATGCTGGGGCCTGCCTACAAACCTTTACTGAAGCGCAGCAGGCCAGTAGAGAAACAAATCAGGATTTGGCCATAGGGTGCAGCCTTGGCACTTCAGGACTGTTTTCTGCACACAGACTGGGAGGTCTTCAAAATAGCAGCCTCCCAGGGAGACAGGACAGATGTGGAGGAGTATGCTGAAACGGTCACCAGCTACATCGCGAATTGCACAGAGGATGTCACTATAGTGAAAACTATCACTGCACGGGGCAACTATAAACTCTGGATGACGGCAGAGGTGTGCTCGCTGCTCACAGCCAGAGATGCAGCCTTCAGAGCGAAGGACAAGATCGCCCTCCGCTCAGCCAGGTCTGCGCTCTCAAAGGGAATTAAGACGGCGAAGCGCGCCTATGCGGAGAAAATCCAGGAACACCTCTGTGACACAAGGAACACCAAATGGATGTGGCAGAGAGTTCAGGCGCTGACGGATTATATATAAATCTAGCCAGGGGGTCGATGATGACAATGCTTTGCTTCCAGACAGGCTTAACAACTTCTTTGCACGTTTTAAAGTATCAAATCCGACAATCAGAGGGATGGCTGGCCCATCTCCACCATCTGTTGGGCCAGCTATCATCATCAATGCAGCGGACACACGGAGGACCCTAATCAGGGTCAACCCACGTAAAGCTGCAGGTCCAGACAACATCCCGGGACGTGTGCTCCGAGTCTGCGCGAGCGAGTTCATGGATGTCCTGACTGACATTTATAGCATCTCCCTGAGTCAGGCCATCGTTCCCAGATGCTTTAAGACCTCTACCATAGTACCGGTGGCAAAGAAACCAGTTGTGTCCTGTCTGAATGACTATCGTCCTGTTGCACTGACACCAATTGTGATGAAGTGTTTTGAACGGCTTGTCAAACCACACATCACAGCCTGCCTCCCTGCATCACATAACCTGCTCCAGTTTGCATATCGTTCAAACCGCTCCATGGAGGATGCTATAGTCACCACCCTGCACTCTGTCATCACCCACCTGGATCAGAAAGACACCTATGCCAGACTCCTGTACATTGATTTCAGTTCAGCATTCAGCACCATTATTCCCCAGAGACTGATGGAGAAATTACTCCTTCTCGGTCTGAACACCGCCACATGTCTCTGGATCCTGGACTTCCTGACCGAGAGACCTCAGTCTGTCCATGTTGGAAACAACATCTCCAACTCTATCACGCTGAGCACCGGATCCCCTCAAGGCTGCATACTCAGTCCACTGCTGGTTACACTTCTAACACATGACTGTGTATCCAGACACGAGGGGAACCAGATTATTAGGTTTGCAGACGACACCACAGTGGTGGGACTTATTCAGAGGGATGAGGAATCAATGTACAGGGAAGAAGTTAGAGACCTGGAGGGCTGGTGCAGGGAGAACAATCTGGTGCTCAACGTGGACAAAACGAAGGAGATGATTATCGACTTCCGGCGGTCACGGCCTGAACATGTCCCTCTCAGCATCGGCGGCCGTTTGGTGGAGAGAGTGGAGAACATCAAGCTCCTCGGAGTACAGATCTCGCAGGACCTGACCTAGAGCAAGAACTCCTTGGGGATCAGGAAGCGGGCCCAGCAGAGACTGCACTTCTTCAGGAAACTCAAACAGGCCTCTCTCCCCATCTGCATCCTCAGGACCTTCTACAGAGGTGTGGTGGAGAGTGTTCTGATGTACTGCATCACAACATGGTACTCCAGCTGCAATATGTCAGACAAAAAAGCCCTGCAGAGGATAGTTAAGGGAGCTGAGAGGGTAATTGGAGTTTCCCTCCCCTCTGTCCAAGAACTTTTTCAGAACCGTTGTAGGAACAGGGCACTGAACATTGTCAAGGACCGTTCTCATCCTCTGCATAAACACTTTGAACTGCTGCCATCTGGCAAACGATTCCGAAGCATCAGAGGCAGAACCACCAGACTGATTAATAGCTTCCTTCCACAAACTGTAAGGATGCTGAACAGTTGATCCGGAATCTTTCATACATACTACTGCACCTTATGGACATTATGTATATTATTTGTATATTATAGTTCTAGTTAGTTTTCAAGTATGTCTCAGGGATGTGTGAATGGCTGTGTTGGGGTGGGGGGTGAGGGCGTGTGTGAGTGTGTCTTAAATTATGTTCTTTTTACTTATATGGATGCCTAGAGAAACGCAGTTTCATCTTGCCAGCGCTACAGTTGTATGTACAGCAACATGACAATAAAGGTTGATTTGATTTGATTTGATCTTTCACTGGGACCTTGACCCAATTGAGGATCCTTGTGAGTGTTTGGTGACCACTGTGGCAACTGCCTAGGAGGAGTCGCAATTTTCATGAAATCACCTAAGTGCCCAGATCTCCTGACCTTGACCTTGAGCACAACTTGGAGGCAGACCTGAGGATCCTTGTGAGTGAGTTTGGTGACCATTGGGGTAAATGCATATAGGAGTAGCGATTCCTGTGAAATGTGGATGGATGGAGGGATGGATGGATGGATGGATGACGAACATCGCATTAGCTCCTTTCAGTTTCGGGCAGTAAACTGCATCTGAAATTTAACATAATAATAGTAACAACTGCCCTCACTATTCACAAGAAACATTTAGACAAAGAGCCTATGTCCTGCAGCCCCTGAAGCACAGGCAATTCATAGAAAAAAACATGTACAAATTTAGAAGAAATGAGCACCAAATTTACAGGAAAAATATGCAAATAAAGACTCACATTTATGAGTTTAAAAAAACTAATTTGTGAGGAACAAAGGGATCACATTTGTAAGTCAAGTCACAAATTTATGAGTAAACATTTTAAACTTTAAGAGTGCTAATTTGCAAGTAAAAATTTGCAATTTTACAAAAAAAAATTACACATTTATTGTATGTGCAAAAATCTAGTCACAAATTCAGGAACAAAAGGGAAGTTGATGTTCACTACTTAGGACTAGGCTGATTTACCTATGTCATAAGGATCAAATATGTTTTTCCCTTTTTTGAGTTGGAACAAATAGGAAGTCATTGCCCAAACCATGAAACAGCTACAAAAAGAAAAAAATGTTTTCAGTTTGCATGTACCTGTGAAACAACCTAATGAGTATGTTTGATTTTGTTTTAGTACTTCATACAAAATCATAAAAAATCAATAATATTCACCCCCAGAGATAGCAATACTACAGTTCCTCTGTGCTCAGCTAGGCTGGGTGTATCCATTTTTTTCATTTAAAAAAAAATAAAATTCTGTAATACAGTACAACTACAATAAAATACTTAATGAGGGAATCCTTTATAAATGGATGCAATATAGTATGTTAGAATTTGGGCAATCAATGTTTTTTTTTCACAGTTTAACTCTTCATGAGTGTTTTTTAACTTCTTAAAAGTCCAGTGTTCTGCCTGCAGGACGTTTCAAATTTTCTGCTGCCACTCTGTGAAGAAATAATTAGATTTACTTTGCACATGCTATCTTTTTGCATTTTACGGAAATTGGATGGACTACTAAGGGGTAAACAGATTAACAGTGGTTATATAGTATTTGTTCTGGTTAAATGTTAAAATAGCCATAACAGTAAGGCAGCATGATTACATGAAGCCTGAACAAAAGTAATTAAAGGTTGATTATACTTGTCTGGATCTGTTATGTTAAAAGTATTCAAATTAGAACATCCCTTAGTCTTTTATTCATAAAATAAAACCCTCAAAAGCGTTCACTTCAGCATCACAGGGATAAAATTGAATAGTACAATAGAATGGATCTTGAGCCAGTTTAGTTCAAGTACAACTGAAGAAGTGCCAGCTTAGTGCACCAATTGACTGAGACAAAATTTCAGCTTGCAGCCAGCAGCCTCTCCCACAGGCATTTCGTTCATGACCTTTGGAATGATTACTGATTAGGAGCACTCAGCCGCCTCCAGCAAGGAGAAGAGCGGAGCAGGGAGAGCAGGTGTGTGGGGGGGGGCATCCTATCTAAACAACAGTGTGTACTGTGAGCATTTTCATTCACTGTTTGCAGTCCGTCCTATCAGCTGAGCACACATTCTGCTGATAGGAAAGCAACAGTCATCAGTTTAAGTATTTCTTCAGCAAACATGGACTGATTCACTGTCAGGCGACTACTGCTGTTAAAAAAGACAAATTGTGTTGCATTCAGTTTATAGGTGTAGGTTGGTAAGCCTTCTGTAGACGTCTTTAAAATTGTTTGTTTCCAAACAGTGGCAAATTGTGATGTTTTTATCCTTTCCATCTTCATACTGTCTGTCAGTTATTTTGGCAGTAATATGGGTAAAGGTATCACGTACTTAGTAGACGTTTAAGATTAAAGCTCCAGTCATCGAGACTTATGGGCATAAATATTAATCTTAAATGTCTACTTACTACATATTATCTTTATTCATATTACTGTTAAAGTATGAGGGCTGCTCAATGAAGAATTCCCCTGACCTACTCCCGGTTGTTGTAGGGGGCTTAAACTGCACGTGTAATATTATATAGGTTACGTGGTAATTTGTAGCTCTGAACTCCTCAGAGTTTCTCTTTTGCAGGTGCTAAGGTCGAGTAAGGGGTGATAATGGAGCTAGTTGAATGCAGAGAGGACATCAGGTTCCTGTACTTGAGAGGACACACACCACGGGAAACATATGATGAGATGAAAGAGACTTAGGGAGAGGATGCCCCATCGTATGATGTATTAAAGCACTGGCATCAACAGTTCAAGTGTGGTCAGACATCAGTGAAAACGGCACCCATTCCCAGGCAATCAAAGTGCACTATTGATGAAGACAAAATCTGGCAAGTGGAGGCCACCATTTTGGAGGATCACTGCATCATCCAAAATTGTGAAGAGTCTCTGGAAAAAGAATCCTCTTTGACCATCTGCACATGTGGATGCTGTCTGTATGATGGATTCCCCCAGTTGCTCATGCCTTCCCAGAAGCAGACATGACTCGTGCTCCCAGGCTGTTTTGGCCATGTGCCACATAAACCAGGTAGACTTCTTTGACAGACTAATCATGCAAGAAAAAACAGGGATCCATATGATTCAGAGACTAAAGCCTAGTTGAAGCACTGGAAGCATTATGACTCACCACCTTCAAAGAAGGCACATGTCTATCCCTGGGTGGGCAAAGTCATGATCACGGTCTTTTGGGACCAGCACTGATGGATTTCCTGGCAAAGGGTACCACAATTACTGGGACTTACTATGCTTCAATGCTGCAGAAATTTCAGAAGGCCAACAAAACTGAGAGGCATGGCATGCTGACCAAAGTTCTCTGCCTCCCTCAAGGGAATGGGAGTTGGTCAGTCACCATAATTGTTTCACTTTATATGTGTAGTTTATAGTCTATCATCAATAAACTCATGCAGTACTATAACAGGACACGTTTGCAAATATTTGAGACCCTTTGTAGTGCATCCTTTTATATTTTAGTAATATTATAAGTACAAAACATTGAATATTATTATACACAGCAGAATGACACTTCTAGAAGCCAGAGCATGAGGAAACAGAGCAGTGGCTAAACTTTTATTGATGGAAATTACATATTTTGACTGAGCAACTCCATAGTCGGGGATGCACATCCTCGTAACCTCAGCAAAGCACTTATAAAATCTGAGGCCAGCCTGATGAGCAGTTTGAGCGATATATGAGGAACAGACACACACACAGACACACACACATACACACACACACAGAGGCACACAGAGGTTTGTTGCATTTATAGCTACATTACACAGCTCTATAAGGAAATTTAGTGCAACCCCTGTTAGTGGAACAAAGTGTTAAAAACAATGTACAAATTATGTACTGTAATTTCAGTAATAACAGAGGAGTCATCTACATGTACCAGTTGTGCATTTGCCCACTTTGTCCTCATTGCAGATATAAACCATAGACTGTGAATAAATATGGACTTCAAGAGAGCTCTAAAAATTGAAGGCTGTGCATCTTGATCGGTCTTTAGCACCTGGATGCAGTAAGATGATAATCCCCTTTTTTGCCATTATTGTGTCTTTTCCAAAAAACTTTTCCAAAAGATTTTTTTTTGTCCTTATTGGAAGTTCTTATCATGCTGACGTATTCTCGAGTGTTAATTTTTCAGATCAGTTCAGTTTTAATTGGACATTTGATGCTATAAAGATGAGGGTGAAGTCACAACTGTGCATGGTTGTGACTGGTCATGTTTGAGAGAGTTATGTATGGACTGCTGTATACTCTAATGAGAGGTCATATGTATGGGCAGTAAACTTTGCACCCCACTTCACAGCCACTACTGCGCAGACTCTAGCTGAAAAAGTGCAAGATTATAACACCTTAAATCTAGTAAGTAGAGCTTCACTTTTCTCCAATGGCAGTAAGTGGCACCCCATTGTCCATATTTATGTATAGTCTCCTAGCATTGATGCCCACTGAATATGGCATGCAGTGTTTAATGGTGGTGGTACTACAGTAGCAGTAGCAAGCAAGTTTTGTCCACATGAATACAAACATACATGAGTGACATAAGCTAAGATAAGATAAGCCTTTATTAGTCTCAAAATGGGGAAATTCCAGGATTGCAACAGCACAGGGATAGCAATACTCAGAGCAATAATTAAGAAGATACGGAAGATATAAATAAGAGCAGTGGATATACATACATACACATAAATATATAAATATACATACAAAGTGTGGAGCATTGTAGCAAGATGGAATAAACAGCATAACCGTCTACTTAGTTATCCTACATTGGATAACATAATGCATAATGAACTGGAGTCGACAGCAACAAGAGACAACTGTAGGACACTGAAGGATCACACTCATCAGCAATAGGACATATAACTACATGAAACAGAAGATCAACAAACAGGAACAACATGAACTGAATGTTTTGAATATACAGATCACAACCCACAGGACGTGGAATATAACATAGACCCTGACAATAATTTATTTACCTCCATCAATAATAACTGTAGTTACTACACGGATGAACAGTTTAACACAATGGTCATATCTGATTTTAATATATCAATGATCCACTTCAACAGCAGAAGTCGCTATGCCAACTTTAATAACATTAAAGATTATTTACATCAGTTTAAAGAGCCATTCAATATTGCGGTAATATCAGAGACGTGGCTCAGTGAAGAGAAAGGAGTGGATTTTACCATGGATGGCTGTGAATTAAACTATATAAATAGAAAAGTGAAAAAAGGAGGAGCAGTTGCAATTTATGTTGACAAGTGTTTGCAATACAATGTTGTTGAAAATTTGTCAGTGACTGTGGATGATTTATTTAAATGTATTACAATAGAGATCTGTTTGGACAGTATGAAGAATATAGCAGTGAGCTGTGTATATAGAACACCTGGATCAAATATTGACTTATTTAAGGACTGGATGGAAAAAATGTATGCAAAACTAACTCATAAAGTTATGTTCATCTATGGGGATTTCAGTATAGATCTTATGTACTCAAAACAACATAGTATGGGGGGGGGGCGCTGGTGAGCCATGTTGGAGTAAAGACGTGTTTTTCAGTGCTCCTGCAGACTTTTGGACATTTTACTTTTAAAAACGAAATTTCTCTGGTAAAGCTCAATACAAACTTGTCACCTATCATCATCGGACTTTCTTGCCCACTTTTATCGTCATGACGGAAAAACTTCAAAAGTTTAAATTCGACGCTACCGACAAACCCAATAGGCCTAACACGAGGTTGCAAGCCAAGCTGGAAAAGAATGACGAACCACAGAGCGCAGTGCCAACGCTGACCAGGGACGAAGGCTTCAAAACTCAGATTTTGGCATCTTTAAGAGAAGACATCACACAAATTATACGGGAAGAATTTAAGAATGCCTTAGCTAACGATTTTGCCTCTCTCAAAGCAGAAGTTCAGGCTGTACGTTCGGAAATAGCCTGCAATGGTACCTCTGTTAGCGCACGATTTGGCACAATTGAAGCTGACATTCAAGACGTGAAAGATGACATGTCTACTTGGTCAGATGACATAACTGGGCTTCAGAGCTCGGTGAAAGAGCTCCAAAGTGAAGTGAAGTCACTGCGGAGCAAATGTGAGGATTTGGAGGGGAGAATGAGATGTGGAAATATCCGCATTGTCGGTGTCGATGAGCAAAATCCCTGCAATCCAAACGAGGTGGCTAAAATTATTAAACAAGCTTTACACATGGACCGTGAAGTGAAAGTTGATCAATCTCATCGCACACTAGCACCATGGAAAGTGGGAGAAGACAGACCCCGAGTGATAGTCGCCAAGATGCACTATGATGGAGATGCAGCGGATATTTTGAGAAGAGCCAGGGAAAAGGCACCTTTGATGTATAACGGCAACAGGATCAGTATCTTTCCTGACTATACAACAGGTTTTGCTAAAGCCCGGGCTGCCTTTTCAGATGCACGGAAGGCTCTAAGAGGTCGACGTGACGTGCGCTTTGGTCTTTTTTACCCCGCAAGATTCTGGATCACTTTCGGGAATGAGAGCCTGGACTTTCACGATCCTACAAAGGCCATGGACTTCATAAAGAACAATATCCTGTCTGAAGCTGATAATCCTTGAGGTACCATGTTTGGATTATATAGCGTGAATCCGCAGTTTATGATCGCATTGGATGCGTAACCTGTTAAAAACATATTGTTTACGGTGACGAGAATAATACATTATTTCTTTCTATCCTGTATTGTTATAGTGTAATGTTTTGAGTATTTTGAAAATTCTCACTTAATGTTGTTCCTTATCGTAACTTAGTCTGCAGGGGCCTGAGCTCCTTTAGTAAATTTGTTTTGCCGTTTTAATTTTTGCTCCTCTTTTTAGTTGTGGACACAGCCTACCACAGTAGGTTGTGTATTTAGCTGCTAATACACAGTGGCTAGGGACTTAATCCCTTCCTTTTGCATTTCGCTTGTTCGATATACACTTTGTTATTGTGTTTTTTGCGTTCTGATCCTTTTGTTCCCCGGGGATCACATATTATTTAAAAGAGCAACAGAGTTATTATTTGTTACTTGCTGGAACCATATTCTCCCAGTCATAAAGTCTTTCCACTTCGATGCAACATTCCTTTGCGAAGTAATATCCCCTATGTTGTTTCTGCTGTACTTTCGATCATGGGCCCGCCTCTGCCTCAAAACAACTTTTACGATGCCCTATATTGTAACTTTGTGCACTAAAGTACTTAAGTTATGAGTCCATTGACAATTATAAGTTATAATGTGAAGGGTCTAAATAGCCCCATCAAAAAGAAGAAAATATTATTACAGCTTAAACGTCTGAAGTGTCAAGTAGCACTATTACAAGAAACCCATTTGTCCGATGATGAGCACCTGAAATTAAAGAAATCCTGGGCAGATAAAGTGTATTTCTCATCTCACTGCTCAGGTAAAAGAAGAGGGGTAGCAATATTAATACATAGTCAAGTCAATTTTGTTGATACATTTGTACATGCAGATGGAGAAGGTAGATTTATTCTGGTAAATGGGCTGCTTGATGGCATACCTGTCTCTCTAATTAATGTGTATGCCCCAAATGAGGACCAACCAGGCTTTATCAAATTACTATTTAATAGAATCACGGAGTATAGTGTTGGTCTTTTACTTATGGGGGGAGACTTTAATTGTGTAATGTCACAACAAGACAGGCAACCTCCATCTAAAGCATCCATATCCAAGATGGGCAAGATGCTTAAATATTTGACTGCTGAAGCAGGAATAGTTGATGTATGGCGATCAAAATTTCCAAAAGAAAGAAATTTTACATTTTACTCTAACAGACATGCATCCTATTCAAGGATTGATTACTTTTTCACTTCTAAAGCTGAACTCCATAGAGTTGAAGACATAACCATCATGCCCATTACAATTTCTGATCATGCCCCAGTGGTTCTTCAGTGGGACATGGGATTGACACCAACTTATAAGCAATGGAGATTGAACGCCTCTCTTCTTAATGATAAAGATTTTATTACTCTCATTAAAACAGAGCTCAAGAACTATCTTGATATAAATGATACACCTGGCATGTCTCCTCTTGTACTTTGGGACTGTGCAAAAGCCTATTGAAGAGGTTATATAATTTCTTATGCTACTGCAAAAAGGAGGCAAAAAATGGCTAAACAAACAGAATTAGAGCATAAAATCAGTGAGCTCGAACATAAGCGTAAACGAGGGATGGCGTCTAATCTCTTAACTGAACTCAAAGCAGCCCGTACAGAGCTACAAGAGTTACTATCAGAAAAGATCGAGGGAACTTTGCGTTTTGCCAAGCATCAGTATTATGAACATGGAAATAGAGCGAGCAGGCTCCTGCCTTTCAAATTACGTAAACAACAATCTTCTAATATTGTACATAAAATAAAATCTGGACACAAATATATAGTAAAGCCTAAGGAAATAGCTGAAACATTTGCAGAATTTTATAAATCCCTCTACCAAGATACTGATACATGCCCTGATGAGTCCAATATTGCTCAATTCTTACAGGATATTAATATATCTCAGTTATCTGGTGAAATTGCTGCAGATTTGGATGAACCAATCCAAGATTGGGAAATAAAACAATGTATTTTATCTCTCAAAAATAATAAATGTCCTGGTCCAGATGGATTTATCAATTAATTTTATAAATGTTTCCGTGAAGAACTTATTCCACTCCTCTTAAATGCTTATCACTATTCATTAGAAACAAAAACAATGGCTGTATCATGGGTAGAAGCTACTATAGTGGTATTACAGAAGGAAGGTAAAGATCCCACTGATTGCAGCTCTTACAGGCCATTGTCTATGTTAAATGGAGATGTTCGTATTTTGACAGGTGTATTAGCACGGTGATTAAATGACATAATAACTAACATTATTCATCCAGACCAGACTGGGTTTATTGTCGGGAGACATTATGCAAATAATTTACGTCGTTTGTTTAATATCTTATCATACCAAAAACAAAGCAAAACCAAGACAGTTGTATTATCACTGGATGCCCAAAAGGCTTTTGATAGAGTGTCATGGAAATATCTTATTCAATCATTAAAAAGATTTAATTTTGGCCCTAAATTTATCGACTGGATTGAAACCATCTACTCTTCACCTCAAGCAGCTGTGAGAGTTAATGGGTTTCAATCTACAAGGTTTAACTTGGAGCGTGGTTGCAGACAAGGGTGTCTTTTGTCACCCTTGCTCTTTGCTTTAAGTATAGAGCCATTGGCTCAACTCATTAGAGATGACAATAATATTAAAGGGGTGTTAACTGGCAAAGAAGTACATAAAATATCACTGTACGCGGATGATGTCCTACTGTATCTGACAGAGCCATCCTGTACAATTCCATGTTTAATGAAAATTATATCAACATATGGATATTTCTCAGGATATAAAATTAATGTTGATAAAACTGAGGCAATGGATGTTTTGGACAATATTTCACCAGAGTTTAAACAACAAAGTGGCTTTCGTTGGCCTAAAGAAGGTATAAAGTATTTGGGCATCTATGTTCCCCTTTCATTAGACAAGATATTTGATGCAAATTATGGTAGGATAATTAATACTATAAAAAATGACCTAAACCGTTGGTCATCACTGCCTTTGTCTCTCCTAGGTCGCATAGAATCCATTCGTATGAATGTTCTTCCTAGGCTTTTATATCTGTTTCAAATGTTACCAATACTAATACCTAAGTCAACATTTGAAGAAATGGACAAAACATTCTCAAAATTTATATGGCAGGGTAAGCGCCCTCGGATAAAATATAAAACACTTCAAAGACTTAAGGAAGAAGGGGGGCTTAACCTGCCAAACTTGAAATATTATTTCTGGGCTTCACAATTAAAACCATTGATTTCATGGATGCACGGTGGCGCAGTGGTTTAGCACTGTGGCAGCACAGTTTTACCCTCGGCCGGGAGATCGCGGGGATCATGAGGTCGTGGGTTCAATCCCAGCCCCCGACCAACAGTGAGCTGTGTGGAGTTTGCATGTTCTCCCCGTGTTGCGTGGGTTTACTCCGGGATTTCTCCGGTTTCCTCCCACATACCAAAAACATGTAGGTTTAGGGTGCTCGCGCACGCAGCGACCGGCAGCCGGTGGCTTGTCACCAGACTGCAAACCAAATCTACCTACAGGTACAAATAAGTAACAAAAAAAAAATTTAAAAAAAAAAATGGATGCAGAATGACATTCATACGAGATGGGTGGACATTGAACAAAACTTGAGCCCCAAACCACTACAAGCTTTGCCATTTGTGAATACTCCAGTTGTGGGCTTATCAAGGTGGACTAAAACCACACTTGATATTTGGAAGAGAGTTGGAATTGCCTTTAAGTTACCAACTAGTCTATCTGCCTTGTCTAGTATTGGGCATCTAAAATCCTTTATACCAAGCAGACTGGGTACGAGCTTTCTCAAGTGGGCTGATCATGGGCTTATTTACATACATCAGTTAATCGATAAGGATGGTTTTGTATCGTTTGAATATTTGAGAAGACACTTCCAACACCAAAAAAATGATTTCTTCAGATATCTGCAAATACGATCTTTTTTGGTTTCTCATAAAGAGTGGGATAAAGTGCTAGACCCATCACTCATTGAACATTTTTTAATTCAAACTCAAAAACACAAAGAGGATAAAAAAGTGATTTCAAAGTTATACAAAATATTTGGTTTAATGGCTCAAAATAAACCTATTCTGGCAAAACAAAGATGGGAGGCAGAGGCGGGTCAAATTTTCTCTGATCAAATGTGGGAAGAGGTATGTACAGTGGCGCATAAGACCACAAATTCAAACACATGGAGGGAATTTAAATGGAAGATATTTAGTAGATATTTCAGAACACCAGACATTGTGGCTAAGATGACACCAAATGTTCCAAGCCCGTGTTGGAGAAATTGTGGTACAGAAGTGCCTAATCACACACACATTTTCTGGTCGTGCCCTAAAATACAAACATTTTGGGATGAGGTGTACAAGGCAATAAATCATATGTTTCAAGTTACAATACCAAGGGACTTGACAGTAGCAGTTCTTGGCATCACCCCTCCGGAAGTGCATGGGAGAACACCAACATACCTCCTAAACATACTTTTTGCAGCAGCCTTGAAATGTGTCACTGCTTCTTGGATGAAAACAGATCCACCCTCCTTCAGTGCATGGCTTCAAAAAGTACAAGAACTTTATCACATGGAGAAGATTACTTACGCACTGAGACTCCAATTACCTACTTTTAAATCAAGATGGCATCCAGTAGAAGTCTCTTTATTGTAGTTGCTCAAGGTGGCTATTAAGCGCTTGGTTTTATTTTTTGGCAGATGCTGTTTCTCTTATATTGATGTGGAATTTGTGTTGTAAATAATTTTGACTGCATATGGTAATTATATCTGTAATGACTCTGTTGTCAAAAAATTTTAATAAAATATAAGTTCTAAAAAAAAAACCAAAAAAAACCCCAACATAGTATGTCAGAAGAATTTATCAACACAGTGTACAGTATGGGCTTACACCCAACAATTACCAGACCTAGCAGAATTACATCACACAGTGCCACACTAATAGATAACATATTCACAAACATTATGGAAGATAATATCGTGAGTGGGCTTTTATGGGGCTTTTTACATGTGTACATATGTACATATATTCATTGCTCTTATTATTATTATTATCTTATCTTCTAAATTATTGCTCTGAGTGTTGCTATCCCTGTGCTGTTGCAATCCTGGAATTTCCCCATTGTGAGACTAATAAAGGCTTATCTTATCTTATCTTATCTTTATTGAATGATATCAGTGACCACCTGCCGAGTTTTGTTGTCTATCAGTGTGATTATAGGAAGAATAAGTATACCAAAAATATTTAATATAAAAGAATAAGAACTGATGAATCTATGTATTTACTGGCAAAGGAATTATATATATATATATATATATATATATATATATATAAGACTGAAAGATAGTTTGTGATGAAAATGATATCAATAAAGCATATGATGAATTTTTACAAATATTTCAATCATTGTACAACAACAATTTTCCTATAAAACAATACAGTGAAAGACAACAAAACAAAAATATTCCATGGGTCACCAAGGGGCTATTAAATGCATGTAAAAAGAAGAATACATGATATAAACAGTTCATTAAGTGCAGAACAGTAGGGGCCGCGATCAAATATAAAAGATATAAAAACAAGCTAACTAATATAATGAGGACTTGTAAGAAAGAATACTACATCAGAATATTAGAGGATAATAAAAATAACTTAAGAGGAATATGGCAAGTGCTAAATGGGATTCTTCTTCTTCTTCTTCTTTTAGATTTGATTGGCGGTTGGCAACCAGCTTACAGGTGCATTACCGCCACATACTTCACTCTATATCATCACTTTATCTGGTCAGGAGCTGTAGTCCTTCTATCATCATTGCTGTTACCAGTCGAACCTCAACTCTATCTTCAGACATCACGCTTCTTCGTCTCCTCGTACTTCACTCTATATCATCACTTCGCTCTATATCATTACTCTACACATCTTGCCACGGCCAAGATGTCCTGCTAAATGGGATTATTAGTAACCAGTCAAAGAATGCCAATTATCCAGAATATTTTATTGAAAATGACAATTTGATAAATAATATGGAGGATGTGGTTAGTGGTTTCAATACATTTTTTGTAAGCGTTGGTCCAGAATTAGCAAAAACAATAGTGACACCAGAAACAAACGATAGTGGTTCTGTAAATGAAATAGAAGATAGAAATCCATGTCATGGGTCGTGTGCTGACTCTGTCGGCACTCGGGCTGTGCGGTAGTCTCCGTTCTGTCCTCTGGCGCGGTTCTAGATGTTTATTTTGACAGCGTCTCAGCAGGGCTTCCGGCTGTCAGTGGAGCCCCGCTGAACACCTGTGTCTGATCAGAGGATGACCCTTCATCAGCTGATCAATCTATTCCTCCCTATTTAAGGGAGCAGCTCTGTGTGCTCAGGGCTGCGACCTACACGTACATGGGCATTCCAATGTCTTCTTCCCAGTCTGGCTTCCCTAACCCTGAGGTCAGTTCCCACAGCGTTCAGGTTTCGCCCTCGCTGTGCATATGTAAGTGTTTGTATTTATTTGTGTTTGCCCCACGAAGCTTGTTATTTGTCATTGTGTGTCTTTATTTAATAAATGTACAAACCCACGGCTGCCTATAGCGTCTCACTGATGGCTCGTGAGAGCCATCCATGTCAGTAGGTCGCAGCCCAAAGAGAAGCCGGTGGCCGTAGTTTGTTTAATTGGACTTGTCAGTTCCCTTGTCAGTGTACCAGCATGCTGGGAGATGGCGTCGCCGCTCAAGGGGTACGCCACAAGCCTGGGCTACGAGCTAATTATGGCTCTCATCGAGGTCGACGGAATCCTTTCCAACACTCGTAGCCATCGCTTCCCCAGCAGCTTGCGCTGGTACCTGGACCTTGCTGAGGATGTTATTAATCGCCTTCCCCGCCATTCCAACCTCCCGGAAGTCACGGTGAGGAAGGCTGAAATCGCTGTGCAGCGGGAGAGACTCCGTGGGCTGGAGGGAAACCCTGGCAGGACGCTGAAGAGGAGGTATCCTCGCTCCTCGCTTCAGGATCCCATTCCTGTCCCCGCTCCAGTCCAGGAGTTCACACCACCCAGGGGTGATCCCCGAGAGAGTGTGTCGTCAGTCGGAATTCCCCCGGAGACGCTACGTCTGACAGCTGTTTCCATCAGGGACCGAGTGGCAGCTGCTCGCTCCGCCGTTCACCCTACGCAGGTGATAAAGCATGTGACGGCGGCAGTCAGGCTGGTGAAGAGGAATCCAGCGTTAAAGGACCACCCAGAGTTCGCTGACCTGCTTGCTTCTGTTTCCGCACAGGAGCAGCGTTTCCCAAATCTCTCCTTCGCCTTGCCCTCTGCCGGTAACCGTCGTCACAAAGCTAACAAAAGGCCTCAGCAAGAACCCCGTCCGGATCCTGTTCCGGGTCGTCACAAAGACTCTACCTTTCTGACAGCTGCTGTTCCTATGTCTCGTCAGGAGGGAATTCCCGCAGCCTCTCTCCCAGGGTCACCTCCTCCCGCTGTTCCGTCAGCTTCCGGTGCCCGGATCGTTTTGGCTGCCATCCCCTCCTCATCAACGTCTTCCTCGGCGCCTGTGAAGGTTATGAGTCCTGCTTCAGCAACGCCCGTCGTGGATCCACTGCGAGTGGCTCCTCCTCGTCCTCCCAGGGGGCCCTCCGTCACCATCCAGTGGGGCAAGGGAGAAACAAAGTCCACTGCAGCGGGTTCCATCGGGCCTCCACGGATCAGGCAAGTAACTTTTCATTCTGTTCCCATATTAGATGAATTGTCTTGCTTGATTCCTGGGGGCGGAGTTCGGGGTTCACAGCCCCCTGAACTCCCTCCTCCTGCTGCAGTAAATAGTAATGGACCTGCTACCTCTGTGTCTTCTTCCTCTGAGCGTTCCGCGGCGCCAGGCCTATGCCGCCGGACAAGGTGGGAGCCTGCAGCCCTGGATAGCCTGATTCCAGCCCCGCAGCCACGTCATGGGCAGAGGAGGAGAGCGGACTGCAGTTTGGAGCCTGCACCGACGATGAAGCGTCCCCAGGTCTCCATGGAAGAGCGGTCCAATCCAGTAGGTCGAGGAACCCCTGCCACCACGCCGTGCGGGTCGTCAGCATGGACGTCAGCGTTGGAGGTTCCTCGGGCTGTGCAGAACATCATGCCGTCTGCGGGGCCCGCCGCAGCCGAGTGGGAGCCAGACGATGACCATCTTCGTCCTGAGCCCAGATCGTCGGAGTCCTGGACGGCGACAGAACTTGAGTGCAGGCAAGTGCTCTATTTTGTATTCCTTCTATCAATTCTGGAGCATTTTTGCCTGCCTCTCGGGGAGACAAGCCGGGTGCAGCCGTCCGCTGCATCCAAGCTCGTCTCACTGGGCTCTGTCGCTACCGGTGTTCCTGATCCCGGTTCTTTTCCTTCTCCTGAGCCTTCTCCAAGGGTCACCGGTGCGGAGCCATTCCCGGTCGTTGTCCGAGAGGTTCCGGGTCCAGAGTTGGAGGTCATTTCTGGTGCTGCACCGACCCAGTCGGGGTCCATCGCGGGTGCGGCACTGACCCAATCGGGGTTCAATGAGGGTGCTGACGAGACCCAATCGGGGTCAATCACGGTTGCTGCTCCGGCCCAATCGGGGTTCGTCGTGGGTGTCGCGCTGACCCGGTCAGGGTCCAACAGAGGTGCAACGCTGGTTCGGTCCAAGGTCAGTGAGGGAGCTGCAGATCCTCTGCTGCCAGACACTGGACTGGCTCATCATTTTTATCATTATAATCATCACCATACTTCTCCCCTGCGGTCCTGGGGTTTGGGTGATGCGGGTCGGCCGCCTGGAGGACTGCCCCGCCTGTTTGGCGTTCTGGGTCGGCCACCCGACAAACCTTCATGTCCGTTCGGCGATCTGGCCCGGCCGCCAGAGGAATTGTGTTTCCTGGCATGGGACTGGGGTAGGCCGCCCGAACTGTTCCTTTTCCCCCTGTCAGCGATATGGACACTAGATGCAGGGCGGCCCCCCAAACTTTCGGCCTTCATGCCGTGGTGTTTAGACTGCCATCATCCCTGGCGTTCTATTTCTGTTCTCCTGTAACTATTTGGGATGTGCGGGGGTCTTATGTACGAAATTGTATATGGATGAAATTGTATATGGATGAAATTGTTTATGTCACCGCTTCCTAGCAAGTGTTTTTTGTTTTTCCTCTGTTTAAATATCCATTCGTTGCCTGTACAGTTTGTGTGTGTGGATTTACAACTGCAGGGTTTCAACGTTTGTAGTGGCTTGTTTCTCTCCCCCCTTTCCTTTGTGGGGGATGATATGTGTTTTTTTTCTTTGGAACTATGTATCTTGGTCTTTAGACCGGAGTTCCTGTTTATGGCCAGTAGGCTTAGTTGTTCGTTGTTTGGGCGTAGTATTCCACCTGTGGGTACATTATGGAGTGTTGCTGTGCTTTTTTTTTCATACTCTGTAGTGTCTCCTGTTGTTTTGTTTTGGGTTTTTTTCTCTCCACTCTGGTCGCCAGGATCTAGCCCTCCGCGGCCTTTTCTTTCCCCTTCCTCCCTCCCTGGAGTGGTTTTGTTGGCCTCCCAGTTGGGGGTGGAGAGCCCGGTGTTACACCGCGTCTAGAATCCGCGTCGGAAACGGGGGCAACTGTCATGGGTCGTGTGCTGACTCCGTCAGCACTCGGGCTGTGCGGTAGTCTCTGTTCTCTCCTCTAGCGCGGTTCTAGACGTTTATTTTGACAGCATCTCAGCAGGGCTTCCGGCTGTCAGTGGAGCCCCGCTGAACACCTGTGTCTGATCAGCGGCTGACCCTTCATCAGCTGATCAATCCATTCCTCCCTATTTAAGGGAGCAGCTCTGTGTGCTCAGGGCTGCGACCTACACGTACATGGGCATTTCAGTGTCTTCTTCCCAGTCTGGCTTCCCTAACCCTGAGGTCAGTTCCCACAACGTTCAGGTTCCGCCCTCGCTGTGCATATGTAAGTGTTTGTATTTATTTGTGTTTGCCCCACGAGGCTTGTTATTTGTCATTGTGTGTCTTTATTTAATAAATGTACAAACCCACGGCTGCCTATAGCGTCTCACTGATGGCTCGTGAGAGCCATCCATGTCAATCCAAACACAATCTTTTTGGGTGCAGTAACTGAAAAGGAAATTATCGAGACTGTAAGTATATTTAAGAACAAAAAATCAACTGACTGGAATGAAATTGACATGACAATAGTGAAAAAAGTAATTGAAGGAATTGTTAAACCACTCACCCAGATCTGTAACCTGTCATTTCAAACTGGTAAATTTCCAAACAAAATGAAAACAGCAAAAAGTAATACCACTATACAAAACAGGAGACAGTCATCATTTCACAAATTACAGGCCGGTCTCTTTACTCTCACAATTCTCCAAAATACTTGAAAAAATTTTCACTAGAAGAATGGATAATTTCACTGAAAAACAGAACCTCAGACAGACAGTCAATATGGTTTTAGAGCGGACAAATGGACGTCCTTGGCACTGATTGAACTCATAGAAGAAATTACTAGTTGTACAGATAAAAAAAAAAAAAAAAAAGTTGCTGTAGGAGTATTTATAAATTTAAAGAAAGCTTTTGACACCATTGATCATAGAATTTTACTGAGGAAATTGGAAAGGTATGGGATAAGAGGGGTCGGACTGAGTTGGGTGGAAAGTTATTTAAGTAACAGACAATAGTTTGTACAAATAGGTGAGCATAAATCACCATTCATGGACATCACTTGTGGCGTGCCCCAGGGGTCAGTTTTGGGACCCAAACTCTTTATCTTATATATATAAATGACATATGCCAAGTATCAAAAATTCAGAAATTTGTTTTGTTTGTGGATGACACAAATATCCTTTGCACTGGTGAGAATTTGCAGCAGGTTTTAGAGGTGGTCACAACAGAAATGAAAAGGTTAACGCAGTGGTTCAACAAAAATAAATTATCTCTAAATCTGAAAAAAAACAAAGATTATGTTGTTTGGAAATTATAAAATTAATCATGAAATAATAACAATAGATGATACCAGAATTGAAATAGTACAGGAAAATAAATTTCTGGGGGTGACGCTAGACAATAAAATCTGCTGGAAACCTCACATCAGTCACATCTGGGCCAAGTTGGCAAAATGTGTAGGGATTCTGGGGAAGACAAGACACATCTTGGACTATAAATCATTATTCTTAGTGTACAATTCATTGTTTCTACCATATCTTAACTACTGTGTAGAGGTCTGGAGAAACACCTGCAGGACCAACCTACAGCCAATATGCACATTACAACAGCTGTAAGGATAATAAATAATGTAGGATATAGAAACCATACCAACTCGTTGTTTTTAAAGTCACATGCCATAAAGTTCATGGATTTAGTTAAGACAGCACAAGTAATGTACGGGGCAATTAATAGTCCACTCCCAAGTAATATACAAAAAATATTTTTTAAAAAAAGAGACAATGATTATAATTTGAGAGGAGACTTAAACTTTACAAAACCTAAGGTATGAACAACAAAGAAAAGTCTGTGCATATCTGTCTGTGGAGTGGATTTGTGGAACAGTCTGGAGCTGGAACTGAAACTATGTACAAACAGAAATCAATTCAAAAAGAGGTATAAACATTATTTGCTAAAAGGATATATGTTAGCGGTGTAGTATTAATATGTACGATGCACTAAACTCAGTCTGGGACACTATGGTATGGTAGGTGGGACGGTACTGTGTATATCTGTGTTGTTTGAGGTAATATCTACACTACCGTTCAAAAGTTTGGGGTCACTTAGAAATTTCCTTATTTTTGAAAGAAAAGCACTTTTTTTCAATGAAGATAACTTTAAACTAATCAGAAATACACTCTATACATTGCTAATGTGGTAAATGACTATTCTAGCTGCAAATGTCTGGTTTTTGGTGCAATATCTAAATAGGTGTATAGAGGCCCATTTCCAGCAACTATCACTCCAGTGTTCTAATGGTACAATGTGTTTGCTCATTGCGTCAGAAGGCTAATGGATGATTAGAAAACCCTTGTGCAATCATGTTAGGTCTGCAATGCTGTAATTGCTGCAAATGGAGGATTCTTTGACGAAAGCAAAGTTTGAAGGAAAAAATTATTATTTCAAATGCAATCATGTTAGGTCTGCAATGCTGTAATTGCTGCAAATGGAGGATTCTTTGACGAAAGCAAAGTTTGAAGGAAAAAATTATTATTTCAAATACAAATCATTATTTCTAACCTTGTCAATGTCTTGACTATATTTTCTATTCATTTTACAACTCATGGTGGTAAATAAGTGTGACTTTTCATGGAAAACACAAAATAATTGTCTGGGTGACCCCAAACTTTTGAACGGTAGTGTATATATTTCACATGGGTTGTATTTAGGGAAAAGAGGAGTTGGAGTAAATAAGTGTTAACTTCTTTCTTCTCCCTTTCAAGCACTGTACACGGTCACTTTTATTGCACTTGTCATTTGTTTTAGTTTTTGTTTTTTTGTTCAAAATAAAGTATCTCTCTCTGCTACAGAAAGAGCTAATAGCAAGGTTATCAAATAGAAACTTGCTACACCAGTGAACCAGTGAACACCAGTGAATCCCCCTTGGCTGGGGGATCCTGGATTCGATCCCAGCCCCCGACCAACAGTGATCTGTGTGGAGTTTGTATGTCCTCCCCGTGTCTGCGTGGGTTTACTCCGGTATTTCTCCGGTTTCCTCCCACATGCCAAAAACATGCAAGTTAGGTTAATTGGCATCAAAACTGGGGATTCTAAATTGTCCTTCGGTATGACTGTGAGAGTGAATGGTTGTCTGTCTCTCTGTGTTGGCCCTGCGATGGATTGGCGATCTGTCCAGGGTGTACCCTGCCTCTCGCCCAAAGATGTTGGGATAGGCTCCAGCCCCCCCACAACCCGGAAAGGATTAAGCGGAAGAAGATGAATGAATGAACATTATGGAAAGGTGAAGTAAAAAAAACTGAAGCTGGGAAATGTGGCATTTATAAATTATAATACAACCCATCATAATAACAGTAGGTCAAAACAAAGGAAAAATTACTGTATGCAAAGCAGCAATAAAATACTAATAGTATGCAAGACCATGCATGATGGGCACTATAATTGCATTTAAGAATGCAGTTTCAAATACGATCAAAATTATCACTTTTTGGTGAAGCGGTCAGTGAAACTTGTCAGGTGTGCTCTTCAGGCATTGTAGCATCGCCATGCAAGGGATGAGAGCCCGCAGTCAAGTGGCTTCTGAGTTAGTAGGGTGACAAAGTTTGCCATATACATACTTACATGCATATATACATACTCACACCACAGAATCCCTTTTATATACAGTGCCTCGATAAAGTATTCACAGCGCTTCACGTTTTCCACATTTTGTTATGTTACAGCCTTATTCCAAAATGGATTAAATTCATTTTTTTCCTCAAAATTCTACATACAATACCCCATAATGACAATGTGAAAAAAGTTTGGTTTTTTTTAGATTTTTGCAAATTTATTAAGAATAAAAAACTAAGAAATCACATGTACATAAGTATTCACAGCCTTTGCTCAATACTTTCTTGATGCACCTTTGCAGCAATTACAGCCTCAAGTCTTTTTGAATATGATGCCACAAGCTTGCCACACCTATCTTTGGCCAGTTTTGTCCATTCCTTTTTGCAGCACCTCTCAAGCTCCATCAGGTTGGAGGGGAAGCGTTGGGGCACAGCCATTTTCAGATCTCTCCAGAGATGTTCAATTGAATTCAAGTCTGGGCTCTGGCTGGGCCACTCAAGGACATTCACAGAGTTGTCCTGAAACCATTCCTTTGATATCTTGGCTGTGTGCTAAGGGTCATTGTCCTGCTGAAAGATGAACCGTCGCCCCAGTCTGAGGTCAAGAGTGCTCTGGAGCAGGTTTTCATCCAGGAGGTCTCTGTACATTGCTGCATTCATCTTTCCCTCTATTCCAGGGGTGTCAAACTCAATCCATGGAGGGCCAAGACCCTGCATGTTTTGCTTCTACCCAGTGTCATTAGCAGGTGTTTTCACTGATCAGCCATCAGTGGGAAGAAATTCAGTGAAATCACCTGCTGAAGACACTGGGTGGAGGTAAAACCTGCAGGGTCTTGGCCCTCCATTGAATGAGTTTGACACCTGTGCTCTATTCTGACTAGTCTCCCAGTTCCTGCCACTGAAAAACATCCCCACAGCATGATGCTGCCACCACCATTGGCATGGCTATGAGCAGTGCCTGGTTTCCTCCAAATATGACGCCTGGCATCCACACCAAAGAATTCAATTTTTGTTTCATCAGACCAGAGAATTTTGTTTCTCATGGTCTGAGAGTCCTTGAGTTGTCTTTTGGCTAACTCCAGATGGGCTGCCATGTTCCTTTTACTAAGGAGTGGCCTCTGTTTGGCAACTCTACCATACAGGCCTCATTGGTGGATTGCTGCAGAGATGGTTGTCCTTCTGGAAGATTTTCCTCTCTCCACACAGGAACGCTGGAGCTCTGACAGAGTGACCATTGGGTTCTTGGTCACCTCCCTGACTAAGGCCTTATCGTTCGATCGCTCACTTTAGACGGCCAGCCAGCTCTAGAAAGAGTCCTGGTGGTTCCGAATTTCTTTCATTTATGGATGATGGAGGCCACTGTGCTCATTGGGACCTTCAAAGCAGCAGAATTTTATCTGTATCCTTCCCCAGATTTGTGCCTCGAGACAGTCCTGTCTCGGAGGTCTATAGACAGTTCCTTTGACTTCATGCTTGGTTTGTGCTCTGACATGCACTGTCAACTGTGGGACCTTATATAGACAGGTGTGTACCTTTCTAGATCATGTCCAATCAACTGAATTTACTACAGGTGGACTCCAATTAAGCTGTAGAAACTTCTCAAGGATGATCAGTGAAAACAGGATGCACCTGAGCTCAATTTTGAGCTTCATGGCAAAGGCTGTGAATACTTATGTACATGTGATTTCTTTTTTTTTTTTTATTTTTAATAAATTTGCAAACATCTCAACAAAACTTTTTTCACATTGTCATTATGGCGTATTGTGTGTAGAATTTTGAGGAAAAAATGATTTTAATCCCTTTTGGAATAAGGCTGTAACATAACAAAATGTGGAAAAAGTGAAGCGCTGCGAAGACTTTCCGGATGCACTGTATATACAGTAGATGGTATACACAAGTGTACACAGGTTCCGGTCAGTGTGACTGAACCTATAGCTTCCAAACAGGCATATTTGCACCAAATTACTAGTATGCTTCCTAATTTTATTAAAATTAATTAAGAAATTGATGCCACTGAAGGAGAATCTTGTCTTAGGTCTTTCATTGACCAATCAGAATACACTTGCAAAATCTTGGCAACTGGGCAAGAAAAAGCAAAAAATAGGTTAGGAAGATGCATCCTGATTACTATTTATAAATGCCAAAAGCTGATAATAAATCCAATAAAATATATTATGAATTATCTGTGCTGTAATTTCACAGTTTTTTGATATTCAATGCATCACAAGTCACAGCTGATCCACTATCTTGCTAAAGCAATGAAGCATGAAAACATGATCATATTTTTTTTGCCACCTGATATCACTGCATCATCATTAATCCCTGTAGCAATGCAAGGAACCTTTAGGCCTGCCTTAATTATTCAGTGTCATTTCTATCCAAGGAGGCCTCTGTGATTGTGTGATTGCTTCATCTATATATGCTATCTATATAGTATATGAAACCTGTGCGGTTTGTGAAATACACATCCACAGTCATTGAAGGGCTTTGCTATTCACGCTTTCACTTTTTCACTTCCGAGATTATTTTTACTCCTTGTGACGCACGTGTTTTGTGTCACTACATAAAATACCAAGTCGAACATGGAAATTTCAGGAACTCTTCAGAGGCCGATTTTTGCTACTTACTTTTATGTTTGCCATTTTAAAAAATACAATATAAATAGGAATTAAATGTACTTAAAGGAGAATAAATAAACTGGATGGATGTGAAGTTTCCATCCTTGTTTTTCCCTCCTCCACTAATGGTGCCTGTTTTTAGACACAAAAGACTTGACACATCCTGATCATTGGTATTCCCTTCTTTTCTTTAAGTGCTAGCAAATTGCTGTTGTCTATTTTAATTATGGCACACAGACAAAACAAAAATAAGCAACACCATACTCCCATATCTGTTCCAAAGATAAAGAATACTGCATATCCAGCAAGTGCTTACTGAAACATGAAAGCACATTACCAGGACATATCAGATGGGAACAAAAACTAAAAACAACCAAAGGGGCAAAAACAAATGGAGTTGGGGAAAGGGGCTGGGTGTTTGACGAAGCAGCACAAGTGAGTCATTAGCAGCTTTCAGTCTCCCCCTCTCTAAGGACAGATGTTTTTCCAAGATTAATATTTTCCCACTCAGAATTTATTCATGTGTTATCCACACCCTCACCAGGTGATTTCACGCCTCTTGAACAGCCAGAAAGGCCCTTTTTGTTTTTAGCTGCCTTTCTGCCCAGCTTATCATGAATTTCAGTAATGGGTATTGATAAACCTTGTTTGTAAAACTGAGAGTAAGACAGGCCCAAATTCCGCCCATCAAAGAGCAGACATTGAGCCAACTGTGTATAGCATTTGTAGCACTTCCATTTTTTCAGTTATTAAACTGTGGAAATCTTAAACACAAGGATGCCTAGCAAAGCGAGCTTAATTCACACATGG
The DNA here is from genome assembly GCA_020510985.1 of Pholidichthys leucotaenia. Lineage (NCBI taxonomy): Eukaryota > Metazoa > Chordata > Actinopteri > Cichliformes > Pholidichthyidae > Pholidichthys > Pholidichthys leucotaenia. The sequence continues at coordinate 166,690,119 of CM035847.1, read as the reverse complement.
TCACTTTTAGCCACAATTCTGTACCAGTGGTAGCAGTAGTCATTACAGCAGCCCCCATTCACTGTGGTCTTAATTGATTACATATTTGACTGACAGCAATGAATTATACATCACTTTCCAATGATGTCTGAATGTGGACTATCGTGCCCTTTCTTCTTAGTCCTCAGCTAATTGAACTGGCTTTAGAAATTAGGCATCTGTGTGAGGTCATTTCTTAGTTTGAGAAAGCTGATCAAGTTTCAGACTGTGTGTGCGATCAGCAAGACCTCTGTGTACAGACTGAGGATGTGTGTTCAAGAGTAAGAGATCACAGTTGTCCTTTGAGACTAGACCATGAAATCCGCAGACATAAAAGGGTTACCTTAAATCTTCTAATTAAGTGTAACTCCAGAACCAGTTCTTTCTCTTGCCTTCAACCTCACCTGACCACTGATCTACTATACTTACGTTTAGATTTCACTGATAACATAGAAGAACACTTTTATGTTCTCATTTGTCTCTTTATTGGTGAGCAAATAATGGGGCTTAAATGAGATGGATGTTGCCAGAGCCTAGTTCAGTTCTTTCCTCTTTCTATATTGCTTCTAAACAACAGTGGAGCCTACAATTAGTAGACACAATACACAATTCAGTGTATTTCTATCCAAAAAAATTTATCAGGACAATAGGATCCACAGCATAGATGCATATAACTGCTTGTATTCAATGACTATGGCAATGGTAACAGCTCATGGTTTAGCTGAGCTGCACACATGCTGCTATATGTTTTATATAGCATTTTTTGGTATATCATCTTACATTTAATTCCATCATCTGTTTGTATTATTATTACATATCTTCCTTTTGCTTCTGTGATGTAAGTATAGTGTAGTGGTTAGCACTGTTGTTCCAGCAGAAGAAGGTCCTGGATTTGAATTATGTGCTTGCATAAAATAATGTCTCTGAATGCAAATGAGTAAGCTACAAGTCCCTTGAATTAAATGTATTTCTTATTTTATTTTCTATACATCAGTGAGTGGCAGAGTTTTAGTGAGATGAATAATAAAAATTATTTAAGGAACAAAACCCAGCCACAGGAGGTGTACAAGCCAGTGTACTCCTAGTGCCGGTCCCAAGCCTGGGTAAATGTGGAGGGTTGTATCAGGAAGAGCATCTGACGTAAAACCGTTGTCAAAACAAACATGTGGATCATGATGAATGAGACTTTGATAATGGATCGTTGAGGCAACAATGACCACCACCGGTGCTGTTAGCCAACAGGGTGCTGGTGGAAATTGCTCTACTGTTGGTCAAAGATTGAGAAGGAGGAGAGGGGGAAGGCATGTTAGGAGGGAGAGAGAGAAAAGGAAAGGTAGAAATGCGGAGGTGAGAGTAGGGACGTTAAATGTAGGGACTATGACTGGTAAAAGCAGAGGGTTGACTGGTGGGACCAGCGATGGATCCACTTCAGTTTGCCTACCAGCATGGTATTGGGATGGAGGATACAGTGATCTTCCTCCTACATCGTTCCCTGTCCCACCCGGAGAAGCCTGGGAGCACTGTGAGGATCATGTTCTTTGATTTCTCCAGTGCTTTCAACACCATCCAACCAGTGATCCTGAGGTACAAGTTGCTGTGTGTAGAGGTGGACCAGCACCTGTCATCGTGGATCCTGGACTACCTCACAAACTGACCAGTTTGTGAGAACTCAGGACTGTGTGTCTGATACCATCATCTGCAGCACGGGTGACCCTCAAGGAACACTTCTGACTCCCTTCTTGTTCACCCTCTACACTGCTGACTTTTCACACAACACATCACACTACCATCTACAGAAGTTCTCTGCGACTCTGTGATCGTTGGCCTCATCTCTGATGGGGATGATTCAGAGTACAGAGGACTTATCCAGGACTTTGTGGACTGGTGCCCACAGAACTGCCTCCAGATCAATGCGAGGAAAACTAAGGAACTAGTGGTGGACTGCCACAGGCGAGGAAACCCCCCACAGCACTGGTAAACATCCAGGGAACAGACATTGAGATGGTGACATCTTACAAGTACCTGGGTGTTCACCTGAACAATAAACTGGACTGGTCACACAACACCAACACACTCTACAAGAAGGGGCAGTGCAGGCTGTTCCTCTTGAGGAGACTCAGGTCTTTTGGAGTGCAAGGGGCACTCCTGAAGACCTTCTATGATTCGGTGATGGCATCAGCCATCACATTTGGAGTGGTCTGCTGGGGCAGTGGCATCACAGCAACCGACAGGAAGAGACTGAACAGGCTGATCAAAAAAGCTAGCTTTGTTCTGGGGCACTGCCTCAACCCAGTGGAGGAAATAGGAGAGAGGAGGATGGTGGCTAAGCTGTCATCTTTGCTGGAGTCCGAGTCCCACCCCATGCAGGACACGTTGAACGCACTGAGGAGCTTATTTAGAGGTAGGCTGTGCCATCCTAGGTGCACGACGGAGAGGTTCCACAGGCCTTTCCTACCTACGGCTGTCAGACTTTATAACCTAACCAGGGCTGTTCGTAGAGGTCATATTAAATGTACTAAACATAACAACCTTGCACAATTCCTCCAATACACAACTAGAACAATAACAATCATTACTGAGGGTGGCAACAACACTATTGATTCAAATGCAAAATATCCTGCCTGGGTACATATTCATATTCTGCAGGGTAATTTAACAAACCGTAATGCTGTTTATTCTGTCTAGCTGCAATGCTCCTGCACTGTGTATATATCTGTGTACATACAGTACGTATATTCAATTACTGCTTTGGCTAACTAGTTATTATTATCTTATTTACTATTGCTCTGAGTGCTGCTATCCCTTTGCTGCTGTTATCCTGGAATTTCCCCATTGTGGAACTAATAAAGGCTTATCTTATCTTATCTTATTTTATCTTTTATCTTATCTTATATGATAGAGAGAAGAAAGGTAGATATACTGTGTGTTCAAGAAACCAGATGGAAGGGAAGCAAGGCTAGGAGTATTGGAGGTGGATTTAAACTGTTCTACCATGGTGTTCACACTCCGACAGGCAGCGAAAAGTAAGCTAGGAGCAGGAAGACAAAAGAAGAGGAAAACGGCAGCCTTGTGTGTAGCAGAATGGAATGTACACACTCTGTTGAACAGAACAACATCACAGCGCCCAGAAAGACAGACCGCGCTTGTGGCCCTGGAAATGAACAGGTACAATGTAGACATAGCTGCACTTAGTGAAACAAGATTGCCTGGATATGACAGCTTGGAAGACCATGGGTGCATCTTCTTTTGGAGTGGGAGATCAACTCAAGAAAGGAGAGAAGCAGGAGTGGGCTTTGCAGTTAGAAAGGAGATAGCAGTAATGTTTGATGAGGAACCAGTGCTGATCAATGACAGGATAATGACTATGAGACTTCCACTACAGTGGAAGATGTATTCCACACTCATCAGTGTATATGCCCCAACAATGACCAACACAGAGGAGGTGAAGGAAAAGTTCTACAGTGATTTACGTGAGACTATCAGGCGTGTACCGACTGATGACAGGCTGATACTCGTTGGAGATTTTAATGCCAGAGTTGGTTTGGACACTGAGAAATGGAAAAGAGTGCTAGGCAGTCATGGAGTAGGCAAGTGCAATGTTAATGGAGAACTTCTACTTGCACTATGTCCAGAGTACAACCTTGTGATAACCAACACTCTATTTAAGCACAAGGACACACACAAGAAGACATGGATGCACCCAAGATCCAAGCACTGGCACTTATTAGACTACATCATAGTCAGGCAGAGAGACATAAGGGATGTATTGGACACCAGAGCAATGAGAGGTGTGGACTGTGGTACTGATCATTTTATGCTGAGATCTAGATTAAGGATTTGGAGATGAAAACAGCACTGCAGGACAGGTGCGAAGCCACCACGGAAGCTAAACACTAGTGCACTGAAAGGCCAAAAGAAGCAGGAAGAACTTACACAGGAAATGGATGAAAACTTGAAAGGATGGGACAGCAACAACTCAGAGAATGACATAGAAGAGAAATGGGCAACACTGAAGGATATGGTGTATCAGACTGTGAGTGATGTATTAGGCTACCCTGAGAGGAAACATCAAGATTGGTTTGATGAGCATGATGAACACCTGAAGAAACTACTAGAAGCGAGGAATACAGCTAGGCAGGAAAACCTACAGTGTAAAACAAGGTCGAAGAAGAAGAAATACTCAAAAGCTCAGAGTGAGCTACAGAAGTACACCAGAGAGATGAAGTCCAACTGGTGGGATGAAAAAGCGGAGGAACTTCAAACTGCAGCAGACAGAAAGGACATGAAAACATTCTTCACAGGTTTGAGAGAAATCTACGACCCTAAACCAAGAGGACTGATCCAACTAAAGGCTATGGATGGTTAAACGGTTTTGCAGGAGAAAGACGAGATCCTGGACAGATTTGCAGACCACTTTGACCAACTACTAAACAACCCTGGAGATCTCACTGAAGAGGCTAAAGAAGCACTAGTACAGCGACCAGCTGTATCAAGTCTGGATGAACCACCAAATTTTGATGAACTAATGGCAGCTATCAGGACAACACAGGATGGTAAAGCTCTAGGAAGGGATGGAATTCCAACAGAAGTGTGGAAATTTGATGGTGTTCAGCTGACCAACTGCCTGCACAAGCTCATCCAAGAGATATGGGATGCCCAGAAAGTACCTCAAGACTGGAAGGATGCAAGTATTGTGCCTTTGTTCAAGAAAGGTGACAGGAAAGATTGTGGAAATTACCAAGGTATATCACTGCTAGCCACTGAGATTGAGGTTGAGATTCAACTTTATTGTCATTACACATGTATGAATACAAGGTAACGAAACGTGACTTGGCATTTGGGCACGCTCTGCAGAGCGCATCCAAGGCCGGGGCAGCCACTAGGCGCCAGTCAATCTGTTGGTAAGATTCTCTCATGTGTACTACTTAACAGACTAAATGAACACATCCCGCAGAATGTACTACCGGAAACCCAGTGCGGCTTTAGAAGTGGAAGAAGCACAATGAACATGATTTTCTGCTTGAAACAGATTCAAGAAAAGTGTATCGAACAGAACATGCCACTTTATGTAGTCTTCATAGACTTCAGTAAAGCCTTCGATACTGTTTCACGACAAGGACTTTGGCAGGTATTCAAGAAATATGGTTGTACAGAGAAGTTTGTCAGCCTGATCGAGGCACTCCATACAGGTATGCAAGCAAACATGGCAATGAGTGGTTCAGTATCTAAAGACTTTTCAGTAAGCAACGGGGTGAAACAAGGGTGTGTGCTGGCACCTACACTCTTCTCGCTATATCTGGCAGCCATGCTTGAGGTAGCCTTCAAAAACACTTCAGAAGGAGTTTACATTCAAACAGGGAAAGAAGCAGACTTGTTCAATGTGGCATAGTTTAAAGCCAAGAGTAAGAAATCGATAAAGGTAATAAGAGAAATGCTCTTTGCCGACGACAGTGCTCTAGTTGCACACAGCGTGGAAGATATGCAGTCTTTAGTGGAGAAATTTGCAAGCGCAGCTAGCCAATTCAGCCTCCAAATCAACATCAAGAAGACAGAGTGCCTTTATCAACCACCAAAGTTCCAGTTATCAACATCACTACCAGAAGAAATCAGCATTGGCACAGAGCCACTAGTCAAGTGCAAGACTTTCAAGTATCTAGGGAGTACTATTTCAGAGAATGCTAGGCTGGAGGATGAACTATCTCTCAGAATGGGAAGAATGAGCGCTGTGTTTGGAAACTTGAGGGAGAGACTGTGGAACAATCGGCATGTGTCTATCCATGTGAAATGCAAAGTGTACAGAGTGACAGTGCTGGCTACTCTATTGTATGGTGCTGAAACTCGGACTGTCTACAGAGTGCAGGTGAAGAAACTCCATGCGTGCATGATGAGACACCTTCGAGCCATAATGAACATCTCATGGAAAGACAAGATAACCAACATAGAAGTGTTGAAACGAGCTGATCTACCATCAATGGAGGACATGCTAATACAGATGAACCTGAGATGGCTTGGACATGTTGAGAGGATGGACCACCAGCGTCTCCCTCGGCAGTTACTCTACTCACAGTTATACGAGGGCAAACACAATCAGGGTAGACCAAGGCTCAGATTTAAAGACACTGTAAAAACAAACTTGAAGAAGTTGGACATAGACAGGAGTTCCTGGCAGCGGAAGGCTAAGGACAGAGCTGTGTGGAGGAATCATGATCAGACCTAAATGAAACAGTCATTGTTGCCCACGACGGACTGCTATGATGATGATGATGACCATGGTCTAGATAGGAAGAGAAATGGAGTAGGAGTAATCTTGAAGGAAGAGTATGTGAAGAGTGTTCAGGAGGTAAAGAAGGAGTCAAACAGAATCATGAGTTTGAAACTAGAAGTCAAAGATGTGATGTTGAATGTTGTCAGTGTGTATGATCCACAAGTTGGATGTCACGTAGAAGAGAAAGATGAATTCTGGAGTAAGCTGGATGAAGTGGTAAGAGAGTGTTCCCGGGGGGAGAGAGTGGTGATTGGAGTGGACTTTAATGGGCATGTAGGTGAAGGGAACAGAGGTGATAAGGAGGTTCTGCGTAGGTATGGTGTTAAGGAGAGAAATGTGGAAAGACAGATGGTTGTGGATTTTGCTAAAAGGATGGAAATGGCTGTGGTGAACACATACTTTAAGAAGAGAGAGGAATATAGGGTGACTGACAAGAATGGAGGAACGTGCACACAGGTGGACTACATCTTATGCAGAAGGAGAATTCTGAAAGAGATAGGAGACTGTAAGGTGGTGGCAGGGGAGAATGTAGCTAGACAGCATCAGATGGTAGTCTGTAGGATGACTTTGGAAAGCAAGAAGAGGAAGAGACTGAAGCCAGAGCCAGAGATTAAGTGGGGGGGGAGTTACAGAATGAAGAAAGTCGCACAGAATTCAAGGAGTTGATACAGGCTCTGTGTGGTAGGGAAGAATTACCAGATGACTGGGAAAGTGCAGCAAAAGTATTGAAGGAAACCGTTAGAAGGGTATGTAGTGTATCCAGTGGACAGAGGAAGGAAGACAAGGAGACTTGGTGGTGGAATGAGGAGGTACAGGAAAGTATTCAAAGGAAGAGGCTGGCAAAGAAAAAGTGGGATAGTCAGGGAGATGAAGAAAGTAGACAGGAGTATTTGGAATCTAGGCGCATGGTAAAGAGAGAGGTGGCAAAGGAAAATGCATATACTGGGTTGTATGAGAGGCTAAGCTCTAAAGAAGGAGTCAAGGACTTGAATCGACTGGCTAGACAGCGAGATAGAGCTGGAAAAGATGTGCAGTAGGTTAAGTTGATTAAGGACAGAAATGGTAATGTACTAACAAATGAAGAGAGTGTGTTGAGAAGGTGGAAAGAGTCCTTCGAAGAGCTGATGAATAAAGAAAATGAGAAAGAGAGGAGGATGAAGGAAGGAAAGAGTGAACAAGGAAGTCCCAAGGATTACCAAGGCAGAAGTGAGGGCAGCTTTGAAGAGGATGAAGAATAGAAAGGAGGTTGGTTCAGATGATGTACCAATGGAGGTATGGAGATGTTTATGAGAGATGGCAGTGGACTTTTTAACCAGATTGTTTAACACAATCTTGCAGAGTGACAGGATGCCTGAGGAGTGGAGAAGAAGGGTTTTGGGTTCAGTTTTCAAGAACAAAGGTGATGTTCAGAGCTGTAGTAACTTCAGAGGCATAAAGTTGATCAGCCACACTATGAAGATATGGGAAAGAGTTGTTGAAGTCAGGTTAAGTGGAGAGGTGATAATCAGTGAGCAGCAGTCCGGTTTCATGCCAAGAAAGAGTACTACAGATGCAATGTTTGCTCTAAGAGTGCTGATGGAGAAGTATAGAGAAGGTCAGAAGGAGTTACACTGTGTCTTTGTGGATCAGAGAAAGCATATGATAGGGTACCAAGAGAGAAAGTGTGGTACTGTATGAGAAAGTCAGGAGTGGTCGAGAAGTATGTGAGGGTGGTGCTGGACATGTATGAGGACAGCGAGACAGTGGTGAGGTGTGCTGTAGGAGTGACAGATGGGTTCAAGGTGGGGGCGGGGTTACATCAGGGATTGGTTCTGAGCTACTTCTTGTTTGCCATGGTGATGGACAGGCTGACAGATGAGGTCAGGCAGGAGTAGGATAAGAGTAGGGAGCAGGTGGAAGAAAACCTGGAGAAGTGGAGGTATGCTCTGGAGAGAAGAGGAATGAAAGTCAGTAGAAGCAAGACAAAATACATGAGTGTGACTGAGAGGGAGGCAAGTGTAACAGTGAAGCTGGAAGGAGTAGAGGTAGTGAAAGTACACTGAAAAAAAATTCTTTTGAATTAACATAATAAAATCATTGAAAGTGGTTCCGCAAAATAAAGTTATGTTTTGCCAACATAATAAAATCATGTGCATGTTTCATGATCTGCATATGTTACTGTCACATGATTTTGTTGTTTTGGCAACATAATCAAGCCAACTTTAATGTCATTTAATCATGTACAGTAGAACAAAATTACATTTCTTTTATCTACAATTTTAATCACATTTAGAGTCAGAGGGGTTGCTGCAAGGCGCCGCCATAAATTTCCCTCCTCCATTCCATTATTGCTGAGCACCAAGCTGGACAGTAGGAAGGTCCACTTTTATATGTTTGTCGTCATGACCCGGGCCTCCCGGGTGTAAGGCGGATGCTCTAACTAGGGCACCACTACACCACCACTCCTAAAATCAAGTGCAAACAAAATCATGTCAATGTTAGATATGCATGTGTAACACTGACATGATTTTGTTTGTTTTGGTCATGTGCATGTTTCGTGATCTGCATATGTTACCTTCACATGATTTTGTTGTTTTGGAAACATAATAAGATCATGTTTCATAATCTGCATATGTAACATTGACATGATTTTGTTTGCACATGATTTTAGGAGTGGTGGTGTAGTGGTGGCCTAGTTGGTAGCGCATTTGCATGACGCATGGGTTCAAATCCCAGCTGGGTCATGACAACAACCATGTACAGTGCATCTGGAAAGTATTCACAGTGCTTCACTTTTTCCACATTTCGTTATGTTACAGCCTTATTCCAAAAGGGATTAAATTAATTTTTCCCTTAAAATTCTACATACAATACCACATAATGACAATGTGAAAAAAAATTTTTTTAGATTTTTGCAAATTTATTAAAAGTAAAAAAAACTAAGAAATCGCATGTGCATAAGTATTCACAGCCTTTGCCATGAAGCTCACAACTGAGCTCAGGTGCATCCTGTTTCCACTGATCATCCTTGAGATGTTTCTACAACTTAATTGGAGTCCACCTGTTGTAAATTCAGTTGACTGGACAGGATCTAGAAAGGCACACACCTGTCTATATGAGGTCCCACAGTTGACAGTGCATGTCAGAGCACAAACCAAGCATGAAGTTAAAGGAATTGTATACTATACTTTATTGATCCCCAGAGGGGAAATTGAGGGCATCCACCTGGATGGATGAAGCAGCCACGGTACAGCGCTATCCCTTTACCATTCACACACGCATTCACACCTAGGGCCACTTTAGAGTCTCCAATTAACCTAACCTGCATGTTTTTGGCCTGTGGGAGGAAACCGGAGAACTCCCGGAGTAAACCCACGCAGACACGGGGAGAAGATGCAAACTCCACACAGATCACTGTTGGTCAGGGGCTGGGATCGATCCCATGTCCAAGGGTGAGTTGCTGTGCTGTCACAGTGCTAACCACTGCACCACCACACCGCTTGTCTGTAGACCTCCGAGACAGGACTGTCTCGAGGCACTAATCTGGAGAAGGGTACAGAAAAATTTCTGCTGCTTTGAAGGTCCCAATGAGCACAGTGGCCTCCATCATCCATAAATGGAAGAAATTCGGAACCACCAGGACTCTTCCTAGAGCTGGCCGGCCGTCTAAACTGAGCAATCGGGGGAGAAGGCCCTGAGTTGGGGAGGTGACCAAGAACCCAATGGTCACTCTGTCAGAGCTCCAGCGTTCCTGTGTGGAGAGAGGAGAACCTTCCAGAAGGACAACCATCTCTACAGCAATCCACCAGTCAGACCTGTATGGTACAGTGGCCAGACAGAAGTCACTCCTTAGTAAAAGGCACATGCCAGCCCACCTGAAGTTTGTCAAAAGGCACTTGAAGGACTCTCAGACCATGAGAAACAAAATTCTCTGGTCTGATGAGACAAAGATTGAACTCTTTGGCGTGAAAGCCAGGCATCATGTTTGGAGGAAACCAGGCACCACTCATAACCATGCCAATGGTGGTGGCAACATCATGCTGTGGGGATGTTCTTCAGCGGTAGAAACTGGGAGACTAGTCAGAATAGAGGGAAAGTTGAATGCAGCAATGTACAGAGACATCCTGGATGAAAACCTGCTCCGGAGCACTCTTGACCTCAGACTGGGGTGATGGTTCATGTTTCAGCAGGACAATAACCCTAAGCACATTGCCAAGATATCGAAGGAGTGGCTTCAGGACAACTCTGTGAATGTCCTTGAGTGGCCCAGCCAGAACCCAGACTTGAATCCAATTGAACATCTCTGGAGAGATCTGAAAACAGCTGTGCACCGATGCTTCCCATCCAACTTGATGGAGCTTGAGAGGTGCTACAAAGAGGAATGGACAAAACTGGCCAAAGATAGGTGTGGCAAGCTTGTGGCATCATATTCAAAAAGACTTGAGGCTGTAATTGCTGCAAAGGTGCATCAGCAAAGTACTGAGCAAAGGCTGTGAATACTTATGTACATGTGATTTCTTAGTTTTGTTTTTTTTTAATTATTTTTAATAAATTTGCAAAAATCTCAAAAAAACTTTTTCACATTGTCATTATGGGGTATTGCGTGTAGAATTTTGAGGGGAAAAATTAATTTAATCCCTTTTGGAATAAGGATGTAACATAACAAAATGTGGAAAAAGTGAAGCGTTGTGAATATTTTCCAGATGCACTGTAGAAGTGGACCTTCCTACTGTCCAGCTTGGTGCTCAGCAATAATGGAATGGAGGAGGGAAATTTGTGGTGGCACCTTGCATGGCAGTCACTCTTCTGATTCTAGATGTGATTAACATTGTAGATAAGAGAAATGTAATTTTGTTCTGCTGCATGGATTGAATGACAATAAAGTTGGCTTTATTATGTTGCCAAAACAACAAAATCATGTGAGGGTAACATATGCAGATCATGAAACATGCACATGATTTTATGATGTTGCCAAAACATAACTTTATTTTGTGGAACCACTTTCAATGATTTTGAAAAATTTTTTTCAGTGTAGAGGAGTTTAAATACCTGGGGTCAACCATCTAAAGCAATGGAAAATGCACAAGGGAGGTGAAAAAGCGAGCGCAGGCAGGGTGGAGTGGGTGGAGACAAGTGTCAGGGGTGATTTGTGACAGAAGCATGGCAGCAAGAATGAAAGGGAAGATTTACAAGACAACAGTGAGACCTGCGATGATGTATGGTTTGGAGATGGTGGCACTGACAAAAATACAGGAAAGGGAGCTGGAGGTGGCAGAGTTGAAGATGCTGAAATTGTCATTGGGAGTGACTAGGAGGTATATCAGAGGGACAGCTCAGGTTGAGCAGTTTGGAGACAAAGTAAGAGAGGCAAGGCTGAGATGGTTTGGACATGTGCAAAGGAGGGATAGTGGATATAATGGACAAAGGATGTTGAAGATGGAGCTGCCAGGCAGGAGGAAAAGAGGAAGACCACAGAGAAGATTCATGGATGTAGTGAAGAAGTACATGGAGACGGTTTGTGTTACAGTGGAAGATGCAAGGGATAGGGTGAGATGGAGGCAGGTGATCCACTGTGGCGACCCCTAAAGGGAGCAGCTGAAAGAAGAAGATTTAAGGAGCAAAACTTTATTGAAGCAGTCTAAGGGCCGTATTACAGGGACACAGACCATAATTAGGGATGGGAAAAAGATCGATTCAGTGATGGATCACGATACTTGGCACTGGGGACAATGCATCGATCCATAAACGCATGGATCGATCTTTTATTTTAAAAAATGCACACACATATACTTTGGGGTTATCAGTTAATCAGTGGCGTTTTCAGTCCACTAGATGACGCAAAGCAAACATCCAGTCAAGTGAAGTCATAGCTTGTCTCGGTGATTTGCAGCCAGCTTTGAAATTTAGGAAGCAGCTAGCTCAAAGTTAGCTCAAATTTCGTGCCTTTTTGGATTTTATAACAAAGATGGAAGAAAAGATCTTGACATGACACACAACCCACAAGAAGCATGGAAAATGAATGCACGGAAAAAAGAAAAAACACTTGGAAAACGGCAGGCCAGCACACATCTCGAAGCAGCATAAGCAACGGCTAAGCTAAAGAGACACTGGCATGGAGCTTTTTCTCCGAGCGTCAAGTGAGTAAAGTTTATTTATGAAAAATAGTCACAGACATATAGTCACAGAGTGTTGTACAATAAAATGGAATGTAAGGAAGTTAATAGATAAAATAATTTTAAAAATACAAAAACAAGTTAAAACAAGATTAAAATAATTTTAAAATATCAGACTTACCATTAAAAAGCAGTTGAAACTCAACGGAACACCTCCTTAAACAAAAATGTTTTCAGCTGCTTTTTAAAAGACTCCACAGAGTCAGATAAAGTAGATGGAATGGGAGTCTATTCCACACAGCACCATCCACCACCCTCCCTATGTCCATGGAAAATGAAGCCCCAAAAATATTCCATTATATGAAAGAGATGTCAACAGTTTTACTTTGGGACATGATTTGAGGTTGAATAAGGTGAAAAAATTGAAATATATGGGATCGCGATGTTCAACTATCCTTGAATCGTGATAGGATCGAATCGTGACTCAAGAATCACAATCCGAATCAAATTGTGAGGTCCCTCGCGATTCTCACCCCTATCCATAATCAGCTGTCAGATGTGTGGGGCACATTAATGGATATTTCCAAGTTTATTTTGCCATCACAGTAGTGCAAAAAGGAATTTTCCATGGGGTGAAAAAGTGTAAAGAGGCTGTCCTAATGTTCTTAATTATTCAGAGGTGTGTTTGGGGTGTAATGTGGAATAAACAAATCACTGTCCTTGCTCCCATTTCCTTTAATAAACAGAAGCATGAGATTAAAGGCTTAACACTAATATGACAGCATTTAAATGAGAGGACAAAACTGTTTTGCAGTGAGGACAATACAGGTTCACAAAGTGAAAATGCGTTTAAGAGCAAGGAGCTTTTAAACCTCCTCCACACTGCTCACACTGGGGAGACTTGATCATAATTATACATGGATGAGAGCTGTAGGCTACAGTTCAGAGATTATGCCAGTCTTTCTCTTTGTCCATGATCTGACAGAGCTGTAAAATTTCTTTCTGTGATGTTATCATTCATCTGAACTTCTCTTTTAAACCCAGAAAAAAAAGCTGCTTATCTCAGCCAAGATCCATTAATATGCTCTGCTGAATGCAAAATTGTTGTATTTTAACTCAAACTGTTGGGATATTTTCAGTTTTATTCTGATAAAAGAATTACTGAATTAAGTAAAAAAAAAAAAAAAAAAAGTAAAAACTGTCATCATTAGGTAATGATGAATGTGTTACACACACCTGCTGGCTCTTCTCCAGGTCGGGTGACAGCTCTTTTCCAGATAGGGCAGACTGGTCCCACTGTGGTCCGGTAGTTAAATTAAAAAGGGGACTGAATCATAAGCCCATGCCCTTTTTTTTTCCATCTGCGCAGTGAAAAACTCTGCTGTGTCTTCATATATTTCGTATTTACTCTCCTTATTTAACAGAAAACAACGGCTGAGTGTTTTTTCATTAATCAGGATGCGTGTATGAATGAACACAAGATATGATGATTGACACACATGACAGATTATTGGACAGAATACTTTGTCACAGAAGAGGTTTGTCAGTTAAAATCTCCAGACTGACAGTATCCCACCACACCTCCCCCATGCAGCACATCCACCATGGAATGCACACATGCTTCCTGTTCATTCATTTATTCCCCTAAAAGATTAATACATTAATGTGTAATCTATAGACTGAAAAGGTAAGTCAATTAAAATGAAAACATGGATGGAATAAAAAACATTAAGTGTATCATCATGTTATAATAAAAAAAAAATGATGGGTGATTAGTTTAGAACTGTTCCAACGCTGTCCATTAAAATAACAGACCACATGTTAGATCCAGATTTTCTGGATTGACTAATGAATTTTTTTTTTTTTTTTGATCCACCCAAATGCAGGAATGAGTTTTCAACAGTTTAATAATAACTAAGGGCGCAGCTCAAGGGCTGGAAAACACAAAACTAAACTTAAATACAAAGCAATAAACAAAAGACACGATGGAGAGAAGTAAACCAGACAGGCGCATGCACAGCAAAAGAATGAACACAACATGAATCTATCTTGCGGCAGGGAACAGAGGAATGAGGGGAACCTATATACAAACACTGATGAGGGCAAATGAGAAAAAGCTGATGAGAATTAAGACATGAAACATAAATAGCGAATCATGATGGTGAACTGGAAGGAGAACTGCAACAATAAGACTACAGGAAAAACAATAGGCATGATTTCAAAATAAAACCAAACAGAACTAGGAAAAACCAAGCAGCAATAATAATAATGATAAGAATAATAACCAGGAAGATACAAAAATGCAGAAAGTGCTGAGCATGGCCAGGAGCCAAGCCCAGACACTACATCCAAACCTTTTTCTACACACAGATACCCACCTCTTGTATGTTTCATTTTTTCAGTCACAAAATGCTCTGTTGTACAACGTTAAAGTGTTAAAAAAATCAATCCCCACTGATTTTCTATTGTTACACCAAATTTAATTGATTTTAGGGCAGTAGTTTTTGCATAAATACCATATGCTAACAGACAGACATTAATTTTTGCCTTTAAATGAACAATAAAGTATGGGCACTGTTGTCATTGTCTATGTTGTCATTCTGTAAAAGGGCCTCTTGAAATCAGCAGAAGTTGCCCATTGGTCGAGCATCTGTGACTCCAGTTGAAACCACCTGTAACAAGTTTAGTTTTCTTCCTTTGCTTTGTTGCTTCTGTGTGAAGTAGCTACAAAGTCGTCCAGACAATGTTGGGGGGGGGGGGGGGGGGTCAGAGATAGCATGATTCTTTTTCACGTTTCCTCACTGGCTGGTGTTACACAATAAATATCCTTGGCTAGATGCAAAAGCTACTTGATTATGGTGAAAACACAATAACCCTGTAGAAAAAGAGCCACTAGCTGAATGAGCAGTATGAACAGACTATGAACAATTAAAATACTAAATGCTGCAGACTGAGTAAAAATGATGAGAGCATTTATGATATTGGCTGGGTAGAGACAAGTTAAAGGGAAGACAATAAGGCTATCATCTTTTGATTTGGATAGGATTCCCCATCCTTTTTAAAGCATTTCTCCAGAGATCATTCAGAAAGAAGGTCTGCCTCTGCCATGTTGTGATCTTCCTTGTAGCTACAATTCCCTCAGTTTACCCCTGCTTCTCACTGCTGTCTGTAAACTGTGCTGCATGTTCCATAATGTGAGACCGAGTCGCTGCTACACCAAGGCTCCCCATCAGTTACAAGATGTACTCTTCTCTAATCTTTTGATGGAGTTTGCTGAAAGTGGCAACCATTACTTTAAAAATCGAGCCCTCAGATTTTTTGGGCTTTACCTGTCATGTAAAATTAACTCCAGTGTCATACATATCCTCTGTGATTACTGTGTGCTTTTCTAATGCTTTCCCTTCAAGAACTTTCTGAAGGCAGATGACAGATGAAATGAAAAATTTGGTGGCAAGATCAGTGTACTGTTATCACTACGTGTTATATACACTGTGTATGTTAACGCAGATCAGCAGCAAACCAAACTCGTCTTTCTTGAGCCAGGAAACCAAGCGTCTTGCTCCTTTATTACAGTCTTCTTAGACAGCTTACAATTCTTATAATTGTGGCGTTAAAAGCTCAATGAAAGGCCCGAATGCTCAATGCAAGGCCTGAATGCTCAACGAAAGGGCCGAGTGAAACTGAAAATATAAACAGAAAATAAAGCGTTTTAGCTCTTCGTCAGATGAAAAATAAATACACCAAAAAATAACTACCATCAGAAAACTCACACAGAAATTACTCTATAGCTGCTACTAAAGACAAACAACACGTTTTCGCTCTTTTCATATGCTAATTAGATCGCTAGTAGCACCGTTACTTATGCTAATACACAGCACTCTCGGTGTAAAGCATGCTAGCGGGCTCCTGGGATAAGACTAATTCCTGGTAACAACATATTCACAAACGATCTCAAGTTCACGTCTCATAAAACTTATAAAGTTAACATGACACTCATTAAACTCACAGCCATTGCTTTCGAAGGTGTAGAAAAGGATATAACACACAGGAGGAGCGTCTCAGACATTCCCAGGCAGGTTATACTTTTCTCCTTTTTTTTTTTCTTTCTCTCTCTTACTAACATCCGCTTCTGCTACCCATAAATCATAGCGACTACTGGCTGCGCCTTCAAAATGAAATACAGGTAAACTAGTACTAACTGCATAGAAGTTACTTTTAACCTAATGACTGTTTTTTTAGCATGAATTATTACAAATGAATTATGACATTTTATTATGAACTTGTGGTGAACTATTTTTAACCTTCTATGAAACACACTCTACTGTGGGCAGAACACTCCCCGCCTGGCATTACTAATGCCACTACTTCTTTTTTATCTATTACTTCATTCTCTAAGAGCATAACAACATCTGAAATAGGATGTAGGTGAGTCTTTGAAACACCCTGGGATGATGTCCTCACTTCGACCTTTCTGACCTTCCCGTCGCTGCTTGGAAAGGTGGATGTGATGATGGCCATTGTCCATTCATTTCTGGGTGCTTGGTCCTGTTTCAACAGCACTATGCAACCTACAGACAGGTGACAGTGTGTTGTATGCCACTTGCGCCTTGATTGGAGGGTGTTGAGATATTCGTTTCTCCAGCGGCTCCAAAATTCATTGGCGAATGCTTGCACTTGTTTCCATTGGTTTTTGAGCAGGTCTTTTCCACAAAAGTCTCCTGGTGGAGGGGGAACATGCTACTTTTGGGTCAAGATCGTTGCAGGACAGAGTAGGAATGGTGAGGAAGGGTCTGTTGAGATGGGGACTAAGGGCCTTGCGTTGATTATAGACGATACCTCAGCCATTAAAGTACAAAGCACCTCATGCGTCAAACGAGTGTGTTTGTTTTGCAAAAGCATAGAGTCCAGTATTCTGCAAGTGACCCCAATCAGTCTTTCCCAGACGCCCCCCATGTGGGAGGCATGTGGGGGATTGAACTCCCATGTGCAACCATTGGCATGAAGATAGTTGACAATGTTGGGAGGGTTCTTGTTTGGTTGTGCCATACCTAACTCCACACTCGCTGCAATGAAGTTAGTGCCTCTGTCAGATCGCATTTGCTTTGCTGGGCCTCGTATTGCGAAGAATCTGCATATTGCATTTATGCAGCTGCAAGCGTCCATAGATTCACTGACTTCAATATGCATGCCTCTTGTGGTCATACACGTGAAGAGTATTGCCCACCTTTTTCCTTGTGCAGCACCACCTCGTGTGTGTCGAGTGACTACTGACCATGGACCGAATACGTCCAACCCGACATATGAAAATGGAGGGCATGTTTTGAGTCTCTCAGGTGGGAGATCTGCCATTTTCTGAGTCTCTAGTTTTCCCCTGAGTCTCCTGCATGTTACACAATGGTGGATAATGGACGAGACCAGTCTTTTGCAACCTACAATCCACAGTCCGGCTTGCCTAATTGCGCTTTCCGTGAACTGCCTTCCTTGATGCACAGCTTTGGCATGATAGTGACGGGCAAGCAGTTGAGTTACGTGATGCTTGTTTGGGAGAATGATTGGATTCTCGGATGCTGTGCTCAATGAAGCATGTTTGAGGCGACCTCCAACCTTGATGAGGCTTTCACTCATATAGGGATCAAGAGCTACGATGGGACTTGAACTGCGGACAGTTTGGTTGGCATGGAGAGCAGCATACTCGTCGGGAAAAGTGTCTTTTTGAACAGACTGGAGGATGAGGTTACTGGCAGCATCCAGCTCCTCTGGAGTGCGTGGCTTGCTACATCGATGCCAGCCCCTGCATGAATGATCTGACAGGTTGCTTGATGAGTGAGAACGAGCTTGGTGAATTAGGAATGCAATGGCACGTACTAATGAGTTCCAACTTGAAAAGCGCTGGAAGCATGCTGGTAAGGGCCCGTTCTTCTGAATGTGAGTAGAAAAGGTAGCGACTTTTCTGATTTCAGAGTCTACTTCAGGCTCGATTAACTCAAAGGATTCAGGTGTCCCGGATTCAGGTAGTCTGTAAAGGAAGTCTGGTCCCTTAAACCACATAGTGTCCATGTGCTGTGATGCAGGTATTGACCTGGTGGCTAGATCAGCTGGGTTTTGCTCTGATGTGACGTAGTGCCACTGTTCAGGGGATGTGGACTGACGTATACGATGAACGTGATTATGCACATAAACATAGAAACGCTTTGAATCATTGCAAATGTACCCAAGAACCACCCTGCTATCACAGTAGAATTTGACAGCGTTTGGTTTGTGATCGAGTTCGTCCAGAATGAGCTCTGCCATCTCAACCGCTAGAACTGCTCCACAAAGTTCAAGGTGAGGTATCGTGGGCTCTGGTTGTGGTGAAAGTTTTGCTTTCCCAAGCACAAATCCGACTTCGCATTGTCCTTCTGCATTGACTGTCTTCAAGTGTGCTACTGCCGCAATAGCCCAGCTTGAAGCGTCGGAAAAGATACACAGTTCGGTGTAAGTGGACTTAGAGAGGGAAGCTGGTACATAGCAGCGTGGCACTTTAAGACTGCTAAGATCTTGGAGGGACATTTTCCATGTTTCCCATGTGTCCATTTTGTCCTGAGGGAGAGGAGCATCCCAACCTTGGACACCATTCAACAGTTCACGTAACAAGAGTCTGCCTTTGATTGTCACTGGTGACGCTAGTCCCAAGGGGTCGAAGATACTGTTAATTGTTGACAGAACTCCGCGGCGGGTGTAGGGTTTGTCGTCAACAGCAACCTTGAACGTGAAAGAGTCAGTGTTTATGTCCCAGCACAGGCCTAGACATCTCTGAGCTGGTAGAGTGTCATCGCCGAGACTCAAGTCTTTAATACCGGTGGCCAGGTCTTCTGGCTTGAAGGCTTGCATGACTGAGACACTATTCGAGGCGATTTTATGGAGCTTGAAATTGGACTCGGCCAAGGATGCACATGTGCGCTTGAGCAAGTCTACGGCTGCAGATTCAGTGGGGAGTGAAATCAACCCGTCATCTACATAAAAGTGTCTCTCAACAAAGTGTCTTGTTTCTGCTCCAAACTTTGGCTCGCCTTTCTGGATAGCCCTGTGTAGGCAATAGATAGCTACCGCTGGCGACGGGCTGTTTCCAAAAACGTGCACCCGCATGCGGTACTCCTGCACCTCTTTTGACAAGTCATTTCCCTCGTGCCACAAGAACCTCAAATAGTCTCTATGGTCTGGTCTGACTAAGAACCCATAAAACATTTGCTGGATATCGGCAGTGACTGCGATGAGCTCCTTCCTAAACCGAATCAGCACGCCGAGGAGGGTATTATTAAGATCTGGACCTGTTAACAGTACTGAGTTGAGTGACACACCAAATTGCTCGGCACTCGAATCAAAGACAGCCCGTATCTGATCGGGCTTCTGGGGATGATATACCCCAAAAATGGGCAGGTACCAGCATTCAGTGTTATCAGTGATGGGTGGAGCTATCTCTGCATGATTGTTCTCGAACAGCTTGTCTATAAACTCTGAGAACTGTTCTTTCATTTGAGGGTTTTTTGTTAAGTTGCGTCTTAGTGAGCCGAGTCTAGACAATGCTTGGTCCCTGTTATTTGGGAGTGGCAGGCGAGGAAACTTGAATGGCAGAGGAGCGATCCAGTTGTTGTCTCCATCCTGGTGGACTTCCTTCTCCATTATCTTTATGAAGGTTTCATCCTCGAAGGACGCTGCACACTTGTTATCGTTCTCTGTGCACTCAAAAACTTTGTCCCCAAGCTTTTCTTCCACTGCATTGGGTTTTGAGCTGCGTTTAGAGAGGCCATCCTTGTGCTCCCCGCCGTAGCATGGTTTCTCTTTGATGTCGATGCTGTTAGGACAAGGAGTGAAGAAAGATGGGCGTCCGTTGGAGAGCATGTACGTTTTATAAACGTTGACGGTTGGCTTATGAGCGTTAAGGCACACCTCCCCCACAATTACCCAGCCTAGGTCCAGGCGTTGAGCAAAGGGAGCATTGTGGGGTCCGTTGACTTGTTGCCTTACTTTGTGGACTTGTAGGATGTCTCTGCCCAGTAAAATTGCTATCTGAGCATCTGGGTCGTATTTGGGAATGAGAGGAGCGAGGTGTTTTAAGTGGGCGTGAGCAAGAGCGACTTCGGGCGTAGGTATTTCGCTCCTACTGAACATTATCTCGTTGCATTCAAGGAGAGGAGGGAGGTCTAAGCGTGGGCCTCCACCTACTGGCTCGATTTGGAACCTCACTGCTTCCCTGCCAAGCATTTCAGTTAAACCAGCACATGTTCTCATGTGGTATGTCAGAGGGTTACCCTTGATCCCAAACAGCTCGAAGAATTCAGGACGGGCCAGCGATTTATTACTCTGATCGTCAAGGATTGCATACATCTTAACGGAGCGTTCTGGTTGGCCTTTGGGGAAAACTCGAACTAGACATACCTTTGAGTAAGAACGTGGGGGATTACCTTCGCCGCAGATCTCAGTGCACCGTGACGTTACCTCAGGTGGTGTGTTGTCTCGGGGCTGAGGCTCTGGTTCAGGTGTGTTTTCTGGCTGGGGTTGCTGACTTGAATCGGGATGCATGGCAGAGCAATGCCTTTCACTTTGGCACTCCTCGCACTTGAGTTTCATGTCACAGTCCTTTATTGTGTGTATGGGAGAGCAGCAGCGAAAACATCGTTTGTGTTCTTTGAGTATGTTTCGCCTTTCCTGTAGCGGTTTATTCTGAAAAGCTCTACATTTGGCTAGAGGATGCATTTTCTTATGGACTGGACAGTAGCGTGTTAAATCGTCCTCTTTAGTACTAGCGGGAGCAGTTGTGTCGACCTCTGTTTTGTTTACAGTTAGAGGTGTTCTGTAGCTAGTTTGTTTGAATGGTGGTCTCTCACCTTTGCTGAAGGGTTGGCTGCTGCATGTCATAAAACTTGGGTCATTTCTTGCTTTAGCCTCGTCTTGGACAAACTTTACAAAATATGAGAAAGGAGGGAAAGTTACGTCATATTTTTGTTTGTATTTTGAGCCTGTGTGCAGCCATTTATCTTGTAAACTTGGAGGTAACTTTTCAACTATGGGCTTAACCCCACGGGGTGTGTCGAGGTAGGCGAGACCTGGGAGATAAGCTTCTCCAAGTTCCCTGAGTTTTACATTGTCTCTGTTTGTAAGGCGAGGGAAGTCATCTAGTTTTTTGAACAAGGCGTTTTCTACTACTTCTGGCGTAGCATAACACTCTTCTAACCTGTCCCATGACAATTGGAGAGCAGCTTTGGGGTTAGTGGCATAGACAGCTCTGATTCTTTTAACGTGCTCTGAGGACTCTTTACCAAGCCACTTGACTAGGAGATCTAACTCCTGGTTATATGTGAGACCAACGTCTTCAGTTGCATTTATGAATGACGACTGCCATGCTCTAAAGTTTTCGGGGGTGTCGTCAAACTTAAAGAGTCCGGTTGTGATTAGCTCTCTGTGCGCGAGGAACCTAGCAAAGTCTGCCATAGGTGGGTCACCACTGTGGGAAGCATGGTAGCTGTTTGGCTTGACATAGTCTCTTGGTATGTCGATGGATTCATTTTTTACGTACATTTTCTTGAAAGCTGGTGGAGAGAGAGTTTGTTCGGGTCTCCTCGGAGTGAATAATTGCGCCCTTTGTGCAGGTTCGACTTGAGGTGTTTCTTCTTCGGCTGGTCGCACCTGTGACTTTAGCTGGATTTGGTGGTGCACATACTCCATAGTTCCCTGTCTGACAACTTGTAATGGAATTGTGCTCCTTACACTCTCTCCTTCGTCCGGCTCGGCAGCTGCAGCAGCTTCTAGAACTTCAGCTTTTGCTGTGGCAGCCGCTGTTTCCTTCTCTATCTCCAGCATCTCTAGATCCAGTTCTAGCTTTGCTTGTTCTAGCTTTGCTTGTCGCTTTGCTTGTTCTAGCTTTGCTTGTCACTTTGCTTGTTCTAGCTTTGCTTGTTGCTCTGCTTGTTCTAGCTTTGCTTGTTGCTTTGCTTGTTCTAGCTTTGCTTGTTGCTCTGCTTGTTCTTGTTCTAGCTTTGCTTGTTGCTTTGCTTGTTCTAGCTTCGCTTGTTGCTCTGCTTGTTCTAGTTTTGCTTGTTCTAGCTTTGCTTGTTTTTTAATTTCTAATTGTCTCTTACTGTACAAGGCTCTAGCATTCGCAGCTTCAGCAGAGGCTCGTGCCATGATGGCTGCTTCCATTAGACTTCGAGGACAACCTGGAGCTAGAACGTTTGGAGCTGGAGCTAGCGTTGTATGATGATTTGGCTTCAGAGTTCGCCTTTTCTTCTGCCCTCTTCTCTTGAGTGTCGTCCATCGCTGTGTCGTGAATCTTATCTTCACCAACTGCTGACTTGGCTTTTCACTGTACTGTTATCACTACGTGTTATATACACTGTGTATGTTAACGCAGATCAACAGCAAGCCAAACTCGTCTTTCTTGAGCCAGGAAACCGAGCGTCTTGCTCCTTTATTACAGTCTTCTTAGACAGCTTACAATTCTTATAATTGTGGCGTTTAAAGCTCAATGAAAGGCCCGAATGCTCAATGCAAGGCCTGAATGCTCAACGAAAGGTCCGAGTGAAACTGAAAATATAAACAGAAAATAAAGCGTTTTAGCTCTTCGTCAGATGAAAAATAAATACACCAAAAAATAACTAACATCAGAAAACTCACACAGAAATTACTCTATAGCTGCTACTAAAGACAAACAACACGTTTTCGCGCTTTTCATATGCTAATTAGATTGCTAGTAACAGCGTTACTTATGCTAATACACAGCACTCTCGGTGTAAAGCATGCTAGCGGGCTCCTGGGATAAGACTAATTCCTGGTAACAACATATTCACAAACGATCTCAAGTTCACGTCTCATAAAACTTATAAAGTTAACATGACACTCATTAAACTCACAGCCATTGCTTTCGAAGGTGTAGAAAAGGATATAACACACAGGAGGAGCGTCTCAGACATTCACAGGCAGGTTATACTTTTCTCCTTTTTTTTTTCTTTCTCTCTCTTATTAATGTCCGCTTCTGCTACCCATAAATCATAGCGACTACTGGCTGCACCTTCAAAATGAAACGCAGGTAAACTAGTACTAACTGCATAGAAGTTACTTTTAACCTAATGACTGTTTTTTAGCATGAATTATTACAAATGAATTATGACATTTTATTATGAACTTGTGGTGAACTATTTTTAACCTTCTATGAAACACACTCTACTGTGGGCAGAACAATCAGGATAATGGAGGGTTGGGGGGAATTGGTTGTGCACTGAAGGGCGTAGGAGGAATTGGCTTGTGAATGAATGGATGATGGTCGGGGGGGGGGGCTGATAACTGCACAGTGCTGCACTGTACTACTGTAGATGCTGGTGACAGATTGTTGTTCTGGTCTGCTGCTGAGAAGATGCCCGCAGGTTTGGCCATTGCACAGCCTTGTTTGAGCCAATTCAGTGGCACGCCTGCTGAGTAGTAACATGATGAGATGTATTTAATGCAAAAGAGAACATCGACACTTGCATATAAATGAAATCTACACTACCGTTCAAAAGTTTGGGGTCACTTAGAAATTTCCTTATTTTTGAAAGAAAAGCACTGTTTTTTTCAATGAAGATAACTTTAAACTAATCAGAAATACACTCTAATATCTAATATACATTGCTAATGGGGTAAATGACTATTCTAGCTGCAAATGTCTGGTTTTTGGTGCAATATCTACATAGGTGTATAGAGGCCCATTTCCAGCAACTATCACTCCAGTGTTCTAATGGTACAATGTGTTTGCTCATTGCGTCAGAAGGCTAATGGATGATTAGAAAACCCTTGTGCAATCATGTTAGCACAGCTGAAAACAGTTTAGCTGGTTAGAGAAGCTATAAAACTGACCTTCCTTTGAGCAGGTTGAGTATCTGGAAAAAATTATTATTTCAAATACAAATCATTATTTCTAACCTTGTCAATGTCTTGACTATATTTTCTATTCATTTTACAACTCATGGTGGTAAATAAGTGTGACTTTTCATGGAAAACACAAAATAATTGTCTGGGTGACCCCAAACTTTTGAACGGTAGTGTATGTGCGTAACTCAATCAGCTAATTGTTTTGGCTTCGTGCGTATCATGGCAAGGCAAGTTTATTTGTATAGTACATTTCAGCACAAAGGCAATTCAAAGTGCTTTACATTAAAAGAGATTTTTAATAATTAAAAAAGGAAATGTTTACACATATGCATCTTCTTATACAGACATACAAATACATTTACACATTGATACATATGATCATTAATAAAAGAGCCAAAATTACAGTGAAATATATGCAACTTAAAAGGCCGATTTAGTAAAATGCTGAGGTAAACAGTAAAGTTTTCAGTCTTGATTTAAAGGAACTTAAAGTGGGAGCTAGCCTGCAGGTGGCTGGAAGATTATTCCAGATGTGTGGTGCACTGAAACTGAATGCTACTGCTCCATGTTTAGTCTTGGTTCTAGGAACAAAGAGAAGGCCTGTCCCAGATGACCTGAGGGATCTGTGTGGTTCATAATAAACAAGCATGTCAGCAATATACAGTATTTTGGACCCAAACTGTTCAGTGCTTTGTAGAGCAGCAGTAACATTTTGAAATGTATTCTATGGGCAATAGGGAGTCTGTGTAAACTTTTTAAATCTGGAGTAATATGGTCTGATTTCTTGGATCTGGTTAGAATATGAACAGCAGCATTCTGAATCAGATGAATATTTTCATAGATTTTTTCTGACAAACATGTAAATACACCATTGCAATAATCAAGATGACTGAAGATGAAAACATGGATTAGTTTTTCTAAATCCTGCTGAGATATGAGAACTTTAATTTTTGAAATATTTTTGAGGTGATAGTAAGCTGAATTAGTGATTATTTTAATATGGTCATTAAGGGTTAGGTCAGAGTCCATAAATACACCAAGGTTTCTAGCCAGATTAGGGGGTTGTAGGTTTGTTGATTGAAGGTAGGTGTAGATTTTTGATTGATTCTTCTAGTTTCCGAAAACAATTATTTCAGTTTTGTCTGTATTCAACTGTAGAAAGTTCTTAAACATCCGGTTAATCATTTCAGTAATACGGTTACACAGACGTTGGGATTGTAATCTCCTGGCAATATTGCGATATATAGATTTGTGTGTCATCTGCATAATTGTGATAGAGCAATTTATTATTTTTGATAATTTGAGCTAGTGGGAGTATGCATATAGATGTTAAAAAGAAGAGGCCCCAGAATGGAACCTTGACGTACCCAGCATGTTATTTTATTCCAGTTCGATGTACAGTGGTGTGAAAAAGTGTTTGCCCCCTTCCTGATTTCTCTTTTTTTGTATGTTTGTCACACTTAAATGTTTCAGATCATCAAACTAATTTAAATATTAGACAAAGATAACACAAGTGAACACAAAATGCAGTTTTTAAATGAAGGTGTTTACTATTAAGGGTAAAAAAAACAAACCTACATGACCCTGTGTGAAAAAGTGATTGTTTTCCCTGTTAAATCATAAATTAACTGTGCTTTATCACATCTTTGGAAAGCTGAGTTCAATTTCTCTAACCACACCCAGGCCTGATTACTGCCACATCTGTTGTCAATCAAGAAATCACTTAAATAGGATGGTCTGACAAAGTGAAGTAGACCAAAATATTCTCAAAAGCTAGACATCATGCTGTGATCCAAAGAAATTCAGGAACAAATAAGAAACAAAGTAACTGAGATCTATCAGTCTGGAAAATGTTTTTAAAAAGCCATTTCTAAAGTTTTGGGACTCCAGCAAGCCACAGTGAGAGCCATTATCCACAAATGGCAAAAACATGAAACAGTGGTGAACCTTCCCAGGAGTGGCCGAATGAACAAAATTACCCCAAAAGCACAGCGGCGACTCATCCAAGAGGTCACAAAAGACCCCACAACAACATTCAAAGAACTGCAGGCCTCACTTGCCTCAGTTAAGGTCAGTGTTCATGACTCCACCATAAGAAAGATACTGGGCAAAAATGGCCTGCATGGCAGAGTTCCAAGACGAAAACCACTGCTGAGCAAAAAGAACATACGTAAAGGCTCATCTCAGTTTTGCCAGAAAACATCTTGATGATCCCCAAGACTTTTAGGAAAATACTCTGTGGACTGACGAGACAAAAGTTGAACTTTTTGGAAGGTGCGTGTCCCATTACATTTGGCATAAAAGTAACACAGCATTTCAGAAAAGGAACATCATACCAACAGTATAATGTGGTGGTAGTGTGATGGTCTGGGGCTGTTTTGCTTCTTCAGGACCTGGAAGACTTGTTGTGGTAAATGGAACCATGATATTCTATGCAGGACAATGATCCAAAACACACCAGCAAGTCCACCTCTGAATGGCTTAAGAAAAACAAAATGAAGACTTTGGAGTGATCTAGTCAAAGTCCTTGTTATGGATGGCTCTCGCGAGCCATCAATGAGACGCTATAGGCAGCTGTGAGTTTGTTCATTTATTAAATAAAGGCACAGAATAACAAAATAACGAGCCTCGTGGGGCAAACACAAATAAATACAAACACTTACATATAGACAGCGAGGGTGGAACCTGACGCTGTGGGAACTGACTTCAGGGTTGGGGAAGCCAGACTGGAAGGAAATGTAGGAACATCTTTGTAGGTCGCAGCCCTGTGCACACAGAGCTTCTTCCTTAAATAGGGAGGAAAAGATTGATCAGCTGATGAAGGGTCATCAGCTGATCAGAAACAGGTGCTCAGCGGAGCTCCACTGACAGCCAGAAGCCCCGCTGAGACACTGTCACAATAAATGTCTAGAACCGCGCCAGAGGAGAGAAGGGAGACTACCGCACAGCCCGAGTGCCGATGGAGTCAGCACACGACCCATGACAGTCCTGACCTGAATTCGAATGAGATGCTGTGGCATGACTTTAAAAAGATGGTTCACGCTCGAAAACCCTCCAATGTGGCTGAATTACAACAATCCTGCAAAGATGAGTGGGCCAAAATTCCTCCATAGCGCTGTAAAAGACTTGCTAGTTATCGCAAATGCTTGATTGCAGTTGTTGCGCTAAGGGTGGCCCAACCAGTTATTAGGTTTAGGGGGCAATCACTTTTTCACACAGGGCCATGTAGGTTTGGATTTTTTTCCCCCCTTAATAATAAACACTTTCATTTAAAAACTGCATTTTGTGTTCACTTGTGTTATCTTTGTCTAAACAAGGATACAAACAAAAAAATGAGAAATCAGGAAGGGGGCAAACACTTTTTCACACCACTGTATGCTGACCTATACAAAATAGTACCTTTCTTTTAGATATGATGTAAACTATGATAGCACTGTGCCCGAAAGTCCCACCAAATTTTGCAGTTGGTATAGTAATATGCTATGATCAACTGCATCGAAAGCAGCACTCAAGCCTAGTAATACCAATAATATCATGTGTGCACAAATGGAACTCGAAAGGCACTAATGAGACATACAGACCCAGACCTCTCCTCTGCAGTTTCTACCAACAGCTGAGCAGCTGAGGGCTTTGCTCTCGAGTGGGGATGAGGTTAGGATCTTGACCTTTGACCTTTTTGACCCCTAAACCATAGCCAAAGGTCTATAAAGTTTGTTAGTTTGGTTAGCTTCATTTGTTCCAGAGTGAGAGTGCAGATGATCTTGTCACTTTGATCTTTTGACCCCAACTTCATAGCCACAGATGATGTCACCAAGGTCAATCCATGCAACAAGTTTGGTGACCTCAGCTTTTTTTTGTTGTTAAATTACAGTGTGGATTAACTTGTGACCTTGATGTTTGACCTTTTGACACCATAGCCACAGATGAGGACCCCAAGGCCAACCCGTGTACCAAGTTTGGTCACCATAGCTGTTATAATAAAATAACTATAGACCAAAACTTATTCTGAGCTTTTATGACCACGTGAATTTGACCTTTGATCTTTTGTTCCCTAAAACACAGTCATGTGTGCTAGCCCTGAGGCCAACCTGTATACAAAGTTTGGTGACCATAGCTTCATCAGTTCTTGAGTTAAGAGTGCAGCCAGACGGACAAGCAGAACTAACTGTTCTACCCACGCCTTGATTCTGTCGGTGTGGGTAAAAATGATGACAGAATGTCTTCTTTTATTTTAATTGGAGTTATGACTTCAGTAATGAAGCTGCAAAACTACTGAAAGCCCAAACTACAGTTTGTATGTTATATTCTCTCTCTATCCTTTTTTCTCAGTCTGCATCACAGCCTTCCTCCTCCTACTGTGATTGCAAACCTTTCTCTCATTCACTTTATCCATCACTTTGGCCTCATTTGACAGTTGATTAGCGTCTGTCCAACCTAATCTTCCTCACATGGCAGAGAAATGGCCTTCTTATTTTTTTCATCCTTTAATCCAGCAGGGGAGGAAAAAAACAGCAAAGAGCTGACAAAGAGCACACACATATAATAGGTCACACTTTGGGACATATTGCAATGCTGTTTATTTTTTTGAAATGCCGTATGTCAGGTCTCTGATATTTACTGTAGGTAGTCATAATGAGGATCCAAACTTTAGAAATAATTAATTAAATAGTCAATAAAACCTGTTTTGGTTTTTTTTAACTTGAGAGTGACACTGTTAATTTCCTGCATGCCTGGGTACTGGCTCCCGAAAGCAGATTCAGTTTGTTAAAGAGAACACAAGACAAATACATAAAAACACAGTATAATTCAATCCAGTGCAACAATGCAACAAATGCTACCTTTGTAAAGCTGGGTATGTCTGTGGCAGTCTATCTGATGAAGGTCCATGGATGTTTGGTGCCCTGCAGCAGAAAACACTCTATATCATCTTTTTTTTTTTATTTATTTTTTTACCAGCAGGGATTTTAACTGATATGTGCATTTTAACCTTAAGTGAGCTTGAGTGGTCAGATGAATAATGACAAAGAGTAATATACTGTAGGTTACATTTGCGATGTGTGTATAGTAGACCCTCATCTTTTCCTAAACTTAAGTCTTTCCCTCAACTTAATTTCTCTAACCATAACCACCTACTGTATTTATTCAGTATTCACTGTATAAAAGAGGTATCGTCAAATCAGTAGTAAGTTGTAAATGAGAAAGTAACACAGACAGCAGTGAGAAAGGGGGAGACAGAGATGTGAAAATGGGACTCCAAGCAAGTTCTATTTTTAGACTTGTCCACTATCCCCCACCCACATCCGTATGTGGATTTTAATGGTTTTAAAATGAAGAAATGGAGGCTTGGAACAGAAAATGTATGTTTATGTTTAAATTATAGGACTTGTTGAATTGGTGATAATGCACAGTGATTAATGATTCTTATTGGTTTGTTAATTTTTAATCTGTTAGCATGTGGTAGCCACTGCGCAAACCAGCATGGTCAATATTTGTTAATTAGTTTTTACTAATACTGTTAATTAGTCTGATTTTGCTGTGAGGTACATGTGTCAGCAGTTATTAAGAAGGGCTGCCAACATCAAAAGACAAATCAATTAACATTCACAATTAACATGGAGAACAAACGGACTACCAGGTGTTTTAACTCCACAATTCAATTATTGCTTCTTACTGGAAAAGGGATTCATTAAAGGTCAGTGATGCCGTAATTGTGGAGGACTATGTCTATACACTGTCAAAAGGATTATTGAGAGACAAAGGGCTCTCTTTAAAAGGTTAGCAATGTTGTCTGAATTATTTTCAGTGTATAATAAGCACAGTGAACAAAGGAAGGATTTGTATAATTAGGACTGTTAAACATTAACTATTGAATAAGAAGAAAATATGACATTTGTGGAGGTAATTTTTTTTGTATACTTTATTAATCTCAGAGGGAAGATCAGGGGATCCACATGGATGGATGAGGCAGCCACGGTGCGGCGCCAATCCCTTGACCATTCACACCTAGAGCCACTTTAGAGTCTCCAGTTAACCTAATTTGCATGTTTTTGGCCTGTGGGAGGAAACTGGAGTACCCAGGGTAAATTCACACAGACACAGGGAGAACATGCAAACTGCACACAGAAGGGTCACTGATGATCAGGGGGTGGGATCAAACCCATAACCTTCTTACTGTGCTGCTACAGTGCTAACCACTGCACCACCGAGCTAACCTTACTGTTGATAAGAATTACTGATGACAACTGGATTTCAAGGAACTGAAAGTATCTCATAATGATCCAGTCTTCATGACATTGTTTTAGTATTAAAAACACCCTTTAAAACACAAATACGAAAACATATAGACACACAATTCTTTTCACGTTCAAAATATTGAATTCTACTTCTATTATTTTCTGTGTAATAAAATTATGCCCATATTGTGATGCAGTTTGTAATGGAAAATATAGTTGAAGTAATCAATATGTTAGTTGCTTATGTTACAATCCACTGTCTGGGCCAAGGCCAGAATCACCTTTCTCCAAGTCTGGGAACATCAAGTCCACATCACGGTGGCCCCAATTCACTAACACCCTTACCCAGGGAAAACTGGCATATACATGGTTCTTTTGCTCACAGCCAGGCAGACCAACACCTACATTCCAGGCTGGAATTTGAACCCATGACATCATGATCTCAAAATCTTTCACTCAACCACTGATCCAAAGAGGAATTCCTCACTAGTGCTCAGCTAGTAATGGAGGTGTACTCTGACAGTGTCATGAACTGCACCACTGACAAATTCCCCATGGAGGGGTGCATAACACCTGTTTGTGTTTTATCTTGAGCTATTCAACAAACTGTAATGAATCCCTGGTGAGCAGGCACACAGTCTGATTGTGAGCAGTCTGATTGTCTCGCTCCCTGATTACCTGCAGCTTCCACTCTTTAACCACCTGTGACTGATTACCCATGCCACTATAAAGGAGCAACACATGCTACTAGTGGCGATGAAACTACAGCTTGCTGTCATTACCTGTGCCCACCGCTCCAAGATCTTCCTCCCATGCTCCCCAGTGGTCTGTTCACTTCCCTTGCCTCTGTGCTCCTCATGTTCCTCAGCCTGGATTCCTCCACGTAAACATCTTCAGCAAATCAAACAATTCAAACAAACTCTCATCCCAGGAACCTTCCCCATCTCTGGGACCCCACCTTCCTTACCTGGACCATTACCACCACACCTGTAAGCCAACCGTTCATTACTGGAAATCATTATCAACTAACACTCACCACAGCAAAAGCCCCGGGCCTGGGTAGCTGCTAGAAACCAACCTTAGACAATCACAGCTCCTTATCTGGGCCAAACCTCATACACTCTGCAGGAAAAGAAAACCATACCTCCACTCTGGCTTCCTCACTCAACCACTCCTC
The DNA here is from genome assembly GCA_020510985.1 of Pholidichthys leucotaenia. Lineage (NCBI taxonomy): Eukaryota > Metazoa > Chordata > Actinopteri > Cichliformes > Pholidichthyidae > Pholidichthys > Pholidichthys leucotaenia. The sequence continues at coordinate 166,658,454 of CM035847.1, read as the reverse complement.
AGAGAGAGTAAGCACTGACTTAATAATAACTCACAGTACTGCGCCATTTACCATTGACAGTTACCTTCTCCCTTCTCTGCCCCACAGGAGTGCTGTTGCTGTCACTGCTATCCATCCATCCATCTTCTACCGCTTTTCCGGAGGTACGGGTCGCAGAGGCAGCAGTTCAAGCAGAGAAGCCCAGACTTCCCTCTCCCCAGCCACCTGCTCCAGCTCTTCAGAGAGGATACCAAGGCATTCCCAGACCAGCTGGGAGACATAGTCTCTCCAGCGAGTCCTGGGTCTGCCCCAGGGTCTCCTCTCAGTGGGACAAAACACCTCAAGTGGGAGGCATCCAGGAGGCATCCTGATCAGATGCCCATACCACTTCAACTGGCTCCTTTCCATGTGGAGGAACAGCGGTTCTACTCTGAACTTCTCCCGGATGACTGAGCTCCTCACCCTATCTCTGAGGGTGAGTCCAGCAATTCCACAAAGAAAGCTAATTTCAGCCACTTGTATCCACGATCTCGTTCTTTCGGTCATTACCCAAAGCTCATGACCATAGGTGAGAGTAGGAACGTAGATTGACTGGTAAATCGACAGCTTTGCCTCAGAACTCAGCTCCCTCTTTACCACAACAGACCGGTACAACGTCCACATCACTGCAGATGCTGCTCCAATCTGTCTGTCAATCTCTCGCTCCATTCTCCCGTCACTCGTGAATAAGACCCCAAGATACTTAAACTCCTCCACTTGGGGCAGGAGCCTGTCCCCATCCCGAAGAGGACAATCCACATTTTTCCAGCTGAGGACCATGGACTCGGACTTGGAGGTCGCTGTGACTGCTGACACAATAAATTACTATAAAAACTTACATCTTGCAACCAAGCTCTGGTCTGGTTTCTGTTTCTGCAATGGACTACTTGCACAAACACTTCCATATTTTAAGAATTCCAGTTCCATCATATCCAGTGTCTATGTTCAACACTGGCTGTCAGTGAGAGCTCAACAAAATTTAAGATCAGAAATTTTCTGCTGATTAGTAAGACAATAAATATTCACTGCTATAAAGGTGAGGAATATGGAGGAACATACCATTCAGTACAAGTAGTCCACTAGGATCTTATGTGGTTAAATATGTCATAAACATGTTAATAAACTAAATTTTTGTATACTGTATAACGCTGGACTTTTTAATATACAGTGGATGTAAAAAGTCTACACTTAAAACATATTCTTGAAGGATGGCTTTTAATACCCAGTAGTGGTGACATTTATTCTCATTATTCTGTTCATCTTGTTTTTATTTTTAGGTATTTATGATTATCCCTTTGTTTATGTAATATGTTTTTATTCTGTGTGTGTTTCTAGTGCTGTTTAATTTTTCTGTAAAGCACTTTGGTCACCTATGGGTTGTTTTAAAGGGCTATATAAATAAAGTACATTACATTACACTGCACACCCCTGTTCCAATACCAGGATGTTGTGATGTAAAAAAAAAATGAGACCAAGATAAATCAATTAAAAACTTTTTCCACCATTAATGTGACCTATAACCTGTACAACCCAACTGAAAAACAAACTGAAATCTTTTAAGGGGAAAAATAAAAACACTTAAAATAACTTGTTTGCATAAATATGCACACCCTTAAACTAATACTTTGTTGCAGCACCTTTGGCTTTTATTACAGCATTCAGTTTTTTTGGGTTGGAGTCTATCAGTGTGGCACATCATGATGTGGCAATATTTTGCCACTCTTCTTTGCAAAAACACTCCAAATCTGTCAGATTACGAAGCAAGGGCATCTCCTGTGCACAGCCCTCTTCAGATCACCCCACAGATGTTCGATCGGACTCACGTCTGGACTCTGGTTGAGCCATTCCAAATCCTTAATCTTCTTCTGGTGAAGCCATTGTTTTGTTGATTTGGATGTGTGCTTTGGGTCATTGTCATGCTGAAAGATGAAGTTCCTCTTCATCTTCAGTTTTCTAGCAGAAGCCTGACAGTTTTGTGCCAACACTGACTGGTATTTGGAACTATTCGTAACTGCCTCCTCAGTTCCACCTGAAGAAAAAACAGCCCCAAAGTATGATGCTGCCACCACCATGCTTCACTGTAGGTATGGTATCACTTTTAGTGATGAGCAGTGTTGTGTTTGTGCCAAATATACCTTTTGGAATTATGGCCAAAAAGTTCAACCTTGGTTTCATCGGATCATAACACATTTTCCCCACATGCGTTTAGGAGATTTCAAATGTGTTTTTGCAAAATGTAGCCGGGCTTGGATGTTTTCCTTCGTAAGACAAGGCTCCCGTCTTGCCACCCTAGATGAGAGATTGTTGTCACATGTACTAAACAGCCAGTACTTGCCAGAAGTTCCTGCAGCTCCTTCAATGTTGTTTTGAGCCTCTTGGCAGCCTCGCTGACCAGCTTTCTTCTCATTTTTCATCAATTTTGGAAGGACGTCCAGTTCTTGGTAGCGTCACTGTTGTGCCATATTTTCTCCACTTGATTATGACTGTCTTCACTGTGTTCCATGGTATATTTAATGCCTTGGAAATTCTTTTGTACCCTTCTCCTGACTGATACCTTTGAACAATGAGATCCCTTTGATGCTTTGGAAGCTCTTTGCAGACCATGGCTTGTGCTGTAAGATGTGACTACAAAAATGTCAGAACAAGCCTACTAGAACAGCTGAACTTTATTTGGGGTTAATCAGATGCACTTTAATTGGTGGCAGCTGTGTGCTGTCTCCCATTTAACATGAGTTTGAATGTGATTGGTTAATTCTGAACACAGCCACATCTCCAGTTATAACAGCATGTGCATATTTATGTAACCTGGCTATTGTAAGTTTTTTATTTTTTATTTTTTCCCTTAAAAGATTTCAGTCAGTTTTTCAATTGGGTTGCACAGGTTATAGGTCACATTAATGGTGGAAAAAGTTTTGAAATGATCTATCTTGGTCTCATTTTTTTACGTCACAAAAACCTGGCATTTGAACAGGGATGTGTAGAGTTTTTATATCCACTGTAAGAGCATGTATGGAATCTTTTACTCATGAAACAGATAAGTTAACAAAATATTTATCGATTTGTCCTGAGGTGTCAACATCACATATCATACTGTCTGATATACTTGACTGGTTACCTCTTAATTCTAATACACTTTTATTGATCAGTATCTGTCATGTAGTTATTTTAATCATTCATTAAACTTAACACTTTTAGGTGACATGTGATTAAAAAATACACCTTTTCGGTGCTTTTGCACAATAATTTGGGTATCTGGAGTGGTTACTCATTGAAAAACGTGTGTGTGCGTGCATGCATGCGTGTGTTGTTTTTTTTGTTTTTTTTTTGTTACTTATTTGTACCCGTAGGTAGACTTGGTTTGCAGTCTGGTGACAAGCCACCGGCTGCTGGTCGCTGCGTGCGCGAGCGCCCTAAACCTACATGTTTTTGGTATGCGGGAGGAAACCGGAGAAATCCCGGAGTAAACCCGCGCAACACGGGGAGAACATGCAAACTCCACACAGCTCACTGTTGGTCGGGGGCTGGGATCGAACCCACGATCTCATGATCCCCGCGGTCCCCCGGCCGAGGGTAAAACTGTGCTGCCACAGTGCTAAACCACTGCGCCACCGTGCAGCCCCTTAAGTTATGCCACGTGCCGTCCTGCCTCAAATCCTCCACCATCATCCCTGTCCCCAAGAAGCCACGGATCACTGGACTTAATGACTACAGACCTGTAGCGCTCACCTCTGTAGTCATGAAGTCCTTTGAGCGCCTGGTCCTGTCCCACCTCAAGTCCATCACCACCCCTCTCCTGGACCCGCTGCAGTTTGCCTACCGAGCCAACAGGTCTGTAGACGACGCAGTCAACCTGGCCCTCCACTCCATCCTGCAGCACCTGGACTCCCCGGGAACCTACGCCAGGATCCTGTTTGTGGACTTCAGCTCCGCATTCAACACCATCCGCCCCGCTCTGCTCCGGGACAAGCTGTCCCTGCTCAACGTGCCTGACTCCCTCTGCAGGTGGATCATCGACTTCCTGACGGACCGGAGGCAGCATGTGCGGCTGGGAAAGACTGTCTCAGACTATACTAGCGTCAGCACCGGATCACCCCAGGGCTGTGTACTTTCCCCCCTACTCTTCTCCCTTTACACCAACTCCTGCACCTCCAACCACCAGTCTGTCAAGTTGATCAAGTTTGCGGACGACACCACCCTCATCGGGCTCATCTCCAACGGCGACGAGTCCGCCTACAGGAGAGAGGTGGCCCAGCTGGCGTCCTGGTGCAGCAATAACAACCTGCAGCTGAACGCTCTGAAGACAGTGGAGATGATTGTAGACTTCAGGAAAGTCACTACTCCTCTGCCCCCCCTCACCCTCTCAGGCTCTCCCATCACCACTGCTGATTCCTTCCACTTCCTAGGCACTACCATCACCAGGGACCTCAAATGGGAGCTGACCATCAGCTCACTCATCAAAAAAGCCCAGCAGAGGATGTTCTTCCTGCGGCAGCTGAGGAAGCTCAAGCTACCCACCAAGATGTTAGTGCAGTTCTACACAGCCATCATCGAGTCCATCCTCACCACCTCCATAACCGTGTGGTACGCAGGAGCCACTGCCAGGGACAGACTAAGGCTGCAGCGCGTCGTGCGCACTGCTGAGAAGGTGATCGGCTGCAAGCTCCCATCTCTCCAGGATCTGTACATCTCCAGCACCCGGAGGCATGCTGGCCGGATCATAGCCGATCCCTCACACCCTGGTCACGTACTGTTTGCCCCCCTCCCCTCTGGTAGAAGACTTCGGTCCATCCAGACTAAAACCTCCCGTCACATGAACAGCTTCTTCCCCTCTGCCATTAGACTGCTGAACACTAAGTGACTTATTGACTCTCGTGCACTGTGTACAGCAGCTCAACCAGACTCATGTCAATCATCACTGTTTTCTTCCTGCATTACCGACTGCACTATATAGTTCTCCACAGTATCTGCTGCTGGCTAATATATATTTTAACTGTTGACCAGTATCACTTAATCTTATCCTACACTTTATTACATGTATAGTTTATTTCTCTTATCTTATCATGTTTAATGTTGCAGCATTGTACCGAGACAAATTCCTAGTTTGTGTACTACATGAACAATGGCAATAAACCTGATTCTGATTCTGATTCTGATTCTGATTCTGTTCTACTAGATATGCCTCATTAAAGAGACATGCACTAATATGAGTCCTTGTGAAGAAGGCTGTTTCATCTGAGTGGAAAATGATGCTGTAGGATTTAACCCCTTAAGTATGTTGGCCAAAACATGCCACTTTAACAACGATGAGAATAATGTTAGCATGTGGAAAAAGTGTACACAATATGCTCTCTTTAAATCATCATAGTCCCTGAGGTGTACTGAAGCTTTTGACAAACCTGCTCCCAGATACAGCAATGAATGACAACACTGGTCAACACCAAATTTATTGTCTAAGGTTTTTTTAGCTGATTTAGGACAATTTTGATTTGCTGAATCCAAAAGTCACATTGGTTTTGCTCAATCAGGTCAACTTTTTTAACTATGGCCACATGTTTTCTTACGTTTTTGTTTGCATGTACAGGTATTTTCACTTTATATGGTGCAAAATTCATTTTTATTTCTTGAAATTCTCTGAATTTTGAACAATGATGACATAACATTCAATTTACATGTACTTACCTTTATCAGTGTCTACTATTTAATTTCCAGTACACCTGTACAACTGCTTATAACTTAACATAAAAACCTCACCTGATGGAGAGAAACGGATGTCATTTTTGGATTCAGTGGTGCAAAATTGTCTTAAATCAATTGAAAAAACACAGACAACTTACAAAAAAAATATTTTTGTTATGCAATACTTGTTCTGCAATATTACAATAAAAAATTATTTTTGTTGTGCAATACTTCATAACTTACTATTTTGCCCTGTAAGTATTGTTTACGCATATATATGTATATATATATATATATATATATATATATATATATATATATATATATAGAGAGAGAGAGAGAGAGAGAGAGAGAGAGAGAGAGAGAGAGAGAGAGAGAGAGAGAGATATCTTGCAGTGGCGGACCATGTATTTTACAACTTGGCCTTCAGTGGTGATCTACACGATTTAAGTGCCATTCATACCAAGCACCATAAAAATAGCCTATAGGGCTGTCCACACAAAGCATGTTAAAGATAACTTCAACTATAAAATTATAGTTTTAAAAATCTTTACCTTTTCATTGTGGAGCTCCATTTCCCTGCGCACTTGTTCATTGCGCTGCAGATCCATTCTTGTTTCCCCAGAGGTTTAAAAGTACTGTTGCTTGTAAGTGTCCGGCTGGCGGCTGTGCTTTGGTGTCTTGCTGCTGCCTTGGTTAAGGCCCTGTCACACCTAGATGATTTAGGCAGCCAAAACATATGAAAAATTTGGAGGATACGGTGGCGTACGTCAACTCAGTTATGGCTAAGTTTTGTCTAAGTTAAGAGCACGCTGAAGAATACTGAAGCACGCTACAGCGTAGTTCGCCAAGCTCCTCTGAAAATTAATTTTCAGCATGCTGAAAATTTTCCAACATAACCAGCCAGCGTATGGCTGATATGTCCCACATTCGTGGAGCAAATGGCATATTTGCAGCGTTGGTTCACAGAAAAAACCCATACAGAGCTCTCTGCCTGCAGCACATATACGCACACGTATTTGTTCGTATAGCAGGACCTCTCGGGGGTTTTCCATTTGACTGAAGTGTGTACCATCAGCTGTCTGGTGTTGTTCTGATAGATATGCCAAAATGTCAGAACACCGGAGGAGGAGGATCCAATCAGCTGATAAATCACACTTTGTTGTTGGCGGAACCTCCCAGCAAAAGCACACTCCATGCATTAGCTTGTTTTTTTATTCATTTTTTTGAAAATAAAATTTTTTATTGTATCAGTTTTCATGTTTTTGAGCCAGGTTGTGACAACTGCTCTCTGATGTTCCTGATGTGCCACATCAGCTGTTTTGGGCATGACTGACCTGACAGATTTGACAGCTCTGCCAGGTCGGTCATGCCCCGCCGTGGTCTTTGGGGGGGACCATCATCTCGGTTGAACAGAGATGATCTCTCCCACACTTAGGATTCATGGATCGGGAGGCAGCTTGGCATGACTGTGCTATGCAGAAGTTAGACTATTGTTGCGCATAAGTAGTGAATGTCGGCAACACGCTAAGCATTAGTTGGTTTAAGTTACTTATAAGTTATGCTAATATTCTATATAAGTTATTAATACATTATGTATATGTCCAAGTCATTAAGGATACATGATGCATAGGGCCAAAAGTGAAAATTTCAACATATCCCTGTCACGATCTGGGGCACAGGGGGAAGGTGGGGGGGGTGCCCAGTCTTTAGTTTTAGTTAGTCTTTTTCTGTTTATTTGTTTCATTGTTTTTCCTGTTTGCTAGACTTGGTTCCTGTTTTATTATTGACATTCTGTACTGGTTGCGTCTTTAGGCTATGTTTTGCTTTTGACAGCGCTGCGCAGCTCCCAGCTGTCAAACTGGCTCACGAGCTGCGCAGCTGTCATTAATTATAATTCTTTATGACTCATGTTCCACACCTGTCACCAGTTTGGAAATGGTATTTAAGGCCACGACGAGCCGTGTTGGTTGTCGTGTCCTTCTATTCCGTGAGATGTCCTCAGTGTACTCTGAGTGTTCTGAGCTGCTGTCGAGGAGAACAGTTGAGCTCCATCCAGGTCAGTGTTTGTCTCTATCTGTGTCCGGCATTCCCTGGCTTATACCTGCCTGCGACGTCGAGCCCCGCTCTTCTCCAGCGCCCATGCCATCCGTCATTTGTATGTGTTGTTTAGTTACTTGTTTGTCTTTATGTTAATAAATTTGCAAAACACAGTGAACGTTTGGTGTCCTTCAACAGCCCTTAAAGGGCAGGTTTATGACAGAAGGATGCAACCAGGGAGTGGACACCAGCCACTGTGTGTTTTTGCTGGGTTTTTTTTCCCTTCTTCTTTCTCCCTCTCCCTCTTCAGTTTTCCCGCATTAAGTCCGGGGTTTTTCAGTAAGCCTGCCTGCAAGGACTGGAAGAGAGTTGGGCTGGACGAGGAGGAGTGTTGGGCGGCTGAGCTGTTATAGGACATTGTTTCAGACATCCGCCTAACCCACACTCCCAAGGAGGAGCTGCAGGTTTGGGACAGTGCAGCACAGGTGATTGTGGGGTTCCCCAGCCTGTGGAGCATCCCAGAACTAACAGACCTCCTCACCTCTGTTTATCACACTCAACACCGGCTCCGTGGGCTGGAGAGAGCGCCTCCACCACTTGAATCTCTGCCGTGGAGGAGACGCTCCTGGGGACAGAAGCCCTGAGCTCGGGACCGCTACCCAGCTGCAGTCCCGTCTCCTTCCGTCGAGCAGAGTCCCAGCGCAGCCGGCAGCATTGGGTACGCAGCTTTCACGCCTCCAGATGGACCCAGCATGGAGGAACTGGAGGAGTACCAATGGGTGGTTGCAGCAGAGATGGACCTCGTCCTGGACTACAAACTGTGGCTCCTCCCCGAGCTGCTGCCACAATTGGAGGGAGCGCCACCAACCAAGACCGTCTGAGCTGACGGTGGAGCATTCCCCGACCCCCGTGCTACACCCATCACATCTGATAACCTTCACAGCCCCCGGGGAAATGTCATCTGTCTTTACAGCAGCCACCGCCAAGCCCCAGGAGTTAAGGCAAGAGTCTTTTCATTTCCCAACACTTTATGATGATATGCCTTGCCTTATTCCCAGTGGTGAAGCTCAGCCACAGCAGCCCGACGGGGCTGAGCTTTCACCATCAGTTGCTGTAATTTGCTCTTTACCCGTTTCTCCCACTCCTCCTCCTATATCCCCTGAGGGTCTGCCATTCCTGGGAGACAGCCAGCGTGTGATGGAGAGGCTTGCAGTCTTGGAGAGTCCAGCCCCAGTTCTGCAGCCACATTCTGGCAGGAGGAGAGCACCACCATTGTTCCAGAGCTTGAGCTGACAGAGGAGTGTCCCCTGCCCCTGGCAGCATGGGAGGTGGTGTCAGTGGTTGGAGGATCTCCTGCTGTAGCTGCCATGTCTGGAGGTGCATTTGAATCCACCACGCCATCGAGGGTCCTGCCTACCTTTCGGCCAGAGGCCTGGGTCATCACAGCAGAGGCGTCAGAGTCCTGGACGGCAGTGAAGCTCGAGCTCAGGCAAGGTTCCTTGTTTAGCCTAGAGAAATCTTGCTTGGCTCTTGGCTGGGGGAACCAAGTGCTGCCATCAGTTGCACTTGAACTTCCCCCACTGGGCTTCACTGCTGCTGGTGACTCTAAACCGGTGTTTATCTGTGCTTTTTCTAACTCTTCTCTCGAGGTCTCCAGGGATCCTGCCTTCCTGCCAGAGGCCACCACAGGTGCTGCTGCTATGGCCCAGCCCGGGGCCCTCGCGGGTGCTGCTACTATGCCCCAGCCTGGGGCCTCCACAGGTGCTGCTATGCCCCAGCCCGGGGCCTCCGCGGGTGCTGCATTCCAGTCCGGGACCGCCGCGGGTGCCACTCCTTCATCCGAGGTTGTTGTGGACTCCCTTTCCTCGTCAAAGGTCCCCGCTAAGCAGCCTCTGCCCCCATCTGGTCCCCCTGCTGGCCAAACACCATCATCGCTGGGCACCACCATTGTCCAGCAGTCATGGGTGGGGGCTAATCTGCCGCCTCCAGTGGAAGGGGGCACATTGGGCCTGGTGGCTTGGTGGCCCAGGAACTTGGGAAGACGCCAGACGGGCTGCGCCATGGGGGCAGGTAGCTTATGGACTCGGGGAGGCCACCTGATGGGCTGTACCATCTGTGCAGCGGGCCCTCGGACTCTGGGAGACCACCGGACGAACTGCGTCATAGGGCCACCCGGGCTGCTGCGGCGGTCAGCCGGGGGTCTGTAGGTTCTGGGCCATTGCATTGGCTCAGGTGGTGGACCATGAATGGTTTTATTTTGTTTTTCTTTTGTCTTTTTGTGGCGTCTCGGTCCCTCCGTGCCTGCCCCCCCTCCCCCGTCCCGGGTAGGTTGTTTTTCTTAGATGTTCTGCAAGTAGTAATATTGGTTGATTATGATTACCCACCATTCAAAACTAAACAAATATGACAAATTAAATAAAACATAATGGGTCTACTTTACAGATTTCTGCAGGCAGTTGGTGTGCTGGTTCTTATTAGAAATTGAGTGAATTTTGTGCCTCTTGCAACAAAATATGTGATTGCATTTGTGCCTTCACGCTTGATTATTTTGATCAGCACAATAGACTGATTTTATTATAAATCAAACACCTGCTGGGGCAATCAACGGTTAAATGGAAGCATATGAATAGAAAATACAGCTGCAAACTCTTCATTTGACCAAGGTTTATTGTAAATTGTTGTTTAAAATGGGAAGATTTAATGAATTCTGCAGAACTGGGGTTACATTTCATAGTTGTGCTCTCCCTGGTATTCTTTTGTTAATTGGGTGCTGCATTACATTTAGACAGGCAGCTTCTGTACTGTAAAAGTCTAAAGATGATGCTATGACAAACTCAAATTTAAGTAAATTGACATTTTGTTATATATTCACAGCTCTAATTGCTTTACACAGTTTGTCACTGGAGCTAATTGCAGTACAATCAATGCTACTATAATATACTTTTTTTACTTAGTTGGGGGGGTCTGTTTTGTTGGGGGGTGTCTTTTTTTCTTTTTGTTGTTACCCTGGGGTGTCTGGACTCTGCCCCTTGGGAAGGGGGCTCTGTCACGATCTGGGGCACAGGGGGGCACCGTGTCCAGTCTTTAGTTTTAGTTTGCTTGCAAGCTGCGCATCTGTCATTAATTATAATTCTTTGCCACTCATGTTCCACACCTGTCGCCAGTTTGGAAAAGGTATTTAAAGCCACGATGAACCATATTGGTTGTCGTGTCCTTCTATTCCTTGAGATGTCCTCAGCATACTCTGAGTGTTCTGGGCTGCTGTCGAGGAGAACGGGTGAGCTCCGTCCAGGTCAGTGTTTGTCTCCATTTGTGTCCAGTGTAGCGTGACCGTGAGTTCCAATTTATTAAAATCATTCTAAGCTGAAGAAAAAATTGTTTCAACTGCTAGATCTGGCTGAACTGCTGCTCTCATCCAAGGAACAGAGCTGTAACCCCATCTATCAGCCGTAAAGTGGAAGTTAATCCCTTTCTCCAAGACTCTTTGGCAAAGGAATGTTCTAAGTGACAGTTTTATTGAGTGACATAAACCGGATGGGGAAGCCAAGACTCTCCAGTAAACAACCAGTTTCACTGTGCCATCTGGTGGACGAGTCAGGAATATTTAACTTTTTCCTTTGCAGTGGAAATTATGCCTTATGGACTATGAACTAACTCATATTCTTTCTCTTAAGACAGTATCTGCCAATAAAGACCTGGTTGAACTCTGGGATGGACAATATGGGTTTCAAATTCTTTTACTGAAATGATTTGCTATAACTTGATATGTGCTGTTATTTTCAAGAAGAAATTAAAGTTTGCATGCTTCCTATCGCAAATTAGTCCCACAGTATGATGTAGAAATATTGATCGCTCACTAATTATTGAAGTAGAATATCTTAGTCACTAAAGTTTAAGAAATTTATGCTTTATTCAGCAACATGTGTCTTAAAGGGGGGTCTCACTCTCAGCTCAAATGTCTCTCTGTCCCCCTCCTCTTTTCTCTGTTCTGCAGGAGTCCATGGCTGCACTTTAACTGGCCAACAGAGTTCAAAGCTTCATTGCATTTTCCTTTTTAGGTTGAGTTTATTACCGTTGTTAAACAAAGCTCAAATATAACTGGTCCAACTCAGATTTCATGAAGTTTTGGACCACCCTGCAATACGCGAGAAAACTTAAGTTTTATTGCTCTTTGTTGAGTCTGCTCTGAGGCATTGGTCAAGCTGTGAGCTGCTTTCTCTGCTACTCCAATTTTTCTCCTATCTTTTTAAGAAGGGCCCAGTGCCTGTCATGCTCTCTGTAAATCCTGTTTCTTTTCTTTAAAATTCATTTTTCTTATTTTATTCTTCTTTTTCTTTAAATCATCGTGCAAGAAGATTTTGTTAAATTTTTTTTAAAAGCTTAAACCAACTCATTTAAACCACCAACATCGGAAGAAACGAGTTTGTTGTGTAATTTGACTTTCTGATGGGACTTTGCACGGTAAACTAATTCCTTCTTCAATGCATCAGAGAAGACCTCACCCAGTCTGCTGGAGACCAGCCTTTGTGATCCCGGGAGGAGGCCATAACACTGGTGAGGAGTCTGTCTGCCAGCCTCCCAACAGAACCCCTCCTGGTCCAGTTGAACAGAATCCGGTGGACCCGTCTACTACCCATGGGGACGCAAAGTTTCTGCGGCTGACGGTCTGTTATGTACTGTAATTTACACTTGTCTTCAGAATATTCCTGGTATAAGTTCTTTGAACCTAATTTAATGCAAAGACCCATCAGAACCTCAAAATGCATGTTATCTTTCATTAATTTATGTTCTTTTTCAGAGTAAAACAAATTTTCTACGCTTTTTTTAAAGTTAATTATCATTTTCGTCATAAAATTGCATCTATTTTTCTCAACCAATGCTATTTTGTGGTTTCCAATGTCCAGTATACTGACAAATTAAACTATGCTTCACTTGGTTCCAAAAATGCTTGATTCATAAGTAGCTCAGTAACAGTCTATGATGCCCATGATACATGTGAATTCTCTGTTTTAAAGTTATTCACATACAGTGGGGCAAAAGAGTATTTAGTCAGCCACCAATTGTGCAAGTTCTCCCATTTAAAAGATGAGAGAGGTCTCCAATTTTCATCATAGGTATACCTCAACTATGAGAGACAAAATGGGGGGAAAAAATCCAGAAAATCACATTGTCTGATTTTTAAAGAATTTATTTGCAAATTATGGTGGAAAATAAGTATTTGGTCACCTACAAACAAGCAAGATTTCTTGCTCTCACAGACCTGTAACTTCTTCTTTAAGAGGCTCCTCTGTCCTCCACTCGTTACCTGTATTAATGGCACCTGTTTGAACTCGTTATCAGTATAAAAGACACCTGTCCACAATCTCAAACAGTCAGACTCCAAACTCCACTATGGCCAAGACCAAAGAGCTGTCAAAGGATACCAGAAACAAAATTGTAGACCTGCACCAGGCTGGGAAGACTGAATCTGCAATAGGTAAGCAGCTTGGTGTGAAGAAATCAACTGTGGGAGCAATTATTAGAAAATGGAAGACATACAAGACCACTGATAATCTCCCTCGATCTGGGGCTCCACGCAAGATCTCACCCCGTGGGGTCAAAATGATCATGAGAACGGTGAGCAAAAATCCCAGAACCACATGGGGGGACCTAGTGAATGACCTGCAGAGAGCTGGGACCAAAGTAACAAAGGCTACCATCAGTAAAACACTATGCCGCCAGGGACTCAAATCCTGCAGTGCCAGACGTGTCCCCCTGCTTAAGCCAGTACATGTCCAGGCCCGTCTGAAGTTTGCTAGAGAGCATTTGGATGATCCAGAAGAGGATTGGGAGAATGTCATATGGTCAGATGAAACCAAAATAGAACTTTTTGGTAAAAACTCAACTTGTCGTGTTTGGAGGAGAAAGAATGCTGAGTTTCATCCAAAGAACACCATACCTACTGTGAAGCATGGGGGTGGAAACATCATGCTTTGGGGCTGTTTTTCTGCAAAGGGACCAGGACGACTGATCCATGTAAAGGAAAGAATGAATGGGGCCATGTATCGTGAGATTTTGAGTGAAAACTTTCTTCCATCAGCAAGGGCATTGAAGATGAAACGTGGCTGGGTCTTTCAGCATGACAATGATCCCAAACACACCGCCCGGGCAACGAAGGAGTGGCTTTGTAAGAAGCATTTCAAGGTCCTGGAGTGGCCTAGCCAGTCTCCAGATCTCAACCCCATAGCAAATCTTTGGAGGGAGTTGAAAGTCCGTGTTGCCCAGCAACAGCCCCAAAACATCATTGTTCTAGAGGAGATCTGCATGGAGGAATGGGCCAAAATACCAGCAACAGTGTGCGAAAACCTTGTGAAGACTTACAGAAAACGTTTGACCTCTGTCATTGCCAACAAAGGGTATATAACAAAGTACTGAGATGAACTTTTGTTACTGACCCAATACTTATTTTCCACCATAATTTGCAAATAAATTCTTTAAAAATCAGACAATGTGATTTTCTGGATTTTTTTTTCTCATTTTGTTTCTCATAGTTGAGGTATACCTATGATGAAAATTGGAGACCTCTCTCATCTTTTAAGTGGGAGAACTTGCATAATTGGTGGCTGAAAAAATACTTTTTTGCCCCACTGTATGTTAACCTATTCTGACATTTCTTATTAAATCATCAAAAGACATTGGAAGTTATTGTTTGATTTCATGTCCATTTTCTTGATCATCAGAGACAAGAACTCACACAAGAGTTTATTATGAGATTGATCAAATATTTTTAATAGAATTATTTAGGCTTAACTTACCAATTGCTAATTTCTTAAGCTTAAGTCTTTGTTCATAAGAGCTTCCACCTCTATAAAATGTGGATGGTGCCCTAACAAGGAATTGAGTGTGATGAAAGTAAATCTTCATTCCTACTCACATTCATATTTACATTAATATGTGTACCAACATTAAATTACCTATAAAACCCTTCATTTCCACTACACTGGCATTCCCTGGCTTATGCCTGCCTGCGACGTCGAGCCCCACTCTCCTCCAGAATCCACACCATCTGTCATTTGTATATGTTGTTTAGTTACTTGTTTGTCTTTATGTTAATAAATTTGCAAAACACACAGTGAGTGTTTGGTGTCCTTCAACAGCCCTTACAGGGCAGGTTTATGACAATCCCAGCATTTTAGACCAATTTTTTTTTTTACGTTTGGTGAATGCTGCCTAAATTGTCATGGTGTGACAGTAGGCAGCTTAAGTTTGCAAACCTTGTTTGGCTCCAAGTATCTACCTGATCAGCTGCAAACAACAGGCATTCCCAGCAAGATAATTTGCAGCACTCCTTGGAGCCTGTAATCCAAGGATACCGCTTGTTGCTAATATGGAAGGGACGGACAAATCCTTTCCCCGGCTGAGATGAGCCTGCTAGCTTCAGGGTTGGCTGACCTCTCTTCACAATGACCAGCTTTTCCTGAAAAGTCCATTTGGAAAATTGATTTTTTAAAAATATCAGCGACCAAATCATTTTCCTCTCCCCTGTCAGCCATTGTGGGTGGAAAAACAGCTATTATATTTAAACAGATACAGTATATTGTAGCTGCTTAAGCAAGTCCTTGCACTGGCATTTTACTAGCTAGGATCCTCTGCATTGCAGGTGGAGGACTCTAACATCCAATCAAAAGACATGAAAATGCCAGCATTCTCAGATGCTTTCTATGCGTACCCCTGGATGTACAGAAGACATCTGATTGGTTAAAGCAACAGGATAAGTTTAACAGTTAATTTAACCTACAGAGCCTCACTGTTACTTCCTGAAGGCCCAAGGTGTTACGACCCGAGCGTCGATCTTGTCCGCGCTCGGGCCATGTATCATCTCTGCCGGCCTTGACAGCTGTGGATTACATTCTGGCTCCACCGGGCTCTTATTGTGACAGCGCTCGGTGGGGTTTCCGGCTGTCAAGGTCGATCAGCTGTTTGGCATCACTGCTCGTTAGCGACCGGCTTTATTAGCGGGCGCTAGCAGCAGCTGGTTTGCTGGAGTATCGTCAGACATTCCTGGTCCTCGTTCATGTCAGGTTCGTGTATATTCTTGTTCATGTCATAGTTAAGGTCATAGGGGCTGGGGTTGGCCCTACGATCCCTTGTATTCTGTAGTGTGTGTTTTGCCCTCAGCGGCTCACAACTTTGTGTCTCGTCTTGTCTTATTAAATAAAACATCAAGTGCAAAACTCACTGGAGACTTTTGCCGTCTTATGGTGGCCCGCTAGGGTCACCGCGTGACACAAGGCAGATTTGCCTGACCCTGGCAACACAGATGGCTGAAATACGATTGGACAAAAAACTCTACATGCTACACTACTGGAAGGAGTGCAACCAAGAGAAAAGTTACAAAATGAAGAGAATAGACTATTGGGAATAATTTAATACATCCTCATGGAACAAATATAAGAATGTAGGTTGTAAATGTAATTCTGATAGTATTCAGGCCAGCAGAGAAGGCCTTGATAGCCGTGAGGGTCCACCACTGATTTCTTGTTTGTTTTCTGGTTTCAGCAGATGTAGCTTGATTTGTGGTGGTTGGGGAGCCCTCCTGTATATGTCTAAACTGTTTTCATTTGTATTAGTTAGCATAGCAAATCAGAGAGTGTAAGCTCCTCTCAAGAAATTTAAGATGCTAATATGCTCCATGAAAGACTTTTTCTCTCAGTAAAGAGGCAGCATGCTTTTAGAAGTTTTCAGTGGTGCAGATGATGGAAACACACAAAATATTTCATAGTTTCATAGTTTGAGCTGCACTTCTGGAAAAAAAATAATAAAAATGTGTATTTTGAAAATTGTTGCCATGATTATGCATTATGATCTATTCATTTTCATGTTTTTGTTTTTTATATACACTAAATGAGCACCTGTGTGGCTGAGAAGCAGATGGAAAGTCTGTCCATCATTGAACTTAACATTTAGGGCTGTATTACAAGGACACAGTTGGTCAGTCAGTTGTCAGTGACGCAGAATGCATTTACAGGCATTTCCAAGTTCATTTCCTTATCACAACAATGCAGAAATGAATTTTCTGCCAGACGCAAAGTCAAAAAGGGCTGTCCTAACACTCTTAATTATTTAGATGTATGTTTGGGGCATAATGTGAAATAAACCAATCACTGCCTTTGCTCTCACTCTCTTTAATAAACAGGGGCATGAGATCAAAGACATGATACAAACATGAAAGAGATTTAAGTGGGAGGACAATTCTGTTTTGCACTGAGGACAAAGCAGGCTCATTCACCAAGTGAAAATGCATTTAAAACATGGACCTTTTTAACTCCACAGCCTTGCTTGCCCATGGATGATGGATACAATTCAGAAATCCTACCAGTCTTTCTCTTTGTCCATGAGGTTGACAGTTTCCTTCAGTTACAGTATATTATTGTTAACCTGATCTTAATTTTTAAAACAAGTATTATTCATCAGAGCTTCTCTTTTAAACCAAGAAGTAGAAGTCGCTTATGGCAGCCTGAGCTACAGTATATTAATCTGCTTTGGTGAATGCAAAATTGTAGGTTTAACTCAAAACGGCTGTTGGGATATTTTTATTTTGAATCATTCGTTTAAAAGAATGAGAATGAATAAGGTTAACATTGTAAAAAACTGCCATCATTAGATAATGAATATAAGGTTTGTGCTCACATACCTGGGTCATGGTGACAGCTGTTTTCCCAGTAGGACAGACTGGTCCAGCTGTGGTCTGAGAACTAAATCATAAATCCACATAACATTTTTGTCCTCTGTGTAGTGAAAAACCCTGTTGTGTCTTCAAATAGTTTGTATTTAACTGTCCTCATTTAAGGAAAAACATCAGCTGAGTGTGTTTTTTCATTAATCAAGATGCGCAAGCATAAACAGACACGAGATATGATGATGTGATATGATGACTCAACACAGCAGTTTAGTGGACAAAACATTTTCAAAGGAGAGATCACCACAAAGCAAGCCCACCCTCAGCGGTCCCTCCCAGGGGCTCTCGGGTGAGAGTCAAGGGCTCTTGATGGGGAAGAACTGTGACCGTAGGAGTGGTGTGGGCAGCCTCGGCCCGGCTGTAAACCCGGGGGTGCTTGGCTGAGGGAGATGTGGATGCATCTCCTGTTTCTCTGGGGAGTTACAGTGAAAAGTAAAAACCTGCACACTCCTGGTTCATTCATTTATTCCCCTAAAAATAAATACATTAATACCTAATAAGTCTGTGATGAAAACAAAAATGTGTATGGAATAAAAATCTTCAGACTGACACGTCTCCCCCATGCACGGCATCCACATCAGAATGCACACATGCTCCTTGTTCATTCATTCATTCCCCTAAAAATCTCATACATTAGTGCTAATCTATAGACTCCAATGGTTATGGTAATGGTCCCACGCCGTCCAATGTCACCATACAAAACATATGTTGTACCGACGCGCTGGTCTGCTGGTGGCGCTGCCGCTACTGGATCCTCCTGACAATGACGTTTGCAGGCACACGAAAATGTCGTGCCATGAGCTCAACCTCTCATCGTCGACGCTATTGCTAGCCCCCAAGGTAGCAAGGATATGCTGCCCTTCCATACTTAAATTGTGGCCCAAAATCCCCCGTGCCCATACCTTCTTCAGTTCACCAAGTTTAGTGCCACCAAATAATTTTGAAATGCAGCGAACCATCTCACTCAAGGAACCAGAGGCTCTCCTGGGGATTCCAAAATCGGCCAAAATGAAGACACGCCAGGATCCATAACTTTATCCTCGTCGCCAAATGTTATGTCTGTAACATGTGGAACAGTGATGAGGCGAATGGTGAATTACACAGGACTTTATTGTAGACTCACTATTAGTACAGAGACGCTCCCGTCAGGCTGAGAGGTGGTCAAAGAGACCGTGCCTCTCCCGCACAGCCCTCTTATACTTTGGGTGATGTCACCACCCATGTTACACTATAATGAGCCCTAAGAACAACACTACAGCTATCCCAGCACCAGCTTGTCAGTCACAGCTCATCACTTCCACTTTTCCCATGGTCAGACTTTCTTATTTTTACTAACTAACTAACTAACTAACCTGCACTTATATAGCGCTTAGTAGCAGTCTCTAAATTGCAATGGACAGGAAATGTATTCTAGCATTGGTAGCGGCTCCGGATGCAAAATATGATGACATGGAAATCAGGAGTCTGAGTACAGACTGTACGTGCATCCTATGTCCCGCCTTCCTTTATTCTGACTGGTTGCTTAGAAAGGTCTGACATTGACAGCTCAGCTGCAGTCTGAAAAGGTGAACTTTTTTCAGCTCTGAGCACCCTAAACACCGTGACAAAAAGCGGGCACCGCCGAGAACGTGCAAAAAAATCCCACAAACCCATAAACAATTCAAAACTAATCAAATGTCCGTGTGTGTGTGTGTGTGTGTGTGTGTGTGTGTGTGTGTGTGTGTGTGTGTGTGTGTGTGTGTGAGAGAGAGAGAGACCCGTGCTAGCAAAATGAGTCACTTTGAGGAAATGATCAAAACTGAGGTAACGTTTTGTCCATAATCTGTATTGAAAGACCTTCAAAATTATATTTAATTTGTAGGAAGTGCACAAAAACAGACCCGGAAAAAGCCAATTTGTTTATATTTTTGCTAGGTTTAAAACTTGCGTTCGATCGGTCGGGAGTTACGTCTTCCACCAAAACATGTATTTTTAGAAAGTACAATTTCTAAGCTTTACAGTGATACCAGGCACTCACAGGGGTTTTCCCAGGACTTGCCGTTAGCAAACAAAGAAAGAGTTAGGATTTATGACTTCTCATGCCTGTGGCTCGTAATGACACGGTGCACATTACGACTCATTTTGCCAACACGGGTCACACATACATACACACACACACACGCGCGTGTGCGCGTGTGTGTGTGTCTGTATGTGTAAATATACTGTATATATATATGTGTGTGTCTATATATGTATATATACGTATATGCATATATATTCCATAGGTTAAAAAAAATAAAAAAACATGTCATACACACCATGTTATCACCAAACAAATAGTGTACATTGTCCTCTTACATATATATTTTCTTTTTTTAATTACCTCTTCTCTCTATTTCTCTTTCGTTCATGCATGTCTGAACTGAGTTTTGATTTAAAAACATCAGTTTTCAACAGCATTTCAGTCATCGTTTGCCAAAGGAGCCTAACTTAGGCTGACTTAGGCAAACTCTCCATAACTTAGAGGAACTTTTACAAACTGAGTACAACTTTCACCAACGTTTATCTCCAAACGTCGGCAAATTTCCAGCATGCTGAAAATTCTCAAAGAATACAACTTTCGCCAACAAACACCAACTATCATTAACTTTTATCAACTTTTGCCAGCAGAGCCAGACGTTTGCCAAAACGTCAGTAAAAGTTGGCCCAAACGTTGTAGTGTGAATCCACCCAAAAATGCAGGTCCAGGATGGCAGGAAGCCTCCACAAATGCTAATCTTTATATTAGCATCGCCTGACGCTGATGTCAGCTGACCTGTGCTGAGTATTCATTTGCTTAATTTAACCTAAGTTGGCAACTGCTACACATACACTAGCCTAAGTTGGCAAAAGTTTGACAATGCTGAATGCAATGCTGGGAAATGCTCGCAAAAGTTCATAAAAGTTTGTAAAAGTTCGTATAGGTTGGTGTGTGTTCACTAACGTAATTTGACCAACGTTTGGACTGATTTCTCTGATTTTTCAAAATGTCAGTAAAAGTCGGTCCAAACATTATAGTGTGAACCAAGCTTTAGCTTCCACAAATGCAAAAGTGAAAATTATTTTTTTTTTATCTTGCTGCATTTTAAAGGAGAGCAGACATTTTCCTTGGTAAATAAAAGCCTGGCTGTATCAGCAGCTGAAGTTGCTATGATGGTGACAGATTGCTGCAGGGCTAAGTGACCTGGCCCACTTAGCAGGAATGAGCCCATGTGCAGTTTTCTGATCTAACCAAAACCTTGATTCAACTTGGAGCCTATAGCAATCTGGCCTGTTTCACAACCTCACTGCTAGGTTGTGAGAATGAATAAAAAATACTGAGCAGCTTTTCTCCCTTTGGCTGAGGTTGTGACCTTACTGTGCACAGGATCTTCACACACAGGAGATGTGTTGACTGTTTACAATCTAACATTGTTGTCACCACTATAGCATCCATCCTCTGGCATAATTTAAAGATTTCAATTCCATATTTGATGCTACTATTAAATGTTGGGCAGAAGCAAGTTACGCTTGTTATCTTTATAACTACAGCCAAAAATATATCTTTCATTAATAAAGAGATACATTTTTTTCACTTGAAATACAACTAAGAAGTGGGTGTCATAGATATTTACAGTGGTGTGAAAAAGTGTTTGCCCCCTTCCTGATTTCTCATTTTTTTTGTATGTTTGCCACACTTAAATGTTTCACATCATCAAACAAATTTAAATATTACACAAAGATAACACAAGTAAACACAAAATGTAGTTTTTAAATGAAGGTGTTTTTTATTAAGGGTAAAAAAAAATCCAAACCTACATGGCCTTGTGTGAAAAAGTCACCCCCCCTCTTCCCGTTAAAACATAAATTAACTGTGGTTTATCACATCTTTGGAAAGCTGAGCTGTATTTCTCTAGCCACATAGCCACATCCAGGCCTGATTACTGCCACACCTGTTCTCAATCAAGAAATCACTTAAATAGGACCTGCCTGACAAAGTGAAGTAGACCAAAAGATCCTCAAAAGCTAGACATCATGCTGTGATCCAAAGAAATTGAGGAACAAATGAGAAACAAAGTAATTGAGATCTATTGGTCTGGAAAAGGTTATAAAGCCATCTCTAAAGCTTTGGGACTTCAGTGAACCACAGTGATAGCCATTATCCACAAATGGCGAAAACATGGAACAGTGGTGAACCTTCCTAGTAGTGGCCGACCAACTAAAATTACCCCAAGAGCGCAGTGACGACTCATCCAAGAGGTCGCAAAAGACCCCACAACAACATCCAAAGGACTGCAGGCCTCACTAGCCTCAATTAAGGTCAGTGTTCATAATTCCACCATAAGAAAGAGACTGGGCAAAAATGCCCTGCAAGGCAGAGTTCCAAGATGAAAACAACTGCTGAGCAAAAAGAACATAAAGGATTGTCTCAGTTTTGCCAGAAAACATCATAATGATCCCCAAGAATTTGGGGAAAATACTCTGTGGACTGACGAGACAACAGTTGAACTTTTTGGAAGGTGTGTGTCCCATTACCTCTGGTGTAAAAGTAACAGCATTTCAGAAAAGGAACATCATACCAACAGTAAAATATGGTGGTGGTGGTAGTGTGATGGTCTGGGGCTGTTTTGCTGCTTCAGGACCTGGAAGACTTGCTGTGGTAAATGGAACCATGAATTCTGCTGTCTACCAAAAAATCCTGAAGGAGGATGTCCGGGCATCTGTTCGTGACCTCAAGCTGAAGCACACTTGGGTTCTGCAGCAGGACAATGACCCACAACACACCAGCAAGTCCACCTCTGAATGACCTAAGAAAAAACAAAATCAAGACTTTGGAGTTGCCTAGTCAAAGTCCTGACCTAAATCCAATTGAGATGCTGTGGCATGACCTTAAAAAGGCGGTTCATGCTTGAAAACCCTCCAATGTGGCTGAATTACAACAATACTGCAAAGATGAGTGGGCCAAAATTCCTCTACAGCGCTGTAAAAGATTTATTGCCAGTTATCACAAACGCTTGATTGCAGTTGTTGCTGCTAAGGGTGGCCCAACCAGTTACTAGGTCTAGGGGCAATCACTTTTTCACATAGGGCCATGTAGGTTTGGATTTTTTTTTTCTCTTAATAATTAACACCTTCATTTAAAAACTGCATTTTGTGTTTACTTGTGTTTTCTTCGTCTAATATTTAAATTTGTTTGATCTGAAACGTTTACAGCCGTGGACAAAATTGTTGGTACCCCTCTGTTAATGAAAGAAAAACCCACAATGGTTACAGAAATAACTTGAATCTGACAAAAGTGGTAATAAATGAAAATTCTATGGAAATTAACCAATGAAAATCAGACAGTGCTTTTGAGTTCAACAGAATTACTTTAAAAAACAAACTCATGAAACAGGCCTGGACAAAAATGATGGTACCCCTAGAAAAGATTGAAAATAATGTGGCCATAGGGACATGTTCAATCAAGATGTGTCCTCTAATCAACATCACAGGTGTCTACAAACTTGTAATCAGTCAGTCGGCCTATTTAAAGGGTGACAAGTAGTCACTGTGCTGTTTGGTGCCATGGTGTGTACCACACTAAACATGGACCAGAGGAAGCAAAGGAGAGAGTTGTCTCAGGAGATTAGAAAGAAAATTATAGACAAGCATGTTAAAGGTAAAGGCTATAAGACCATCTCCAAGCAGCTTGATGTTCCTGTGACTACAGTTGCACATATTATTCAGAAATTTAAGATCCACAGGACTGTAGCCAACCTCCCTGGACTTGGCCGCAGGAGGAGACGGATAATACGAATGGTAACAAAAGAGCCCAGAACAACCTCTAAACACATTCATGGTGAACTCCAAGGTCAAGGTACATCAGTGTCAGATCGCACCATCCATCGTTGTTTGAGCCAAAGTGGACTTCATGGGAGACGACCAAGGAGGACACCACTGTTGAAAACAAATCATAAAAAAGCCAGACTGGAATTTGCCAAACTGCATGTTGACAAGCCACAAAGCTTCTGGGAGAATGTCCTATGGACAGACGAGACAAAACTGGAACTTTTTGGCAAGGCACATCAGCTCTATGTTCACAGACGCAAAAATGAAGCATACCAAGAAAAGAACACTGTCCCTACTGTGAAACATGGAGGAGGTTCTGTTTTGTTCTGGGGCTGCTTTGCTGCATCTGGCACAGGGTGTCTTGAATCTGTGCAGGGTACAATGAAATCTCAAGACTATCAAGGTATTCTAGAGAGAAATGTGCTGCCCAGTGTCAGACAGCTTGGTCTCAGTCACAGGTCATGGGTCTTGCAACAGGATAATGATCAGAATCAGAATCAGATTTATTGCCATTGTTCATGTAGTACACAAACTAGGAATTTGTCTCGGTGCAATGCTGCAACATTAAACATGATAAAATAAAAGAAATAAACTATACATGCAATAAAGTGTAGAATAAGAATGAGTAATACTAGTCAGCAGTTTAAATATATTAGCGAGCAGCAGATAATGTGGAGAACCATATAGTGCAGTCGGTAATGCAAGAAGAAAACAGTGATGATTGACATGAGTCTGGTTGAGCTGCTGTACACAGTGCACGAGAGTCAATAAGTCACTTAGTGTTCAGCAGTCTGATGGCAGAGGGGAAGAAGCTGTTCATGTGACGGGAGGTTTTAGTCTGAATGGACCGAAGTCTTCTACCTGAGGGGAGAGGGGCAAACAGTACGTGACCAGGGTGTGAAGGATCGGCTATGATCCGGCCAGCACGCCTCCGGGTCCTGGAGATGTACAGATCCTGGAGAGATGGGAGCTTGCACCCGATCACCTTCTCAGCAGTGTGCACGACGCGCTGCAGCCTTAGTCTGTCCCTGGCAGTGGCTCCTGCGTACCACACGGTTATGGAGGTGGTGAGGATGGACTCGATGATGGCTGTGTAGAACTGCACTAACATCTTGGTGGGTATCTTAAGCTTCCTCAGCTGCCGCAGGAAGAACATCCTCTGCTGGGCCTTTTTGATGAGGGAGCTGATGGTCGGCTCCCACTTGAGGTCCCTGGTGATGGTGGTGCCTAGGAAGTGGAAGGAATCAGCAGCGGTGATGGGAGAGCCTGTGAGGGTGAGGGGGGGCAGAGGGGTTGTGACTTTCCTGAAGTCCACAATCATCTCCACTGTCTTCAGAGCGTTCAGCTCTGCACCAGGACGCCAGCTGGGCCACCTCTCTCCTGTAGGCGGACTCGTCGCCGTTGGAGATGAGCCCGATGAGGGTGGTGTCGTCCGCAAACTTGATCAGCTTGACAGACTGGTGGCTGGAGGTGCAGGAGTTGGTATAAAGGGAGAAGAGTAGGGGGGAACGTACACAGCCCTGGGGTGATCCGGTGCTGATGCTAACAGAGTCTGAGACAGTCTTTCCCAGCCGCACATGCTACCTCCGGTCCGTCAGGAAGTCGGTGATCCACCTGCAGAGGGAGTCAGGCACGTTGAGCAGGGACAGCTTGTCTCGGAGCAGAGCGGGGCGGATGGTGTTGAATGCGGAGCTGAAGTCCACAAACAGGATCCTGGCGTAGGTTCCCGGGGAGTCCAGGTGCTGCAGGATGGAGTGGAGGGCCAGGTTGACTGCGTTGTCTACAGACCTGTTGGCTCGGTAGGCAAACTGCAGCGGGTCCAGGAGGGGAGTGGTGATGGACTTGAGGTGGGGCAGGACCAGGCGCTCAAAGGACTTCTTGACTACAGAGGTGAGCGCTATAGGTCTGTAGTTGTTAAGTCCAGTGATCCGTGGCTTCTTGGGGACAGGGATGATGGTGGAGGATTTGAGGCAGGTCGGCACGTGGCATAGCTTAAGGGAGGTGTTAAAAATGTCTGTGAAGACAGGAGCCAGCTCTTTCGCAGTGTCTCAGGGTGGAGGGAGACACGCCGTCCGGACCGGGGGCCTTGCGCGGGTTCCGTCTGGAGAACTGTTTGCGCACGTCCTGCTCACTGATGACAAGGGCAGGGGGGGAGGAGGGGGGCCGCCTTTGATGAAGTAGGGACCGTGGAGGCTGTGGAGCTGGAGGGAGGGGGGGGAGTTGGACACAGCTGACGAGGTGTCAAAACGGGCATAGTGTTGGGACAGTCTTTGACAAAGGGCTTTGTCATCCTGACCTTCAGGAGCCTGAGGCCGATAATTGGTGATTTGCCTCAGTCCTCTCCACACAGAAGCCGAGTCGTTAGCAGTGAACTGCTGCTGGAGTCTCTCAGAATACACAGATTTAGCTCTCCCCAGCTCTCTGTTAAACCGATATTTAACCTCCCTGTAGCAGTCCCTGTCTCCACTTTTCAGCGCTGCTTCCTTCTCCTTCCTGATCTGTCTGAGTTTAGCAGTGAACCAGAGCTTGTCATTTGAGTACCTCACCCTGGTGCGCGATGGAAGAATGCTCTCCTCACAAAAGTGGATATATGAGTTCACAGTGTCCGTGTACTCATCCAAATCATGCGTGGCTCCTTTAAACATGCCCCAATCAGTTATTTCCATGCACGTTTCCAGCTTCTCCTCAGCTTCACTGGTCCATTTCTTCGTAGTGCTCACAACGGGTTTTGTGAGCTTCAGTCTCTGTCTGTATGTGGGAATGAGGTGGACCTTCACGTGATCAGATAGTCCGAGCGCAGCGCGGGGAACAGCGCGATACGCGTCCTTAACCGTGGTGTAACAGTGATCCAGCGTGTTTTTTCCTCTGGTGGGGCATTTAATAAACTGTTTGTAGCGGGGGAGATCGTGGCTCAGATTGCTCTGGTTAAAGTCGCCAACCACAATAACCAGAGAGTCCAGGAAAGTGCACTCCGTATGTTGGATGTGATCCGCGAGCGCGCGCTGAGCTTCGCGCGCGTCCGCGTCGGGAGGGACGTACACAGTGGCGAGGATGAATGAAGCGAACTCCCGCGGGGAATAAAATGGCTTGCAGTTAATAAAAAGAAATTCCAGGGCGGGAGAAGAGTGTTTGGAAATTACCGTTACATCAGAGCACCAGCTGCTGTTGATGTAAAAGCAGACTCCTCCTCCTGAGGATTTACCGGAGAGCTCTGTGTCACGATCAGCACGAAACAGCTGAAATCCCTCGAGGCGCAACGCGCTGTCCGGTGTATTTTCCCTGAGCCAGGTCTCAGTAAAACAGAGGGCAGCCGAGGTAGAGAGGTCCTTAAAATGCATCAGCAGTCTTAGTTCATCTACCTTGTTAGAGAGAGAATTGGCATTGGACAGAAATATGCCAGGCAACGCCGTGCGCGTGCCTCTCCTGCGGAGCCGAACGAGAGCGCCCGCTCGTCTTCCTCTCTTTCGCCGTCTCACTTTTCGAGCCAAGCAATGAACCAGATCGGCGGCAGGAGCTAAATAAACTGGGAGTAGGTCCGTGGGAGTGAAAGTCCTGATATTTAGAAGCTCTTCACGGGTATAAGAGCAGGCAGACACACAATTGGGCTGCACGGTGGCGCAGTGGTTTAGCACTGTGGCAGCACAGTTTTACCCTCGGCCGGGGGATCGCGGGGATCATGAGATCGTGGGTTCGATCCCAGCCCCCGACCAACAGTGAGCTGTGTGGAGTTTGCATGTTCTCCCCGTGCTGCGCGGGTTTACTCCGGGATTTCTCCGGTTTCCTCCCGCACACCAAAAACATGTAGGTTTAGGGCGCTCGCGCACGCAGCGACCAGCAGCTGGTGGCTTGTCACCAGACTGCAAACCAAGTCTACCTACGGGTACAAATAAGTAACAAAAAAAAAAAATTAAAAAAAAAATTGACAAACAAAAACAAACAAAGGGCGCAACGAAGCACCATGGCGACCACTGTGGGCGCCATCTTGCGCAGGTGGTCTCCTGCGCAAGATGGCGCAATGATCCAAAACACACAGCTAAAAACACCCAAGAATGGCTAAGAGCCAAACATTGGACTATTCTAAAGTGGCCTTCTATGAGCCCTGATCTAAATCCTATTGAACATCTGTGGAAGGAGCTGAAACTTGCCATCTGGAGAAGGCACCCTTCAAACCTGAGACAACTGGAGCAGTTTGCTCATGAGGAGTGGGCCAAAATACCTGCTGAGAGGTGCAGAAGTCTCACTGACAGTTACAGAAATTGTTTGATTGCAGTGATTGCCTCAAAAGGTTGTGCAACAAAGTATTAAGTTAAAGGTACCATCATTTTTGTCCAGGCCTGTTTCATGAGTTTGTTTTTTAAAATAATTCTGTTGAACCACAATTCAAAAGCATTGTCTGATTTTCATTGGTTAATTTTCATTGAATTTTTATTTATTACTACTTTTGTCAGATTCAAGTTATTTCTGTGACCATTGTGGGTTTTTCTTTCATTAACAGAGGGGTACCAACAATTTTGTCCACGTGTGACAAGCATATAAATATGAGAAATCAGGAAGGGGGCAAACACTTTTTCACACCACAGTAAATGATTTAGTTCAGGATGACTTTAACTGATTTTTGATTGTTATAATTTTAGCAGACAAAAACTATTATGGGTTTACCAAAATTACAGTTTAATGGTGGTGATAAAAGTTTTATTTGTCCTCTGAACTTAGCAACAAGTCCTCCAAAAAATTTATAAAAGATAAGTTCCGCACCTCAGTATATGCCCATATGTACCATCTTCAGTGCTTCTCATTTCAGAACTGCTTTCTTTCACTGATTAAATAAATATCTTTTGGTGGTTATGGGAATGGGTTGTCACTGAAAATATTTAAATTTAGGTAAATTGTTAGGGGCAGGGTTAGAAAATGTGAGGGTGTTTATTCAGACTGTGACAGTAACACTCTGCCAATATTTCTCCATGTCCTTATTTCCACTACCACAAGAGGATGCTTGTAAAAGTGCTCATATAATTATTTTTAAAAAAATAAAAATAATACATGTAATTTATTCTTAGGTGCCCTTCAAAACATTCAAGCTCAGGGATATTCCGATCAAGACTTTTTGCTCCCAAGCCGTCATTTAATGTTCACAGTCAGCCGGTATCAAGTCACAGTCTAATAGTTACATTAAGTTACATTACAGTGGGTTCGATCCCAGCCCCCGACCAACAGTGATCTGTGTGGAGTTTGCATGTTCTCCCCGTGTTGCGTGGGTTTACTCCGGGATTTCTCCGGTTTCCTCCCACATGCCAAAAACATGCATGTTAGGTTAACTGGCTGTTCTAAATTGTCCCTAGATATTTGTTTCCTATAGGCCCTTAGAATAGAGGGTTAGTATTAATGAAAGCGCTTTGAGTGGTCTTTGTGACTAGAAAAGCGCTATATAAGTGCAGGTTAGTTAGTTAGTTAGTTAGTTAACCTGCAACACATTCTTGCAAATGGTACATCATTAAGTATTAGCTATTTTTTTTTAAATCAGTGCCGTATATTTGCTTGACACTTCTGTACTCAAGAGTATTTCACACAGCAGACATGCTGGCAAGATTTTCCCTGCTGCAACTTGATAAAGTTGCAGTGTTAAGGCAAGGGTGATGGAAAACAACTGTAGCGGATGGGAAGCACCGACTTAATTGGGCCCCCAGTCCGATACTTGAGATTGGATTGGAACATCCCTACTCAAGGTGTCAAGGCAGGCAAAGGGAGAAGACTGACATGCAGGCTGAACTCGGATGGAGCAGGGATTTATTAAACAACAAAATCAGAGCTAAAAACTGGGAACTAAACTAAACACAACACTGGAGTGGCTATAAAAGAAAACCAAGGCTCAAGGGTCCGAAAAAAACACCAAAATAAGAACTGAGAAAAATGCAAGCAAAAGCACTGCACAAGGGCAGGCAGGCAATAAACAACAAGAAATACTAACCGGTTTGAAGACGAGAAGTGGGAAATTAGGGAAAACACTGGGAGGCATTACAGACAATGTGACGAGAGAACAAGACAGAATATAAAGGCGAAGCAAGCAATCAAGAGAATGGGTAACAGCTGGAGAACAAACAGGTGAGAGGAATGGCACTAATGCAGGAGAAGCAAAGAGAAAAAGCAAGCAGACAAAATCACATCAACCACAGATATACAAGAAATTCAGAGAACAAGCCAAGTTAACTGAAACTAAGATGTATAACAGAAACAAGAAGGAAACCTAACTAAAATATATTAGATAAACCTATGCAACAAATGGAGCACAAATGTCTTCTCCTTCTTCTTCGTCTTGCTGCTGCTCCCTTTTGGGGTTGCCACAGCGGATCATGTGCCTCCATCTCACCCTATCCGTTGCATCTTCCTCTGTAACACCAACCTTCTTCATGTCCTCCTTCATTACATCCATGAGTATTCTCTGTGTTCTTCCTCTTTTCCTTTTGCCTGGCAGCTCCATCTTCAGCATTTTTTGTCCAGTATATCCACTATCCCTCCTCTGCACATGTCCAAACCATCTCAGCCTTGCCTCTCTTACTTTGTCTCCAAACTGCTCAACCTGAGCTGTCCTTCTGATATACTTATTTCTAATCTTGTCCCTCCTAGTCACTCCCAATGAAAATCTTAGTATCTTCGACTCTGCCACCACTAGCACCACCTCCTGTCTTTTTGTCAGCACCACCATCTCCAAACCATACTACATCATAGCAGGTCTCACTACCATCTTGTAAATCTTCCCTTTCACTCTTGCTGCTACCTATCTGTCACAAATCACTCCTGACACTTGTCTCCACTCACTCCACCCTGCTTGCACTCTGTTCTCCACCTCTCTTGTGCATTTTTCATTGCTTTGGATGGTTGACCCCAGGTATTTAAACTCATCTACTTTCACTACCCCTACTCCTTCCATCTTCACCATTGCACCTGCCTCCCTCTCATTCACATTCATGTGTTCTGTCTTACTTCTACTGACTTTCATTTCTCTTCTCTCCAGAGCATACCCCTACCTCTCCAGGTTCTCTTCTACTTGCTCCCTACTCTCACTACAGATCAGTGTCGTTTGCAAACATCATGATCCACAGAGACTCCTGCCTGACCTCATCTGTCAGCCTGTCCATCACCATGGCAAACAAAAAGGGGCTCAGAGCCAATCCCTGATGTAATCCCACCCCCATCTTGAATCCATCTGTCACTCCTACAGCGCACTTCACCACCATCTCACTGTCCTCATACATGTCCTCCACCACCCTCACATACTTCTGTGCTGTTCCTGACTTTCTCATGCAGTACAACACTTCCTTTCTTGGCATCCTATCATATGCTTTCTCTAGATCACAGGTGTCAAACTCATTCCCTGGAGGGCCAAGATCCTGCAGGTTTTACCTCCACCCAGTGTCTTCAACAGGTGATTTTAACTGAATTTCTTCCCACTGATTGCTGATCAGTGAAAGCACCTGGTGAAGACACTGGGTGGAAGTAAAACATGCAGGGTCTTGGCCCTCCATGGAATGAGTTTGACACCCCTGCTCTAGATCCACAAAGACACAGTGCAACTCCTTCTGATCTTCTTTATACTTCTCCATCAGCACTCTTAGAGCAAACATTGCATGTGTAGTACTCTTCTGTACTACATGGAGCACAAACTATAGAGGAAAATATAAAACTTAAGTAAGAAATAATACATGAACCCTATCAAAGTACAGTAACTGAGAATAATAATAATGATGATAATAATAAAGTGTTGCCAAAATAAAACCAGAATCAAGCTAAATGAAACTAGACAAGAACTAAGCAGGAAGTGTTTCAGTTCAAACAGTCAAAGATGGGGCATGATCAGCCTGCTGCTGATCATGCCTATCATGACACAGGGTCACCTTTCAAAGAACAACAAAAACAAATAATGAAGAAAAAGGAAAAGCAATTAAAACAGTGAAAGAACAACATTAAAATGAGATGTGGTTTGAGACTGTATTTGAAGGTCTGAAAAGAGTCAGAGTTATGGATATCGACAAGGAGGAAGTTCCAAAGGTGGGAGGCAGAAAGACTGAAGACTCTAGACTCCATGATGGACATGTGAGCAGGAGGAACAGTGACGTGAATAGTGTCACGATCTGAACAGGGTTTGACCCTGTCCACACCTTATTTTCACTTTTTGGACTCTGTTATTATTATTCGTATCATTACTGCCATTATTATCATTTCTGTATAGACTCTTATTCTGACAATACTCTTTGTTTACTTCCTGTCTAGCATAATGCATTTTCTGTTTACCCCCATTCTAATTTATCACAGCTGCTTCTTGTTTAGTAATTATTAGTTTTCTATTTGAAGAGTTCTTTTGCAAAAACAGATGTCCAGTTGTGTTCAAAATGAGAAAAAACACTTTTTCATCTGTAGGTTCATAGGTGCTAGTATTTAAAAATCCACTTCTAAGACATAGTCATTTGAAATATGAGTATCTCAGACATAATAAAGTGAAAAATCAAACATCAACTCATTGTTACTTTTTGGCAATTTATTAGTACTTTTTTTTTTTTTTTTTTTGCAAAAACATAAGTCCACAAGCCATTCTTTTGCAAAAATAGACAAGTCCCAAAAACCATGCTATTTTGTCTGGAACATACTTGAATATCTATAAGCATCAATGTAGTATGATTGACACTGATTTAGGCATATCCACTCAGTAAAATGGTATAATATAGCTATAATAAAGCTATAATTCATGATTCAAAGATTTTATTGTCAGTACTACTATACGTACAGGACATACAGGAGAACTGAAATGGCATTTCTCTCTCTCTTCATTGGGGTGCACAGTATAAAATAGAAAAGGAATAAGGCTGGAAAAAAAAAACTCCTTCCCCATATAGTGTACTATATAGTGAATGTGCAGCCAACGGAGCAGTGAAAGAAGAGTTTCACATCACAACATAAACTCCTTAAGGTATTTATATTTAATAATTCAGCAAAAACAATTTGATTTAATACATATTTACTACAAATTACATGCAGGTATTCATTTTTTTAACACCTGTTAGTCTGTTACATTTTTCTGTTACATTTTTCTGTCTCACGTGATGATGTCATTAATCGTGCCGTGAAAACAAGCCCAGTAGTGTCCGAAAGCAGTTAATTCTATTGTTATATTGAGTTTACTGTATAGTCCACTATATCTAAATTCACTATATAGCGAGTAGGGAGTGAGTGAGTGAGTGAACATTTCAAACACAGCCAGGGAAATCAGTCAGAGCAAGCAGACCGGGAAGGCAGCCAAGATGAGTCATGTGACCCAAATACCAAGCACTGATTTGCCCTGGGGAGTTATCTGCTTTTGTAAAAAAAAAAAAAAAAAAAAAAACACTCCTGGAATTTATCAGCTTTTGGAAAAAAAAACATGAATTTGTAGTGTCTTCTTCTTCTTTTAGTTTTGATTGGCGGTTGGCAACCAGCCCACAGGTGCATTACCACCACTGACCTGATTATCAATCCTTCTTCTTCTTCTTCTTCTTCTTCTTCTTCTTCTTCTTCTTCTTCTTCTTCTTTTAGACCTGATTGGCGGCTGGCAACCAGCCCACAGGTGCATCACCGCCACTGACCCGACCATCACCACTCCACATCCCTGCACAAGGAGCTCCCACAAGGAGCCCCAAACAACTCCCCACGTGCGAAAAAAATCATCCGTCCCTGGACTAGTCAGGAGCTATATATTGCATTGCAGTTCTTCTTCTTCTTCCTCTTCCAGACTCAACTGGCGGCCGGCAACCAGCCCACAGGCGCACCACCGCCACACACTCTATATATGTCTGTCTGTCTGTGTTTATAACATAGGACATATCTGCTTTTGAGACAAAACGATTTGAACTTCTATAAGTAGGTGATGTTAACAGTTGTTTGATGTAAAGAGTGACATTTTCATGGAAGTGGTGTTTATCGGTTTTTGCAAACAAACTCTTCATTTATTCTGGCGCCCCTAGTCCTTCCTTGCGGCACCCTAAGTTGTATTCCTATGCCTCGTTCTCCCCACACCACTGCCTTGGCGTCACCCATTATTGTAAGTTGCTTGCCATTTACGGCATTTGTATTTTCCAGCCCTCGGGCTGCATGTTTTGTTAATAAATCCCACAAACCTCTGTCTGGCATTTGGGTCTGTCATTATGCCCCACGGAGGGGCAAATCATGACAGTAGGATGCCGCTAGTACAGGATCCAGCAGACATGAGGTTTGCAGGGCTAGGGTTGAGTTGGGACCAGCTGTGGGCTGTCACTGCCATTGAGGACTTAATCAAGGTGGCCCGCATCTCCCATACTCCCAAGAAGGCACTCGAGTTTTTGTACGCCGCAGCTGTTATTATCAAGGACTTTTCGTGCCTGTGGGACTTCCCGGAGCTTGGGGGACTTCTCATCTCAGTCTCCAACCTGCAGTAGTCCCTCAGCAGCCTGATGAGAAGACCTTCCACCACTCCCTCCCCAGTGCCGATGGGCAAACGTCCCCAGGTTCCACTGCCCGCTTCACCCCACTGTACTCCAGCTCCAGCTCTGTCACATCCTCCAGCTGCGGCTGCTCACCATAGAATCCCCGTGGCTGCTCAGATGGACTTCCCTGGATTCCCAGTGGCAGCACCAGCGGCAACAGGACAAAGGAGCAGGAAAGTACTCTTATTTTTTAACATCAGTTAATGACAAGTCTTGCCTTGTTCCCAGTGAGGGACATCAGCAGAAGCCACCAACCGCCGCTGAGCCCTCACTATCTGTCTCTGTTGTCACCCCAGTTTGTCTGCCTCCTCTAGCTTTCACCTCCTCTCTTCCACCGAGCTCCACGGCTGCAGCTGCATCTCCTTCACTCCAGAGAACTCCAGCAGCTATTTCCCTGCAGACCTCCTCTTCACCTGCTGCTTCGGTCCCGGCCTTCTCACCTGATGCTTCTCTCCAGACCTCCTCCCCTGCTGCATCGGCTATGGTTTCTCTCTAGGTCATCACCCCTGCAGCTCCTCTCGAGGTCATCTCCCCTGCAGCTCCTCCAGAGGCCGTCACTCCAGCAGCTCATCCAGAGACAATCACTCCTTCAACTCATCCAGAAGCCACCACCCCAGCAGCCATGGACCAGGAGCTAAGGCAAGTCCTTTTCTTTGTATTTATAACATCTATTTTAGAAGGGACTTGCCTTGCTCTGGTGGTGGTGGGGGGTGGGGCAAGTTCCACCTGTTTCTGGGTCCTCCCCACCAGACTCTGTTGCTGATGGTTTTGATGTCGCCTCCCTCTCTCCCTGCCTTTCCCCCTCATCCGAGGTGGCCACTTCAAGGGAGACAGATTTCCAGGCCACTGGGCCAGATGGTCTCCAACATCAGCCGTCTCATCCTGAGGACAGCATGCACCCAGCCATCTCATCCTGAGGATAGCACACCCCAGCCGTCTCGTCCCAGTTCTCTCCTGAACTTGACGTGCTGCAGCAGTTGTCTCTGGAACTCAGACCTCCCCTGCTATCAACACCTCAGCAGCTGTTATCCAAGCTCTGTGCCCCACAGCTGCTGTGCCACGAGTTTCAGGACCCAGCTTTGCATTCACCCGTCTGGTGGCCTTGGGACTCTGGCCGGCCACCTGACATGCCGTTCCTCTCCATCTAATGGTCCTGGGACTCTGGATGGCCATCAGACAAACTGTCTTCCTCCACCAGGTGGTCCATGGACTGGGGTCAGCCACCCTACCAAGTCTTTTCTCCACTATCCATCCTTGGACTGTGTGACTGGGGGGGATGGGGGGGGGTGTTCTGGCCCACCTGTCCTAGCGACCCCACCATCAGAATCAGAATCAGAATCAGGTTTATTGCCATTGTTCATGTGATACACAAACTAGGAATTTGTCTCGGTGCCATGCTGCAACATTAAAAACATAATGAGAAAAAGGGATAAACTAAAAAACTAAAGGACTAGAAACGTGCAATAAGTGTAGAAAAATAAGTAATAATAAGTAATAATAATAATAATACTAGTAATAATGAGTAGTACTAGTCAAGGCAGTTTAAAAAATTAGCATGTAGCAGATAATGTGAAGTACCACATAGTGCAGTCAATAATGCAACAGAAAAACCATCCACCCTGGGCAGGGGGTCTATCTCCGTGGTCACCTGGTGTCTGACCCTTAAAGGGGAGGTGCTGTCATGGTTATTTACCTTTTGCTCTTATTAAAGACAAAAATAGAAAGGAGATGTTTTTACCTTCTTTACATGTTTCAACTGTGCACTGCAGCCTTCATCAGAAGAGTCAGCTGATTGCTGCCAGGTGTCATTTTATCAGCTGACTTTCGTAGGTGGGGCCAGCCCAACAGACCTGTCAGATCCACCGGTTGTCATGCTGTTTATGTTCCCTTTTTGGACTCTTTATTATAATTATTAGTATCATTATTGCCATTCATTATAATCATTTCTGTATGCACTCTTATTTTGACAGTACTCTTTGTTTACTTCCTGTCTAGTGTAATGCATTTTCTGTTTAGCCTCATTCTCTTACATGTTAATTTATCACAGCAGCTTCTTGTTTAGTAATTATTAGTTTTCTATTTATTCTGCTACCTCTAGTCCTTCCTTGCGGCATCCTAAGTTGTATTCCTATGCCTCGTTCTCTCCATGCCACCGCCTTGGCGTCATCCATTATTTTAACTTGCCTACCGTTTGTGGCATTTGTATTTTCCAGCCCTCGGGCTGCATGTTTTGTCAATAAATCCCACAAACCTCTGTCCCTCTGTCTGGTGTCTGGGTCCATCATTATGCCCCACGGGGGGCAAATCATGACAAATAAAAGTGGATGATCTGAGATTGCAGGAGGGTGTGCTGATATGTACGAGTTCAGAAAGATATGAAGGAGCAAGATTATGGATGGCCTTGAAGATGAAGAGCAAGATCTTGTAATCACTGTGGAATTCATTTGGAAGTCAGTGAAGCTGTTGAAGAATAGGAGTAAAGTGAATAATGCAGGTGGTTCTGGTGATAATGTGGGTGGTAGAGTTCTGGACCAGCTGAAGTTAAGAGTGGACTTAAGAGGGAAACGAGAGGAGAGAATTCCAATAATCAAGGTGAGATGTGACCATGGTGTGGACTAAAATCACTGTACTGCTGGGTAGGAGGGGGGGCAGAGTAATTAATAGGTAATGCATAGGTGGAAATACTGTATGCAGAGCGTGTGATATTATTGATGTGTGATTAAAATGACAGTGTGCTGTTGAGGATGATACAGAGACTCTTGACCACTGGGACGGGAGAAACAGCTATATTATCAATGGAGAGATTTGTCAAGTTTTGTAAGTGTGGACTTTAAACCAAGGAGGAGTATTTTGGTTTTGTCACTCTTGAGTTTGAGAAAGTTGCAAGAAAACCCAGATTCAGTTTCTTGAAGGCTTTCAGAGAGGGAAGAGAGAGGAAGGGAGGTGGTGGGTTTGTTAGACATATAGAGCTGGGTGTCATCTGCATAGCAATGGAAATGGATGTTAAACTTACAGAAAATATGGCCAAGAGGGAATAGGTAAATGATGAAGAGGAGGGCCCCAGAACAGAACCCTATGGAACACCTAACTTCAGTTCAAAATGCTTTGTAATATACATTATTTCTTCATTATATCTTCTGCTGTTATTTAATTTAAAATTTTGTTGTTATGAATGATGATGAAGAATTAAATAATATGTGAATATGCAATATATAAATTGCAGTTTTTCTTAAAAATTGTTTTCCTTCTCTAAATTTAGGTAAATTGTGACTAATCATCAAGGCAGGCAATTATTCATCTTAATGCAAACCAGAAGATAGGATTTTCTTCATTTTTTTAAACAGTAGTTGTGCTTGAATTTTCATGAGGCACAGCAAAACGACCATCTTTATTTTATAAGAAAGAAACAACACAGGTTCTTTTGTTTTACTTTGGATGTATTGTAGCTGCTGTGATTTAAACATCAAGCAGAGGTACAAAACAATCCCCACATGAGCCACAGGTAGAATTGCATGTTGGTTCCAAGCTCATTTTCACTTTGATACAACTTGTCTATTTAGTGACTGAACTTCTGCTGTGAACTCACAGGCCTCCACAAGTAAATGGCTGAATTCTTTCACCCTCAATGTTCTATAAATGCATTTTCAAGTCACAAGTGCTCAGATTCATCATCACATCTTCTCCTCTCACCTCCCATTCCTCCTTTCACGTGAGATATTTCTGTTTTGCCAGTCAGTAAATTAAAAATACCCCCACTGTGATGGCTTTTTGACAGAACGGCTATACTCCGATTGATTCTCATCTCATTTGCTTTTCACTCTCAGCTCCCTCAGATGTCGCCTCTCTGCTGATGAGAGCAGTCTGCACTTTCATCTCTACTTTAGTTGTTTCTCCATCTGTTCTTTTAAGAAAGTGTGCAATGGATTAGTTTACACCCTGAAAAGCCTTTGGATTAAGATGTGTGGAGGATGACAGAGAGTCTGATGAAAAAAGAGAAGACGAAATGGAAGGCAGACAAAAACTGAGGCAAGGAAAGAAAATAGATCACGAGAAGAAGGTGGTTTAAAGAGCAAAAGAAAGGAGGAGAGGAAAAGTGAAGCATTAAATTGACATGAGGACATTTAATATTTGCACAGCTATTCACAGCAATTTCTTCATTTCTTCTCAGTTTGCTCTTAGGTGTTCATATGTCTGTTGGCTCCTCTGAAAACTAACATCTTGGCTTGCTGTTGCTATGCAACTGTTTAAGAAAAACTGTTTCAAGCCAGTTTTGAATCCCTACAAATTTTTTTTTTCTGGGAATTCAATCCTGAATCTTCAAAACCATCAACATTCTTCAAGCTGAGCTGCCATGCTAAATTTACAACCCGGCCTCAGTAAAAAACGTATCTAATAAATGTTTTCCCACCCCTCTAAAAACGTACATTTCCACGTTAAATAAAAAAAAGTGCCTCTGTACGTTTTTACAAGTTCACTCACTGCGCAGTCCTCACCGCGCATGCGCACAATGCATTTTTTACTTTACTTTCCCGATGCTTGTTCGGTTGGTGGGAGAGGGATGGCGGAGGGTTACTTCCACACAGCCGTTTCAGCAAAAACACACAAGTTTGACTCCCACTCTCGTCTGTCACTGACCTTTTTCTTCATTTTTTTTCCTTGTTTTTTTCTTTTACTTTCTTTTTCACTCCACTAATGAAAGGTTCCTGTGAGGTTAGGGTTAGGCATTAAAGTATGGGTTAGGTTAGGTTACTTGCGCCATGCTCAAACACAGTAAAAGTGCAAACAAAACTGCCGTTACACACCTTTGTTAAGGCTGTACACGCCACGTACCCACTGCACGTCAAAAATCCTTTTCACATGCCTCTGTACGTTTTCTCTGACTGACAAAACATGTGAACTTTTTTTGTTTTTTTGCTGAGACTAGGCTCAAATTTATCAACATCAAACAGACCTGCTGAAAAACATTTGAGTTTGGATTACAAGTTAAAACCAGAAGAAGTCATTTTTGGGTTGAAAAGTTGCCTTTTGGTCTGCATGTCATCTGTAGCTTGTAGTGCTGGCACCACAAATTCAGCAGACTGACCTGATATCCAACAGGATGATAAAAAAAAATGGAAACCATTGTAATACTAGAAAAGCACTCGGAGAGCGCAGACCTCCGCCAAGCGGCACAGTTCCCCCCATACAGTGTTTGTGTGTACGTTTTCAGATTCCCTGAGCATGAAAAGATATGACTAGCAATTGGATTCACAATGATTATTTGTTTATTTGACATGGACAGTGCAATAAACAGACAATTAATGAATGACAATCAATGTGATAGTGATAGGATTAGTGGTTCAGTAGTGTAAAACGGGGCTATAAGGGACGGCGGGTTAATAAGGGACACTTTTCTGGGAAATGTTTTAAATGTAATTCTGCTTTTTTTATTTTGAGCAGGACACTGAGTTGTGTTGTTATTGTCAAATATCCATGAATCCTTCATCAAATCTAGGCGGAAGCAAAATTAAAAAAGCAGAATTACATTTAGAAAAGTGTCCCATATTACCCCGCCGTCCCTTATAGCCCCGTTTTACGGTTGTAAAAGCATTGCCTCCTTGGCGGAGGTAATAAACTGAAGTGTTGGTGTGTCCATCTCCTCCACTGACGGATGCAGATTGGTTAGACAGGTTGCCGTGGGTTTTATATTATATTGGGGTTGCGCTCCGCGGCAAAACAGAATTTAGAATCTTCCCCGGCAGAGAGGTCGTTTTTACGCAGCGCCTATAGCTGGGCGGGGAATTTGTGGCAAATAATCGGGCGGCGGACAGGTGGCCGTGTCAGGTTTTGCAGCGTGGCGCAAAAACAGGCACGCTGGCGGGCCCAGACCAGCAGTGTTTTCCGCGTGCTTTTGTGCCTAAAACGTTGAAGAACGCGGAGTTTGTGTTGGTCAGACACGACGACCAGCACAATGTGCGCAGCGCCTATGGCTGGCACAGGCACGCTGGGGGGCCCAGGCCAGCAGTGTTTTCCGCATGCTTTTGTGGCTAAAACGTTGAAGAAGGCGGAGTTTGTATTGGTCAGACACGACGCCCAGCGCCCTCCATTGCGCCTGCACACATGTTGAAAATGGCCGTATGTCACAGTGTGGAAAAATGCTTTAAAAAATTTCTGTATGCAGACGGTGATGCGGATCATCCCCAAAATTTAATCAGTTCTTCCTTGTACCATTTCCAACAACGCCTGAAAGTTTCATGCAAATCCATCCAAAAGTTTTTGAGTTATCTTGCTAACCAACAGACAAACAGACAGACAGACAGACAGACAGACAGACAAACACACAGACAAACCCCGGCAAAAACATTACCTCCTCCTGGCCTTTCGACCTGGCGGAGGTAATAAACATGATCATTGAAAAGGCACTGCATTTTAAGACAGCCTTGCTTAATATGCTGCTTGTATTTCATTCAGTCATTCACTCACTCACTAAGTTGCTTCATCCTATTTGGGCCACACAAAAAAAATAATATATTGTTATCAGTAGACATACAAGTGCACATATATTCACATTTTTTAGATAGCATTCACAGAACTATTGTAGCATTAGGAGTCTTTCCCTCACAGAGACACTTGGAGGGCAGTTTCA
Source organism: Pholidichthys leucotaenia (assembly GCA_020510985.1). Taxonomy (NCBI): domain Eukaryota; kingdom Metazoa; phylum Chordata; class Actinopteri; order Cichliformes; family Pholidichthyidae; genus Pholidichthys; species Pholidichthys leucotaenia. The sequence goes on along the minus strand of CM035847.1, from coordinate 166,618,064 downwards.
TTTTTCATTTGACAAAGAAAATTATGCATTGAAATGATGATTTTTACTTTGAAAGTTCAGTTTCTGCCAATCTACAGTTATTATTTTATATTTATAGTTCATGAAGGCATAGCACTGCTACTAACAGATACAGCTCAGCATTATCCTTACTGAATTTTCTGCCAGCCTGTAGGGTTTTATTTTTATCTCATGCTATTTCTCAGTAGTTGAAAGAATGAAAAGTCTGGCAATGATGGTTGATCAGCTGGGACATTGAAAATATTCTCATAATATATTTCTTCAAAAAGATAATACCACATTCTTTGTTCTAAGCCACTATAACTGATGGTATTAAGATAAGATAAGATAAGATAAGCCTTTATTAGTCCCACAACGGGGAAATTCCAGGATTGCAACAGCACAGGGATAGCAACACTCAGAGCAACAATCAGAAGGTAAGAAAAAAAAAAAAAAAAAAAAAAACAAGCAAGCAAGAGCAGCTAATATACATATGTACATATTACTATAAAATATATATATACACACACACACACAGACACACAGTGCAGAGCATTGTAGCTGGATGGAATAAATATATGAATATATGAACACACAGTGCAGAGCATTGTAGCTAGATGGAATAAATATGTAAATATATAAACACCCACAGTACGGAGCATTGCAGCTAGGTGGAATAAATATGCAAGTATATAAACACACACAGTGCGGAGCAATGTAGCTAGATGGAATAATATGTAGATATATAAAAACACAGTGCGGAGCATTGTAGCTAGATGGAATAAATATATAGATATATAAATATAAACACACCCAGTGCTGAGCATTGTAGCTAGATGGAATAAATATGTAAATATATAAACACACACAGTGCAGAGCATTGTTGCTAGGTGGGATGAAACAGCATAACCGTCTACTTAGTTATCCTACATGGTATGATTATGTGCCCATACATATTCTCACCCTCCATAGCGTATTTTGTCTGTGACTATGAAAATTGGTTTGCTCTGCTAAAAGCCCCACATTACTAATGTGCATATTCATAAACTGCAAAAAAACGAAAGTGCTGGCCAGAAGTAAGACCTATTTAAAAGTAATGCATTGATATAAACTACTCCTTTATCACCATATAGTTGAAATAAAATGAAGTTAGCTCACCATTTTTAGATCTGAATGTATAGCAAACATTTCATTTTATAGAAGACTTGGTTAACATCCAATAGTATGATCCATCCAATCTATATTCTCCATGATTTATTGCACTAAAAGCAACAGATGAATAAAACCAAATTTATCATTCATTATTCATTTCTCACGCCCAAACTGTCATATATACAGATGTGCTCATAAGTTTACATACCCTGGTGGAATTTGTGATTTTTTTCGGCCATTTTTCAGAGAATATGAATGATAATACAAAAACTTTTCTTTCACTCATAGTTAATTCAATTCAATTCAACTTCATTTATATAGCGCCATTTCACAACAACAGTCATCTCATAGCACTATCAACTGTAGGGGGAACCCCCACAGTTGCAGAAAGACCCCAGCAATCAGGCGATCCCCTGTGAGCAAGCACTTGGCGACGGTGGAGAGGAAAAACTCCCTTTTAACAGGAAGAAACCTCCAGCAGAACCAGGCTCAGGGAGGGGCAGTCATCTGCTGCGACTGGCTGGGGGGTAAGGGGATAGAGAAGAAGAAAAGAACAGACATGTAGAGAGCAAACAGCACGATGGGGACTCAATCTATGGGAGAGAACAAACAAATGTTAATGACCAGCAAAAAAAAAATATTTCATTGAGAGTGAGGAAAGGAGTGAGGCCCAGTGCATTACTGGAGGTCCCCCGGCTGACTAAACCTATTAGCAGCATAACTAAGGGAGGGTTCAGAAACATATGATCCCTCCCTAATTGTAGGCTAGATCAAAAAGGTAGGTTTTAGCCCTATTCTTAAAAACAGAGATCGAGTCTGACTCCCGAATCCAGATTGGCAGCTGATTCCACAGGAGAGGAGCTTGATAACTGAAGGCTCTGCCTCCCATTGTACTTTTGGAGATTCTAGGTATTACAAGTAATCCTGCATTTTGGGAGCGTAGTGCTCTGTTAGGATAATACGGTAGTATCAGATCTTTTAAATAAAAAGGAGCCTGATTGTTTAGAGCTTTGTAAGTAAGGAGAAGGATTTTAAACTTAATTCTAAACTGTTAAAACTCTTGCTGCAGCATTTTGGATCAGCTGAAGACTTTTTAAAGATGTTTTAGGACAGCCTGATAATAAAGAATTACAATAATCTAATCTCGAGCTAACAAAAGCGTGGATCAGTTTCTCAGCATCACTCTGAGACAAGATGCTCCTAATCTTGGCAATGTTTTATTTTATTTTTTTTGTTACTTATTTGTACCCGTAGGTAGACTTGGTTTGCAGTCTGGTGACAAGCCACAGGCTGCTGGTCGCTGCGTGCGCGAGCGCCCTAAACCTACATGTTTTTGGTATGCAGGAGGAAACCGGAGAAATCCCGGAGTAAACCCACGCAACACGGGGAGAACATGCAAACTCCACACAGCTCACTGTTGGTCGGGGGCTGGGATCGAACCCACGATCTCATGATCCCCGCTATCCCTCGGCCGAGGGTAAAACTGTGCTGCCACAGTGCTAAACCACTGCGCCACCGTGCAGCCCAATATTACGCAAATGATAGAAGGCAGTCTTAGAAACAAATTTAATATGTGAATTGAAGAACAAATCCTGATCAAAAATAACTCCAAGGTTCCTCACAGAGCTATTAAGAGAAAGAGTAACCGCATCCAAACTGAAAGTTTGATTTGGAAAGGAATTTCTAAGGTTTTTTGGACCAACAAGAATGACTTCAGTCTTATCTGAATTTAATAGCAGGAAATTACAAGTCATCCAAGCTTTGATTTCCTTAAGACAGGCTTCTAACTTGGCTAATTGATTACTATCATCTGGGTTCATTGACAGGTATAATTGTGTGTCATCTGCATAACAATGAAAATGTATACAGTGCTTTCTAATAATGTTGCATAACGGAAGCATATATAAACTAAAAAGAGTAGGGCCTAGCACAGATCCCTGTGGAACTCCATGACTAAGCTTGGACTAAGCTAAGTTAGTGTTTGGGTGAAGCCGTTTATTATCAGACAATTGTGTTTGCTCTTTTTTAAATCATAATGACAACAGAAACTACCCAAATGACCCTGATCAAAAGTTCACATACCCTGGAAGTTTTGGCCTGATAACATACACACAAGTTTAAATGGCTACTAATGGTGTTCACTTATATAGTGCTTATTCTCAAATCTGGATGACCAAAGTGCTTTACAGATCCTGCTATCCACCTATTCACACCCATATTCACACACTGATGGCGGCAGAGATGCCATGCACCAGCACTGGCCTGACTCACAAGGAGCAACTGGGGGTTCAGTGTCTTGCTCAAGGACACTTTGACATGCAGACTGCAGACAGAGCGGGAATTGAACACCTGACCCTCTGATCAATAGTCGGCCACACTACCCCTGTGCCACAGCCGCCCCACTAAAGGTAACCATCCTCATCTGTGATCTGTTTCCTTGTAATTTGTGTGCTTATAAAAAGTCATTGAGTTTCTGGGCTCCTGACAGACCCCTGAATGTTTCATCCAGTGCTGCACTGACGTTGCTGGATTCCGAGCCATGGGGAAAGCAAAAGAATTATCAAAGGACCTGTGGGAGAAGATAGTTGAACTTTATAAAACAGGAAAAAGATATAAAAAGCTGTCCAAGGAATTGAGAACGCCAATCAGCAGTGTTCAAACTCTAATTAAGAAGTGGAAAATGAGGGATTCTGTTGAAACCAAGCCACGGTCAGGTAGACCAACAAAAATTTCAGTCACAACTGCCAGGAAAATTGTTCGGGATGCAAAGAAAAACCCTCAAATAACTTCAGCTGACATACAGGACTTTGAAAAAAAAAGTAGTGTGGCTGTTTCAAGATGCGCAATAAGGAGGCACTTCAAGAAAAATGGGCTGCATGGTCGAGTCGCCAGAAGAAAGCCATTACTACGCCAATGCCACAAAGCAGCCCGCTTACAATATGCCAAACAGCACAGAGACAAGCCTCAAAAACTTCTGGAACAAAGTTATCTGGAGTGATGAGACCAAAACTGAACTTTCTGGGCACAACCATAAACACTACATTTGAAGAGGAGTCAACAAGGCTTACGATGAAAAGTACACCATCCCTACTATGAACCATGGAGGTGGATCACTGATGTTTTGGGGATGTGTGAGTTACAAAGGCACAGAGAACTTGGTCAAAATTGATGGCAAGATGAATGCAGCATGTTATCAGAAAGTACTCGAAGAAAATTTGCACTCATCAGCCCAGAAGCTGCGCATGGGACGCACTTGGACATTCCAACATGACAATGATCCAAAACACAAGGCTAAGTCAATCTGTCATTGGCTACAGCAGAAAAAAATGAAGGTTCTGGAGTGGCCATCTCAATTTCCTGACCTCAATATCATTGAGCTACTTTGGCGAGATCTAAATTGTACAGTTCATGAAAGACAGCCCAAGAATTTACAGGAACTGGAGGTTTTTTGCCAAGAAGAATGGGCAGCTTTACCATCTGAGAAAATAATGTGCCTCATCTACAACTACCACAAAAGACATCAAGCTGTCATTGATGTTCAAGGCGGCAATACACGGTATCAAGAACCAGGGTGTGTAAACTTTTGATCAGGGTTATTTGGGTAGTTTCTGTTGTCATTATGATTTATTTATTTTACAAAGAGCAAACACAATTGTTTGATAACACTGGTCAACACCAAATTTATTGTCTAAGTTTCTTTTAGCTGATGTAGGACAATTTTGATGTGCTGAATCCAAAAATCACATTGGTTTTGCTCAATCAGGTCAACTTTTTGAATTATGGCCACATGTTGTTTTATACGTTTTTGTTTAGTTTTATATAAAGGTAAGTACATGCACAGTACTAAGTAAGTACAAGTTTTTGCTTTGCACCTGATCGAGAGAAACGGACGTCATTTTCAGATTCAGCAGTGCAAAATTGCCTTAAATCAGTTGAAAAAACACAGACAACTTACAAAAAAATTATTTTTGTAACCCTGTCTAATAAATGGCTTCACCCAACCACTAACTATGAGTGAAAGAATAGGTTTTTTTTTATTATCATTCATATTCTCTGAAAAATGGCCAAAAATCACAAATTCCACCAGAGTATGTAAACTTATGAGCACAACTGCAATTATTAATTTATTGAAATGATTAAATTTTAACTGTAAGATAATAGGATTGGGACTCGCAAGGGACCTCGCAGTACAATATCCACCAGGATACTTGGGTCACGATGCAGTACAGTGATTCGTTAAGTATTGCTTTTCCATACCCACCCACCCCCTTCCCCAATTCAACATCAAATTCTCCCCAACGGTCAATATCTGTTTCATGTAAATTTTCAGTCTTCTCAACCCACTGAGGCCACTTTTGTTTCTGTAGCTGCAGTCTCTCATTCCTCTGTGGGATGGTGTGCTGTTGTGCTGTTTCTGCTATGCTTGGGGATTCCTCAGCTTTGTGTTTCACTTCTTGGTTCAGTTTCAGGACTACTGTGGCAGCAGGATGGGTTCCAGCAGTCTTATGTTCTCGGGCTGGCTTCGTTTTCCGTGGCAACTCAGGTATCTGTACACGGGGAGGGTGGTGGACTGTGTTGTCTTGGCTCACTCTGAATTTGGAGGTGACTTTGTTGCACGGGTTTCCGAAATTGGCTTATTTTTACAGGGTGCTATTTTGGCTTGACTTTCACCAGGGTTTGGCACCACTCGTGGAGCATGTTCAGTGCTTTTAGCTTAGCTGTCATTTGCTAACTGTTGCTGTTGCTGTATGGTTCAGAGGAGTGTGTGGCCCGTGTGTTTTGAGTGTTTTTTTTTCCTGCAGTACTCCTTGTCCTTGCCACTGATAATACCTCTATCTGCCAAGAATGTGCCGCTAGTCCAGCAAAAGCTAGCGGTACTCAAATACTTTGCAAGCAGTTTCATGAAATGGTCAGTCAGAAAGCAACTCATACCGGCTCGGACATCGCCCGGGTTAACGAGGTCAGGACTTCCTGGCAGCGGCGGGTGAAGGACAGAGCTGCGTGGAGGAAGCTGATCAGACCTAAATGAAACAGTCATTGTCACCCCCAACAGACTGCTATGATGATGATGATGATGACTCCTTGAGGGTTGAGTGTGTCATGTCACGGTCTTTTGTTCCATCTTTGTTATAAAACCCCCAAAAGGCCCTACATTTGAGTTAACTTTTCAGTGCATCCAACTGCTTCCTAACTGGTACACCTGACTGCAAATCTCACGAGACAAGCAGTGACTTCACCTGACAATGTGCACTTACTTTGTACCATCTAGTGGAGTGAAAACTCAAGTGATTGATCAATAACCAAGAGTTTGCAACATTTACATAAATATATATAATTTTTTTAAAAAAAACAAAACTGGTATGTGCATTTAGGGATCAGTGCGTTGGTTACCCAGCCAAAGGGGGGCACAAGCCAGTGCAGTCTCTGTGCCAGTCCCAAGCCCGGATAAAATGGGCAGGGTTGTGTCAGGAAGTGCATCCAGCATAAAAAACCCTTGCCAAATCAGCATGTGGATCATCGCAATATAAGGTGATGGTACGCTGTGGCAACCCCAAAAGGGAGCAGCCGAAAGACAAAAAAAAAATACTAGAAAAGCACTCGGAGAGCACAGACCTCCGCCAAGCGCCACAGTTCCCCCATACAGTGTTTGTGTGTACGTTTTCAGATTCCTTGACCATGAAAACATATGACTAGCAATTGGATTCACAATGATAGGATTAGTGGTTCAGTAATTATTGACGAAAATTGCATTTTCCGTAATGGCGGTTTTCTTCTGGACGGTTTTCTTCTGGACCACCAAAATCTAATCATCTGTAGGATACCCCATTTCTGACAATCTGTGAAAATTTCATGAAAATCCGTCCATAACTTTTTGAGTTATCTTGCTAACAAACAAACAGACAGACAGACAAACAGACAGACAAACCAACGCCAATGAAAACATAACCTCCTTGGCGGAGGTAAAAAAAACTGGGATCAGCGCATTATCTGACTGCCATGTATCGCAATTAGTGGTGTTGGCATTATTGCATTAATTGCCCGTTAATGCTTCGCCCCCGTTAACGGCGATAAATTTTGTGATTGCAGTTAACCGCAGTTAATGGCAGAAAGCGCGAACAGTACTTTTTTGGCCTGAACTGCACTCCGTACGGAGCTACGGAAGCTGCTTTTGGTAGTGACAGACACTGTGCATGCCAAGCAAACATTGTGTAGTCAAACATGCTGGATCACTACCGTGGAAATCCCCAAAACGCTGTCATGTTTAAGTTTACATTATCTGTCGGAGCTGTCACCTGGATAATTGTCACAGCCTCCTCCAAAACTTCACCTGGTTGTCGGTTGTTCTTCTTTGGAAGCTGGCTAGCAGTAAACAGCTACATGCTACGGGTGTAGCAGCTGCCAACAGCTGAGGACAGACACTCACCTGTTTCATCTTCATAGTTTTGGGTCCAACTATCAGCTGGTGTTCAGCTGGTGGATGTTTGCTATGTGAGTGTAGTTGTGTTGCAGTGGCGTTACTGAGCCCTGGCATTCTGTTGTTTTTTGCACATATGGTAGTACTTTTGAGGATTATCTGGAGAATATTCTGGATAGTTTTGTCTTTTTGGGTATGTTGAAAGCTTTAATAAACCTGCAGGTGAAGAAAGCAAGTACTGTATATTTGTCCACTCCCATGATTATAACAATATGAGAAACTTGAAAAATTACCAACATAAGGTAAACTGTATCAGAAAAACACGCGATTAACGCATTATTAATCGCAATTAACTCAACGTTCAAAAAAATTAATCACAATTAGAAATTTTAATCATCCAAAACCACTAATTTCAATACATCGCCGAATCAGTTTTTTGCCCAAACGCCTACAAGACAGCTATACCTTCTTCTTCTTCTTCTTCCTCTTCTTCTTCTTCTTCTTCTTTTGGCTGCTCCCTTTAGGGGTTGCCACAGCAGATCATCTGCCTCCATCTCATCCTGTCCCTTGCATCTTCCTCTGTAACACCAACCCTCTCCATGTCCGCCTTCACTACATCCATGAATCTTCTCCAAGATCTTCCTCTTTTCCTCCTGCCTAGCAGCTTCATCTTCAACATCCTTTGTCCAGTATATCCACTATCCCTCATCTGCACATGTCCAAACTATCTCAGCCTTGCCTCTCATACTTTGTCTCCAAACCACTCAACCTGAGCTGTCCCTCTGATATACTCATTTCTAATCCTGTCCCTCCTAGTCACTCCCAGTGGAAATCTTAGCATCTTCAACTCTGCCACATCCAGCTCCACCCCCTTTATGTCAGCACCACCATCTCCAAACCATACATCACATCAGGTTTCACTACCATCTTGTAAATCTTCCCTTTCACTCTTGCTGCTACCCTTCTGTCACAAATCACCCCTGACACTCGTCTCCACCCACCCCACCCTACCTGCACTCTCTTCTTCACCTCTCTTGTGCATTTTCTATTGCTTTGGATTGTTGACCCCAGGTATTTAAACTCCTCTACACTAAAAAAAAATCTTTTGAACTAACATAATAAAATCATTGAAAGTGGTTCCACAAAATAAAGTATGTGCATGTATTTATCCCTTTAACTGCAAAATTCGCCATATGGCACCTGGGGCAACACAAGGCAACTCAACCCCCCCCCCCCCCAGTGGTCAAGAGTGGTAAAAAATTTTGTCAATAAAACAGTTCAGATTTCCAAGGCTATAAATAATGGATTACTGTCAATAAGAAAGATGTAGAATATGATCCAAAGTTTCAGATAGGAATAAATTTATGCATCTAATTTGCATAATGTTGTGGCAGCTATATAAATTACATAACTCAGTCAAAAGTGGTCTTTGGACACATAAAGAATGGTCCGTTTTTGTTTTGTTTTTTTATGCCAATTTGTCTACAGGGGTATGTTTTTATCTAATCTTCAAAGTATATGAACCAGAAAATCAATAAAATGTCAAAAAAACATATTTCTCTCTTACCTGTTACTGGGGGGGGGGGGGCTCGCCCGGTCCATTTTCGTCCATTGTAGCCAATGTTTGTGTGTTTGTTCAGCCATTTACACCGTGTACCACATCTACAAACTCTTATGATTACCCTACGTGAATTTCATTTGTATTACGCTGTGGAGTGTGTAAATGACGAGGCGGATTTGACTCAGACAGTTTATTACACATTCTCACACAGAAGCATAGTCAGAAAAAGGGCATCTCAGTCAAGACTCTTCTCTTAAATACTCAGCCTTCCTTCAGCAGCTTCTACACATAAAAGGTCACATTGCATTCACTTCCTTAATCCTTTAACATCCTCCTAGCAGTCTCTGATACACAAAAGATCACACTGCATTCGCCTGATAAACAAAAGATCACACTGCATTCGTCCTTCACACCTCCCTGTTATCTCCAAAGGAAACTCTGGGAAACTCTGCTCTTTGTTCTAGTCTAAGATGCTACACCATTATGCACTCTCTAAAACGCAGCTATTTTTTCTGTTTGGTGCATTATTCCTGTGGGAATCCATGCCGCCCGTGGGCGCCGCCATCTTGGTCCTGGGAGCTCAGTTTTTTGTTACATCGACCTTGATATTACACATTTACTTAGTAATTTTTACCCGTGTACCACATCTACAAACTCTTATGATTATCCCACGTGAATTTCATTTGTATTACGTGGCTATTTTTCCCGTTTCATGCAGTTTCCGTCATCATCGCTATCGCGATGACCAAACACAGTGGTATCCACATTGGTGTGTGAGCTCAAAGCGGAAAAAGGAAGAATAATAATGAGGATTTCTCCTTCTTTGCTATATTCCATGTCAGCCGTGACTCCTTCGGCAAGTGTCTGCCACCCTCTAAACTGTCAGATCTATAGAGATTAGTACAAATTCTCAGTATAGCCGGGGGACGTCAATAAATTGACACTTGCAGTTGCTGCGCTGTGCCACTGGGGGTGCGTGACCCGTCCATTTAATCTGGGTAGTTAAAGGGTTAAACTCCTCTGCTTTCACGATCTCTACTTCTTCCATCTTTACCATTACACCTGCCTCCCTCTCAGTCACACTCATGTATTCTGTCTTGATTCTACTGACTTTCATTCCTCTTCTCTCCAGAGCATACCGCCACCTCTCCAGGTTCTTTTCCACCTGCTCACTACAGATCACAATGTCATCTGCAAACATCATGGTCCATGGAGACTCCTGCCTGACCTCACCTATCAGCCTGTCCATCACCATGGAAAAAAAGAAGGGGCTCAGAGCTAATCCCTAATGTCACCCCACCTCCACCTTGAATCCATCTCTCAGTGCTACAGTGCACCTCACCACTGTCTTGCTATCCTCATACATGTCCAGCACCACCCTCACATACTTCTTGGCCACTCCTGATTTTCTCATACAGCACCACACTTCCTCTCTTGGCACCCTATCATATGCTTTCTCTAGATCCACAAAGACACAGTGCAACTCCTTCTGACCTTCTCTTTACTTCTCCATCAGCACTCTTGGAGCAAACATTGCATCTGTAGTACTCTTTCTTGGCATGAAACCATACTGCTGCTCACTGATTGTCACCTCTCCTCTTAACCTGGCTTCAACAACTCTTTCCCATATCTTCATAGTGTGGCTGATCAACTTTATGCCTCTGTAGTGACTACAGCTCTGAGCATCCTCTCACTCTCCAAGATTGTGTTAAACAATCTGGTTAAAAAGTCCACTGCCATCTCTCCTAAACATCTCCATACCTCCACAGGTATGTCATCTGGACCGACCACCTTTCCATTCTTCATCCTCTTCAAAGCTGCCCTCACTTCCACCATGCTAATCCTCTGGACTTCCTTATTCACTATCTTTCCTTCCTTCATCCTCCTCTCACTCTCATTTTCTTTATTCATAAGCTCTTCAAAGTACTCCTTCCTCCTTCTCATCAAACTTGTTATTTGTTAATCTGTTAATCAACCTAACCTGTTGCACATCCTTTCCAGCTCGATCTGTCCAGCCAATCGATACAAGTCCTTTTCTCCTTCCTTATTGTCCAGCCTCTCATACAACTCACTATATGCCTTTTCCTAAGCCTTTGTCACCTCTCTCTTTGCCATTCGCAGAGATTCCAAATACTTCTGTCTACTTACTTCATCTCTCTCACTATCCCACTTTTTCTTTGCTAACCTCTTCTTTGAATACTTTCCTGTACCTCCTCATTCTACCACCAAGTCTGCTTGTCTTCCTTCCTTTCTCCACTGGATACACCACATACCTTTCTACCCGTTTCCCTCAGTATTTTTGCTGTACTTTCCCAGTCATCTGGTAATTCTTCCCTACCAACGAGAGCCTGTATCAACTCCTTCCTGAACTCTGTGCAACCTTCTTCCTTCTGTAACTTCCCCCAATTAATCTTTGGCTCTGCCTTTACTCTCTTCTCTTCTTGCTTTCCAAATTCATCCTACAGACTACCATGCTGTCTAGCTACATTCTCTCCTGTCACCACCTTGCAGTCTCCTGTCTCTTTCAGATTTCTCCTTTTGCATAAGATATAGTCCACCTGTGTTCCTCCACTTTTGTAAGTCCCCCTATGTTCCTTTCTGTTCTTAAAGTGTTTACCACAGCCATTTCCATCCTTTTAGCAAAATCCACAAGCATCTGTCCTTCCACATTTCTCTCCTTAAAACCATACCTACCCAGAACCTTCTTGTCACTTCTGTTCCCTTCACCTACATGTCTATTAAAGTCCGCTCCAATCACCACTCTCTCCCCCCGGGAACATTCTCTACCACTTCATCCAGCTTACTCCAGAATTCATCTTTCTCTTCTACCTGACATCCAACTTGTGGAGCATACACAGTGACAAAATTCACCATCACACCTTTGACTTGTAGCTTCAAATGCATGATTCTGTCTGACTCCCTCTTAACCTCCTGAACACTCTTCACATACTCTTCCTTCAAGATTATTCCTACTCCATTTCTCTTCCTATCAACACCATGGTAGAACAGTTTAAATCCACCTCCAATGCACCTAGCCTTACTTCCCTTCAATCTTGTTTCTTGAACACTCAGTATATCTATCTTTCTTTTCTCCATCATATCAGCCAACTCTCTGCCTTTACCAGTCATAGTCCCTACATTTAATGTCCCTACTCTCACCTCCACACTTCTACCTTTCCTTTTCTCTCTCTCCCTCCTAACACACCTTCCCCCTCTCCTCCTCCTCCTCCTCAATCTTCAACCAGCAGTAGCCCAGTTTCCACCGGCACCCTGTCGGCTAACAGCACTGGTAGCGATTGTTGTTAACCCCTGCCTCGACTGAGCCGTTATGAAAGTCTCATTTGTCATGATCTGCATGTTTGATTTGGAAAAGGTTTTACGTCCCCATTTACCTTGGGACCGGCACTAGGCGTACACTGGCTTGTGCACCCCCTGTGGCTGGGTTACAAGATAGCTGTACCATCACAGAGAAATGAACTGTCAAAAAAAATAGTTTCCTTTAGCATTTTACTGGCAGTCTACTGTAATTCTATACTCATCTGTGTAAAGCTACAGTGGGGAAAATAAGTATTGAACACATCAACATTTTTATCATTAAACATATAGTATTTCTGATGGAGCCATTGACCTGAGATTTTCACCAGATATCAGTAACAACCCAAGTCGTCCATACATACAAATAAATCAAGGCAACTGTGTTCACAAAACAAGTTATATTTAATAAAGTGGAATGACACTGGGAATAAGTATTGAACACACTTGGCGAAATTCATTTAATATTGAGTAGAAAAGGCTTTGTTCGTAATAACAGCTTCCAGACATCTCCTGTATGGGAAAACTAGGTGCAGGCATTGCTCAGGAATGATTTTAGCCCGTTGTTCCACACAAACTGTCTTCAAATCTTGAAGGTTCCGTGGTTGTCTTGTGTGAACTCTGATTTTCAGTTTGTTCCATAGATTTTCAATTGGATTCAGATCAGGTGACTGACTGGGCCATTCTAGCAGCTTTATTTTCCTTCTCTGGAGACTGTTGAGAGTTTTCTTTGGCTGTGTGTTTGGGATCATTGTCTTGCTGAAATGTCCGCCTGAGGCGGCATGCAAAAATAAGCAGCGATGCTGTGGTTTTAAGCAGGTTTTATTAATCATACCGCCGTCACGGGAACTCGGCTCCAGCCCTTAGCGTGAGCAGGCTGAAGCCGAATTCCTCAGGCTCTCAGTGAAGAAGAAGAGAGGCGGACACGTGTGTGTCTACCAGTTGCAGGATCAGAGTGAGAGAGCGAGATTGCGTTACAGAGTTGCACCTTAAATACTTGATCATAACAATACATCAAAGAGACATACCCCACAGTTTAGAATGATCAAAGGGACAACAGAACAGGCAGGAGGTATTTGCATTTGTAAGACATACATCACAATGGGCAGATTAGCTAGACCTCGCTCTAAGTGCAAGACAAAGAGGCTAACAAGCACATCTACATATTGATCTGAGTCTCTAGGTCACAGTAAGGACAGGACGCATGAATACAATGCATGAAAGGCAACGATTAACGTCACATAGGTGAGACAGAAGAAACTCGTCTACCTGTAGACATTAATACACCAAAGCACATCTACATATGTAAGATGCTCAGAAAAAGCACAGTAAGGACAAGCCATATGCACACTATACAGAATGGCGCATTACATCACAATACATGCATGTTTGCATCACAAATACATGAATGGCACATTGCATCTCAGTAGTGTAGCAGGAAAACAGAGAAAAGAGGGCTGAGTGTCCTTAGTCTGTTGTGGGGTTAAAACGAACCGCCACACGCTCCCCCCCAGAGGACGCGGCAGGGGGCCGCGACCTCGATAATCCATCTGTGTGAGCGAGCTGTGGGAGAAGCTCGCTGCAGGCGGAGGGGGAGGGAGGGGAGGGGTGGTAAGTGCCGGCAGGAGCTGTGAAATCGTCCTGAGCCGCGCAAAAATTGCTTGCTGCTCCGTGACGTCGAGGGTTTGTCCCGTTGCACGTGCGGAGATCACAAGAAGAAAAATTAGTCTCTGACTCCTCTCGTGGCCATGAAGAAAAGCAGGGGCGGCTGTAAGAAAAAAGTAAACAAAGCAGGGGGACTGTTGGCTTTGGGTGCTGAAGCAACCCCAAAGCTCCCGGGAACAGCTGACGGCTGAAATCCCGTTGTGCCGTGGCTAAGACCATTAAAAAATCCAGTGGCGAGCTGCGTGCTTGATTCAGGTGAACGAGCAGCCCTGAAAGGCAGCGGCGAAGGAGGAAGGCAGTCTGTGGAGCCGTTACTTGTCCCGTGCGTGATGCGCCGTCCTTGTAACTCCCCGAGCGTGCGCGGGGGTTCCGTGGCGTGGGTGGGCCGCTGGAGTGGCGAGTCAGGGTGCAGAAACTTGGCGGAGATCAGCGCAGACGGCGCTGATAAAATCCGGGTTGAGCTGTGGCTGTAGATTGGCCATGGTGCGTTGGAGCGGTGAGAGGAAATAGACAATCTTTAGTCCCTCAGGCCTGTGCAGATGCGTTGGCGCGGCGGGAGGGAATAGACGATCTTTTGTTCCTCAGGCTCATGCAGCTGCGTTGGGGCGGTGAGAGGGAGGAGACGCGTTGGAGCGGCGCGAGGCAATAGGCGATCTTTGTGCCCCAGGCTCGTGCAGGTGCATTCAGTTCCACCCGCTGCGCTCTCCGTCGGCCCTGGAGGTTGCCGTCGTGGAGAGAGGACGAGGTGCGTGCGCTCTCCGTGAGAGCGGCCGGTCCAGCGTGGATGTGTAGATCTCAGGCGTGCAGATCTCACCGTGAAGCGTGAAGCGGTCACCAGTCGCGGTCCAGACCAGAAGTTTGCTTCGCACAAAGCGTGTGCGTGTCCGGGTGTTGCGTTCGCTGGCCGCTCGTTTTTTTCAGCGTCGGTTCGCCAGCGTGGCCGTCCAAATCAGAAGGCTGCGTCGCACAAAGCGTGTGCGTCTTCAAGGGGTCACCAACGCAGCTGTGCGGCTGTCCAGCTCGGAAGGTTGCTTTCGCACAAAACGTGTGCGTGTTCGAGGGGTCACCAGTGAGGCGGCATGCAAAAATAAGCAGCGATGCTGTGGTTTTAAGCAGGTTTTATTAATCATACCGCCGTCACGGGAACTTGGCTCCAGCCCTTAGCGTGAGCAGGCTGAAGCCGAATTCCTCAGGCTCTCAGTGAAGAAGAAGAGAGGCGGACACGTGTGTGTCTACCAGTTGCAGGATCAGAGTGAGAGAGCGAGATTGCGTTACAGAATTGCACCTTAAATACTTGATCATAACAATACATCAAAGAGACATACCCCACAGTTTAGAATGATCAAAGGGACAACAGAACAGGCAGGAGGTATTTGCATTTGTAAGACATACATCACAATGGGCAGATTAGCTAGACCTCGCTCTAAGTGCAAGACAAAGAGGCTAACAAGCACATCTACATATTGATCTGAGTCTCTAGGTCACAGTAAGGACAGGACACATGAATACAATGCATGAAAGGCAACGATTAACGTCACATAGGTTAGACAAAAGAAACTCGTCTACCTGTAGACATTAATACACCAAAGCACATCTACATATGTAAGATGCTCAGAAAAAGCACAGTAAGGACAAGCCATATGCACACTATACAGAATGGCGCATTACATCGCAATACATGCATGTTTGCATCACAAATACATGAATGGCACATTGCATCTCAGTAGTGTAGCAGGAAAATAGAGAAAAGAGGGCTGAGTGTCCTTAGTCTGTTGTGGGGTTAAAACGAACCGCCACACGCCCTCATTTTATCTTCGGTATCTTGGCAGATGGCAACAGGTTCTTATCAAAGATGTCTCTGAACATTTGTCCATTCATATTTCCTTCAGTTATATGAAGTCTGCCTGCACCATGTGCTCAAAACACCCCCACACCATGATGCTTCCATCTCCAAACTTCACTGTTGGTGTGGTGTTTTGGGGCTGATATGCAGTGCCATTTTTCCTCCAAACATGCTGTGATGTTGTGGCATCCAAAAAGTTCAATTTTGGTCTCATCTGACCAGACTATATTCTCCCAGTATTTTACTGGCTTGTCCAAATCTTGTGCAGCAAAGTTTAAATGAGTTCCAATATGCTTTTTCTTCAGCAATGGAGTCTTGTGAGGTGAGCAGGCACAGAGCCCATGTTGGTTGAGTGCATTACTTATTGTTTTCTTTGAAACAGTAATACCTGCTAACTCCAGGGGCCTCATGTATAAATCGTGTGGTCTAGAGAGAGCTCTTTGCTTCTACCCATCATGAGTTCTTTGAGGTGTGACCTTTTTAAAGGCTATCAGTCAGGACTTAACCAGATGAAATTAATTTGCACTGATGGGGACGGGCAGCGCGGTGGCGGAGTGGTTAGCACTGCGGCAGCACAGCAACTCACCCTTGGCCGGGGGATCCTGGGTTCGATCCCAGCCCCCGACCAACAGTGATCTGTGTGGAGTTTGCATGTTCTCCCCGTGACTGCGTGAGTTTACTCCGGGATTTCTCCGGTTTCCTCCCACATGCCAAAAACATGCAAGTTAGGTTAATTGGCATCAAACTGGGGATTCTAAATTGTCCTTAGGATGACTGTGAAAGTGAATGGTTGTCTGTCTCTCTGTGTTGGCCCTGTGATGGACTGGCAAACTGTCCAGGGGTGTACCCTGCCTCTCGCCCAAAGATGCTGGGATAGGCTCCAGCCCCCCCCCACAACCCGAAAAGGATTAAGCGGAAGAAGATGGATGGATGGATGGATGGATGGATGGATAGATGGGGATGGGATGGTTTCCTAAATTCTGATGACTTTCAGCTGGTTTCTTGGCTTTCTACGCCTCTTTGTACCTCTTTTTCTTCATGTGTTCAATACTTATTCCCTGTGTCATTCCACTTTATTAACTATAACTTGTTTTGTGGACACAGTTGCCTTGATTTATTTGTATGTATGGATTACTTGGGTTGTTACTGATATCTGGTGAACATCTCATGTCAGTGGCTCCATGAGAAATAATTTAATGAGAAAAATGTTGACACTGTGGTGACCCAGTACACTGTGGACGGACACTATCTCACACTCATCAGGGCTGGAGGAAACGGACAACAATTTACATACGGACAGACAGCCCCAGGGGGCAATCAGACGGGACTGTTATGTATGCGTCCTCGGAGAGGACGTCCCGACCGGGCGCTAGCTGGTGTCATGCTAATGATGTGTATTGACTGATGTGTATTAGATGACAATCACTATGCTAATGTGCCATGCATTCTCTCTGTCTGTATAACGTGTATAAAAGAGCTTGTTATACATGCCTCAGCGATGCAAAAACTCTCCTCCCAGATATTCAGCCCCAGCGGGCAACGCTGGGGCCCACCGGTTGTATTTATGTTTGAGGGTGAATAAAGAGCCTGTGTCGACCTACGATCGTGCCTTGCCTCCACATCCTTCCCTTACACCCTCTACATTGGTGACCCCAACGTGATATGGACTATCTCTCCCTTTCGCCGTGCTGTGGATTCCTTTTTCTCCACATTGGTGACCTGACGGAGAAGAACTGTCTCTCCCTTACTCCGCACACCACATGGTGACCTGACGTGAGATGACTATCTGTCCCTTTCACTGCGCTGTGGATTCCAGAGACCGGGGATCGCCTACATCCTTCGCATCCACACTGGAACGTGTGCGCCTTATCCTCTCTCCATGATGGTGACCTCCAGGGCCGGACGGAGAGCACAGCGCTGGGACCAAGACACACGAGGATCAGCGACACGAGCAACGCACAGAAACAGCCTGGATGGGGAAGATCATTGGCGCCGTCTGCGTTGATTTCCATCAAGTTCCCCGACCCTGACTTACCTCCCGACAGCAGACTTTCTGTGCACAGAAGCCCCACACGCACACCGCAGGATTACGAGGACAGCGCAGCTTCCAGCTAAATGGTTACTACGCCACGCACCAGGGACAAACTGGCTCCACAGACTTATACATCGTCCTCCGCCGCTGCACAAGCCCTAGAAACACGGCCGATTGTCGTCCTCGGAACCTTTGGGGCTGCTCACGCACCTGAAGCAGACATGCAGCCTGCACATGGGACTTTGTATGGGTTTCTCAGCCACGGCGCACAACGGGAATTTGCCTGATTACTTTCTCCTATGACTTTAGGGCTGCTTCCGCACCTAAAGTCAAACCACAAAGTCCCTCACACAGCTTCAGTCTTTTTTTTTTCACAGCCACTACGCATCGTCGGGGGATTTGGCTGTTTGCCTTCCCCACATCCTCGCAGAACTGAGCCGCAAGAGGAGTCAGAGACTTAATTTTTTTCACAGCCGCTGCTGATCACCCCAAGGTTTACCGGGAAAGCCCCTCACCATGGTGGTTCCATACGCAATTTTTGCGCGGCCCAGACACTTTTGACATCCCCAGCCGGCACTCACTTATTCCCACCCCCCTCCCCCTCTTCCTCCACATCGCTTTTCCCGCACCTCACTCCCTAAAGCCGGCTGATCCCCGGTTTGTTCCATTACGCACGACGTGCACCGGCCCCGTGCACCCACGATCCACAGCCGTTCAACGTGCTGGAACTCGGAGCGGAGCACACTGTCTTTTCCACCCCTCCCCGTCCCCCCCCCCCCCCCCACGGACTGACATGCCCTCCGACACTCCTCTACAGCAGGACAGTTCTACCGGAGCTGGAGCCCAAACGACGGGTGGTGGGGGGGTCACAACCCCTTCTGAGTGTTCTGGGGGGAGCTGTGTGTTGACTCAGCACACTGCGGACGGCCACTATCTCACACTCATCAGGGCTGGAGGAAACAGAGAACAATTTGCATACGGACAGAGAGCCCCAGGGGGCAATCAGACGGGACTGTTATGCATGCGTCCTCGGAGGGGATGTCCGGGCCGGGCGCTAGCTGATGTCACGCTAATGATGTGTATTGACTGATGTGTATTAGATGACAATCACTATGCTAATGTACCATGCATTCTCTCTGTCTGTATAATGTGTATAAAAGAGCTTGTTATACATGCCTCAGTGACGCAAAACTCTCCTACTAGAGATTCGGCCCCAGCAGGCAACGCTGGGGTCCACGAGCTGTATTTATGTTAGAGGGTGAATAAAGAACCTGTGTCGACCTACAATCGTGCCTTGCCTCCACATCCTTCCCTTACACCCTCTACAACACGTTCAATATTTATTTTCCCCACTGTATTTTTATCAAGAGTACTAAGCAGCACAGGTGCAGGTAGGGCTGGGCAATATACCGAATATATTTGTTGTATCAGAAACATTTGGGCACCCGCGATACGTAAAATAGTTGTATCACGCATATTTGAATATTTGTAACATTAATATGAGCCATCCCTGTGATGAGACAAGTCTGCCTGCAGCATGGCTGCCACTGTAGTCTGAGTGAAGGTTCACACAGCTGCCCTCACAGAGAAAGAGCCAAATGTACACTGCAGCGAGCAGCAATGAAAAGGACAATAACAGCATAAATGTAGGCTCACCTTAAGCACAAGAAATGGGGGGGCAAGAGGAAATAAACATTTCAAGTCAAACATCTGCAGTTAACTGCTCACTTATTGAATGAACTTTCAAAATAAGACCTCCTATCTGGTTTTGCAACCCTTCAAAATAAGAGAGTGGCTCGCCAAATAAAGAACTGATGAAATGTAGACACAAAAAAATTTAAAAAAAGCAAAAAATTATAATTCTGTCACTCATTAGCCCACCAAGTATTAACTACGTGTGGTAAACTAAAACATTTTTACCCATGTGGATAAACTTGATGACTTGATAATGTGAGTTCTGTTAAATAAATGAAAAAAGACGCTTTGCTCAGTTACATATTGTTGTGAAGACTTTTCTCTGACATAAGTTTTCATTTTAATTTATTATTCAACTTTTTCTTAAGAGAAATGAATGTTTTATTTTATTATTCAGCTTTTTCATATATACAGTGGATTTAAAAAGTCTACACACCCCTGTTCAAAAGCCAGGTTTTTGTGATGTAAAAAAATGAGACCAAGATAAATAATTTCAAAACTTTTTCCACTATTAATGTGGAAAAAACTTTTTCCACTATTAATTTTCGCTTCCGGCCTTCAGAGAGAGCAGACGCTTTTCTCTTCTCTCCTCCTTCTCCCTCCTCCTCCCTCCCTAACTGACTGAATCCCAGCTTGCTACTGTCTGTGTCTGTGTCGCTCTTCTACTGGCTGATTCTTGATCCAAACGGAAAATTATGGATTTAGTAAGCTGGGCCTTGAACACAATTGACACCGTCTTTTCAACTAGGAAATCGGGCCCAGGGGAGCCCACCTGTCCTGCAGGTACTGCTGCTGCGGGTTATGTGAGAGACACATACAATTGGAAACTTATGTGTCTGTGCGACCTTTCAACTGAAGATGCGGAAGACATCTACTTATTCAGCTGTACGATCTCAGGACTTCTACTGATCGGCTTTCGGATAGTCCTGGTGTATCGAAAACTGAAGAGGATGGACAGAGCTTATCAAAATGCTGACCCAACGAAGCTCTTTCACCAATTTGACCAACTGGGGAGGACTCTGATTGACATAATGTAGCACACAGGCCCAGGAAACACGCACGCAGGCTCAGGATAGATTTAACAGCTTTATTCAACAAGCAGGTGTGTATGGATGGATGTATGCGGTATGGGAATGTGCTGGGGTGAACGCCGATGCGCAGGCAGCAGAGCAGCGCGCCGTACAGCCGGACAACCCTATGGAGACAAGAACAAAGGACAAGGGTAATGGGCACCACACCAAGACAGGGAATATAGGTGACAGTGTTGCTTACTTGCAGGGACAGGTGGCTGGCGTCGGCAGGCGATGAGCCCGGGAGACAGCGTCCTGCTGGGACTGCGCAGAAGATGGAGATGCTATGGCGATGACGGGGGGAATCCGCCGCCAGGAGGGTCCACCTGTGCACAGGGGTGAGAACTTGGAAGACAAGGTAAGGAGTTCTTACGTGTCGATGAATCTTTGCTGGTGATCTGAGGTAGAATCACGAGCCTTGGAAACACTGATGAGAACAGACGGCTCCAGAATGCAGCAGAGGGCAGAGTGGGCTAAATAGCCCGCTGCTGACGAGGCGCAGGTGTGCGCGCAGCTGAAACCGCTGATGAGCGGCGGGTCATGACAGTACTCCCCCCTCTAGCAGCGCCTCCTGGCGCTGGTTTGTCCGGATGTGCCCGATGGAACTCCCTGATGAGGCTCTTGTCTAACACCCAAGAGGAGGGCACCCAGGATCTAAACTCCGGACCAAACCCCTTCCAGTCCACCAGATACTGCAACCCGCGCCCTCGGCGCTGGGAGTCCAGGAAGGAGGCGACTCTCCAGGCCGGGTGGCCGTCGATCATTATAGGCGTGGGCGGCGCTGCGGGTGGGGGGCAGAGGGGGTCAGACACATAGGGCTTGATCCTGGAAACGTGGAAAGTAGGACAAATGCGAAGGGAGGGGGGGAGGGCCAGACGCACAGCCACCGGGTTGATAATCCTGGAAATGGTGTGAGGACCAACGAAGCGTGGTGCCAACTTCTTCTTCTCCCCCTTAAGGTGGAAATCCTGAGTGGCCAACCAGACTCGTTGACCCACCTGGTAGGCAGGGGCCGGTCTCCTGCGGCGGTTGGCAGTAATGCTATTACGTGCAGCCGTGCGTAAAAGCATGTCCCGTGTCCTGGACCACAGAGCCCGACAACGTCTCAGGTGAGCCTGGACGGAAGGAACAACGAGCTCCGCCTCCTGGTCTGGAAACAAGGGTGGATCATAGCTTAGGGACGCCTTAAAGGGAGACATGCCTGTAGCAGAAGACCGGGCGGTGTTGTGGGCGTATTCAACCCAGGCCAGATGTGAACTCCAGGAGGATGGGTCAGATGACGTGATGCAGCGCAGGGCAGCCTCCAACTCCTGGTTCGCCTTCTCACACTGCCCGTTGGATTGTGGGTGATGGCTGGATGAGAGGCTAACTGTGGCCCCCAGGGCGTTGCAAAAGCACCTCCAGACCTCTGAGACATACTGGGGACCCCGATCCGAGACGGCATCTGCTGGTATCCCGTGTAACCTGACCACGTGCTGAACCAGGAGATCCGCCATCTCCTGCGCCGTTGGAAGACCCCGCAGTGGCACGAAGTGGGCGGCCTTGGAGAAATGGTCCACAATGGTCAGCACAGCGTTATAGGAGTTGGAAGTGGGGAGACCAGTGACAAAGTCGAGGGCAATATGGGACCAGGGTCTGCCAGGGGTCGGCAGAGGCTGGAGCAGACCGGCGGGAGGAGAATTACCTGACTTGGCAGAGGCACACACAGGGCAAGCCTGGACGTAGTTGGAAGCATCCTTCTGTAGACCCGGCCACCAGAAGGAGCGCTGGAGGAGATCCACTAGCCGAGATACCCCCGGGTGACAGGCGAGCTTGGAGGTGTGGACCCAATGAATGACCTCCCCCCGGACAGAAGATGGACCAAACAACCTTCCCTCCGGTCCGCCGCCAGGATCCGGTTCAGCCTCCTGCGCCCTCCGGATCTTGTCTCTGATGGACCAGGAGATGGCACCTACCACGCACGAACTGGGCTGGATGGGGTGGCCAGACTCCTCCGATGTCTCAGGGGCGAACTGCCTGGAGAGGGCATCGGGTAAGATGTTCTTACAGCCGGGGCGGAACCGGGCAAAGAATAGAGACCAGCGCACCTGGCGGGCATTCAGGCGTCTAGCAGATCGAAGATACTCCAAGTTCTTGTGGTCCGTCATCACCACGAATGGTAGCGCTGCCCCCTCCAGCCAGTGGCGCCACTCCTGCAGGGCGAGCTTGATGGCAAGAAGCTCCCTGTCCCCGACATCATAATTCCGCTCGGCCGGAGACAGACGCCGTGAGAAGAAGGCGCGGGGTCGTTTGGTCCCGTCAGTGGGTAAACGCTGGGACAGCACCGCCCCTACCCCCGTGTCAGATGCGTCGACCTCAACCAAGCACTGCAGCGCGGGGTCGACCTGGGTCAGGACCCGGGAGGAGGAGAACTCCGTCTTCAGTGCCTGAAACGCCGCAACGGCCTCTTCAGTCCAGCGAAAGGCGTTCTTGGGTGACGTGAGACGGGGCAGCGGGGCAGCGATGGCACCAAAGTTGGGCACAAAACGGCGGTAGAAATTGGCGAACCCAAGGAATTGTTGGACCTGCTTCCTGGAGGTCGGCGTCGGCCAGTCCACCACCGCTTTGACTTTAGCGGGGTCGGGCAGAACCTGATTATGTGAGATCACAAACCCTAGAAAGGAGGTGGTCTTGGCGTAAAACTCACATTTTTCTGCCTTCACATATAACCTGTTCTCCAGCAGCCGCTGTAAAACCCGCCTCACATGCACCTGGTGTTCTTCACGTGACCTGGAGAAGATGAGGATACCATCTAGGTACACGAATACAAAGAGACCCAGGAAATCACGCAGGACATCATTTATTAGGCGCTGAAAGACGGCTGGCGCGTTGGTCAGACCAAAGGGCATTACGAGGTACTCAAAATGTCTACTCGGCGTTCTGAATGCAGTTTTCCACTCATCCCCCTCCCTGATCCGGACGAGATGGTAGGCGCTGCGGAGGTCCAATTTGGTAAACCAGGTCGCCCCCTGCAGGGAGTGGAAGGCAGTATCCATCAGCGGCAGAGTGTATCGGTCCTTCTCAGTGATGTCATTCAACGCTCGGAAGTCGATACAAGGGCAGAGGGGCCTGTCCTTCTTTGATACGAAGAAGAAACCGGCTCCGAGCGGGGACGAGGAGGGGCGGATGATACCTGCGCTGAGAGACTCCTTTATATAACTGTCCATCGCTTCCCGCTCCGGCGCTGACAGGCTATACAGGCGACCTGACGGCAGGGGAGCCCCTGGGCAGAGGTTGATGGCACAATCATAGGGCCGATGAGGAGGGAGAGACATCGCCCTGGATTTGCTGAAGACCAAGCCCAGATCGTGGAATTCCGTGGGCACCAAAGTGAGGTCTGGAGGCGCGGCGTCCTTGACCGGGGGAGGAGCAGACGGGGCGCAGGGTGCGGATTGTACATACAGAATGCACTCCAGGCGGCGATCTTCCCAGTCTGCCAATCCAGGACCGGGTTGTACAGGCGCAGCCAGGGGTACCCAAGGATAACAGGCGTCACAGAGGAGGACAAAACGTAGAAGGAGAGTTCCTCTCGGTGATTGCCCGAGACAATGACTGGGATGGACTGCGTGCGATGAGTCACTTGGCCAAGGGGAGCACGGGATAGGGTGATCAGGCTCAGAGGAGCGGGCAGAGGTTGGCAGGGGATGCCCAATTGGGTTGCCAGGCTCTTAGAAATGAAGCTCTGCTCTGCTCCTGAGTCCACCAGTGCATGTGTGAGATGCCCCGTGGCATTGTGACAAAATCTGATGGGCAAGGATAGGCTTGTGAGGGGATTTGACCGGTTAGAGTCCGCGAGGCCCCCTACAGTGACTCGCGGACCTCCCCGTTTGGCTTCTCCGGGCAATGCTCCACGGAATGTTGGCCTCCTCCGCAATACATCCAGAGACCCAACTTCCGGCGGCGCTGTTTCTCCGCTAGAAGGAGCTTTGACCGGCCCACCACCATCGCCTCCGACTCCTCGGAGGTCTCCGGTGGAGATGTCACCAGGGGGCGGTCTTGAGACGTACGGACGGAGCCTCCACGCGAGCGGCTGCTAAACTTCCGCTCGGTGGACCGTTCACGCAGCCTATTATCCAAACTAATGGCGGTGGAGATTAACTCCGCCAATGTCTCCCGGAGATCCCGACCAGCCAGTTCATCCCTCAGACCCGAGCTGAGGCTGCGGAGGAAGATGCCACAGAGGGCGGCTTCGCCCCAGCCCACTTCCTCCGCTGCAACCCGGAAGTCGATAGCATAGTCTGCTGCTGACCGGCTTCCCTGCTGGAGAGCGAGAAGCCGGTCAGTTAGGACGCTATCGCGCCGGGAATGGTCAAAGACCTCTAAAAAGCTCTGCACGAACTGGCTGTAGGAGAGGCTCGCGTAGCTGGGCTTCGCCATTACGGCGTAAGCCCAGGTCAACGCTCGCCCCTCCAAGAGATTACCAATATAGCCAATTCGGCTGTGGTCTGAGGGAAAGTCCCCGGGAACGCGCAAAAACACCGACTCACACTGCATTATAAACCCCCGCGCCCCTCCGAGCTTACCGCTGAAGCGGGCGGGGGTCGGGATTGGTGTGAGGCGGGTTGGCGTCCCCGAGGTAGACTGACCGGGCATCGGAGCGGCAGGAGCTAGCCCGCCCTGGCGAGCTGTGGGGAATGCCTGCTGGGGGTCCAGGCGGTCTAACCGGTGAGTGATGTTAACCAACTGGTTGAGTATCACCTGCTGTTGATGAGCTATTAAATCCACCCGAGCCTCGAGGGTGGAAAGACGGCGTGCGAGCCCACTGTCTGCTGGGCCGCCTTGCTGGAGCCGTACTGACATAATGTAGCACACAGGCCCAGGAAACACGCACGCAGGCTCAGGATAGATGTAACAGCTTTATTCAACAAGCAGGTGTGTATGGATGGATGTATGCGGTATGGGAATGTGCTGGGGTGAACGCCGATGCGCAGGCAGCAGAGCAGCGCGCCGTACAGCTGGACAACCCTATGGAGACAAGAACAAAGGACAAGGGTAACGGGCACCACACCGAGACAGGGAATATAGGTGACAGTGTTGCTTACTTGCAGAGACAGGTGGCTGGCGTCGGCAGGCGATGAGCCCGGGAGACAGCGTCCTGCTGGGACTGCGCAGAAGATGGAGATGCTATGGCGATGACGGGGGGAATCCGCCGCCAGGAGGGTCCACCTGTGCACAGGGGTGAGAACTTGGAAGACAAGGTAAGGAGTTCTTACGTGTCGATGAATCTTTGCTGGTGATCTGAGGTAGAATCACGAGCCTTGGAAACGCTGATGAGAACAGACGGCTCCAGACTGCAGCAGAGGGCAGAGTGGGCTAAATAGCCCGCTGCTGACGAGGCGCAGGTGTGCGCGCAGCTGAAGCCGCTGATGAGCGGCGGGTCGTGACACTGATAGCGGCTAATGGTGAACTGAATAGGAAGATTGGCAACATCGGGATGTCGCTGGGAGCTCTCCAGGAAATGATTTTAAAGCCTGGCAATGATGGAAATTATGGAGCACTGAACGCGTAAGAGATGAAAATTCTTTCTCTGAGTGACTGTGCTTATTCGACCTTGTTTTTGGCGCCCCTCAGCTCTCACTCCTCCTGGATGAAGATAAGCAGTAGAAATGTTTTGGCTGATTTCTCTCCTTCATAAACAATCTGGCGTACAGTAATCTGAACTCTCAAGGACAGTGCCATGTGACTGACTCAGAAATTTCCATCTGCCATGCACTGAGAGTTGATCTCACAAGGACATGCTTTTCTAAGTTTCAGACACTAAGACATAACATCTGCTGAGAGAGGATTTTTGCTGTCCACCAGTAACTGATAAACACTCACTCTGCATTCAACATACACGACTGATTCACTTACACTGATGTACATATACACTCACTGCCTCTCTCTGCTGTCTTTGTTTTTGTGAGGTTGATTGTCTGCTCTGTGCCATAGAGAGGTTTTTTTCATTGTAATCATAATCTGCTTACACAATTATAAGCTGTATTTTGATAACGAAGTTTTTTTCTCTCCGCCTATTGTGTCATTCCCCTTCCCTCTTCCCCCCCCCTTATCTTTCACTGTTTGATGAGGCGCCTTGTTATGGCTGCCGTGTCGTTGTGCTGCGCTTACACGCGCGCCAATGTCAAGTCAAATTCCTCGTGTGTTTTTTACATGCTTGGCAATAAAGCTTTTTCTGATTTTCTGATTTTTTCTGATTTTCAGAATCAGAATCAGAATCAGAATCAGGTTTATTGCCATTGTTCATGTAGTACACAAACTAGGAATTTGTCTCGGTACAATGCTGCAACATTAAACATGATAAGATAAGAGAAATAAACTATACATGTAATAAAGTGTAGGATAAGATTAAGTGATACTGGTCAACAGTTAAAATATATATTAGCCAGCAGCAGATACTGTGGAGAACTATATAGTGCAGTCGGTAATGCAGGAAGAAAACAGTGATGATTGACATGAGTCTGGTTGAGCTGCTGTACATGGTGCACGAGAGTCACTTAGTGTTCAGCAGTCTAATGGCAGAGGGGAAGAAGCTGTTCATGTGACGGGAGGTTTTAGTCTGGATGGACCGAAGTCTTCTACCAGAGGGGAGGGGGGCAAACAGTACGTGACCAGGGTGTGAGGGATCGGCTATGATCTGGCCAGCACGCCTCCGGGTCCTGGAGATGTACAGATCCTGGAGAGATGGGAGCTTGCAGCCGATCACCTTCTCAGCAGTGCGCACGACGCGCTGCAGCCTTAGTCTGTCCCTGGCAGTGGCTCCTGCGTACCACACGGTTATGGAGGTGGTGAGGATGGACTCGATGATGGCTGTGTAGAACTGCACTAACATCTTGGTGGGTAGCTTGAGCTTCCTCAGCTGCCGCAGGAAGAACATCCTCTGCTGGGCTTTTTTGATGAGTGAGCTGATGGTCAGCTCCCATTTGAGGTCCCTGGTGATGGTAGTGCCTAGGAAGCGGAAGGAATCAGCAGTGGTGATGGGAGAGCCTGAGAGGGTGAGGGGGGGCAGAGGAGTAGTGACTTTCCTGAAGTCTACAATCATCTCCACTGTCTTCAGAGCGTTCAGCTGCAGGTTGTTATTGCTGCACCAGGACGCCAGCTGGGCCACCTCTCTCCTGTAGGCGGACTCGTCGCCGTTGGAGATGAGCCCGATGAGGGTGGTGTCGTCCGCAAACTTGATCAACTTGACAGACTGGTGGCTGGAGGTGCAGGAGTTGGTGTAAAGGGAGAAGAGTAGGGGGGAAAGTACACAGCCCTGGGGTGATCCGGTGCTGATGCTAGTATAGTCTGAGACAGTCTTTCCCAGCCGCACATGCTGCCTCCGGTCCGTCAGGAAGTCGATGATCCACCTGCAGAGGGAGTCAGGCACGTTGAGCAGGGACAGCTTGTCCCGGAGCAGAGCGGGGCGGATGGTGTTGAATGCGGAGCTGAAGTCCACAAACAGGATCCTGGCGTAGGTTCCCGGGGAGTCCAGGTGCTGCAGGATGGAGTGGAGGGCCAGGTTGACTGCATCGTCTACAGACCTGTTGGCTCGGTAGGCAAACTGCAGCGGGTCCAGGAGAGGGGTGGTGATGGACTTGAGGTGGGACAGGACCAGGCGCTCAAAGGACTTCATGACTACAGAGGTGAGCGCTACAGGTCTGTAGTCATTAAGTCCAGTGATCCGTGGCTTCTTGGGGATTTTCTGACCTATAACCTATACAACCCATTTGAAAAACAAGCTGAAATCTTTTAAGGGGAAAAATAAAAAATAAAAAACTTACAATAACCTGTTTGCATAAATATGCACACTCTTAAACTAATACTTTGTTGTAGCACCTTTGGCTTATATTACAGCACTCAGTCTTTTTGGGCAGGAGTCTATCAGCGTGGCGCATCTTGATGTGGCAATATTTACCCACTCTTCTTTGCAAAAACGCTCCAAATCTGTCAGATTGCGAGGGCATCTCCTGCGCACAGCCCTCTTCAGATCACCCCACAGATGTTTGATTGGATTTAGGTCTGGACTCTGGCTGGGTCATTCCAAAACCTTAATCTTCTTCTGTTGAAGCCATTGTTTTGCTGATTTGGATGTGTGCTTTGGGTCATTGTCGTGCTGAAAGATGAAGTTCCTCTTCATCTTCAGCTTTCTAGCAGAAGCCTGAAGGTGTTGTGCCAACACTAACTGGTATTTGGAACTGTTCATAATTCCCTCCACCTTGACTAAGGCCCCAGTTCTAACTGAAGAAAAATAGCCCCAAAGCATGATGCTGCCACCACCATGCTTCACTGTAGGTATGGTGTTCTTTTGGTGATAAGCAGTGCTGTGTTTGTGCCAAATATAACTTTTGGAATTATGGTCAAAAAGTTTAACCTTGGTTTCATTGGACCATAACACATTTTCCCACGTGTTTGGGAGATTTCAAATGTGTTTTTGCAAAATGTAGCCGGGCTTGGATGTTTTTCTTCATAAGATAAGGCTTCCATATTGCCACCCTAGACAGAAGATTGTTGTCACATGTACTAAACAGCCAGTACTTGCCAGAAATTCCTGCAGCTCTTTTAATGTTGCTGTCGGCCTATTGGCAGCCTCCCTGACCAGTTTTCTTCTCGTCTCGTCATTAATTTTGGAGAGATGTCCAGTTCTTGGTAATGTCACTGTTGTGCCATATTTTCCCCACTTGATGATGACTGTCTTCACTGTGTTCCATGGTATATTTAATGTCTTGGAAATTCTTTTGTACCCTTCTCCTGACTGATACCTTTGAACAATGAGATCCCTCTGATTCTTTGGAAGCTCTCTGCGGACCATGGCTTGTGCTGTAAGATGTGACTACAAAAATATCAGAACAAGCCTACTAGAACAGCTGAACTTTATTTGGGGTTAATCAGAGACACTTCAGATGGTGGCAGGTGTGTGCTGATTCCCATTTAATATGAGATTGGATGTGATTGGTTAATTCTGAACACAGCCACATCCCCAGTTATAAGAGGGTGTGCATATTTATGCATCTAGATTATTGTAAGTTTTTCATTTTTTATTGTTCCCCTTAAAAGATTTCAGTCAGTTTTTCAATTGGGTTGTACAGGTTATAGGTCACGTTAATGGTGGAAAAAGTTTTGAAATGATTTATCTTGGTCTGATTTTTTTCACATCACAAAAACCTAGCATTTGAACAGGGGTGTGTAGACTTTTTATAGCCACTGTGTGTGTGTGTGTGTGTGTGTGTGTGTGTGTGTGTGTGTGTGTGTGTGTGTATACATGTACTATACATATACAGTATATATATATATATATATATATATATATATATATATATATATATATAATTTCTAACAAAAATGTAAGTAAAACCAAATTTTAAAGGACATTCAGTACACAAAATTCATATCGTGATGTGTATCGTGTATGGCGATACAGAGAAATTATAACATGATGCATTTTTTGAGCTATATCGCCCAGCCCTAGGTGCAGTCTGTTCGACTGAGCCCTGACAGTGCAGCCTCCACAATTTTGTTATTTATTTCATTCAGAGCATCAACTCAATATAGACTTATTTAATTCAAAATTAAAATATGAGTATAATAAATACTTCCATAAGAATGCAAGAAAATAAAGAAAATTATGCTATTAACTAAGGAACAATTTATAGAAGATGTAGTGTATTTCAATGAAAATGAGAAATGAACCAATGAACCCCCCTTGGATCACGACTTTATCATGGTGGGGGGTTTGCGTGCCCTAGTCATCCCAGGAGCTATGTTGTCTGGGGCAATTTGCCTCTGGTAGGGTCTCCCAAGACAAACTGGTCCTGGGTGAAGGGCCAGACTAAGTGTGATCCAACAGACTCCCATGACTGCCCCCCCCCCCGGATTCTGGGTGGAATATACATCTTCTTGGATACACTTAGGATTTGGGGGCGGGGATGTGCCGCACTGTGTCAGTGAAGGGGATTCCTCTGCTGCACAGCGGGGCTGCCCTCACCTCAATTTTAATTGCATTTTAGACACTGAGGTCTTGGGGGGATGGGGGCCCCGCTGCCTATTGCAGTGGCTAGTGGTGTTCCAACCACCATCCCCGTCGGCGTCATTGGCAAATAAAAGTTCTTGGATGAGTAGCTTTTCTGACTTGGTTCTGGCTTTTAATCTAGATAAGTTGAACATTGAGCCATCAGCTCTTGTATTGATTAGCATGCCACCTAGATTTGGATCCAGGGCACTGTTGAGCAAGGCAATGAAATAGACAGTAAAGAGTGTGGGTGCCAAAACGCAGCCCTGCTTTACTCCAGTGTTTGCTGTAATGTTATCAGAAGTGCAGTCTTCATATTCAATGCACACATTCATTTCTAAGTGAAATGATACCACAAGTTTGAGCAGTGTTGTTGGGTATCCTATCAACTTGAGTACTGTATAGAGGCCAAATCTGCTGACTGAATTGAAAGCTTTAGTCAAGTCAACAAAGCAGACATATAGAGGTTGGTTTTGTTCCTTGTATTTTTCCTGTATCTGAAGAAGCGTAAGCATCATGTCTATTGTGGATCTGCTACTGCGGAATCCGCACTGGGACTCAGGTAGGATTTGATCTGCCAATTTCTGGAGCCAGTTCAAGACAACACATGCAAATGCTTTTCCAGCAATACTTAATAGAGATATGCCCCGATAGCTGTTACGGTCTCCTTCATCCCCTTTGTTTTTATAGAGTGTGATTATTTGTGCTTCCCTCATGTTGTGGGGAACCTCACCATTTCGCACAAGCAGCGCTGCGAAAGATGCAGAATGAATGGTGGGAGAAGAAGGCAGATGAGGTGCAGAGATACGCCGACATGCAGAATTCCAAGATGGTCTTCAGTGTCATCAAGGAAGTATATGGACCTGCCAAGCCATGTACTACCCCACTCCTGTCGGCAGACGGTTCAACTCTGCTGAAGGAGAAGAGCAGCATCAATGCACGATGGAGAGAGCACTTCAGCTACCTGCTCAACAGGCCCTCCACTGTAGACCCCCACGCCCTCGAGCTGATCCCACAGAAACCCACCATCCACTGCCTCGACCTCCCCCCTACAATGGACAAAGTCTTGAAGGTGATTAGGCAGACCAATTCAGGCAAAGCACCTGGGATGGATGGAATCCCGGTGGAAATATTCAAATCAGTTGGTCCTGTGGCTCTTGAAATCTTCCATTCCCTCCTCACCAGCATCTGGGATGAAGAACAACTACCCAAAGACTTCAGGGATGCCACTGTTGTCTCCCTGTTCAAGAATAAGGGTAGCAAGTCGGACTGCAGCAATTACAGAGGTATCTCCCTTCTATCTATTGCCGGAAAAATACTGGCCCAGGTCCTCCTCAACCAACTGATTAACAACATCTCTGAAGGGAACCTGCCAGAAACACAGTACGGATTCTGCTCAAACTTCAGCACCGTGGACATGATCTTCTCCGTCCGCCAAGTGCAGGAGAAATGTCTAGAACAAAATATGGACTTATAGGCGGTCTTTATCGACCTGACTAAGGCCTTCGACACGGTGAACAGGGAGGCCCTCTGGATCATCCTATCCAAGCTTGGGTGCCCAGACAAGTTTGTAAACCTCATACGCCAGTTTCACGACAACATGACTGGGTAGGTTCTCTCAGGTGGAGAGGTATCGGAGCCATTCAATATCAGCAACAGCGTCAAGCAGGGATGCGTACTGGCCCCGGTCCTCTTCAACCTCTTTTTCTCTTGCGTCCTCAGCCATGCCTTCAGGGACTTGGACCTTGGGGTATACCTGCGATACAGACTTGATGGCTCACTGTTCGACCTCCACCGACTGAAGGCTAAGACCAAGGTCCCAGAAAAGATTGTCCTGGAAGCACTTTTCACTGACGACTGTGCCCTCATGGCCCACACGGAGTTTGATGTCCAGATCATCGTGAATAAGTTTGCAGAAGCCTCCCACCTTTTTGGTCTTACCATCAGCCTCGGCAAGACAGAGGTACTGTTCCAACCAGCACCCGCCTCCACCGTCCTCCAACGACTGTGCCCTCATGGCCCACACGGAGTTTGATCTCCAGATCATTGTGAATAAGTTTGCAGAAGCCTCCCGCCTTTTTGGTCTTACCATCAACCTCGGCAAGACAGAGGTACTGTTCCATCCAGCACCCGCCTCCACCGTCCCACCCCCCTCTATCTCCATCGAGGGTACTCAACTGAAGATGGTAGACAACCTTAAATAACTTGGCAGCACCATCAGCAATGATGGCAGCCTGGATAAGGAGATCAACACCAGAATCTGCAAGGCCAGTCAAGCTCTCGGTCATCTCCGAGCTCGCGTCCTGAACCAGCACAACATCCAGCTGTCCACGAAGCTCAGCGTGTACAGAGCCGTTGTCCTCACCAGCCTTCTCTATGGATGTGAGACGTGGACCATGTACAAAAAACACCTGAAGCAGATGGAGAAGTTCCACATGAGAAGGCTATGGATGATCATGAACATTCACTGGCAAGACCGGGTCACAAACCTTGAGGTCCTGGACAAAGCTGAGATGACCAGCATTGAGGACATGATTCTGAAAGCCCAGCTATGATGGGTTGGTCATGTGATCCGGATGGATGGCCACAGGCTGCCCAAGCAGCTCATGTACGGCGAACTCTGCTCTGGGAAGCGGAACCAAGGCAGACCACGCAAAAGATTCAAAAACTGCGTGAAGCTCAACATCAGACACACTGGCATCCTTCCCAAACAATTAGAGCTGTGGGCTATGGACAGGCCAGGCTGGCGCGCCCTCACTACCCAGCCACAAGACTACTTTGAAGAGAAGAGGCAAGCTGATGTAGCTGAAGCACGGGCACAAAGAAAGGCATTATTACCTGGGCAGTTTCCTTGCCCCTACTGCAGCTGTGTCTGCCGATTGAGGATCGGCCTAAACAGCCATCTCCATGCTCACGCAAGAAGAGGACTTAACACATGAGGGACGGTCATCATCGGATTGATGGACAACCAAGAAGAAGAGTAGATGGTCTTTGAAGTTGGGAGATGTGGGCTTTTCCTGCGAGTAAAGTTTAGTGTAATGTTCCACCCATCGTGCAAGTTGCTGGTTCTTGTCAGTGATGGCTTTTCTACTAATGGTCTTGAAGGGGGCACTTTTGGAAATGGTAGGGCAGAGAGCAATATTTGTGATACTGTACATTGTTCTCATATCACCTTTATCTGAAGCCTCTTGGATGTTGTTGCAGAGGTCTAGCCAGTATTGATTAGCATAGCGTCTCAATTCCCTCTGGACTGCAGCTTTTGAAGTCTTCATATGCTCTTTTGCGCTTGCATTAGGGCTTTTGTTAAATTCCAGTGCGGCTATCTTTTTTTGCATCAACGACAGGGAGTAGGATGCTGCTGTATTCGGCGACTCAATCACACTTGGCAATTGGTGTTTCCAAAAGCATTCAAGGCACATTCATCGATGTTCTTTCTCAAGTTCTCCCATGTTTCATCAACATTTTGGCCTGCTGTTGTGTTCGCCATACTTGTTTTGAAGGCAGCCATAAAAGTAGCTCTTTTCTTGATGTCCTTGATTTCATTGACATTGATCTTAGGTTTTGGAGTTATCTTGGCTTTGTAAATTTTCTTGGGACTAATCTTAGCTTTGCACATTGTAAGGATGTGGTCTATATCACAGTCTGCACTGTGGTAGGTTTGTGATAGTTTCACATTGTTCAGGTCTGCCCTGTGAACTATGATATGGTCAATTTGATACCAATGGCCTGATCTCGGGGGTCGCCAAGAGACTTTCTGACAAGGTTTAACACTGAAATAGGTATTTGTGATGCAAAATGAGTTGTGGGCGCAGAATTCCAAAAGCCCTTGACAATTTTCATTGATCTTTCCAATGCCATTATGGCTTATGCAATTGAGCCAGACTTCATGATCTGCACCAACATGGGCGTTGAAATACCCTAGGAGGAATAGTCTTTCTTCTACCGGTATCTGTGAAGCAACGTTTTCAAGTTCTTCATAGAATTTACCCTTGTCTGTGGGTGAAGCGGTGAGAGTTGGTGCATAAGCACATATTAAGTGAACAGGACTGGCTTTACTGTTTAAGCCAATCATCATTATCCTTTCAGAGATGCCAAATGAAATAGTGATGGAGTTGATAATTGAGTTCTTAATAGCGAAGGCTACATTGTGATATCTTGGTTGGTCTTCGTGCAGCCCTTGGTAGAACAGGGTATAGTTGTTCTCCTTGACTCAGTCTGATTCTGCAAGTCTTGTCTCTTGGAGTGCAGCAATATCTACATTAAGCAAATTCAGTTCATGGTCAGTGAGTGCTGACTTTCTAACATCATTGAATAGATCTTGATTTTGGAGACCTGGGCACATGGTACAAACATTCCATGAGCCAAGCCTGAGGGTTGTTGAGTTTGAGATGAGATGAGATGAGATGAGATTCAACTTTATTGTCATTACACATGTATGAATACAAGGTAACGAAACGTGACTTGGCATTTGGGCACGCTCTGCAGAGCGCATTCAAGGCCGGGGCAGCCGCTAGGCGCCAGTCATAAAGAAAGAAAAAGGGAAGGGATATGACACAGTAGGCGAGAGAAAAAAAAAACATGTTTATCAAAATGGCGCTCAGTGAGTGAGCGAAATTTTGATTGCAGGAAAAAAAAACTTCAATGCACATTTAGCAGACAACAGAACCAAAAGTCAGAGAGGATCAGTGAATGAATGGATGTAATTCAGTATATGTGAATCAGTGTGTTCGTGTATGTTGAATGCAGGTGGGTGTTTATCAGTTACTGGAGGCAGCAAATCTCTCCCAGCCGAGATGTTATGTCTTAGTGTCTGAAACTCGGAAGCATGTCCTTGAGGCATGGCAGATGGAAATTTCCTGAGCCAGTCACTGTCCTTGAGAGTTCAGATTGCAGCACACCAGAATGTTTATGAAGAGAAGCACAATCTTCTGTTTTGTCTTAATCCAGGAGGAAAATAGTCAACAGGGCATCGAATTCAAGGTCTGATAACACAGATCACTCAGAGCATAGAATTTACAGCTCTTGCAATCCTGTGTTCATAATTTCCATACATAGGCTTTAAATCCATTCTTGGAGGGCACCAAAACGACTCCAGATGTTTCCCTTCTAAACATGGGAAGCATGTCCGGCAGAGTCCATCTCTCTACAGTGCATGCCAGATGGTAATTTCCATGTTAGTCTTGCCGTTAATTAGTGCTCTCCCCCGTCTAGTCGAATTGTTGAAGAAGCAGCTACGCCAGGACCGCTTTGATTAGCTCTTCTAGTTAAATTTTCGATACACCAGGAAAACTCCAGAGCCAATCGGCAGAAAAATCCTGTGATCGTGCCAAACCAGATAAATGTTTCCACATCATCAGTCGAATCATGCAGACACATGTGTTCCAATCCATGGGTCTCTCCATAGGGGCTCCCCCTGGCCCAAATTTATGTAAAAAGTTTGAGTTCTTCTTTGACATATTAGGTACAGAAGTTAACATCTACTATTTGGCTTTTGACCTATTCCCATGCACCTGATGAGATAAATAGACGTAGTGGGTCAACTCCATACTGCCTGGGGGCTATCCAGGTTGAGGTGGGCAGAGGTTGACCAGTGCAGCTCAATAGCCAGTTCCACTGTTGAATGTGACCCCTGGCGCTCTTCCTTATGCCAGTCAAAATGAGCTTTTGACCGGTAACTGTCACCTTCCGTGTTGTTTCCACAGCAGCATTAGGCAGGACCCAAAGGAAAGACAAAAGTCCAATACGTATGGAACTGACTCAGCTGCAGACGATGCCAAAAGGTAAAAGGTATCCTGCCACCAGCCGCCTAAGGGTCGCCACTCCTGATTTTCTCTCTGGCTTTACTGCCGTAACCTTGCCTGTACAGGCTGCATGCAAGGTAGCACAATATTTGATTTCAAGGTTTGCTTCCTCTAGCCTTTTGTTTTCCCAAACTGACCCACAAGGCAATGGGAACAGGGCGGAGCTGCCATGGTTTTAAACACTGTTTATCCATAGTTGGGATCCTAATGGGTGCTACCATCCTAGGCCTGGATGGACTCGAGAGCAATGGTGACTAAGGGGTGGCTCCATACTCCCCAAAACTTTAGAACTCCCGAACCGAAGCCTCACCACCGGATGCAGTTTTACCCAGGAATATTTATATTTCTAAATAACTTATTTTTACTGCTGAGTAGTGCTGTAGATACTGTTCGACTTATTTTTTAACTTCTTGCACTCTGTGTATATTGGTTTTGCCCAATTTTATTATTTATTATTTCTCTGAATGCTACTATCCTTCTGCTGCAGTAATACTGTGAATTTCCCTGCTGTGGGACTAATAAAGGATTATCATTTTATTTGGGTGTAGATATGATCGTACAAAAAGGTCCACGTGAGGCGGCATGGAAAAATAAGCAGTGATGCTGTGGTTTTAAGCAGATTTTATTAATCATACCGCCGTCACGGGAACTCGGCTCCAGCCATAGCGTGAGCAGGCTGAAGCCGAATTCCTCAGGCTCTCAGTGAAGAGGGGACACAAAATCTGTGTCCTGCAGCAGGGTTGAAGTCAGATTGAGAGAGAGAGATTGCGTTACAGAGTTGCACCTTAAATACTTGATCATAACAATACATCAAAGAGACGTACCCCACAGTTTAGAATGATCAAAGGGACAACAGAACAGGCAGGAGGTATTTGCATTTGTAAGACATACATCACAATGGGCAGATTAGCTAGACCTCGCTCCAAGTGTCAGACAAAGAGGCTAACCAGCACATCTACATATTGATCTGAGTCTCTAGGTCACAGTAAGGGCAAAATGCATGAACACTTTAACTTCAAGGCTGTAAACTCAGCGTGCAGCGGAACAAACCCCAGGAGTGCGAGCTGACTGTCTCTGTGTTCTGTTTGTGTGTTGTGGGGGGTTTAATCAAACCGCTACACTGCTCCCCCCCAAGAGGGAAACGGTAGGGGACCGTGACCTCGATGTTGCAGTCTGGGCAGCGAGCAGGGAAAAGCTCTGTGCAGGAGGGGGGGGGGGGGGGTAGTCGCACCAAAAGTGTTTGCTGCTCCGCGATGTGAATACCATGCATGAAAGGCAACGATTAACATCACATAGGTGAGACAGAAGAAACTCGTCTACCTGTAGACATTAATACACCAAAGCACATCTACATATGTAAGATGCTCAGAAAAAGCACAGTAAGGACAAGCCATATGCACACTATACCGAATGGCGCATTACATCACAATACATGCATGTTTGCATCACAAATACATGAATGGCACATTGCATCTCAGTAGTGTAGCAGGAAAACAGAGAAAAGAGGGCTGAGTGTCCTTAGTCTGTTGTGGGGTTAAAACGAACCGCCACACACGCTCCCCCCCAAGAGGGAAACGGTAGGGGGCCGCGACCTCGATGATCCATCTGTGTGAGCGAGCTGTGGGAGAAGCTCGCTGCAGGCGGAGGGGGAGGGAGGGGAGGGGTAGTAAGTGCCGGCAGGAGCTGTGAAATCGTCCTGAGCCGCGCAAAAATTGCTTGTGGGTCCGCAATGTCGAAGGGCTGGTCCTGTTGAACGTGCAGCGGTCCACAAGAAGAAAAATTAGTCTCTGACTCCTCTCGTGGCCATGAAGAAAAGCAGGAGCGGCTGTAAGAGAAAAAGTAAACAAAGCATAGGGACTGTTGGCTTTGGGTGCTGAAGCAACCCCAAAGCTCCTGGGAACAGCTGACGGCTGAAATCCCGTTGTGCCGTGGCTAAGACCATTAAAAAAATCCAGTGGCGAGCTGCGTGCTTGCTTCAGGTGAACGAGCAACCCTGAAGGTTCTGTGGGCAGCGGCGGAGGACGATGGCGGTCTGTGGCGTGGCTGAGACTGTTAACAAATCCTTCCAGTATGCTGCATGCGTGCCTCAGGTGAGCGAGCAGCCCTGAAAGGCAGCGGCGAAGGAGGAAGGCAGTCTGTGGAGCCATTACTTGTCCCATGCGAGATGCGCCGTCCTTGTAATTCCCCGATGCGTGCGCGGGGGTTCAGTGCGTGGGTGGGCCGCTGGAGTGGTGAGTCAGGGTGCAGAAACTTGGCGGAGATCAGCGCAGACGGCGCCAATAAAATCCAGGTTGAGCTGTTGCTGTAGATTTGGCCATGGTGCGTTGGAGCGTTGAGAGGAAATAGACGATCTTTAGTCCCTCAGGCCCGTGCAGAGGCGTTGGAGCGGCGGGAGGGAATAGACGATCTTTGTGCCCCGGGCTCGTGCAGCTGCGTTGGAGCGGTGAGAGGGAGGAGACGATCGTTGTCGCTCGTGCGGCCATGGTGTGTTCAGTTCCACGCGCTGCGCTCCCCGTCGGCCCTGGAGGTTGCCGTCGTGGAGAGAGGACGAGGTGCGTGCGCTCTCAGTGAGAGCGGCCGGTCCAGCGTGGTTGTGCAGATCTCAGGCGACGGAGCATTCATGCCCGGGTGTTGCGTTCGCTGGCCGCTCGTTTTTTTCAGCGTCGGTTCGCCAGCATGGCCATCCAAAACAGAAGGCTGCGTTGCACAAAACGTGTGCGTCTTCAAGGGGCCACCAACGCAGCTGTGTGGCTGTCCAGCTCAGAAGGTTGCTTTCGCACAAAACGTGTGCGTGTTCGAGGGGTCACCAGTGAGGCGGCATGGAAAAATAAGCAGTGATGCTGTGGTTTTAAGCAGATTTTATTAATCATACCGCCGTCACGGGAACTCGGCTCCAGCCATAGCGTGAGCAGGCTGAAGCCAAATTCCTCAGGCTCTCAGTGAAGAGGGGACACAAAATCTGTGTCCTGCAGCAGGGTTGAAGTCAGATTGAGAGAGAGAGATTGCGTTACAGAGTTGCACCTTAAATACTTGATCATAACAATACATCAAAGAGACGTACCCCACAGTTTAGAATGATCAAAGGGACAACAGAACAGGCAGGAGGTATTTGCATTTGTAAGACATACATCACAATGGGCAGATTAGCTAGACCTCGCTCCAAGTGTCAGACAAAGAGGCTAACCAGCACATCTACATATTGATCTGAGTCTCTAGGTCACAGTAAGGGCAAAATGCATGAACACTTTAACTTCAAGGCTGTAAACTCAGCGTGCAGCGGAACAAACCCCAGGAGTGCGAGCTGACTGTCTCTGTGTTCTGTTTGTGTGTTGTGGGGGGTTTAATCAAACCGCTACACACGTGGTATTT
Organism: Pholidichthys leucotaenia; assembly: GCA_020510985.1. NCBI lineage: Eukaryota > Metazoa > Chordata > Actinopteri > Cichliformes > Pholidichthyidae > Pholidichthys > Pholidichthys leucotaenia. The sequence continues at coordinate 166,578,128 of CM035847.1, read as the reverse complement.
ATGAGAAACTGTGGCATCTGGTCAATCTCATCATATGCTGTTCATTCATTGGTAAATCTGGCCGATGGAAATGATTGTAATTTATATAACACACCAACGGCTCACCTGCAGTATTTACGACTGTCATGTGCGGGGTTGTTCTTGACCCCGCCCAAGATCTGTTTCCAGCTGGCAGATCATTTGAGCCTGGATCTCTGCCAGTTCTACGGCCACGCCTCCTGCTCTCGCTCTTTCTCCTTGCCAGACATTCACCAACTGTGTGTCATCACCACACACATTTACACACATGCATGCACGCACTCAGCACACCTTTTCACACACACACACACACACACACACACACACACATACACACACATTCCTGTCTGAACACCAGGGTGAGGACCGGTTCTTTTAACCTGGGAAGTGAGGGCCACCCTTTCTGCTACTCTTAAAAATACTTGGCTATTATATTTCAGCACTAGGTGGGGCCCTAACTCTAGTTTTCACTTCAGCTTCTTGAAAAAACAAAAGAAAAAAATAGGTGTTTAACCAGCTGAGTGAGGACCACTTCATGGGGGCGCTATTGAGTATGTTTGTAATCATTTAACTGCCTTATTTTATTTGCACTTATTCTATGCTCTTATGTTTTAGTGACATTTAAATTTAGTGTTTTTATTTGTCTAAATTAAATAATTCACTACAGTCTAGTATTCCTATTGTTCTGTGTACTTCTGTGGAGCTGCTGTAATGTCATATTTCCCTAATGTGGGATTAATAAAATCTTTTATGATTAATGCAAGGGATGGACACTTGAGGGTTGTAGTAAAACAGAATGAAAATCCATGTTGCAACCATTGATCAAACTCTTGTAAGAAGGCACAGGTGGTGTTATGAAGCAATTATTTGTGCAAGTTTATAAAAATTAGACAATGTGAAAAAAAAAATTAATAATGTAAAAAGCTTCAATTTCCATTGGTCAGTACATTTTTAACTGCTGATTGAAAATCCTTTAGCCATTTATTTAAACACTGCTGGAATATTAGGCTTCAGAAAATTTTAGCCAAACAGCATCACCTGAACATCAGGTAATACCAAGTAAACAATCATTATTGGAAGCATAAGAGCCTTATTTGTTGCTATTTTAATTCAAAACAAAATGAGAATAAGGCTGCACCAAAATATTCAGGTAGCCAGATATTTGTTTGCTATACTGGTATTTGGTTTT